>CM068356.1:12500-642500 GCA_034769755.1 Odontamblyopus lacepedii | reverse complement strand
ACACACACACACACACACACACACACACACACACACACACACACACACACACACACCTATACCCCCTTCCCTCTTTCTCTGCTGTCTAATGTATGTAAATGCACTGTACCTGTGATATGTAATTGCAATGCCATATGTTTGTACACCTGGTGACAGCAAAATAATTTAAAAAAAAAGTAATGGGGCGATTGCACTTTTTTTGAGATCTTTAATTTACTTACAGACTTGATATTTTGCATTTTTGTAGCTAAGGCCCTAAATTAAGCATTTTTTATGATGGAATTTTTTTTTATACATGTTTGCTGTGTGTTTTGTATAAAAGAGTGTGAATTTTATTTATTTATTTATTTTTCATCTCTATTTCTGGTCCTGTAGCTTTTATCACAGCCTCATGACACAACTACAGCAGCAGATTGTGAAATAACAGGTTGGACTGAACAAAAGGAGGTAGAACACTTCATTAGGGGTAAAAGGGGCAGTTTTAAAAGCAAAATTAAGAAAAAAAAATCCAGGCGAGCAGAAATGTACTAAAACTGCCCTCAGGTCTTCGGGGGTTAAGATGAGAAATAATTCATGTGCAAAAGGAAGAACATAAGAAAATAAGAAGAAAATACCATCTGTTCATAGTTTAATCTCTTCGGTGTTTCTCGTTGTGTTCTTCGTTATGTGCAGCCCTGGTTTGAGGACTTGGTGCAGTTCATGTGCAGTGGTCCCTGTCAGACGCTGGTCCTGTCTCAGTCTGACGGCTCAGACACGGTCACACAGTGGCTCGACTTCATTGGCCCCGCAGATACTGAGGAGGCCAAAAGAGACAAGCCACAAAGGTGAGTCCATGCAAATGCACCGCACAGCACCCAGAGACGGCCTGATGCACAGTTTGAAGTGTCCGTGACAAGCTGGACGACTCATTTTACTAAAACACACACAAGATCATTAAATTCAAGATTTACCTGAAAATAGCAACAAAAAAAAATCCCAGTTTGGCATTTTTTAAATTCAAAATTTTACTTCATGGTTGGAAATCATGACATTGCGGTAGGTTATGTCATTATTGTTACCAAGCAATTATTTGACAAATGTAAGAAAATGTAAGAAAACACCTTAAGGCCGCTGCACACTAGAGGATTTTTCGGTCTTAAACGATTTTTAAATGTGCGACAAAATGCACAGACACCACAGACACGAGGAGAAACTTATGAGACTTAAAATCTCTGATCACAAAGACTTCAGCAGGATCTGTGTGCGCTCTGTGGACGTAAACAAACACATGTGAGGAACAACTTTCGCTCTATCCTGAGTTTGTTTGTTGCGTCTCTGTGTCCGTCGCTCCTCTGCCCCTGACTCTGTTTTATCGTCTGTTTCCGTCGCGTTGTTGATGTTCGGTGGTTCTGATCTGACACTGACTCCACACATGAGGAGCAGCGGCTTCAGAATTGCACACGGAGACAAAAAGTCGGGTCACACCTCCTGAACTCGGGGAGAAGAAATCACAGCCAAAATCGGGCGAATCCTCCTGTAGTGTGTGGAGACCTTTAGTTTTGTTGAAATAATGATGAAAACTGAGATTAGATAAAATTCTCTTCGTGAGATGTGATGAGTCTGGAACTCTCTGAAACTGAACTCTTACTTCCCGTAATGTTTAACATATTTTTCAACTTGTCTTCACAAACTGCTCTGTATCACTTATATTTACAGGCATTACCCCACCAAATTAAATAAAAATGTGTCATAACTAACATAACTGAAGCTTTTTACACTAAGCATAAAAGATGACAATATATTTGGGTTTGTCAGTATAATTTAATCTGTAATGCAGTAAAATCATCTTTGGACCAAGAACAAACTCTACAGACTGAAACTTGGACTGAAATTTAGTGCACTCATAAATTAGACAGTTCCAGACCAGGACTAGCCTCTGGTCCAAATGTGAAATGACACAATTTCAAGGTGCTCGATGTAATTTTCAGGATGGACGGAGCCATCTGCTCGTCTCCGTGGATGTGCTATTGCTTTGCCTGGAATGTTCCACAGTGGCATTACACTCATCTGTCTTGTATGTCTTCACATGACGGTGTTTTTATCGCTTACATTTCAAAAGGTGGTGCAGAGGCAACACTTGGCACATAAGCTAAAGGCCGCCACACACTGCAGGAGAATTTGCCCGATTTTGGCTGCGATTTCTTCTCCCCGAGTTCAGGAGGCGTGACCCGACTTTTTGTCTCCGTGTGCGATTCTGAAGCCGCTGCTCCTCATGTGTGGAGTCAGTGTCAGATCAGAACCACCGAACATCAACAACGCGACGGAAACAGACGATAAAACAGAGTCAGGGGCAGAGGAGCGACGGACACAGAGACGCAACAAACAAACTCAGGATAGAGTGAAAATAAAGACTTTATTCCTCACCTAATGTAAAGTGGAACATTTAAAGTGCAGCGTCTGATCCACTTTATCCATAGAAATTATCCTCCACAAATAATGACTCCAGTCCACAAAACCGCACTATTAATCCAGTTTGAAGCGTTCTTTGAAAGTAAAAAGGTGAAAGTTGTTCCTCACATGTGTTTGTTTACGTCCACAGAGCGTAAAGCTGCAGATCAGCGACAGTGACTCTACTTCCTGTGGACTTTATCTCCTCTTTTCTGCTTTAAAAATCTTGTATCTGAAGTATTGCTCCACATTTCACAAATAATAATAACACAGTTTTGACTTGTGTCTAAACTAGAAGTGCAGAGCTCTGATCTTTGAACACTTCAGAGTCTCAGAGCGAGTGGTTTTACTGTAGACAGGAAACAGCTGACGTGATCGAGCTCACAGCTTTACAGCCTGTTTTACACAGACAGATCCTGCTGAAGTCTTTGGGATCAGAGATTTTAAGTCTCATAAGTTTCTCCTCGTGTCTGTGGTGTCTGTGCATTTTGTCGCACGTTTAAAAATCGTTTAAGACCGAAAAATCTTCTAGTGTGTAGCGGCCTTAAGCTAAATACCACAGATCAGACTTGTAACTTGCCCCCTGTAATAGATCAGTTTAATGCAGGTGGTGTGCAGGTTTATCTGAACTGCATGACTCCTATATCCTAACGACAGATGCCTACGTACGGACTGTAGTATCTCGTAAACCCCAATTTAAAAAACCTTGATTTCACCTGAGTCATGCAGAGGGACATGTTGTGGCATAGTTGATTGGAACAGTGTGAACAGCCCCGGTCCAAGGGCTGTAAAAAAGGAAATGAGCAGCACATTCTGCATTTTATGATGTAGGACAGGACACTCTTTCACTCATCAGGGCGGAGTGAAAAACTCTTTATCCAGATCATTTTTGGACAGTGATAAAAAGTTGTCGACACATTCAGTGAGAAACAAACCAAAAAATTAGACATTTTGAAGCAAATCTTCAGTCTCCACAACCTGAATAAACGGGGGAATATGGACTATTCTGACCAAAATCACAAAAACACAAAAACAGAGGTTAGTAAACGCAGTTATAATTATTTTATTTTTACCAAACTAACTCGTCCAGACTAACACAGAAACTATTAGGACCCATCTCTTAGTCGTATAAGGAATGGACAGAATAGCAGGAGAATGGATCAGATTCTATGTTTCAGTGTGTTTAATGTTTCAGAATTTGTGTCTTTACAAAATATAAGTCGGGTAAGAAAAGGAAGTGCAGGATAAATCTGTATGGAAACATCACACATTTATATATAGTCCAGAAACAGTTCAGAGGAAGAACCTGATTTTTTAAATGTCTTTCTGTCTTTACTATTTTTTCATGAATAAACATTTGGAAAGATTCATTCAATTTTGTGTCTGCTCAGAATCGAGCTCGAAAATGACTCCAGTGCCCAACATGAATTTGAGATGGAAACAATTTGCCTGTGTTTTAATTTAAGAGACGTGTTTTCTATTAGTTATCATGTTTATATGGACGAGTTAGTTTGGTAAAAATAAAATAATGACTTGTGTGTTTTACTAACCTCTGTTTTTGTGTTTTTGTGACTTTGGTCAGAATAGTCCATATTCCCCCGTTTATTCAGGTTGTGGAGACTGAAGGTTTGCTTCAAAATGTCTAATTTTTTGGTTTGTTTCTCACTGAATGTGTCGACAACTTTTTATCACTGTCCAAAAATGATCTGGAAAACAAATGTCTTCACATAAAGGTATTTTCATCGCTTACATTTCAAAGTACGACACAGATCAGACTTGTAACTTAGCCTGGTGTCATGTGTAGATAGATTAATGCCATCCTGTGGAACATTCCAGCAAGCTCCATGAAGACGTGCAGGTGGCCTGTTAGTTACACAGTCCAGCTCTAAAGGTCCTGTTTTATGAGAAATGAACTCTTGTGAGCTTTAAGTCATGTTATAATGTTGGTACCTCCTCAGAAACAGACCTGGAGTTGTGTTTTGTTTCATTCACACGTTTCAGTCCTTTATTATTTTTTGTCTACATCTCACAAAGCTCAAAATGCTCTGTTCCACCTTGTGATGTCATAAAGCTGTAGTTTTAAGTGTTAAGCTCCTTTTACCTTTTGTTTAGTAGAGATTGTTTTCTGATTGAGAGAAGAACTAAGCCTAAATACGCAGAGTTTGTGTGTTAATCCCATAGTCCGTATATCTGAGTGTCTAAGTGAGTGTGACGTCTAAACAGTGTCGCTCAAATGAGGCTCCTGTTGCCACGGTTACAGGAGCGAATTTGGAGCCAGGTCCATATTTGGAAATCTGACCGCGAGTATCATAGCAACCACAAGAGCCAATCATGACTGAGGAGGTTAAATGTGGCGCCTCCTCATGGCAGAGCGGTGATACTCTGCACCTGCAGGACACTGGATTTACCTGATTCTGGAGAATAATAAGGAAACTTTTAGCTTTTATCATCAAACTTTACATAGTAAGTTTAAGTCATTGATTTATGTTCTATGTTCTGTTACGTGTGAACAACAATAGAGTCGCAATTTAACAAAATTCACTTTACTTTATGCTAGTTAAATTCTGCTAGTTAAGATTCTAGTAACATTAGCTGTTGTAATTGTTTGAGATATTTTGTCATTTTATTTCAGAAATCGTCAGTCGGGGCAGGAAAGTGAGAAGGGAACTTACTTAGCAACAAAACTAGCTGTCAATCAAACCTGTTGCTAACACTAGGGGGAGGGACCTGGGGAATGAAGGCGTCTGATTGGTCCGTTATTTATGTTCATATCTTGATTTAGGAACAAAACAACGAAATGAAAAATTCAGGATCCTGTGTCGCGGGTTCAGAGGAACATTTTAAGAGCAAAATGACGAGGCTCAGAGCAGCAGGTACAGAGAGAGGAGCGAGAAGATCCCAATGTGAGTTAATGGGGAAAAGGGAGAGAAGGAGCCGGAAGAGCCTCCTGGAGCACTTCCTGTTTGTTACGTGCCGGCTAACGCTTTAGCTACGTCCACTCATATATACGGACTATGGTTAAACATGAGTGAATTAAACAAAACACAACTCCAGGTCTGTTTTTGATGAGGAAACAACATTATAATAATACGGGCCCTTTAACTAAACTGCATGGCTCCCATATCCCGGCCGATAACGACAGATGCCAACGTACCAACTGTAGTATCTCGTAAACCCCAATTTAAAAAACACTGGTTTCACCTGAGTCATGCAGAGGGACATGTTTTTGCATAGTTGATTGGAACAGTGTGAACAGCCCCGGTCCAAGGGCTGTAAAAAGGGAAACGAAACAGCACATTCTGTCAGACACACCCAAATGTTGTGCCTCTCTGTCGGAGGAATGCCGGCTGAGTTACCATCTGCTCTCCTCTCCCTTCACCCCTGGCGCCCCGCAGCTTACGGGCACAATACGGCGCTCACACCCTGTACAACGCCGTGCACGGGAGCGGCGACGGTGACCAGGCCAGCAGGGAACTCGCCCTTCTCTTCCCCAGCTTCAGGACGAGCGCGGCCGCCGTGCGTGATGGGAAGGAAGAGCCTGCGGAGAGGACACTGGCGCTCGTCCGGCCTGGCCTCGCCCCGGAGAGAAGGGGTAGGGCCGGCGCCAAGTGCCACAAAAACAACCACACGGGCATAAGGGGATGTGTTGGGAATCTGCATGTAGGCTGATGATGAAAAGATGAGGGGCGATTTCAAAGGAATTTCAGAGTATGAGCTTGAGTTCATGCATTAGCGCCAAGAAAACACTGCGAAATTTCTTGAAGGAACAGACTCTATACTCACTACTGATTCCAAAAGCACACAATGTTTTCTTTAATAGACAATAGAATTTTCAACATAAAATCATAGAATTTTCTTTCGCTCTCTATATTAACATGTGTTCTTATTATCGGCTATCGGCCAAAATCTTGCCGATCTGGGCCGATATTCCACATGGACATGTTTTACCCTGTTATAAAGCTCAGACTCTATATTCTGCCCATTTAATCCAGTTTACAGACAGATAAATGTCCTGATCTGTGGCTCCGCATCAGGATTTATCAGTTGAGTCATTTGTCTGTGTCCATCACCATGTGCACTTATTTACAGCTGCAGTCATAGATCCATGTGCGCAACACTGAGATTCTCTTGTTTTTCCGGCCGCTCAGTGTGAGTCTGGATTAAAGGACAGTTCTTAGTGCTGATCTGAGAGGAGCCTGTGTGAGGCTGAGTGTTGAAATGTGTCGGTTTTGAAGCTCGTTTTGGTTCTTTCTCATTGGTTAGCGATTAGCTGCTGTAGCTCGCACACATAAACAGGCTGTTTTCTCTTCTGTTAGCGACTGTAAAGTGACTATAGTGGCCGTATATATGTTACTGGACACACACTGATATGGAAATGAGCTGTGAACAGAAGTGTGAATTATAGGCATTTAGCAGATCATTAATTACCGCGGCGCACACGCATTTACCGCTAAAAGCTAATAGCGGTAGTTTACTTACAGCACTTTCTTTACTGGCTAGAATATCATACAAAAACACCATTAGGCCGAACTACTGTCTTTAAATATGACGTAAAGAGGCAGAAGAACAATAAATGTCGCCTAAATAAACCCAACTGAAAATCCAATAGAGCCAAACCTAAGTTTTATAAACAACTGAAGATTTACAGTGAATTTTTACTTCATAAATATATCAGCGATTATATCGGCAGCTCCAACTCCCATTTTATCGGTATCAAATCGGCCGCAACAAAATCCATATCGGTCGGACCCTAGGTCTTATATCTGTGTAATCCATCAGTGTTCCATGGGCTTATTCTAGTCTGTCTGTTCTTATACTTGTTCTGATACAGCTCAAAATCATTTTAAAGGTTTTCAGGAAAGGTTCATTAATGTCCCGTGAATATGTGTCAAAGTATCAATACTGAAATTAGAGTCGAGTTTTGATACTGGTTTTAGTGTTCAATTCACTTTATCTATACTTAATAAACAGACATTTTCCAAAGTGCTGCATGGAGACAGATAAAAACATGACTAACAGATCATTAATAAACTATAATAATAAGTATCTAGGATCTTAATGACATTACATAATTTCATAATAGTTTATTCACATTATTGAAATCTCTGAAAATTCTGGGCCTATTCGTATGAAATGACAACTGACCCTGAATTCAATGCACGTTTTTCTCTCCATTTGAGTGACATTGGCCCTTTGCCCTTCATAAAAATCTTAACATCGAGTTCTAAAACATGAACGTGAATCCCCTATATATCTGTAACGTTAAGACATCCATTGCTTATGCTCTCATACTGATATGGCCATTTATTTTTTATATATTTTTCAGCTGGTTAATTACATTAAAGCTTCTATATTACACAAAATTAACTCTTGTGAGCTTTAAGATGTTATAATGATATTACCGTATTTTTTTGGACTATAAGTCGCTCCGGAGTATAAGTCGCACCAGCCAAAAAATGCACAATGAAGAAAAAAAAACCATGTATAAGTCACATCTTTGGGGGATTTATTTATTTATTTTATAAAATCAGAGACCAAGAACAGACATTTCATCTTATAGGTGAGTTATAGTAATAATAGAACAGAGAAGAACAGGCTGAACATGTGTCTGGTTTGTTCACGTCACATATGAACAGTTCTTCACAAAACTAGAGCAGAAACAACAGAATAAGTTTAACCAAACTCTCCATCTCGCTCCAAATCACTAAATCCACTGAATTCTTCATCTCAGTGTCACTTCTGAGTAACTCCACCAACTCCAGATAAATCCAGATTTTAGCCGCGATGAGCTTTTGTTTTCTTCATTTCAGTTTGAGTTTCCTCCACTTTTCTCCATCAAACACAAGCTTCTCTCACTTCACTTTCTTTCTGCTGCTCGATTTGTCCTCTCGACCACTGCTCTATGTTTCCGGTCTCCGCTCAACATATACACTGAGTAATAATGTGTTTAATGCAGCTTTGTGCACATTTGTTTAAGTTTTACAGAAACAAAAACGAAGAGCCTGAGGCGCAGCAGATACTGGTACACAAGAGCGCCCCCTGTGGCCTCAGGGTGAAAATAACCAACATGTGAAATTATATCTCGCTGGTAGAAACGCGTTGTCGTCCCTCGATGTACTAAAGGACTTTTAATATATTCAGTCGGTGCCTCGGGTTTGTACCTCGCCCATGTTCCCATTTACGTTTAGATGCACTGGAAACACCCAAACCATGAAAGAAAGTTGTGTTTTGTTTCATTCACACGTTTGAGTCTGTCTACATCTCTAAAGCTCAAAATGCTCTGTTCCACCTTGTGATGTCATGAAGGGGAAGTTTTCAAGTTACCAGCTCCTTTTACCATTTTGTTCAGTAGAGATCGGCAATTCCAGGGCTGAAATTATCCAAACGATTCTAGTGAATGGAGTATGAAGTTTAAGAAACACAGTGGAGCACTTCCTGTATCACCACATGACATCACAAGATGGAACAGAGTGTTTTCCGTTTGAGACTAGAACTACTCTAAATATGCAGGATTTGTGTGTTAAACATGTGTGAATGAAACAAAACACAACTCCAGGTCTGTTTTTGACATTATAACAGATCAGAAAACAGTGTTCCGTATTTTTCGGACTATAAGTCACTTTTTTCAGGGTTTGGGTGGTTCCTGTGACTTATATATTACATTTTTCACACTGACAGCCCATAGACTAAATATATGAATCCTTTATATGAATCAAAAATGAAAAAATAAATTATCTGTTTTTTCATTTTGGTTTAGAGACAAATAGTAAAGAAAAGAGTTGTTTTCTCATTTTCTTATTTTTGGCTCTATATTGAAAAACGGATAAACGAATGATACACGGATTCTTCTCTATTGGGTTGTTTTTATTATTATAACTTCTATAACTCGCCTTTCAGGACAAAATGTCGGTTCTTGGTCTCTGATTTTATCAAATAAATTTCCTCCGGTGCGACTTATAGTCCGAAAAACACGATAATATGGGCCCTTTAACTGCTCACTTTTCAATGGATTTTCAACAACTGTGACTCTCTGGATATGAATATTTCAGTAAAGACTCCTCTTTTGTTTAAATTCATATTTCCAGATGAAATCCTGAGCAGAATCCATGAGGCGGGCTTCACTGTGACTCTTCAGAGAGACGTGACGCTGACGGAGGAGGAGATCAGACAGTTTTACTCCCAACACGAGGAGAAAAGCTTCTTCCCGGCACTGCTCAAAACTATGACCAGGTAACGTACACATACTGTCGTCTTTAAACTTATCAACCACATTTCTGGGTACATTATGACATTTTATATAAAGAACAAAGCAAGCAGCAGAACTGAGACTAGATTTAAAGGTCATATATTATGCTATTTTCTGATGTTATGTTTCCTCATCAAAAACAGACCTGGTGTTCAGTTTTGTTTCATTCACACATGTTTAGCACATAAACCCTGCATATTTAGGCTGAGTTCTTCTCTGAAACAGAAAACACTCCGTTCCACCTTGTGATGTTATGTGGTAATACGAGGGTCCGACCAATATATCGGCTGATATGTGCTCTATCGGCCAAAATCTTGCCGATCTGGGCCGATATTCTACGTGGACATGTTTTACCTTGTTCTAAAGCTCAGACTCTCTATATTCTGCCCATTTAATCCAGTTTACAGACAGATAAATGTCCTGATCTGTGGCGTCGCATCAGGATTTATCTGAGGAGTCATTTGTCTGTGTCCGTCCCGCCCCTGAACGCATCACCATGTGCACTTGTTTACAGCCACAGTCACAGATCCATGTGCACAACACTGAGATTCTCTTGTTTTTGCGGCCGCTCAGTGTGAGTCTGGATTAAAGGACAGTTCTTAGTGCTGATCTGAGAGGAGCCTGTGTGAGGCTGAGTGTTGAAATGTGTCGGTTTTGAAGCTCGTTTTGGTTCTTTCTCATTGGTTAGCGATTAGCTGCTGTAGCTCGCACACATAAACAGGCTGTTTTCTCTTCTGTTAGCGACTGTAAAGTGACTATAGTGGCCGTATATATGTTACTGGACACACACTGATATGGAAATGAGCTGTGAATAGAGGTGTGAATTATCAGCATTTAGCAGATCATTAATTACCGCGGTGCACACGCATTTACCGCTAAAGGCTAATAGCGGTAGTTTACTTACAGAACTTTCTTTACTGGCTAGAATATGATACAAAAACACCATTAGGCCGAACTACTGTCTTTAAATATGACGTAAAGAGGCAGAAGAACAATAAATGTCGCCTAAATAAACCCAACTGAAAATCCAATAGAGCCAAACTTATGTTAAATATAGAATTGAAGATTTACAGTGAATTTTTAGTCATAAATATATTGGTGATTATATCAGCTATTGGAAGCTCCACCTCCCATTTTATCGGTATCATATCGGCGCAACAAAATCCATATCGGTCGAAGTAAACTCCACACACCTTCACTAGAATCATTTGGATGATTTCAGCGCTGGAATTGCCCAGGTCTACTCAACAAAAATGTAGCTGTTAACTTCAAAACTACCAATACATGACATCACCAGGTGGAACAGAACATTTTGAGCTTTGGAGATGTAAACAAACGGATAAAAAAGGGTTTATCAAACAAAACACAACTCTGGGTATGTTTTGACCAGGGAACATTCTTACAAGGCAAAATGTAATATCAATTTACTGTAATACAGGATCTTTAATGGACTTGAAAGCATAACTGCTGTCGTTGTTTTTCTAACCTTTTTCTCTACACTATAAAATGTTCATGTGATATTTTCGTCTGAAGCATCACAGCGAGCACAAAAGCCCGAGAAAATGTCAATGATTTTTTCACACCAAAGTGGAGATGGTGACACTGTGTTTGTTCCAGTGGACCTGTGCTGGCGCTGGTGCTGGTCAAAGCTGCCGCGGTCCAGGACTGGAAAAACATGCTTGGTCCATCTGACGTGATTGAAGCTAAAGATGAAAACCCAGAATGGTGAGTTCTGTGCTTTAAATCGCACATATTATGCTAATTTCTGAGCTTTGTTATAATGTGTCCTCATCACAAACATATATGCATGGATTAAAGTTCCCGTCGCTGAGACGGATTTACGTCAACCGAAGGCACTCGAGGTCAATTATGAGATTGGAGAAAAAATAAGGGTGTGGGGTGGGGCAGAACAGTGGCTTTGTGAGGATTCACGTAGTTCTAGTTCAGGGATGGCCAGTACGTCGGTCTCAATCTACCAGTCAGTCGCCAAAGTAGATCGTAGTGTAGTTCTTGAGACTGGTCTTGGTCTCCAGACTGTATCTTTACGGTCTTGGGCCACATTTGGACTTGAGGTCTGACTCTCGTTGAGTGCGATCATATTTCATTACGGCCGCTGCCGTTGGCAGTAAACTTGTACCGGAGTGCGGGAGTGGGGAGAGCGCTGGAGCCCACGGCGTGTCACCACACGCACCTCCAGAGCTCACAGCTCGTCCACGACATGTGCTCACCCTCACGTAACAGTGGGTATCACAGGACAGGTTAAACTTCTTCAAACATCCTACCTTCCATCTGCCTCACTTCAACACGCTGCTCCTGCCTTTTCATGCTCGCTCCTCCCCATGTGCAGCGCACAGGCTCCCGCCTCAATGCACTGAAGGCGAAATAAACGAATCTAAATTTATGTGACAGTGTTGGCACGCACCATTGTCACTGAAATAAATCTGCACTAAAAATGTTATGCTTCATAATTTATGTCCAATTAATGACAATAGTAAACTCTTAGCATAGCTTGAATGATAACGCTCATGCCTCACAGCTCTCCCCCCACAGAGAGGCTCATGGGGGGTCAGGGGCTGCCCCCACGACCCGGACAAAGCGGAAGAAGATGGATGGATGTTTAACACACAAACCCTGCACATTTAGGCTGAGTTCTTCTCTCAAACAAAAAAACACTCTGTTCCATCTTGTGATGTCAGGAAGTGCTCCACTGTGTTTTTAAAGGCCATACACATTCATTAGAATAATTTGGATAATTTCAGTCCTGAAATTGCCCTTCTCTAGCTGTAGCTGTTAACTTGAAAACTACTTCTTCATGACATCACAAAGTGGAACAGAGCAGCCGGTCCATGGGTCGTTTGGTACCGGGCTGCACAGAAAGAATAAATAACTTACATTATTTCTGTTTTATTTATTATCCGAGTCTGAACAATGTTTTATTTTGAAAAGTGACTGAATTCATGACATCTGTCTGTGACTCTCTCTTGTGTCAAAATGCTCCTCTTGTTCACATTAACGCTCATTTTAAACCCACCAGCTGCAAAATGAGTTAAAACAACGATGTCTTTGGAAACGTTTATTATTATATTAACCTAATACCACAGTTCTTGTGTTGGTCGTATCATTTTATCCAACACACACCAAGGCAAGTTTATTTGTACAGCACAATTCGTACACAAAGTAATTCAAAGTGCTTGAAGACTGTTCCAGGTTTTAGCTGCGTGAGTCTGAAACTCTGACTCCCCGAGTTTAGTCCTGACTCTGGGACCAGCAGGAGGCCGGGACTAAGCCAGGACTAAGCCAGGACTAAGCCAGGACTCCAGCAGGAGGCCGGTCCCTGAGGTCCTGAGCTGCAGATGGTTCTTGTGGCACAACATGTCACAGATGGGCTTTGGTGCTCGGCCGTGGAGAGACTTGTGCACAAACAGAGACACTTTAAAGTCTCTGAGCCACAGGGGGCAGTGCAGAGACCTGAGACCAGGACTAGGGACGGGCCTGATTAGTCGACTAATCGATAATTGATCATTAAGAATTTGGTCGATCACGTTCATTTTAATGGACAAACTGAATGTAGGTGTCTGTGTAACGTAGCCTGAGGAGTCGAGGCTGCGTCTCACAGCACAAACACTGGAGCTGTGGCCCCACAGTCCCACGTCTCGGCTCTGGCTCCTTGGAGATCACTATATTCCTCAGAGTGTGTTTACCTGCACATCAGTGTCCCGGGTATGATCGGGTTTTTTGAGTATCTCTGTTTCACATGTTTACGCAGCATCTGCAACGCGACATACGCACAGAACAGACTCACAGCCTCATCACATCCTCTGTCACAGGGAGAACACTCATATTCCACTGAGTCGAGTCCTTTAGTCCAACAGAAGCTGAAGCAGCAGCACAAGGAAAGAGCTGCTTTTTTCACTTACTGTTTATGCAAATGAGTCATGTGGTTTTAAGTTTAGTTTCTGTAAAACTTAAACAAATGTTTAAAGCTGCATTAAACACATTCTGATCTCACACTGATGAGGCTCTGGAGTCATTATGGTTTATATGTGGTAAAGTTGAGTTTATTTATGCAGATTAGTAACAGTAATAATTGTGATGATCATTTTAATATAAAATGTTAATGATTAATCGAAAATCAATTGTTAATTTTCCCGATGATCGATTAAGTAAATTTCATCGAATGCCCGTCCCTACTTCCTGGTTGGACCCGAGCCGCAGCGTTCTGGACGTTCTGGACGTTCTGCAGCTCTCACAGCTCGTTTGGAGAGTCCAGTGAGAGGCCGTTACTGTAGACCTTAAAGGACGGTCCGTGAAAATACTGTCTGACATTAAACCGGTCTGGGGCACAAAAAAAGCCTGGAAAAGAGCATTTTGAGCTTTGGAGATGTAGACGGACTGATAATAAAGAGTTACTCAAACGTGTGAATAAAACAAAGCACAACTGCAGGTCTGTTTTTAATGAGAAAACATTATAAGATAACTTAAAGCTCACAAGAGTCAATGTTGCATCATAGAGGAGCTTTAATTTATATCCATACATTTCCCAGTCCATTAGTCCAATAATGTGGGGCCCCTAATGAAGAAAAGCACTTCCTGGATAGAACACATCAGACATCTCCTCTCAGTTCATTAAATACAAAACCATAAAGCAAAGAACATCTCCACTTCTGCACAGAATGAAAACCACCTCTTCGCGTGATTGCAGTGCAGTACCTTTCCTTCTCCCCGAATTGGAACTTGATCCCATTTTTGTAGTTTTTTTCTCTCTGACAGTTTCCAGGAAATGACTAACTGAACTGGACTGGACGGACTGAGTGAGTGAGATGGCTCGGAGAAGTGGAGAAAATGACTGCACTTACCTGAAAACCATCAGATCACACGCTGACTCCTGTGTCCCCTCCCCGCAGTCTGAGAGCCCTGTTCTGCTCGGAGGGCGACCCCATCAACCAGCTCCACGGCAGCTCCAGCACCGACGAGGCCGAGCGCGAGATCCACTTCTTCTTTCCCAAACAACACACCCTGGCTATGGTCAAACCTGACGCTATGGAGGAGCATAAAGGTGGGTGGAGTTTACAATGGGTTAAAGGCCCAAGGTTACGCAAAATTGACTCTTGTGAGCGTTTCGACGTGTTGTTTTCTGTTAAATATGTGTGAATGAAACGAAACACAAGTTATCCAGTTATGTTTTTTAATGAAGAAACAACATTATAACAGATTAGAAAATAACTAGAGCGTAACATTATAATAACGCTGTTTCCTCATCACAAACACATCTGGAGTTGTGTTTTGTTTCATTTATTTATCCATACACCTTCAGTAGAATCATTTGGATAGTTTCAGCTCTGGAAAGGTAAAAAATTTAGCTGTTAACTTGAGGTGGAAAAGAGCAGATCTAAACAGACCAATAATAAAAGGGTCACTCAAACATGTGTGAAAGAAACAAAACACAACTCCAGATATGTATTTCCTGTGGTGACAGCGTTAGAACACAGCTTAAAGGCGGCCACACACTGCAGGAGAATTTGCCCGATTTTGGCTGTGATTTCTTCTCCCAGAGTTCAGGAGGTGTGACCCGACTTTTTGTCTCCGTGTGCGATTCTGAAGCCGCTGCTCCTCATGTGTGGAGTCAGTGTCAGATCAGAACCACCGAACATCAACAACGCGACGGAAACAGACGATAAAACAGAGTCAGGGGCAGAGGAGCGACGGACACAGAGACGCAACAAACAAACTCAGGATAGAGTGAAAATAAAGACTTTATTCCTCACCTAATGTAAAGTGGAACATTTAAAGTGCAGCATCTGATCCACATTATCCATAGACATTTTCGTCCACAAATAATGACTCCAGTCCACAAAACTGCACTATTAATCCAGTTTGAAGTGTTCTTTGAAAGTAAAAAGGTGAAAGTTGTTCCTCACATGTGTTTGTTTACGTCCACAGAGCGTAAAGCTGCAGATCAGCGACAGTGACTCTACTTCCTGTGGACTTTATCTCCTCTTTTCTGCTTTAAAAATCCTGTATCTGAAGTATTGCTCCACATTTCACACATAATAATAACACAGTTTTGACTTGTGTCTAAACTAGAAGTGCAGAGCTCTGATCTTTGAACACTTCAGAGTCTCAGAGCGAGTGGTTTTACTGTAGACAGGAAACAGCTGACGTGATCGAGCTCACAGCTTTACAGCCTGTTTTACACAGACAGATCCTGCTGAAGTCTTTGTGATCAGAGATTTTTAGTCTCATAAGTTTCTCCTCGTGTCTGTGGTGTCTGTGCATTTTGTCGCATGTTTAAAAATTGTTTAAGACCGAAAAATCCTCTAGTGTGCAGCGGCCTTAAGACTAACATGAATCTATTTTGTGTAATATAGGAATTTAAATATATAAACAGCTGAAGACCATGTGACTCAAATGCACTTATGCATGTTCAGCTTCCTCTGCTTTTAATACAACAGACTGGATGTTTTCACTCTTTTTATTTATGAACTTGTTTTTCATTCCAACAGATGACATTTTGGAGGAGATTCACCGCCAAGGATTTGCAATTCAAAACAAACAGGAGACGTTTTTGTCAAAGGAAGTGGCGCAGGAGTTTTACAGGGAGCACAAAGAGGAGTCGTTCTTCAATCAGCTGGTCCACTTCATTTGTAGGTCAGTGAAACTTTATTTACACTCGGCGACCATTAAAAAGAAGCAGTGGTGGAACGTAATGGAGTAAAAGTAGTAAAAATAAGCACAAATTTGAGCCATCTGTACTTTCTACTTCACTACATTTTGAAAGTAGTTTTATTATTGTGAGACCTGCTAAAAAGCTGTTTTTCTATCAAGGCCATAATTTGTGCAAACAAAAATGGAAAAAGCTACAACAAAACAATCCAGCTGTTTGTGCTGAACAAAATTCAGAACAAATCCTTATCAAAATCACTACATTTGAAGCTTAACTCTTTAAGCACATTTTAAAACTAGTAATTTAAGACGTTTACCCCCAAAGACCTGAGGGCAATTTTAGTACATTTCTCCTCACCTGGATTTTTTTTTCTTAATTTTGCTTTTAAAACTGCCCCTTTTACCCTATAATGAAGTGTTCTACCTCCTTTTGTTCAGTCCAACCTGTTATTTCACAATCTGCTGCTGTAGTTGTGTCATGAGGCTGTGATAAAAGCTACAGGACCAGAAATAGAGATGAAGAAAAAAAACAGAAAATAAAATTGCCACTCTTTTATACAAAACTAACCGCAACTTTTTGGACATAAAAAATGCTTAATTTAGGGCCTCAGCTACAAAAATGCAAAATATCAAGTCTGTAAGTAAATTAAAAATCTCCTTATTGCCCTAAAAACAAAAGAAAAGTGCAATCGCTCCATTACTTTCCTGGTCCAGTCCTGGAAACAGCTCCTGTCAGGTCCAGGGCCAGAGCCACAGCACTTCTGCATTTCCAGGGTGGAAATTACATTTGGATTTGTTAATTTGGACTGAAATAAACCTTTAAATAAAAATAGAAAGAGATGCACAATTACACACACCAAGATGTGTCATTTGCCATTTATTTGAGAAAAAACTGCACTTAGAGCGACTTTTTCACTCGTTCTAAACACACACAGTCAGAGGAGTCGACCATCTTGACTCACTTCACTCTTTGGCAAAGTTTGGCTCGATCAAAATGGACGGAGCGCATGAGTTTGGGGAAAACAAAGTTCCTATTGGACACTCGTTTTGCTCCCGTCATCACACAGCGTGAGTGTGACGTAGGATAAAGCCGCAGAAATGTACGGAAACCTCTATGTCTGCACTTTCAGAGGGGAAAAGGACGTTTCTGTCTTTTACCATTAGAAAGTTCTGCGCGGTTATAGAAAACATATTCGTATACGATAGATTTTTTCATGTGATACTTTTTTTTGCTTTGATATCTGTATTTTTACTTTACTTAAGCAACAAAATTTGATTACTTCTTCCACTACTGCAAACCAGTCGGGGTCAGATCAGTTCACTTCACTCAAAGTGGCAGAAGCTGGGCCCCATTGTCTGGTCCCTTTAATAATTAACCACAAAGTAACTATTACACGCCAGGTTTGTTTGGACGATTATCTGAATCTCAATAAAAAGTCCATTGGAATGCCGATGTCAGCACTCCCAGCTGATATATGTGAGGATCCTGTTCAGACCTGTCCAAAACGGAGTCACAAAAGGGCCGTTTCAAAGACATTAAAGAGATTTGTGGCGCTGCTTCTGAAAGTTTAATCAGCTCTTGCAACAGAAAAACGAGTATTTTATTGAAATCAGAGCAGACCTTCCTCATCTGATTAATAAGACTATATTGTTGTTTTATTCTGATTGGTGCCTTAAAGGTACATTGTGTGACTTTTCTGGTGGAGGATCGTCCAAAGACTTTTCTCCATGAAGAATTTATGGCTTTGTCTGGAATGTTTCACAGTATGGCATTATTTTATTTATTTTATTTTATTTAGTCAATATTTTACCAGGGAAGTCAATTGAGAACACCTTTTCATTTGTAATAACGACCTGCAGCAAAGAGGCGGCGTAAAACAGCACAATCAGAACACACATCAATCGTAACATGAAACAGGGAATAGAAACATGAGAGAGCGAAACATTTACAGATTAAAAGTGTTAAAAGCACAAGCAAGAATACTCTGGCTGGAGCGCCTCCAAGACCGAGTCCAAGGTCCTTCAAGACCGAGACAAGACCGAGTCCAAGGTCCTTCAAGACCGAGACAAGACCGAGTCCAAGCGCCTTCAAGACCGAGACAAGAGTCCGAGACAAGACCGAGTCCAAACGCCTTCAAGACTGAGTGCAAATGCAGTCAAGTCCGAGACAAGACCGAATCCAAGGTCCTTCAAGACCGAGACAAGACCGAGTCCAAGGTCCTTCAAGACCGAGACAAGAGTCCGAGACAAGACCGAGTCCAAATGCCTTCAAGACTGAGTGCAAATGCAGTCAAGTCCGAATCCAAGGTCCTTCAAGACCGAGACAAGACTGAGTCCAAGGGCCTTCAAGACCGAGACAAGACCGAGTCCAAGGTCCTTCAAGACCGAGACAAGACCGAGTCCAAGGTCCTTCAAGACCGAGACAAGACCGAGTCCAAGCGCCTTCAAGACCGAGACAAGACCGAGTCCAAGCGCCTTCAAGACCGAGACAAGACCGAGTCCAAGGTCCTTCAAGACCGAGACAAGAGTCCGAGACAAGACCGAGTCCAAACGCTGTCGAGTCTGAGACAAGATGAGTCCAAGCGCCTTCAAGACTGAGTGCAAATGCAGTCAAGTCCGAGACAAGACCGAATCCAAGGTCCTTCAAGACCGAGACAAGACTGAGTCCAAGGGCCTTCAAGACCGAGTCCAAGCGCCTTCAAGACCGAGACAAGACCGAGTCCAAGGTCCTTCAAGACCGAGACAAGACCGAGTCCAAGTGCCTTCAAGACCGAGACAAGACCGAGTCCAAGCGCCTTCAAGACCGAGACAAGAGTCCGAGACAAGACCGAGTCCAAACGCTGTCGAGTCTGAGACAAGATGAGTCCAAGCGCCTTCAAGACTGAGTGCAAATGCAGTCAAGTCCGAGACAAGACCGAATCCAAGCACCTCCAAGACCGAGACAAGACCGAGTCCAAACGCTGTCGAGTCCGAGACGAGACCAAACGCCTCCAAGACCGAGTCCAAGCGCCTTCAAGACCGAGACAAGACCGAGTCCAAGCGCCTTCAAGACCGAGTCCAAGTTCCTTCAAGACCGAGACAAGACCGAGTCCAAGCGCCTTCAAGACCGAGTCCAAGCGCCTTCAAGACCGAGTCCAAGTTCCTTCAAGACCAAGTCAAGACCGAGTCCAAGTGCCTTCAAGACCGAGACAAGACCGATTCCAAGCTCCTTCAAGACCGAGTCCAAGTTCCTTCAAGACCAAGTCAAGACCGAGTCCAAGTGCCTTCAAGACCGAGACAAGACTGAGTCCAAGGGCCTTCAAGACCGAGTCCAAGCGCCTTCAAGACCGAGACAAGACCGAGTCCAAGCTCCTTCAAGACCGAGTCCAAGTGCCTTCAAGACCGAGACAAGACCGAGTCCAAGCTCCTTCAAGACCGAGTCCAAGCTCCTTCAAGACCGAGACAAGACCAAGTGCAAACGCGGTCAAGTCTGAGACAAGACCAAATCCAAGCGCCTTCAAGACCGAGTCCAAGCTCCTTCAAGACCGAGACAAGACCAAGTGCAAACGCGGTCAAGTCTGAGACAAGACCAAATCCAAGCGCCTTCAAGACCGAGTCCAAGCATCTTCAAGACCGAGTCAAGACTGAGTCCAAGTGCCTTCAAGACCGAGACAAGACCGAGTCCAAAAACCTCCGAGACAAGAGACTAAGACAAGACCGAGTCCAAACGTTGTCGAGTTCGAGACGAGACCAACCGGTCGAGTACTACATTAGATCGACATACATTAGACATACATTAGATGGCGATCGACATATTGGGCACCTCTGCTTTAAAACATTTCCACACTGCCGACATTTTAGACAAAGTTCAATTGATTGCGTCACACGTCACTATTCGGTTTTACTTTTAACTCACGCCACCAAAAGCCGAATGTGGCTTTTTTTTTTGCAATATTCGGCCCATCCCTACTGAGTACCGTGTTTTATTTTTTTATACTAAAATGACTGATTCTGGAGCTAGGTCTGCATCCTCTTTACAAAATCATCTCAAAATGGCCTCCGCCCTGGTCTCCACTGTCGGTTTTGCTGCCTGCGTGACTCATTTGTTCCCTTTGCTTTGTTTTCAGCGGGCCCTGTCTGCTGCTCGTTCTGTCTAAGGAGAATGCAGTGGAGGAGTGGAGGGAGTTGATGGGCCCCACAGACCCAAACAAAGCCAAGGAAATGTCCCCGCAATCACTAAGGGCCCGGTTCGGCTCTGACATCTTACACAATGCAGTCCACGGCTCCTCCGGCGTGGCTCAGGCAGACAGAGAAATACAGCTATTGTTCGGTGATCTCGGCACAGAGCGAGTGACCAGCAGTGAGGGGGAAACTGAAGGATACGTTTTTGGTAAGAGAAAATAAAAAAGTATAACATTTTTTCATCAAACCGTGTATAGAAAATGTATAAATGTCTTTTTTTTTTCAGTTAAAGAGCAAAGCAACGCCACAGAGAACACTGGGCTGTCATGTTCTTCAGGGCGTTTGTCTGACCATCACTATGAAGGTAACAGTCGAAGTTTTGTATCATTACTGTGCAGCCAAACCTCCTTGTCAAAGTTTAATCTCGTCAAAGTTTTATCTCTCGTTAGTACTTGGGTCACTGCCCAAAAGCTTAAGATATAAACACTTAAATCTATCAAAAAAATTACTTAAACGCAGTGACATTATCATCTTGCTGCGTGGAATGTTATTTTAAGATAACTTGTCAAGTAAAATTAAGTACCTCTGGATTAGAATTAAGCAATTTCAGCACGAGTAAGTAGATAATAGGTCTGAAAACGATAAGTAAAAGATAAATAACCTGATATAAGTTTTTAAATCTTGGCCGGATCAGAGGAATCTGAAGTGATGGGAGACAGTGGGGAAAATCAAGTGCTACAGTCGGGCACTAGTTTTTAAAAGAAAACTGTCGTGTCCTTAGGCAAGACACACTATTCTCCTGTTCTTGTTCTTTCATCTGTTCTAGTTTATTTTATTTAACTGTGAAATGTGCTATATAAATAAAGTAGGGTCTGACCGATATATCGGTTGACCAATATGGGCTCTTGGAAACATAGCCAAAATCTTGTTGATATTCCACGTGGACATGTTTTACCTCCTTATAAAGCTCAGACTCTCTATATTCTGCCCTTTATCCTACGTCACACTCACGCTGTGTGATGACGGGAGCAAAACGAGTGTCCAATAGGAACTTTGTTTTCCCCAAACTCATGCGCTCCGTCCATTTTGATCGAGCCAAACTTTGCCAAAGAGTGAAGTGAGTCAAGATGGTCGACTCCTCTCGAGCGTTTATGTTTAGAATGATTGAAAAAGTCGCTCTAAGTGCAGTTTTTTTCTCAAATAAATGTCAAATGACACATCTTGGTGTGTGTAATTGTGCATCCTTTGCTATTTTTATTTAAAGGTTTATTTCACTCAAAATGAACAAATCCAAATGTAATTTCCACCATGGAAATGCAGAAGTGCTGTGGCTCTGGCCCTGGACCTGACAGGAGCTGTTTCCAGGACTGGACCAGAAAAGTAATGGAGCGATTGCACTTTTTTTTGTTTTTAGGGCAATAAGGAGATTTTTTATTTACTTACAGACTTGATATTCTGCATTTTTGTAGCTCAGGCCCTAAATTAAGCATTTTTATGTCCAAAAAGTTGTTTATACATGTTTGCTGTGGGTTTTGTATAAAAGAGGGTGAATTTTATTTTCAGTTTTTTTCATCTCTATTTCTGGTCCTGTAGCTTTTATCACAGCCTCATGACACAACTGCAGCAGCAGATTATGAAATAACAGGTTGGACTGAACAAAAGGAGGTAGAACACTTCATTATAGGGTAAAAGGGGCAGTTTTAAAAGCAAAATTAAGAAAAAAATCCAGGCGAGGAGAAATAGGTCAGGGATTAATGTTGATTTTAATATATATTGTGTTATCGGACCCAGTTTTCCGAAACAACACGCTGTTTTACATCAAGGGATTTGTTTAAAACAGTGTCATTTAATTATGTGTTAAAATCAGCTTAGTGCCAAGTCCAACTTTCACTTTGGGAACCATTTATTTACATAATCAGGGACTAATTTAATAAGTGCTCATTGCCATCTGCGCCATAAACAAACTCTAGACACCATGTGCTGTGAACAAAGACCTGTTACATCCAAATGACACGAGGAAAAATGTTTCTTTTTCTACATCCATACAATGTTTGAGCCCATTACAGAGTTTCCGTGGAAGTTTCCCAACGAAATAACAAAACGTTGGGTCGTCTATTACTGACCTGTTGCAGAGTGGATCCGAAAAGCGCATAAGGCAGCGTTATTTTCAGCAGCAGTGACAGTCTATTGGTTATGCGGGTTTGGAAAATACATCCTGCAACCATTTCCAGTAGATTGCCGTGATGATGAGTCTGTGTTTTCCTGATTTATGTAACGGCGAAGCTACTCGTCTTCATAATGTCACCGGCAGCATCTGAAGCACTCATCCAAACTGCGCCGTATCCGCGTGCAAAGAACCAACGGCATTTTTATGAAGCCCAACAGATGTGTCAAGGCAGAGCACCGTTTCACTTAAGAATTCTTATTACCAAGGATCACTCTCCCTTTACTTAAGTGTAAATAGGTTTTACAGATGAGAGATGAGTGCAGACTGTGAATGACGAGCTCGACTGTAAGTGGGTGTAGAGAAGATGGAAAACCAGGTGCCAACACTGCGCTGGTTTATGGATTATATCTTCAAAATAAACTCAGACAGTATTTAGTTCTAGATTTAAAATAGTGTGCTGAAAATGATGATTGTTGTGGAATTAATATTAAAACGTCCTATATTACACAAGCTTGTGAGCGTTAAGCCATGTTATACCGTATTTTTCAGACTATAAGTCACTTTTTTCAGGGTTTGGGTAGTTCCTGCGACTTATACTCAGGTGCGACTTATATATTACATTTTTCACACTGACAGCCCATAGACCAAATATATGAATCGAACCTGGACCTGATCAGCGGGAGCATAAAAGCCCGGAGCCGCCACCAACCAGACGACCAGTGTGTCCTGAGCTGCAGCGACTTTTGTTTCTTTAATTTTGTGTTAATTATTTCATTTTTGCAATAAATATTTCTTTTTGTCGGCACCCTCTACGTTCCTTTTTGTTCCACGCCCGGTTTCTTTTTACTTCTTTTTAGTTGCGTGTCAACCCCTAGACCCCTGGCACGTAACAAACCGTTTTTTCATTTTGGTTTTAGAGACAAATAATAAAGAAAAGAGTTGTTTTTTCATTTTCTTATTTTTGGTTCGATATTGAAAAACGAATGATACACGGATTCTTCTCTATTGGGTTGTTTTTATTACTATAACTTCTATAACTTTCCTTTCAACGTGAAATGTCAGTTCTTGGTCTGAAAAAAACATGTATAAGTCGCACTTTTTGGGGGAAATTTATTTATGAAATCAGACCAAGAACCGACATTTCATGTTGAAAGGCGAGTTATAGTAGAAGTTATAGAAGTTATAGTAATAAAAACAATCCAATAGAGAAGAATCTGTATGTCATTCGTTCATTTGTTTTTCAATATAGAACCAAAAATAAGAAAATTAAAAAACAACTCTTTTCTTTATTATTTGTCTCTAAACCCAAAATGAAAAAACGGATAACAACTGATTTGTTTTTTTCATTTTTAATTCATATTTATGATTCATATATTTGGTCTATGGGCTGTCAGTGTGAAAAATGTAATATATAAGTCGCAGGAACAACCCAAACCCTGAAAAAAGTGTGATTTATAGTCTGAAAAATACGGTAATTCCAGGTCTCATCCAAATGAGCCTAGTGAAGGTGTGTGGAGTTTAAAAACCTTTATTACCACCTGATATCACAAGATGGATCAGCCTAAATGTGCAAGTTTGTGTGTTAAACATGTGTGATTGAAACAAAACACAACTCCAGATCTGTTTGTGATGAGGAAACGACATTATAACAGAGTTTACACTATTCTCTCATCTATTTAAACACGACCGAACCAAACAATACTGAGAAAGCGTTTGTTCCAGTCTTCAGAATATTATGCAGAGCTGTGTTTTCACAATTGGGACACCTCCAAACATCTTCACTTTAGAGAGTCCTTTTCAAAAATAACCCTTTTGTCCGCAGTGCGCTTCAAACTCCCGTCCGGTTGTTGGCAGAATTTAAATGCACTTGCTTTATGGAAAGGGCTCAGATTCAAACTATGCAGCGTCAGTGGAAGTGTGTTTCTATTTTACACCCTATACAGTGTGGGGGGAGTAACTGAAAACGTGGACTAAAAGTAGAGATCGCCCCAGTAATTCCCTCTGTGGATAGAACGGACTCTCCACAGATCTGGACTGTAATGTGGCGTAGTGCTGTAACCTGCTCGTCTCCTCCTGATAGATTTATACCTGCGTGAAGTCGCCCAATCAAACTCAAACCTACACGAAAACTGTGTCAATCGTTTGTGCTGCAAAAAGTTTCGTTTGTGTGATTCTGGTTCTTCAGATATTTGCAGTTTTATTTTGGGCCGATGACGTCGTCCAGAACCTCAGAATGTGAAACAGCCTCAAAACAGGCAGAAAATTACAGAAAACATTTGTATTTGGTTTGTGCTGTTTTGTGCTGTGACAGTTTTCATTTGTGTGAGTTTATTTCTAAAATTATTCATTATTATTTCTGTGGTAATTATAGGACGTCATTTCCGCTCAGCTGATGGAGACGACTTTAGCAAAACTAGTGAAGATAAATGATCTCAGGCTGTGGAAAAGTTTGTATCAGTCTTTGCTTTTGATTCAGATTTTCTATATTAACACAGACTTTTCCTCAGCCTCAGATCGTTTCTCTTCACTAGTTTTGCTAAAGTCGCCGCCGTCAGCTGAGCGTATGTAGTAGATAATGAAACTCGATGTAAAAGTATTCAGAGTATTTACAGTATAGATTATAAAGTACATTTTCATTTGGGTATTCAGTATTCTGTAAATACATTTTCTGTAGTATTCTTCCCGTCACTGCTCGTATAACTGTTGTATTTTCGCTCTTTCGCCCACAGGTCTCCCCCCTGATCTGCAGCTCTACAGCACAGAGACCGAAACACAAGAAAGTGACGACCCAGACCAGTGAAACCCGGGGCGGGATAATATCTGCACACACGTATCCTCTGACAAAACAGAAACTATATCCAGATTATGCAACAAAAGTGGTAATAAAATACACCTCGGATGTGTTTATGTGGTGGTTTGAAATCCCCGTGACCAGTGCACGCTGCACGCCTCTCTGCTGCGGAGTATTAATAATTCATGGACAGACCGCCTCTGGAGTCAGGGATTTATATCTGCTTTGTGAAAGAAATCCTTTTTATTAACGCATCACTTTACATCCATTCATTTTTACAACAGAACTTCACTCATGATATTTGTAAATTATGAGGGAATAAAACAGAACTTTCAGCGGTAAAAGCTCCGTGTTTATGTCGTCGGGGTTTGTTATCGGCTGAAATAATCCCCGATGCTTCGCTTGGTCGTGTTTTGTGTTACCGGGTTCGGACGGTGGTTTGGGTTTTTGTCGGCAGATGTGGCGGCGGCGTCCCATTCGTCTGCAGCTTCTAATAAAAGAGCTTCATCTATGTCGTCCTCAGCACTGAACGATCTCTGAAACATGTCCATGATGCTTCTCTGAGTTGGGTCCTAAAAACAAACATAATATTGACTTAAAATAAATCCAAAAAATGTTTTCTGGGCGTTTCAAAACACTTAATAATAATAATAATAATAATAATAATAATAGTGCATTTTATTTGCTGAAACGAGGAGGAAAAAGTAGTGAAGTACTGTGCTTAAAGGTGCTTTGTGTGTAACTTTTCTGCTTGTTTCTATGGATACATCATTGCTCTGTCTGGAATGTTCACAGTGTGACATTAAACAGCTCTACATTACATTTATTCAATTGCAGGTGGTTTTAGAGCTCAAAAATCCCCAGAAAAACAGGCGTTCTGACTGTGAGCGTGTCGACTCTCCACAGATCTGTCATGTGAGTAAAGGTCTCCACACACTACAGGAGAATTTGCCCGATTTTGGCTGCGATTTCTACTCTCCGAGTTCGGGGAGACGAGACCCGACTTTTTGTCTCCGTGTGCGATTCTGAAGCCGCTGCTCCTCATGTGTGGAGTCAGTGTCAGATCAGAACCACCGAACATCAACAACGCGACGGAAACAGACGATAAAACAGAGTATCTGAAGTATTGCTCCACATTTCACAAATACGGTAATAATAACACAGTTTTGACTTGTGTCTAAACTAGACGTGCAGAGCTCTGATCTTTGAACACTTCAGAGTCTCAGAGTCTGTATTATTCTATAAAATATGAATCAAAAGCAAAAGACTAAAGACTGAAACAGACTTTTCCACAGCCTCAGATCGTTTCTCTTCTCTAGTTTTGTGGAGTTTGTCGCCGTCAGATGAGCAGAAATGACGTCCTATAATTACCACAGAAATAATAATGAATAATTTTAGAAATAAACTCACACAGATGAAAACGGTCACAGCACAAACAAAATACACGAAATACGTTTTCTATAATTATCCGCCAGTTTTGAGCTCTATTTCACATTCTGAGGGGCTGGACGACATCATCAGCCCAAAATAAAACTCTTAAATATCTTAAGAACCAGAATCGCACAAACTAAACTTTTTGCAGCACAAATGAAGCACAAACGATTGACATAGTTTGACATAGGGCCAACTTCACGCAGGTTCAGAACGCCTGGTTTTTTTTTTTAGGTATTTTTGAGCTCTAAAACCACCTGTAATTGCATAAATTTAGGGTAGAGCTGTTTAATGTCACACTGTGGAACATTCCTGGCAGAACAATGACATTTTCAAAGAAACAGGTGACCGACTCCTTACCAAAAAGTTACACAGTGCAGCTTTAAGTAGTTATTTTTTCATGTGATACTCATGCTCTGGTATCTGTACTTTTACTCCAGTAACAAAAGTGACGTGACTTCTTCGTACTTCTCCCACCCGTGACTGAAACACTCACATATCTCCTGTATCGGTGGCTCTGCAGTTTACCTTTGAGTGGAAGCTGGAGCTGATTGCATTTTCTGAGAGATTTGACTCAGACAGACCGACCTGCTCCAAGACGTTCATCTTCTCCTGGATAAGCGGCCTGTATCGGAATAAAATCAATATATTTCACACTTCAAACCGAGTGCCAGGTTACGGTCTGTGCGCGGCTCAGAAGTGAACATAAGTACAGGGTGAGCAGAGGCAAAGTATCTGCCGCTGATGCTCACGTACCAAAGGTGATCATCAGCTGTTCCCTTGGCAACCAGGTAGTGGATGTTCACATTGCAGGTTTGTCCAATTCGATGCACCCGATCCTCCGCCTGAATGAGGACCTGGCAAAATGCAAAATCTGCTTTAGTCATGACAGAAATTGACAAAATTACACTTAATTCAAGCTGGGAATCGCAGGCTCCCTCACGATTCGATATTACAACTATGCGATACCTGCAGTACTTTATATATTACACCTGCGTGAAGTCGCCCCATCAAACTCAAACCTACACAAAAACTATGTCAGTCGTTTGTGCTGCAAAAGTTTTGTTTGTGCTGCTTTAGTTTTGGAGAAATTAACGATTCTTTTATAGGTCAAATTGGGGTCAGAAATAGAGCTCAAAACAGGAAGAAAATTATAGAAAATGTTTGTATTTCATTTGTGCTGTGACAATTTTCATTTGTTTCTAAAATTATTCATTATTATTTCTGCTGTAATTATAGGACGTCATTTCTGCTCAGCTGAAGCAGCGACTTTAGCAAAACTGCACAAAACTAGTGGCGATAAATGACCTGAGGCTGTGGAAAAGTCTGTGTTATTCTATAAAATATTAATCAAAAGCAAATTACTAAAGACTGAAACAGACTTTTCCACAGCCTCAGATCGTTAATTACAGCAGAAATAATGATTAATAATTTTAAAAATAAACTCGCACGAATGAAAACTGTCACAGCACAAACAAAATACAAACGTTTTCTATAATATCCTTCCTGTTTTGAGGCTGTTTCACATTCTGAGGTTCTGGACGACGTCATCGGCCCAAAATAAAACTGCAAATATCTGAAGAACCAGAATCACACAAACAAAACTTTTTGCAGCACAAACGACTGACACAGTTTTTGTGCAGGTTTGAGTTTGATGGGGGTATATATGTTGCACATGGTAGTTTGTGATATGTTGCTGTTTTTTAAAGGTGAATTGTGCAACTTTTCTGATTTTTTTTCTTCATGATTATGTTATTACTTTGTCTGGAATGTTTCGCAGTGTGGCATTAAACCTTTTTATGTTCATGGAGACCAAACCGGACAAAGTTACAGGTCAAAATGCCTGATTTTCTAGGTATTTTAGAGCTATAAAACCGACTGTAATTTAGTTTTAGCTTTTTAATGTCATACTGTGGAACATTCCAGGCAGAGCAATGACATCTCCATAGAAACAAGCAAATGATGGACGCGCAACCAAAAAGTTACACAGTGCATTTTTAAGAACAAAATATATTTTAGCAACAATATTTCTTGGTTAAACTGTCACCTGTGCATAAATACGTTCATTTTAATCCAGAAAACAGTGAATGTGTCAAGTGTGTTGCATAAACATGTTTCCTTTTGCTAAATAAGCAACAAAATTGTAGGACGGTGACAAAAGAAATCTCTAATACCAAAAAATACAATATAAAATACAATATACATTTAGTTTTTGTCTATCTGCTGCCTAAAAACACACAAAAAGCTTTATTTTAAGAAGAGAAAACTGCACAAAATGTGACCACACAATTCCCTTATGGGTTTGGGGTGAGTTTGTAGTCAAATTAAATGACATTATTTAAGGAAAATAATCAACAAAAACATTGGCAGAGCTTATCAGCTATTGGAACACCCATATCAATCACAAATTATAGATGTTTTAATATTTTTACACATCCCAAAACTTAATAATAACGTCATTTTCTTATTATGAGGAG
Organism: Odontamblyopus lacepedii; assembly: GCA_034769755.1. Classification (NCBI taxonomy): domain Eukaryota; kingdom Metazoa; phylum Chordata; class Actinopteri; order Gobiiformes; family Gobiidae; genus Odontamblyopus; species Odontamblyopus lacepedii. The sequence continues at coordinate 613,137 of CM068356.1, read as the reverse complement.
TTTTATTGCAGAGGTGATGTGGGTGAAGTCATTCATAAGAACTAAAATGGGAAAATTATATTCATACTTTACAAAAATCTTAAGAAAACCCACATTTCTGGAAAAAGTGGTGCAATTACTTTGAAGAAACCTAGACTTTTGCTCCATTTTAGACATTTTAAGGTGGTTATTTAATTAAGACGTTTTGTGTGGTTTTCAATAGAGAAGACGAGAGGACATTAAAACTGTTTTTCTATCAGCAAAAGTCTAGCCACTGTCGTTCACATTAGTCTGCGCTGATTTGTTCCACACTCAAATCAAAGAGCAGACTGCATTTAAGAAAAAGGACGTCTGGGTTGGCAGTGTGCTGAATTCTGAGGGTTTTTTATATTTATATTTAATAATAAAGCGTTAGCTGAGTAGGTCTGTCACAAAAACACATTTCAAACTTCACTTATACTGATGAAGAAACTACTGATGCTAAACAATAAGACGGGAACTCATTTATGGCACTGACACAACAGCAAATTTAAAAGTGCTTTGTGTATCTTTTCTAGTGGAGGGTCTGTCACCTGCTTTTTTCTGTGGGCGTCATTGCTCTGTGTGTAGAATGTTCCACAGTAGGGATGGGCCTGATTAGTCGACTAATCGATAATTGATCGTTAAGGATTTGGTCGATCCCGTTCATTTTAATGGACAAACTGAATGTAGGTGTCTGTGTAACGTAGCCTGAGGAGTCGAGGCTGCGTCTCACAGCACAAACACTGGAGCTGTGGCCCCACAGTCCCACGTCTCGGCTCTGGCTCCTTGGAGATCACTATATTCCTCAGAGTGTGTTTACCTGCACATCAGTGTCCCGGGTATGATCGGGTTTTTTGAGTGTCCCGGTTTCACATGTTTACGCAGCATCTGCAACGCGACATACGCACAGAACAGACTCACAGCCTCATCACATCCTCTGTCACAGGGAGAACACTCATATTCCACTGAGTCGTGTCCTTTAGTCCAACAGAAGCTGAAGCAGCAGCACAAGGAAAGAGCTGCTTTTTTCAGCGTTTACAGTTTATGCAAATGAGTCATGTGGTTTTAAGTTTAGTTTGTGTAAGACGTAAACAAATGTTTAAAGCTGCATTAAACACATTCTGATCTCACACTGATGAGGCTCTGGAGTCATTATGGTTTATATGTTGTAGAGTTGAGTTTATTTATGCAGATTAGTAAAAGTAATAATAATGATGATCATTTTAATATAAAATGTTAATGATTAATCGAAAATCGATCGTTAATTTTCCCGACGATCGATTAAGAAAAGTTAATCAAATGCCCGTCTCTATTCCACAGTAGGGCATTAAATTGCTCGGTCTTTTATTACAGTTTAGAGTTTTATTTGCTTTGTTATTATCAGATATTGTGATGTGTGAGCGACTGTGTCCAAATAATTTCCCCTGAAGGTCAATAAAGTTTGTCAAAGTCTACTGGACTTAATTCACTACATTTGAGAGCAGGAATCTGTACTTTCTACTGCACTACAGTTCAGATCTGGACTGAAAAGTAAAAAGAACTTTCCTTTATACTTTGAGACCTGCTGAAAAAACTGAGATTTATTTTTAGCACATTTAATTTGAGTTTGGGTCCCAACTTTGAGCAAACCACATCCATAAAAACAGCTACAAAAATTAAGAAATCAACTGAATCAGAGCTAAATTCTTTATCAAAATCAGTCACTACATTTGATGTTTTAATTGTACTTTTACTTTTTACTCTTAAAGCACATTTTTAAGCAGTATTTCAATATCGTATTTTTCAGACTGTAAGTCACACCAGCCAAAAAATGCACAATGAAGAAGAAAAAAACATGTATAAGTCGCACTTTGTGGGGGAAATTTATTTTATAAAACCAGACCAAGAACCAACATTTCATCTTAAAATGCGAGTTATAGAAGTTATAGTAATAAAAACAACTGAATAGAGAAGAATCTGTGTATCATTCGTTCCTTCATTTTCAATATAGAACCAAAAACAAGAAAACGAAAAAACAGCTCTTTTCTTTATTATTTGTCTCAAACCAAAATTTTATTTCATTTTTGATTCATAAATACAATTCAAATATTTGGTTTATGGGCTGTCAGTGTGAAAAATGTAATATAAAAGTCACACCTGAGTATAAGTCGCAGGAACCACCCAAACCCTGAAAAAAGTGCGACTTATAGTCCGAAAAATACGGTAGTTTTACTTAAGTAGATTTTTTTTTCTTGATACTTTTACTTGTGTAATCTTTGGTTCTTGTGTCTGTACTTTTATTTAAAGGGTGCACTGTGTAACTTTTCTGGCAGAGGGTTAATCGATTTGTCTAGAATGTTTCACAGTGCGGCATTAAACCTTCATGGAGATCAAACCAGACCAAGTTACAGGTCAGATCTGTGGAGAGGCGACCCCGCTCACAGTCATAATGTTTGTTTTTCTAGGTATTTTCGAGCTATAAAACCCCCTGTATTTGAATAAATGTAATGCAGAGCTGTTTAATGTCACACTGTGGAACATTTCAGGCAGAGCAGTGACGTATCCAGGTTACATGGTGCAAAATCGAGCACTTCATCCACCACTCGGTCCAAATCCGTTATCGTGACGTACTTCTGCTCTCTCAAGCTCACATCCCATCAGCCCCGGGGAAAGTCTGCGCGGACACGTGAGGAACTTTGCTAAAACCTACCCCAGGGTTCCAGAAGAGCTCAGCGAAGATAACCAGGTCAGCAGCGTGTAAAGTCAGGCCCATGTTGGCGGCGGTGATCGACAGCAGCGCCACGTAGGGCTTAGAGGAAAGCTGAAACTTCTCACAGAGCAGCTGGCGTTCGGCTGAAGGAGTCGCCCCATCGATACGGATCAAACTCACGTCCTGCGAGGAGAGCACCACAGTACGTCAGTGTTAACAGGGACTCGGCTGCTTTCGTCTGATCAGCAGTGCAGCTTCGACACTGCAACAGGCTCAAGTTTGATGGTTTTTGATGGTTTACATTTTTATTTAAAGATGCAGAGGTGTCCCCACTCGCAGTAAAAATGTAAGGACTTAACCCCCGAAGACCTAAGGGCAATTTTACTACATTAGTGGATTTTTTTCTTAATTTTGCTTTTAAAACTGCCCCTTTTACCCCTAATGAAGTGTCCTACCTCCTTTTGTTCAGTCCAACCTGTTATTTCACAATCTGCTGCTGTAGTTGTGTCATGAGGCTGTGATAAAAGCTACAGGACCAGAGATAGAGATGAAAAAAAAAACAGAAAATAAAATTCACACTCTTTTATACAAAACACACAGCAAACATGTAGAAAGAACTTTTTGGACTTAAAAATGCTTAATTTAGGGCCTTAGCTACAAAAATGCAAAATATCAAGTCGTATACGACTCAGAGGAATATGTTTTCTATAACCGCAGAACTTTCTAACGGTAAAAGACAGAAACGTCCTTTTCCCCTCTGAAAGTGCAGACATAGAGGTTTCCGTACATTTCTGCGGCTTTATCCTACGTCACACTCACGCTGTGTGATGACGGGAGCAAAACGAGTGTCCAATAGGAACTTTGTTTTCCCCAAACTCATGCGCTCCGTCCATTTTGATCGAGCCAAACTTTGCCAAAGAGTGAAGTGAGTCAAGATGGTCGACTCCTCTGACTGTGTGTGTTTAGAACTATTGAAAAAGTTGCTCTAAGTGCAGTTTTTTCTCAAATAAATAGAAAATTACGCATCTTGGTGTGTGTAATTGCACATCCCTTTGCTATTGTTATTTGAAATGTTTATTTCACTCAAAATGAACAAATCCAAATGTAATAAACACCTGGAAATGCAGAAGTGCTGTGGCTCTGGCCCTGGACCTGACAGGAGCTGTTTCCAGGACTGGACCAGGAAAGTCATGGAGCCACTGCACTTTTTTTTTTTTTTTTTAGGGCAATAAGGAGATTTTTAATTTACTAAGAGACTTGATATTTTGCATTTTTGTAGCTAAGGCCCTAAATTAAGCATTTTTTTATGTCCAAAAAGTTGTTTCTACATGTTTGCTGTGTGTTTTGTATAAAAGAGGGTGAATTTTATTTATTTCTGGTCCTGTAGCTTTTATCACAGCCTCATGACACAACTACAGCAGCAGATTGTGAAATAACAGGTTGGACTGAACAAAAGGAGGTAGAACACTTCCTTAGGGGGTAAAAGGGGCAGTTTTAAAAGCAAAATAAAAAAAAAATCCAGGCGAGGAGAAATGTATTAAAATTGCCCTCAGGTCTTCGAGGGTTTTATTAAACGTGCTCCCAACACGAGGGGAGAAGTGCTGCTTTTATCTGCTTTATTAAAAAGTAAAATTAAACCACTTAAACATTTTGGTTTCATAGGCAATAATAAAACAACTTGAGTATCAGGTTTTAATTATGGGATTATGTAAATATTTGTTGTATTAAAGTATAAAAAAAGGAAAATGTCCTGGATACATATGGAACTGAACTGCGCTATAAAGGAAACGGCCCATTACACTCAGCCCCGTTTAAAAGCTCGGCAGTACAGGGTAATGGCTTTTTGAGTTTTTCAGATCGCTCCAAGCCAAAGTGGGGTTTGTAACTGCTGCAAACTGCTATAATCACCACATTTACAATACACAATGCACTGTACGAAGGCGTTATCCACCTTTTTTGTCAGTTCTGCAGTGATGTGATCCAGAACCAACTTGTGATGAGCAAAAACCAGAAACTTCTCCCTTCCGCACTCGAGCATGTCCATGATGTACTCCCTGCAGACAAAACACGGGGAATTATGTAGAAAAACCTGCGTGAAGTCGCCCCATCAAACGCAAACCTGCACAAAAACTGTGTCAGTCGTTTGTGCTGCAAAAAGTTTCGTTTGTGCGATTCTGGTTCTTCAGATATTTGCAGTTTTATTTTCGGCCGATGACGTCGTCCAGAACCTCAAAATGTGAAATAGAGCTCAAAACAGGCAGAAAATTATAGAAATCGTTTGTATTTCATTTGTGCTGTGACAATTTTCATTTGTGTGAGTTTATTTCTGAAATTATTAATTATTATTTCTGTGGTAATTATAGGACGTCATTTCCGCTCAGCTGACGGCGGCGACTTTAGCAAAACTCTCAAAACTAGTGTTGATAAACGATCTGAGGCTGTGGAAAAGTCTGTTTCAGTCTTTGGTAATTTGCTTTTGATTCATATTTTTATATAATAACACAGACTTTTCTGCAACCTGAGATCGTTTATCTTCACTAGTTTTGCCGCCCTCAGCTGAGCAGAAATGACGTCCTATAATTACCACAGAAATAATAATGAATAATTTTAGAAATAAACTCACACACATTAAAATTGTCACAGCACAAACAAAATACAAACGTTTTCTATAATTTTCTGCCTGTTTTGAGCTCTATTTAACATTTTGAGGTTCTGGACGACGTCATCGGCCGAAAATAAAACTGAAAATATCTTAAGAACCAGAATCACACAAATGAAACTTTTTGCGGCACAAACGAAGCACAAACGACTGACATAGTTTTTGTGCAGGTTTGAGTTTGATGGGCGGGTTCTCCATGGACATAGAACAGTTTAAAACCATACTGTGAAACATTCCAGACCAGCAAAGTTACACAGTGCACCTTTAAATCCAGTCTGTATGTTTGATTTGGACTTTTCAGACTTTGCTCGTGTGTGCACTGCGGAATATTAATAGAAGCAGGACACATACATGACGGCTTGTAACTTGGCTTCAGCTGTGTAGTTGTAGAAAACCAGCAGTGCTTCCTTCTCCTCTATTTTCTGGGAAAGAGATAAGAAAAGGCACACGATAAGAACTGACAGGCGATTCTGTTTGATTCAATAACGCTGCCATTACTCAGGGGAACAGTGTGATTATGCAACTCAGTCAGATCCCTCGGCCCTTCCAGTGCACTCCCAACCACTGAAACCTTACAAGACTTTTGCAAAAACATAATTTCACTTCTACAATCTTTTGCTGAACTCATTACTACTCATATTATCAGGGGACATTTCTGCTTTCTGGGGCTGTGCGGAAAATAGGGGTGAGCAAAAAGAGTGAAACACTGATATAGGGCTGAAACGATTCATCGAGTTAATCGATTAGAAAAATGCATCGATTATTTTTTTTTGCCTCGATGCTTCGTTTTATTTTCATACGCTCGGCGATGGCCGGAACCTTTTGTGGTAGAGGTAAAGTTTCCGCACGACCACTGCACTTCACTGTACACACAACAGCGCGGCGCCCATGGATGTGTAATAAGAGCAGAACCTCCTCCTCATCTCCTCCGGTACCGGAGGAGATGAGGAGGAGCGTACGCTCCGGTACACCGCGCACCCCTCATCTCCCGTACGCCGCGCACTCTGCGTGTGGATTGTGTCTTGTCGTACACTCCGTGGACCGCGCTTCCTCCTGTGCCTCTAAACCAGAACTCACACCAGGACTAAGACAGGTCTAAACCAGGTCTAAACCAGGACTAAGCCAGGTCTAAACCAGGTCTAAACCAGGACTAAGCCAGGTCTAAACCAGGTCTAAACCAGGACTAAGCCAGGTCTAAACCAGGTCTAAACCAGGACTAAGCCAGGTCTAAACCAGGTCTAAACCAGGACTAAGGCAGGTCTAAACCAGGTCTAAACCAGGACTAAGCCAGGTCTAAACCAGGTCTAAACCAGGACTAAGCCAGGTCTAAAACCAAACAAGAATTTGCAGGAGTTGGTTGCTACATTTATGTAGTTTTAAAAATCATGACAATATCAAATAATCCAAAATATTCAGATTACGTTATTCACTTTAAGTAATTTAATGGATTACGTCACAAACTACATTTTGGGGAATGTAATCTGTAATCTGTAGGGGATTACATTTAAAAGTCACCTTCTCCACACTGATGCTCCAACATCTAAACAGAACCGTACATTACATCAAGTGGAAAAGAAACCGTGAGGTGAGTCGACCTGAGCCCAGCGATAATTACGATTTTCATGTCCAAAACACGTGTATCTGTCAGTGCAGGTGGTGTGGACTTAACGTGTGCAAAGGAGACACGACAATAACAAACGATTACTCGATTATTCAAACAAAATAATCGACAGAATAATCAATTACTGTAATAATCGATAGCTGCAGCCCTATACTGATATATTGTGATACAGTAGTTATAGTGAGCTGTTTTTGGTATTTTTTAGCTTTATTTGTTATCACACTATAATTTTATTGTTTATTTAGTGGAAGGAAACTTTTTTATGTGATACAATTGACATATTCACTGTTTTGATGATTAAAATCGATGTATTTCATAGTAATTTTGCACAAGCAGATGCATCGTGTACCGTCCGTCAAATGTTTTTCTCAATGGAGATGTTATTGCTTTGTCTGGAATGTTTCACAGTGCGGCATTAAACCTTTCTACCTTAATGGAGGCCAAACCAGAGCAAGTTACAGGTCAGATCTGTGGAGAGGCGACTCATTCCAGGCAGAGCAATGACGTATCCAAAGAAACAAGCAGGTGACGGACCCCCAACCAAAAAGTTACACAGTGTTTACACACCTTTGAAAAAAACAGCAATATATGTATATGTATATATCGATTATATATATATATATATAAGATTGTACTGTGATCATAGTCCGTATATATGAGTGGACATAGCTAAAGCGTTAGCCGCCGTGTGCCAAACAGGAAGTGCTCCAGGAGGCTCTTCCGGCTCCTTCTTTCCCTTTTTCCCATTGACTCACATTAGGATCTTCTCGCTCCTCTCTCTGTACCTGCTGCTCTGAGCCTCGTCATTTTGGTCTTAAAATGTTCATATGAACCCGCGACACAGGATCCTGAATTTTTCATTTCGCTGTTTTGTTCCTAAATCAAGATATGAACATAAATAACGGACCAATCAGACGCCTTCATTCCCCGAGGTCCCTCCCCCCTAGCGTTAGCAACAGGTTTGATTGACAGTTTGTGTTTCACTGCTAAGTAAGTTCCCTTCTCACTTTCCTGCCCCGAATGACTATTTCTGAAATAAAATGACAAAATATCTCAAACAATTACAATAGCTAATGTTACTAGAATCTTAACTAGCAGAATTTAACTAGCATAAAGTAAAGTGAATTTCATTAAATTGCGACTCTATTGTTGTTCGCACGTAACAGAACACAGAACATAAATCAATGACTTAAACTTACTATTTAAAGTTTGATGATAAAAGCTAAAAGTTTCCTTATTATTCTCCAGAATCAGGTAAATCCAGTGTCCTGCAGGAGCAGAGTATCACCGCTCTGCCATGAGGAGGCGCCACATTTAACCTCCTTACTCATGATTGGCTCCTGTGGTTGCTATGATACTCGCGGTCGGATTTCCAAATATGGATTTCCTGTAACCGTGGCATCGGGAGCCTCATTTGAGCGACGCTGACGCTGTGGAGACGTCACACTCACTTAGACACTCAGATATACGGGATGTGATTGTGAGCCGTGTATCGTGTGTCATATCGAATCGTGAGGAACCCCGTGACTCCTGAATATAATCTAATATAATCTAATATAATCTAAAATAATCTAACTCACGTTGCGGTTTCCCTTCGCCAGCTCCTTGGCGGCCGCAGACAGGGCGGCTTTGGTCCTGGTGCTGATCCCGTCGATGGTAATTGTCACCACCTTTCGCTGTTTGGCAGGAAGCTGAGACAGGACTTCTGACTTGAGGCGGCGCAGCATCAGACACTCTTCCAGCAGCAGCTTTAGTTCACCCAGATTAGACGAGCCCGAGTAGTCCCAGCCCCAGTTCATCTGAAGAGGAGGGGATCAAGGCAGGCGCACAAGAAAGGAAATTGGGGAATGCATGGACAGACAGTGGCAAAAGGAAATGTGAAGTGAAAGGATCGACTCGACTGGAGGATTTTTCGAGCGTTTTATATTATGCAGATTTGCTCTTTGAGGTTAGCGTTAGCTTAAACTTACTTGAGGCTGCATCCACTACCGTCACATTTTAAAATACTGTGTTACTTATTATTTTATTGAGTTTGAACTCTATTTGCAGTATTAGCCATCCATAAAAGGAAACTGTATGGAGTGTTATGGTTTTAAAAAGGGGATGAAAAATTACAGCAGAACTCAGATCGTCACTGCCTAAACCTGCAGATAGATTCATTTAACGTCTACATAACTATATAATTAGTTAACTTAGCACTCAAGGTATGATATGTGTCTTTTATTAGTATTATTAAGTAAGATTGTACCGTATTTTTCGGACTATAAGTCACACTTTTTTTTAAGGGTTTGGGTGGTTCCTGCGACTTATACTCAGGAGCGACTTATATATTACATTTTTCACACTGACAGCCCATAGACCAAATATATGAATCGTATATATGAATAAAAAAATGACAAAACAAATCGTTATCTGTTTTTTCATTTTGGTTTTAGAGACAAATAATAAAGAAAAGAGTTTTTTTTCATTTTCTTATTTTTGGTTCTATAATGATAAACGAACAAACGAATGATACACATATTCTTCTCTATTGGGTTGTTTTTATTCCTATAACTTCTATAACTCGCCTTTCAAGATGAAATGTCGGTTTCTGGTCTCTGATTTTATAAAATAAATTTTCCCCTTATAGTCCAGTGTACATGTTTTTTCTTCTTCATTGTACATTTTTTGGCTGGTGCGACTTATACTCGGGGTTAAAAGGTCCTATATTACACATAATGTATTTTTGTGAGCTTTAAGTCATGTTTAATGTTGTTGCCTCCTCAAAAACAAACCTCGAGTTGTGTTTTGTTTCATTCACACATGTTTGAGTAATTTATTAGTCTGTCAACATCGCCAAAGCTCAAAATGCTCTGTTCCACCTTGTGACGTCATGTAGTGTAGTTTTCAAGTTAACAGCTGCATTTTACTTTTAGTTCTGCAGAGATCGGCAATTCCAGGGTTGAAATTATCCAAATGATTCTAGTGAAGGTGTATGGAGATAAAAAAAAAACACAATGGAGCACTTCCTGTATAACCACATGACATCACAAGGTGGAACAGTGTTTTCTGCTTGAGAGAAGAACTCAGCCTAAATATGCAGGATTTGTGTGTTAAACAAATGAACAAATACAAATGTGCAAATGAAACAAAACAATTCCAGGTTTGTGATGAGGAAACAACACATAAGCAAAAAGAGTACCATATTTTTCAGAGTATAAGTCGCACCAGACTATAAGACGCATTTTTTGGGGGGAAATTTATTAGACCAAGAACCGACATTTCATGTTGAAAGGCAAATTATAGAAGTTATAGTAATAAAAACAACCGAATAGAGAAGAATCTGTGTGTCATTTGTTCATTCGTTTTTCAATATAGAACCAAAAATAAGAAAAAGAAAAAACAACTCTTTTCTTTAATAATAATAATAACTTTACTCGTCATTGCACATAGTACAACGAAATTAAATGCAATCCAACAGTGCAGATAAAAATAAATGAATAAATAAAAACACACACATCCATCTCATAAGTTAAGACATTAAAAGATTAAGAAAGTTAAAAAGTCATTTGGAATTTAGCTGTGTTTAAAAATGTGATTTCTTTATTTGGTTTATTATTCGTCTCTAAAACCAAAATGAAAAAACAAATAATGGTTTGTTTTTTTCATTTTTCATTCATATAAACGATTCATATATTTGGTCTATGGGCTGTCAGTGTGAAAAATGTAATGTATAAGTCGCAGGAACCACCCAAACCCTGAAAGAAATACAGTAATATGGGCCCTTTAATGTTATAGAAGGTACATTTGCATTGTTCAGAGTACATATTACTAAACTGCTACCTTACGTGACCTTACGTGGAGGTACCTGTTTGGCAGCGCAGTATCTCTGGCCGAAGTCGTGGAAGCGTGGGAAAAGTGTGGGTCTGACAGCCAGGATCTGAGTGTAAAGCTCCGCAGGCCTGGACATGGCCGGGGTCCCGGACAGAAGAACCACTCTCTTCGCTGCCTGAGGATTGAACAAGAGGCCGGTGATGATGACAGAGCAAGAAATTAAAACACACCCAACCAAACGGGGGGCGGTTTTATCACTACTGGGGCATTACCTGGGATGGGAAACGCACTGCAAATATCTACTCGAACTTCCTTGTGTGGAAAATGTGAAGTAAATCTGACATTTCCTGAGTTTTGCTTCTCTTAACTTGCATTATAGTAGAAAGGTTTTAGAATGGGCACTATGAAAACAGCCTATTACAATGAAAAACATATCGTAACAAAGAAGTACGAAAAAACATGTAATACTAGAAGAACTTTTCAACTCCGGGTGTGACGCTAACTGAAAGCACTGCTCTGTCAGAAGCTTTGTTTTATCTGACAATCACAATCTGACCAGAAAGCGATAAGATGATTCGTGCGCTTTTACAAGTCTCTCACATGTAAAATAACAGTCACAAGCAAAGAAGCAGTTTTTTTTTCTTTTAAAATATCGATATATCGTATCGTTTAATGTGATGATACATAATCGATATCGTGGGCTGCTGTATCGATATATATCTCCAAGAGTGTTTTTTGGTGTATTTTACTAAGTTATTTTGTGTCAGCGCTACAGTATTGTTGCTTATTCAGAGGAAGGAAACTTCTTAGGTTCTTTTTTAATGTAATCAAGTGTATTTACCTCCCGCCGCCCGGTGCTCTCTGGAGGAGGGTTCCAGGTGTGTGAAACCGTCGTCATGGTTGATGCCGTCCGTGCCTCGTTTCCTGATCTCAACGCAGGATCAGGGAAGCCAGGGAAACGAGGCCTTTCCTTTCACACACCTGGGACCCTCCTCCAGAGAGACCGGGCGACGGGAGGCGGGGTCAGTCTGAGCGACCTGCAGGTGCATCCGGACCTGCCTACAGGAAGTAACAACTAAGGATGGGCCTGATTAGTCGACTAATCGCTGTTCATTAAGAATTTCGTCGATCACGTTCATTTTAATTGACAAACCGAATATAGGTGTGTAACATGGTTACACACAGACACCGTGAGCCATGCAGTTTTAAGTTTAGTTTCTGTAAGACGTAAACAAATGTTTAAAGCTGCATTAAACACATTCTGATCTCACACTGATGAGGCTCTATAGTGGTGATGGTTTATATGTTGTAAAGTTGAGTTTATTTATGCAGATTAGTAACAGTAATAATAGTGATGATAATTTTAATATAAAATGTTAATGATTAATCGAAAATCGATCGTTAATTTTCCCAATGATCGATTAAGAACATTTTATCGAATGCCCGTCTCTAGTAACAACAGCTGATATACGACACGTCACCACCAACACTGGTGACAGGTCTGGAGATGCAGCAGCCGAAACATGTCAACAAGGTAAATACACTCGACTACATTGTCTTAAAAAAGAACCTAAGACGTTAAAGTACTAAGAAGACATAATGAATATTTTTGGCGTAAGCAGAGGAAGGAAACTTGTTTATGCGACACATTTGACATTTTCACCGTTTTGAGGATTAAAATGTTTGTGTTTCATATTCACTTTGCAGAAGTGGTTTTGCAAAGACTTTTAGTATCACAGCCATGATTTAGCCTTTATTTTTTATTGAACTGTATCTAATCGATTTTAAATATATCTTATTGAACCATATTGAATCGAAAGCTCACAGTATCAAGATCTGCATCATATCATGGCCCATGTATCGAGGCTTGTATCGTATTGGCAACTTCTCCAGCCATGGTGAACACTCATCACAGGCTCTTGAAAATGTGTTGTTTGAATCCATTTTGTATTTTTTCAGACTATACATACATACATTTGTGCTCATAAGTTTACATCCTCTGTCAGAATTGATGATTTCTTGGTCCAGAAGCTGCACATGGGACGTACTTGGATATTCAACATGATAATGATCCAAAACACAAAGGCGAGTGGAGCTGTCACTGGCTCCAGCAGAATAAAGTGAAGGTTCTGGAGTGTTCGTCTCTTCTGACCTCAGTATCACTGAGCCTCTGGGCAGATTCAAGCTGCAGTTCAGACAAGAGCCCAAGAATTTACAGGAACTGGAGCCTTTTGCCCAGAAGAATGAGCAGATTTACCATCAGAGGAAATAAAGAGCCTCATCCACAACTATCACAAAAGACTCCAGCTTCACTGGGTCATTTGTGTAGTTTCTGTTCATTATGATTTAAAAAGAGGAAACACAGGAGTTTGATAATAAACGGCTTCACCCAAGAAGCACTAATCACGAGTGAAAGAAAAGTTTTTGTGTTTTCGTTCATATTCCCTGAAAGACGGACAAGAACTCATAAATTCTGTCCTGGGTATGTAAACTTATGACATATATACACAACATATATATATACATACATACATACATATATATATATATATCTCCAGTAGAGAGGTAGAACCACCCCAGTGCGATATCAAAGTACCAGTAGAAATAGGAAAAGTACCTTGAGCAGTGGAAGAGCCGCTTTACACCGGGCGGTCTTTATGTTCTTTAGAAAATGGGATTCATCCTGCAATAAACATCATGGATGTGAATTAAAAGATGAGTTAAACCTGCTAAGAATGTGCTCTTTATCTGTCCGTACATGCTTTAACTCACCATGATGAGAACTTTAAAGGGATTTCCAGGGTTCTGTTTGTCTATTCGGCTCAGGAGGTCATAACTGATGATGTTGACTAAACCAGAGCGGACGTCGTCTTTGGCTTTTACCACCACATTAATGCTCTCAGGCCTCAGGGAGGGCAGCCAGCGCTTGAAGGCCTGTACGTGACCGGGACAATTAAATTTATGAGACTTGAACATGAAGTTGATTATGGTGAGTCATAAAAAAAGTAATATCGCAATTAACATTCTACAAGCTCACGATAAAAATTTAGTCTTTAAAAAGGGGCAGCATCCTGTCATCTCACTCTTTGACTGGAAGGGAGATACAGAAAAGCTGTTTAAATATCTGCCATTAAACTGATTTACCTCGGCCCATGTAAATCGGACTGAAGAAGGAGCCACCACCAGCAAAGGCCATTCACTTTTGTAGTAAGCGGCTATGCAAATGGCTTGTACGGTTTTCCCCAGACCCATGTCATCAGCCAGGAGAAGCCGACCCTCTTTGGACACTGCAAAACTTTGACACACGCAAAAAAAGATCTGTTGCCATCCTTTTGTTACCAAGATATATCATTCACAGGCTGAGAGATTACACAGACATATATGATTCATAGTACAAAGTGGTCTAACAGTACATACTTGACTCCCAGCCTCTGAAAGGGCATAAGGCTTGTGGTGAGTGTGGGGTCGATGTTGGAAAGGTCTGCCTCAGGGACAGCTACAGACCTGGCCTGAGGCCCTTCGAACCTGGCACAGAAAGCCTGGATTATTGCCCTGGGAAGAGGCTCCACCTCCACGGCTGCTATCCCACTCAGGAGGTCCACTGAGTAAGGAACACAACAGGCTTAGAAAAGGTGACTAATCCACGCAGACAAAAAGCACAGAAATGCATTATTCAAGCAAAGGATGTGTTGATATTTACTCAGTGGTTTGTAATCCTCCAGTGAGAAGCTCCATTTTCTTGTTGTCATGTCTGGCATTCAAATAAAGCAGATAAGCAAATGTACTGTGAACACAAAGCAAATTATTGTGCAGTAGGAATGGAGTGATTTTTTTTTTCCAGATCATTTTTGGACAGTGATAAAAAGTTGCGACACATTCAGTGAGAAACAAACCAAAAAATTAGACATTTTGAAGCAAATCTTCAGTCTCCACAACCTGAATAAACGGGGAATATGGACTATTCTGACCAAAATCACAAAAACACAAAAACAGAGGTTAGTAAAACACACAAGTCATTATTTTATTTGTACCAAACTCACTCGTCCATATAAACATGATAACTAATAGAAAACACGTCTCTTAAATTAAAACACAGGCAAATTGTTTCCATCTCAAATTCATGTTGGGCACTGGAGTCATTTTCGAGCTCGATTCTGAGCAGACACAAAATTGAATGAATCTTTCCAAATGTTTATTCATGAAAAAATAGTAAAGACAGAAAGACATTTAAAAAATCAGGTTCTTCCTCTGAACTGTTTCTGGACTATATATAAATGTGTGATGTTTCCATACAGATTTATCCTGCACTTCCTTTTCTTACCCGACTTATATTTTGTAAAGACACAAATTCTGAAACATTAAACACACTGAAACATAGAATCTGATCCATTCTCCTGCTATTCTGTCCATTCCTTATTCCATTCCCATGTTAGTCTGGACTAGTTAGTTTTGTAAAAATAAAATAATTATAACTGCGTTTACGACCTTCTGTTTTTGTGTTTTTGTGATTTTGGTCAGAATAGTCCATATTCCCCGTTTATTCAGGTTGTGGAGACTGAAGATTTGCTTCAAAATGTCTAATGTTTTGGTTTGTTTCTCACTGAATGTGTCAACAACTTTTTATCACTATCCAAAAATGATCTGGAAAAGAAAAGTTTTTTCATTCCACCCTATTGTGCAGTAGTAAAAAATCAGTAAACGTTATTACCATAGCTCTTGGTTGGCATTTGCTTAAAAGCAGTGATCACATCCACATGGTAACTAATGTCCACCTCAAACTTGGATGGAGACACAAGGACACACTGGCCCTGTAAAGTGGCTCTGGGTTTCTGCCACCCGCTGCACAGCTTCAGCAGAGCCCCCAGAGCTGCTCCGTCTCGAGCGCGACTCGAGACTTCAGTGTCCAGCGCCTCCATCCCCTCGAGAGGCCCCAGAGACACGGAGGAGATGGACGCGACATCACGCACTGAAGAGGAGCAGCACAAAATGAACATGCTCACGTTTTACATTGCACCCACACATCCACAACAACACAACCTGTTTTCATATTTATTTTGAATATACTTACTTAGATGGTGATAATCTTCAAGACTGAAGTTCCACATTTTTGTAGCTGGGTCTAAAAAAGATTTTTATGCAAGTGATTTTGTAGGCTGCCGGTTTAAGTTATGTATTCAATTCAATTCAATTCAATTTATTTTGTAGCGCCCAAAATCACAACACCAGTTGCCTCTAAGGGCGTTCCAAGATATGGATGAGTAAAACATACACACAGACATATCAGAACAGGAATAAACAACATTCATGTAAAGCAGCAAATGAAACATGGTCCAGTCATCCCCTGTCCTTAGACCCTCCTTCTCAGCAAGGAAAAACTCCAAAAAACCCAGAGTCCTGGGAAAAAGAAGAAACCTCGGGGAGAACTACAGTGAAGGAGAGATCCACTCCCATGGACGGACAGGCTATAGATGTCCAGGCCCGTGGGCCAGTTCAGTATGACCACAGCTACCCAGGTGGGGAAGGCGCCGGGCGAGGAGGGGAGGCCGGGCAAGAGGAGGAGACCGGGCGAGGAGGAGGAACCATTGGGAACCATGTAACCATTGACCTAGGATCTAGGCTCCCAGTACAACCGACCCCTTTGTCCCCCACGTGAAATATATATGTATATAATACGCTATTGTATTCTGCCTTGTTGGGTTAGCCTTTGGCCTAATATAATCATTATTAACTATATTATAAATACCTCTGCCATGACAGAAACTAGTGCTGCTTTCAAATTATATTTGAGGACATGTTTAAAAGAACCACTTACCAAAATTTCTAGAAGGGATGGATTTGAAAACAGCTATTAGTGCTGCATGAAATCCCACCTCCACTCTGAAGCGGCCCTCAGTGTGCAGCACACACTTGCCTCTCACAGAAATAGCAGGTTTCTTCACAGGTGCAGGGTTTACAGTGGAGGAGCCTGGAGCAGGCCCTGCCACAGGATTTGGGGAAGATTTATTGGGCGGTTTATAAAAAGAGCTCACTGAACCTTCAGAGTTGCTGGAGGCAACATTAGATTGTGCATGTAGCGGCTTCACAGCGAAGCCTCTACTGGACACGACAGGGCTGCCAACATGTTGACCTTTATTCTGAGGCTGCACATCAATGATTTGTATCTACAAGAAAACACAGAATCAGTCATTAGGAAATCACCATTTTATATGCCTACAACAGAAAGTATCTCACCTTTCTGGGAGGAGGTGCAGTGGACAAACTGCGGCTGCTTTGTGCGGATAAGTCAGGCTCATGGGCGGTGGTGTTACTGCTGTGGACTGTTTTAAAAGGAGGGACAAACCGAGGTGGGCGAGAAAGAGGCGCCGTAGGCTCAATAACACGGACGGGAGCTGCTTTTGGCGTGTGAGACTGAAATCCCTGCACCGGTGACGCGCTCGTAGGTCTGACTGAAGCCGCAGTTTGTCCGAGTCTTTGCGCTCTTCTCTCTAAAGCTTTGCGCCTGTTCTCCTCTATCATTCTCTGCTGCTCTGCTGTGAGCTGATTGGACATGATGGTTTCGGCTGCTAAAGCTAATCAGATCTGAATATGCTGTGGGCTACGCGGGATTAAAAACAGTCCAGTACATACAGTTAAATATGATCTCCGATTTGCTCGCGTTATTAGCCAACTTAGGAGCAACGTCCAATGCTATTAGCAGCATGCTAATCTGCAACAGTACAGAAAAAGTCAGGTTTTGAAGTAAAAAGTGGCAACAACATGGGTTTTACGAGGGTATTCCATTAGCCAGTGTCCAGAAAAGCAAAAGTCAACTCCTGAATAAAGTGCTGTGGAGCGACGAACCCGGAGTAAACATGCTAAACATGCTAAAGGCTCAAAGTGAAGTCTGGAGTTTCCTTTCTGCCGCGCAGGAAGTGACGTACAACAACAACAAAGCACGTGCAGCTCCTTTCTACCCACAGAGACCGTATTTTTTATTTTTATTTTTATTATTTTTATTTATCATAACGCAACAACATGACATAACAGCAGAGATAAGGACAGAAGAGGTGCAAATGTGATTGTTATTTCATCAGTGCAAATTCCAGTTCACAGTTATGGCAGAAGTGTAGGGTGAAGGTTACACATATAAACATACACACATATACATACACACATATATATACACATACATATAGCTGAAAGCCATAGCATTAACAAATTGGCACATGTAAACTTAAACTGAGGCAGATAATACATACAAATATATATATAATAATAATACTGAGCTGAGGAGGTAGTTATACATCCTAATTCTTTTATAATACTGAATGTTTTGATAGGTTTACTGTTGAAAATACTATTTAATGTTTGAAGATAATTCTTAATGTGATGGGATACATATTTTAAATAGGGTCTGGAATTTGAGAATTTCGATTTATGAATATGAAATTTTCCAATCAAAATACACAGATTTATTAAATATTCAAATTTATATTGTTTGTGGTGAAAGTGGGTTATTATATTGAACAGTCCAGATTAATTCTGGTGGATGTTTTTTGTAGTATAAATGTTTCTAAATTTGACCAGATTTCCTTTGAATAATTACAATAAAAATAGATGTGAGATGGTCACCATAGACCACAGACCGTATAAATAAATAAGTCTTCCATATACCAAAGCTTTTTGTGGGCTGGTGTTTCCAAGGCAAGTTAATGTATTCATAACTTTTAATATTCACTCCTTAGGCACTTTTGCAGTAGTGGTGCTACACTAAAGGTACAGTATGTGCTCCAGTGTGGATCCATCACCTGTCTTTACTGCGATGTTATTGCTTTGTCTGGAATGTTCCACAGCGTGTATATACTGTGGAACATTACATACAAAGCAATAACATCTCCATGGAAACTACAACATGGCAAACCCTCCACCAGTTACATATTGCATATTTAAGTGATTTTGTTGAGAGTGTTTAGAGCTGGAGAGGAACTATGTGAACTTGCCCCTGACCACCACCACTATGGGGTCCACATAACATAAGTGGATGAAGTGCCTTGCTCAATGACACAACCACAATTTGCTCTGATTGGAGCTGAGTAAGACTGAACCTTCGAGTCGTATCACATGTTCTAACCACTGAGCAACATTGCTGCTGTTATTAACAATAAAAAGATTTCAGCTTTGTCCTTTACGACATGTTTTCTGTTCTCCATGGTTAGAATTATTTTCTTTTTTAACCTGACCGTGAGCAGCACTGATCAAGTGCTTTTTATCCCTGTTTAACCGTGGTATGATTATGAACACTTTTTTCTGTAAGTCACACTGATTAGTGTAGCCTTGAGTTTGGAGTAGCCTCGTCTTTTCTTGTAGCTACTATATTTAAAAAAAAAAAAAATCATACACGATATCTAGCCTACATTTTTTTAATCTGACAAGTGGTGAAAAGAAGAACAAACCGGTCCTACTATGGAGCCTCCTTCATTGCAGTGAGCGTCAGCTCGGGACGTATAGGTCTGTATTTCGCCTAGTGGCTCTTATTGGCGTCCAGTGCTTCGCCTGAATCCATAGGCTCCTTGTAGTAGCCTATTGAATCGGCTGCATCAGTGTGCGGTGATGACGTGTGGCGTCTGGGAGCTGTCCCAGGAATCATGGGGCTGAAGCTGCAGCACCGACTCCACGGCCAATGATCACAAGAGAAACCGCGTTCACCTACGGCAGGACCGTCCTGCCCGCGCTGGATTTTACGCACGGATTTAAACCCCACTGGCGTGTCCCCGGGAAATGGAAACACGATCATTCGGGATGTAAGCTTCACACAGACTTGTTTTCGACCTGCAGTCTGCCTGGGCATCCATGAGAAGAGCCTGAAACTGTGAGTCCTGTAGCAATTGGTGTAGCTCGCCAGGTAAGACTGATTTAGCCTTTAACGTGCCACGCCATCAATTATTTGATCTGCTTTTAGGGCTCCGTGACAATGTCGCTTTAATGTCGTTCCCTGCTGTTTAAAATTCCATCAAAAGGCTCATCCCATTATATTCGATTACTTACAGGCAATATTAGCAGCTATCCTCAGCCCGTTGTGCGCGTTGGTAATAGCCTGTCCTGTGGTCATGTGCAGAGCAGCAGACTATTGAAGCGGGGAAATGACAGTGGACACAGTTAGCGGCCCGTAGCTTGTTACTTGAATGCATATTCCCATCAATCTAACATTAACTTTGTTCTTTTAGCCCTCCGTTTGTCCAGCTCAATGGCTTCAGACACTTGTTTGCATCAATTGGAATTATTGGTCGATTGGATTTGCATCCCCCGGGGAGGAAATTAAAACGGTGCGTTTGGAAAACGGATATAAACAAATAAATCCAAATATCCTTGATGGTGTGGGTTGTCACGACACCAAGTGTTTGCTGATGCCGGGGTCACGTACAGTACACGCCAGTACCTCCCCGCTCCTTTCCGCGGTGCTCTGAGCTGGTGGCCGGCCGGACAGGGGCTGATGCTGCGCGGCCAGGGCATGCTGAAGAGCCGCTGCTGCGTCCTGCTTGGTGACCTGAGGGTGCTCCTGCTCGCCCCCATGAGCAGCCAAGCGACGGCAAGCCATGAGCCAGGCGTCACCGTCCCCGACAACAATAACACTTTAACACGGAGCCACCAGCAACAGCCGGCGGGGGACCGAGCCGCGCTGGCCACAGCGGGAGCCAGTGGACCAGCCGGCGTATGGGTGGACGCCGCCGAGCTGTCAGCGGCCCTGCGCGGCCACAGCAGCTCCTCAGATGACTGCTCGAAGGGCAAACTGGAGGAGAGGTTCTCCCTCACCAGCTACACCGAGAGTGGCTTCAGGACGCCCGTGTGCAGGATCTGCTTCCAGGGGCCTGAGCACGTGAGTAAATCTCCCTAAATCCTGTGGAAAGTGCAAAGCTTTTTCTGGAGGAAAGGCAGAGTGGCGAAGCTTCACAGTATTAGGGGCAGGTATGCTGCTTTTTGATGGGATTCAAATCAATTAAATATTAACATTTTTTGATCAAATAGAAAACCTAATGATAAAAAATGTAAATTAGTCACAGATGGAACAACTAAACTGTTTATAATGGCAACAACTGGCCCAGCACTGCAAAAGAAAAAAACAAAAAACAAAAAAAACACTGACCTGCAATTACCTTTGTCTCATGTTTGTAATGAACAGGCTGCGTTGGGTTTGGACTCTGAGCTCTGGGAGGCTCATCTGGACATGTAGACTGTGTTACTGTTTGCTCTTGCATTGCCACAATAGGCTTCTTCAGTGTTGCAGTAGCATAAGAACAGCCATAATGAGCAGAGTACCAGGTCAGAGAACCCCCAGTGCTTTGGTGTTTGTGAAGTCATACTGCAGCTGGAGAAACCCCACTCCAGCCTGAACTCCTGTGTGGCAAAGACAGCTATAGCTTCCAGCAGGAGGATAATGAAATACCCTGTTCCCATAGTTGACAAGTGTGGAGGATACACTGAGACGCAGTTACAACTCATTATCAGCATAAACAGGGTTTCATCTCACACATTACATGCATGAAAAAAAATCAAATAATACTTCTGTCACTCCCCAGCACCACCTGGATACACTGACAAAAGAGTGCGGCGAACAGACGGGCACAGCCTTTTAGTTAATCACCCCCCTCCCCCCGGCCCACGCCTTTGGGGCTATATTGATCATAATGTGGCACTGCATCAATCAGGACAGGAAAATCTGAGACACGACAGCTAAGATGGGCTGCAGTAAAATATAATAAATTGTTACAGGGAACGCCAGCGCTTAGCAATTTGCAGAGACATTAGTTACACTGCGTGACAGAGTCTTTGAGCACACGTTGGCGAGCACGTCACATCTCGGTGGTTGGTAATGGAGATGAAGGGGATAAAGGAAAGTAAAACAGGAGAACTGGTGTGTGGCAAGTGAGTATTATATTTTTTCTAGTGGTTTCCTATTTCAATACAGCAGTGATAATAAAACGGTGCTCTTTTTTGACAATAGTGTTTTCTTCTTTCTGCTGCTTTCAATAGTTCTGATCAGGCTCATTCTGAAACTGTTCTTCACTTAAATGACAAAAAAATCGAATGATATATTTCTGTAGTAGTTTTAGTATTCAATAGTATCAGATTTTCTTACTTTTGACAACCCTTGTTTCCTTTAACATGGTACACATCTGAAGTGTGAATTTTGATCACAGTTTTGTCAACAATAATCTAGTTTATACTACACATATATTGTTAAGTCAAATAATATAGTAAAAAACTGGGAGAAAAACATGAACTACATAAATAGAAATAATAATAATACTGTCGTGAGCCACCGAAATGGAAGTTAGGTTCCTAAAGTATTGGAGAAAGGTGCTCCAATGTTCCACAGTAGAGATTAATCCTATCACAAGGGAGACAGTTATAGTCTACATTAGAGCCCAACCGATATATCGGTTGGCCGATATTATCAGCCGATACGGGTTCTTGGAAACATATCAGCCAAAATCTTGCCGATCTGGGCTGATATTCCACGTGGACATGTTTTACCTTGTTCTAAAGCTCAGACTCTCTATATTCTGCCCATTTAATCCAGTTTACAGACAGATAAATGTCCTGATCTGTGGCTCCGCATCAGTGTTTATCTGAGGAGTCAATTGTCTGTGTCCGTCCCGCCCCTGAACGCATCACCATGTGCACTTGTTTACAGCCACAGCCACAGATCCACCTGCACAACACTGAGATTCTCTTGTTTTTCCGGCCGCTCAGTGTGAGTCTGGATTAAAGGACAGTTCTTAGTGCTGATCTGAGAGGAGCCTGTGTGAGGCTGAGTGTTGAAATGTGTCGGTTTTGAAGCTCGTTTTGGTTCTTTCTCATTGGTTAGCGATTAGCTGCTGTAGCTCGCACACATAAACAGGCTGTTTTCTCTTCTGTTAGCGACTGTAAAGTGACTATATTGGCCGTATATATGTTACTGGACACACACTGATATGGAAATGAGCTGTGAATAGAGGTGTGAATTATCGGCATTTAGCAGATCATTAATTACAGCAGCACACACATTTACTGCTAAAGGCTAATAGCGGTAGTTTACTTACAGCACTTTCTTTACTGGCTAGAATATGATACAAAAACACCATTAGGCTGAACTACTGTCTTTAAATATGACGTAAAGAGGCAGAAGAACAATAAATGTCGCCTAAATAAGTTTTATAAACAACTGAAGATTCACAGTGAATTTTTACATCATAAATATATCGGTGATTATATCGGCAGCTCCAACTCCCATTTTATCAGTATCATTTCGGCCGTAACAAAATGCATATCGGTCGGGCCCTAGTCTACATTACAGGTTAGATCTGTGGAGAGGCCACCAGATTCATGAGAAAGAATTATTGTGATAGGAATGGCTGTAATGAATAAATGTGTCTGTATATATATGTGTGTGTGTGTGTTTAATGTCATACTATGGAACATTCCAGGCGTTCCATGGCATCTCCATTCTCATTTCAGAAGTGACGCTGTGTGTTTGTTTCATTTTCACTATTCCCTTCGATACAAACTGTTAGCTACACTCCTGATCTAAATTAATACGGACATTTTTTACAGACAAATGGAGGGCAGGCTTTTTGTCCATTGTGATAATTGTCTCATAAACTGTGTAATGAACCAGTGAAATACAGTTAGACAACAGTGTTTGTAAGGACACATCAGAAATCTCATTAAACTATTCTGCGCGGGCCGTCCTCCTTTTACATCTGCATAAACTTTTATTTTGTATTTTCTATTGTCTCTGGCCTCCCCTCACCGCAGCGTCCCCTATTTTATGGTTGTTACACACCGTTTAGTCTACATCATCAAAGTTTTATCAGCTAATTACTCCAGCCACAATTTAGTGCATGAGTCCACCCCTGATCGCAGAATCACTAATTATTACTGACATTTATTTGAGAGGGTTCCTATGAGCTGAACGCCGTACTCCACTGTTTTTACTGGGGTCTGCTATAGAAAGACGAGGAAATAACTTCTCTGTCTCGTTTTTAGTGTCTTCTTTTATGTTTTCCTGTTTACTGGTGGTAAATAAATATATGTTACTACGGTACGCAGGCTGCCTCTGGTGGTATGTGGGGACCTCTGCAGTTTGAGTGGGCTATTTGTTTCATTTAAAGACTAATTTATTATGGTTTTTGACCTTCTCTGGCTTTTTAATACTGCTGTGTTCATGGTTTAGTCCAGGGGTGGGCAAACTAGGGCCCGCGGGCCACATGCGGCCCGTTAACCTTTTTAATCTGGCCCACCAAACTTGAATAAATTGTAATAAAACTTGTTATTAGTTTTATTTTCCCTGCAATTCCAGCATTTCCCAATAGATGGCGCACTCTAGATACATTGATACGTTGGGCCAAATGATCCATATGGGCACGTGGCACATGGCCCAGGAGTAGAACTATATCCTGAACACGTCTTCCTCACTCATGTTCTGAAAACCTTCCAATAAAGCATTGCGGTCAAGTATATACCTCGGCCGATTGTTTTAATTTAGTCAAGAATTCCTGCCGTACTCCGCGCACACCGCAGGTCCGCGCGTGGACCGTGTCTTGTCGCATACGCTGCGTGGACCGCGCTTCCTCCTGTGCGCCTCTAAACTGCAACTAACACCAGGTTTAAACCAGGACTAAACCAGGTCTAAACCAGGTCTAAACCAGATGTAAACCAGATCTAAAACCAGGACTAAAACCAGGACTAAACCAGGTCTAAACCAGGTCTAAACCAGATGTAAACCAGATCTAAAACCAGGACTAAAACCAGGTCTAAACCAGGTCTAAACCAGGTCTAAACCAGGTCTAAACCAGGTCTAAACCAGGACTAAAACCAGGTCTAAACCAGGTCTAAACCAGGTCTAAACCAGGTCTAAACCAGGACTAAAACCAGGTCTAAACCAGGTCTAAACCAGGTCTAAACCAGATCTAAAACCAGGACTAAAACCAAACAAGAATTTGCAGGAGGTTCATTCATGTAGTTTTAAAAAGCACGATAATATCAAGTAATCCAAAGTATTCAGATTACGTCACTCACTTTAAGTAATTTAATGGATTACATTACAAACTACATTTTGGGGAATGTAATCTGTAATCTGAAGGGAATACAGTGTGAAGTAACCTTCCCAACACTGTCAACAGAATTATCAAATGTGTCACAATGAAACAGAATTCAAAACGTCAGAAACAGAAAAGGTCATTTTTGAAGCAGAAAATCATTGACCCTAAATATGCTGCACACTTTGAATTGAGACATTGGAATCTGCCACATGTAAATCGTTGGATGCTGCAAGTTATTTTCGGTTTATTTGCTGGGCTGATGTCGTCATACCAAGAACACTCCATCCATCTGCTCCTGGTCCGGCCCTTCCATCAAATTTCAGAACCTTTTGTGGCCCTCGAGCCAAAAGCTTTGCCCACCCCTGGTTTAGTCTTATTTTAGACCTGGTATTCATAGGTACAAGACATAAGGATTCCTTCTTGACTTGGCATGGCAACTGGAAATAGACTCATATGTTTGTTTGTTTTTTGTCACGCAGTTAATGATTGTTTAGAATTTTTGTCGGCTAATAAGATCTGCTGATATTTTTGGGCCGATATGTAAGATTGATTTTGATTATTTCCTCCAAATTCTGTTATTTAAATGTTTTAGAGACTCACTCACAGCCTCTTTTTAACACAAACCTATAAGAGGGATTCAGAATTTTGGACATAGGGCCTCATTTCCCAGTGAGCCAGAGTGTTGGACACATGTGGAGACACTTTTGTAAATCTTCCTCCAGTCCTTGTATTTGCAGAGGTGCTGGTGCTGGGCTAGTGCAGGTCAATGGCCACAGTCGTCCTGCCACTAAAAACAGTCTGAGCCACTCCACAGACCCGAGGAAACTATTAGAACTCCAGACTGTCCCTGTGAACGTCTGTGTCGATAGAATAATGTCTGAAATAAAACTAACCTTGTGTCGCATGAATCGTCGCGTTGAGGGACTATTTTCTCATATATCAGTTCGCCGCTGCCGAGCTTTCAATCAGGAAGTACCACTCACTGCTGCTGCTCAGACATAAATCCTCCAAATGCAAGGTTGATTTTACTTCTAAAATGATTCTGTCAACACAGACATTCACATCGACAGTCTGGTGTTACAATAGTTTTGCCTCAGGTGCACTGTGGAGTGGGTAAAGGTCGTCACACACGACAGGAGAATTTGCACGATTTTGGCTGCGATTTCTTCTCCCTTGACCCGACTTTTTGTCTCCGACTTTTGAGCAGCAGCGATTTTGAAGCCGCTGCTGCTCATGTGTGGAGTCAGTGTCAGATCAGAACCACCGAACATCAACAACGCGACGGAAACAGACGATAAAACAGAGTCAGGGGCAGAGGAGCGACGGACACAGAGACGCAACAAACAAACTCAGGATATAGAAAAAATAAAGACTTTATTATTCCTTACCTCCCATAAAGTGGTAAATTTAAAGTGCAGCATCAGATCCACATTATCCATAGAAATTGACCTCCGCAAATAATGACTCCAGTCCACAAAACTGCACTATTAATCCAGTTTGAAGCGTTGTTTGAAAGTAAAAAGGCGAAAGTTGTTCCTCGCATGTGTTTGTTTACGTCCACAGAGCGTAAAGCTGCAGATCAGCGACAGTGACTCTACTTCCTGTGGACTTTATCTCCTCTTTTATGCTTTAAAAATCCTGTATCTGAAGTATTGCTCCACATTTCACAAATAATAATAACACAGTTTTGACTTGTGTCTAAACTAGAAGTGCAGAGCTCTGATCTTTGAACACTTCAGAGTCTCAGAGCGAGTGGTTTTACTGTAGACAGGAAACAGCTGATATAACTTTACAGCCTGTTTTACGCAGACAGATCCTGCTGAAGTGTTTGCGATCAGAGATTTTAAGTCTCATAAGTTTCTCCTCATGTCTGTGGTGTTTGCGCATTTTGTCGCACGTTTAAAAATCGTTTAAGACCGAAAAATGCTCTAGTGTGTAGCGACCTTAAGTTTGTTTTTAGTGGCAGGACGACTATGGCCATTGACATGCACTAGCCTCGCACCAGCACCTCTCCAAATACAAGGATGAGTGGAATATTTAAAAAAGTGTCTCCACATGTTTCCAACACTCTGGATCACAAGGAAATGAGGCCCTTTGTCCAAAATTCTGAACTGCCCCTTTAAGGCCGATACTCTAAAAATGTCAAATATTTCTAATAGCAACTAATATATCTTTTGAATGGGGAATGCTCACAAAATCTTTCAAATCAAGAAGGAATTATTTGCCTGAAGCCCATGAATGGACAATCTCATTAGACATGGTCAAATGGAGCCTCTAGCCTCATAGCCCAGGTTCATATCTGATGATACCGTAGACTTTTTATATAAATGGACAGAGGTAATCTGCAAACCACTGGTAGGAAGTGACCGTAGGGGCGGTTCCAGCTCCACTGACTTGAAAAATTGTCTCCCCTCTCTCTGTAACTGCACCTTATCTTAGGTTGTGCTTGGTGTGAACGGTTTTAGAACCAGTTGTAGATCTATATTTCAAAAGATAATTCAGATCTAATCCAGGTCGGTGGAAAACTGTTTGAGCAAAGAGAATCCAAACCCACATCTGTTAACAGGGAATGGGCCCTGCTGGTCTGGTTATAGAAACACAAGTAGTTTTTAATAGGGCCCGACCGACATGGATATTGTTGTGACCGATATGATACCGATAAAATGGGAGTTGGAGCTGCCGATATAATCGCCGATATATTTATGAAGTAAAAATTCACTGTAAATCTTCAGTTGTTTATAAAACTTAGGTTTGGCTCTATTGGATTTTCAGTTGGGTTTATTTAGGCGACATTTATTGTTCTTCTGCCTCTTTACGTCATATTTAAAGACAGTCGTTCGGCCTAATGGTGTTTTTGTATGATATTCTAGCCAGTAAAGAAAGTGCTGTAAGTAAACTACCGCTATTAGCCTTTAGCGGTAAATGCGTGTGCGCCGCGGTAATTAATGATCTGCTAAATGCCGATAATTCACACCTCTATTCACAGCTCATTTCCATATCAGTGTGTGTCCAGTAACATATATACGGCCACTATAGTCACTTTACAGTCGCTAACAGAAGAGAAAACAGCCTGTTTATGTGTGCGAGCTACAGCAGCTAATCGCTAACCAATGAGAAAGAACCAAAACGAGCTTCAAAACCGACACATTTCAACACTCAGCCTCACACAGGCTCCTCTCAGATCAGCACTAAGAACTGTCCTTTAATCCAGACTCACACTGAGCGGCCGGAAAAACAAGAGAATCTCAGTGTTGTGCACATGGATCTGTGGCTGTGGCTGTAAACAAGTGCACATGGTGATGGACTCAGACAAATGACTCCTCAGATAAATCCTGATGCGGAGCCACATATCAGGACATTTATCTGTCTGTAAACTGGATTAAATGGGCAGAATATAGAGAGTCTGAGCTTTAGAACAAGGTAAAACATCCACGTGGAATATCGGCCCAGATCGGCAAGATTTAGGCCCATAGCCGATATGTTTCCAAGCGCCAATATCGATCGGGCCCTAGTTTTTAATACCCTATACACACCCTCCGTGTACTCTGGCAGTGCATACAGATCACAGCTCAGACTTTGCAGCGTTTCCCTTGGCCTCCACCTCATCAGTGCTTTCATGAGAAATTGCATCTGGTCAATAATCCGTTATCGTATCATTACACCAGCTCCCATCCATCTCCAGGTCCTCCTCCTCTTTGTCTCTGTCCAGGGCTTTGAGTCGAGCCCAAATATGGATGAGGCGAGGTGTAAACGGGGCCCGGTTCGGTCTGAAAGGCGGGATGATGTAGCGGGGGAGAGCTGGAATAGCGAGGGACATTAGTTATCTACTTCTCTGCTCTGGCCTCAGGGATGTCACATTGACCAAGAGTGTCTGTATCTGATCTGACAATCCACCTCCAAATCGCTTCCATCTCAAGGCCGGCCTGGTAAAGACGGCGCGGTGTAGAGGAATACAAATGGCACAGTGAAGCAGAGAAAATAATACACTTTATTGCTTGACCCGATCGTTTAACATGATTACACTCGGATTTAATATGCAGTGAACAGTCCTCGAGTGCTCATATACACGCTGTAATAGTTGCTGTAACAATTTAGCAGTCAAGAAATCAACGTTTATTTTTTGGTGGTCAGCCAAGAATAACAGAAATACAATTATATACAGTATATTTTATTAGAATGACATTGTGCTTTGATTATTTGTGTTTCGTAACTGTTTTTTTTTTTTTTTTTTACAATAAATTAATACAGAATAGCTTGGTAAATACACAAGCTTAATATTCTAAGTGTCTTTAACATTAACATTGCTGAGTAAATTGTCTTTACACCAATTTACAGACCAAAATGGGATAACCGTTAGCTTGCGCAACGATATCCGATCCATCAATATTTTTCAATATTGGCCCTGTTATTTACCGTAATATCAGTGCATCCCTAATTAGGACAGTCATGTCAAATTCTTATACTAAGTAAAAGGCTGATATTGGGCAGAAATGTTTATTCCACAATGCCAGTATCTTTATACATTACAGTGTAAAGGCACAAACTCAAAAAAATAACAATTGTTTCAACAGTATTACAAATTTGTGTTATGCATAAATGGATAGTAAATGGTCATAGCTTTCGGCTTTATCGACTCTGCGACTTTATATTGAAAATTTCTCACCCCTCTCTCTGTAACTGCTGCACTGAGCATCATTATTTTGGTCTTAAAATGTTCATATTAATCTGCTCAACATGATCCTGGTGTTTTTATTTTGCTGTTTGTCTATATTCTTTATTCTTTATTTGGATCCCCATTAGCTTCCATCATGTGGTTGCTCGTATCCTGGGGTCCACAGTATAAATAAATTTCTACTCCTAATATGAGACTCCAAATTCTTCAACTTCACACTCCCTTAGTCCATTTCTTTATACAGTTTACCCTATTTTTCGGGGGAAATCAGAGACCAAGAACCGACATTTCATCTTGAAAGGCAAATTATAGAAGTTATGGTAATAAAAACAACCCAATAGAGAAGAATCCGTGTTTCATTCGTTCATTTGTTTATAGAACCAAAAATAAGAAAACAAAAAAACAACTCTTTTCTTTATTATTTGTCTCTAAAACCAAAATGAAAAAACAGATAACGATTTGTTTTTTCATTTTAGATTCATATTTAGAGTTTAGAATTCATATATTTGGTCTATGGGCTTTCAGTGTGAAAAATGTAATATATAAGTCGCACCTGACTATAAGTCGGAACCACCCAAACCCTGAAAAAAAGTGCGACTTATAGTCTGAAAAATACTGTATGTGGTGTTATTGCCGTTCTGATAAGGCAGTATTGACCCTTGTAATATTAGTGCAGCTTCAATACTGGTTTTCCTTTTGAATAATATCTGAGTATGAATGATTTTATTTTGACTTCCCTCAAATGAAACATGTCTCAGATCATACGATTGCCGAGGCAGATGATATGACGCTGCACTGACTAATTTCATGATGCAAGACGATTGACACGGCTCTGAGATACATGAGCTCACAGGGTCTTTGATTCTGGTCTATTACAGCGCCTCTTTCCTTGAGTTTTTTTCATATATGTTTTAATTTGTGCTGGATTTGGTGTGTAATTCTGCTATAGTAAGGCTCTTTTTGAGTTATTAAGCAGTTGTTATTAGGAAAATCACACTGGAGATGTTGTTTCCACTGGGCCTGTTACTATAATTCCTATATTGACATTTGTTAAACAAGAATTGGACAATTTATTCTGAAAAATGTCCATATTTTGGACACATTATAGTTACAAACACACTTTTTAATTGACATTTTACACTATTATTACACTATTTCCATAGACTGTACATATAAATGGACATAGCTGACGCGCTAACCACTGCGTTCCCATTGACTTCCATTGGAATATTGTCACCGCTCTCTCTGTAACTGCTGCTGTGGCCTCGTCATTTTGGTCTTAAAATGTTTGTATTAACCTGTTCTACACGATCCTGATACTAAACATAACTCCAAGTATGTTTATGAGGAGGTAATAACTAGGGACGGGCCTGATTAGTCGATTAATCGATAATTGATCATTAAGAATTTGGTCGATCCCGTTCATTTTAATGGACAAACTGAATGTAGGTGTCTGTGTAACGTAGCCTGAGGAGTCGAGGCTGCGTCTCACAGCACAAACACTGGAGCTGTGGCCCCACAGTCCCACGTCTCGGCTCTGGCTCCTTGGAGATCACTATATTCCTCAGAGTGTGTTTACCTGCACATCAGTGTCCCGGGTATGATCGGGTTTTTTGAGTGTCCCTGTTTCACATGTTTACGCAGCATCTCCAACGCGACATACGCACAGAACAGACTCACAGCCTCATCACATCCTCTGTCACAGGGAGAACACTCATATTCCACTGAGTCGAGTCCTTTAGTCCAACAGAAGCTGAAGCAGCAGCACAAGGAAAGAGCTGCTTTTTTCACTTACTGTTTATGCAAATGAGTCATGTGGTTTTAAGTTTAGTTTCTGTAAGACGTAAACAAATGTTTAAAGCTGCATTAAACACATTCTGATCTCACACTGATGAGGCTCTGGAGTCATTATGGTTTATATGTTGTAAAGTTGAGTTTATTTATGCAGATTAGTAACAGTAATAATAATGATGATCATTTTAATATAAAATGTTAATGATGAATCAAAAATCCATAGTTAATTTTCCCGACGATCGATTAAGAAAACTCAATCGAATGCCCGTCTCTAGTAACAACATTCTGACATGACTCAAACATAAAACTCAAACATTAGACCTTTAATTGTGTTTAGCTGCTTTTCACTTATTGCAGGTCATATGTTATCTGAAATGATTCATGTGGAAAAAGGTTTACTTGAATTATCACATCGTAAGTTTATAGTATCATGAAACTGTGATATTTTCAAGAACAATCACACTTGGAAAATATTATTATTATATATTGTTGTAATATTAACCTTGGCCTGAAGAAGCGCCTCCTCTGTGTGTGTGCCAGCTGCACAGTTCTACTGAAATCATTTACCGCTCACTATAAAACCCCCTTTTACCCAGTGTCATGGAGGATTATGAAGTGCCCTTTGGGGCCCCTGCTGCCTCTGTCCCAGCGTCACTGAGTGGAGATGCACAGTCTTCTCCCTAAATCACAGCACAGATAATGCACTCGTACGCTGCGTTTGTCTGCACCACAATGAGAAGCCTTCAGGGGCCGGCTAAGCACCATTTTTCCTATATGGCTCTATTTTATACTGGGTGATGGCTTATCAGCTGTTTGTGCATATAAACAAGTTATATAACAGGACGTAGACTGTATGGGGAAAGCTGTAAAAACGCTGTCTCCGTCTGTATGTTGTACTTAGACTTATTTGGATACAGTCGCTCACACATTATAATATATTATAAAAACAATCCAATCCAACTTTCTTTGTATCGCACATTTTACCAATACAAAGTCTCCAAAATGCTGCACAGAGTCGGCAAAATATAAATTAACACATAAATTAATAAAAAGGATCAAATAAATAAAATGCAAGTCAATAAAAAACCTTAAAATACTAAATTAGCAATAGAAAAATAGCAAATAAAACCAATAAAAGACAGTCAGAGGGGCACACAATTTTCACGCCGTGTCAAAAGCCGCTGAGAAAAAGTGTGTTTTCAAATGAGACGTAAAAGAATCGACTGAAGTGTCGAAGTGTTAATGTGACGGGGGAGAGCGTTCCAAAGTTTTGAGCCGACCGCAGGAAAGGCCCCGTCACCCCGACTTTTGAGTCTCGTTTCACCTGCGTGAAGTTTCCCCCGTCAAACTCAAACCTGCACAAAAACGATGTCAGTCATTTGTGCTTCGTTTGTGCTGCAGAAAGTTTCATTTGTGCGATTCTGCTTAAGATATGTGCAGTTTTATTTTGGGCCGATGACGTCGTCCAGCCCCTCAAAATGTGAAATAGACTCAAAACAGGCAGAAAATTATAGAAAACGTTTGCAAGTTTATTTCTAAAATTATTCACTATTATTTTTGCGGTAATTATAGGACGTCATTTCCACTCAGCTGACGGCGGCGACTTTAGCAAAACTCCGCAGAACTAGTGAAGAGAAACGACCTGAGGCTGTGGAAAAGTCTGTTTCAGTCTTTAGTCATTTGCTTTTGATTCATATTTTATAGAATAATTCAAACTTTTTCACAGCCTGCATAAACAGTAAGTGAAAAAAGCAGCTCTTTCCTTGTGCTGATGCTTCAGCTTCTGTTGGACTAAAGGACTCGACTATGAGTGTTCTCTCTGTAATTATAGGACGTCATTTCCGCTCAGCTGACGGCGGCAAACTCCACAAAACGAGTGACGATAAACGATCTGAGGCTGTGGAAAAGTCTGTATTATTATATAATATATGAATCAAAAGCAAATGACTAAAGGCTGATACAGACTTTTCCACAGCCTCAGATCGTTTATCTTCACTTGTTTTAATTTTTGAAATAAATTCGCACAAATGAAAATTGTCACAGCACAAAACAGCACAAATAAAATGCAAATATTATTATTTTCTATAATTTTCTGCCTGTTTTGAGCTCGATTTAACATTTTGAGGTTCTGGACGACGTCATCGGCTGAAAATAAAACTGCAAATATCTTAAGAACTTGAACCGAAACGAAACTTTTTGCAGCACAAACGAAGCACAAAGGATTGACATAGTTTTTGTGCGGGTTTGAGTTTGATGGGGTGAAAGTTGGAGTGTAGGAACAATGAGGTCCGAGATGTACGTCGGGGCCAGTCCATGAAGTGCCTTAAAGACAAACAATAAAAGTTTAAAATCGACTCTAAAACGAACGGGAAGCCGGTGCAGTGAGGCTAAAATAGGTGTGAGTATTATTATTGATTCACAGGGGAAATGATTTGGACACAGTAGCTCACACACGGCAATAATATTATAATACCAAAGAGCAACAATTTAAATGGTAATAATAAATTCAAAAATAAGAAGAGACTGGTGTCAAATAAGGCGTAATTCTAAATGTATATGTATGAAATATAGTAATACAAGTACCTGTGTGTGTTTGGTGAAGAGGCATAACAGCTCCGGAGAAAATTGAGGTTTGGGAGTGTGGAAATTGCAAACTGAAATAGCACTATTAGCGCTGTAAGAAAATTAGAAAAGTCACAAAAAATCTCCTGAAAACGCCAATTCTATCTATTAAAGTAAAAATCCTTGTTCAAATTTCCGTCGTCTCTGAAATGTTGATGCTCCTGGACGAGATTAAAATGCCAACTCTCATAGGGATCTTGAATTCAAAGCATATATTGTGAATTAAATTACAAAGCTTGACGAGAATGATGCGCTTCAATATTAATGTGGGCGTCTGAGCGACCGCACGCAGATGGATTGTGAAATACAAGATTAAACCTCCTGCATTACACAAAATATACTCGTTTAAGGCACGTTATAATGCTGTTACCTCGTCCAAAACGTGCCTGGAGTTCATTCATACATCGTGACTAACCTTTACGATCAGTCTGTCCACATCTCCAAAGCTCAAAATGCCCTGTTCCACCTTGTTCAGAAGAGATTGGCAATTCTAGGTCTGAAATTATCCAAATGATTCCAGTTTCTTTTAGGTTTTTGTTTAGCATATTATTTTAGTGAGACAGGGACAGTGCACGATAAGCATTAACCTTAACAGCAGAGACGCTTGTAGCAGGTTGCAGCGCCGCAGGTTGATGTTATAGTTCATAAAATCAAACATACAAAGAGAAGAAGAGTCTTTATAATGACGTCATAACAATTCTGTTTCCTCATTCATACCCAGTTCTCTCAGCACTTTACAATCATCACACTTATCAAAATCACCGTTCAATTCGTTCACTCACAGGCGCTCCACACACTCCTCAGTCACATTTCTCCATATTTGGAAATCCGACCGCGAGTATCATAGCAACACAAGAGCCAATCAGGACTGAGGAGGTTAAATGTGGCGCCTCCTCCTGGCAGAGCGGTGATACTCTGCACCTGCAGGACACTGGATTTACCTGATTCTGGAGAATAATAAGGAAACTTTTAGCTTTTATCATCAAACTTTAAATAGTAAGTTTAAGTCATTGATTTATGTTCTATGTTCTGTTACGTGTGAACAACAATAGAGTCACAATTTAACGAAATTCTCTTTACTTTATGCTAGTTAAATTCTGCTAGTTAAGATTCTAGTAACATTAGATATTGTAATTGTTTGAGATATTTTGTCATTTTATTTCAGAAATCGTCAATCAGAGCAGGAAAGTGAGAAGGAAACTTACTTAGCAACGAAACTAGCTGTCAATCAAACCTGTCAATCAAACCTAACACTAGGGGGAGGGACCTTGGGGAATGAAGGCATCTGATTGGTCCGTTATTTATGTTCATATCTTGATTTAGGAACAAAACAGCGAAATGAAAAATTCAGGATCCTGTGTCGCGGGTTCATACGACCATTTTAAGACCAAAATGACGAGGCTCAGAGCAGCAGGTACAGAGAGAGGAGCGAGAAGATCCTAATGTGAGTCAGTGAGAAAAAGGGGGAGAAGGAGCCGGAAGAGCCTCCCGGAGCACTTCCTGTTTGGCACACGGAGGCTAACGCTTTAGCTGTGTCCACTCATATATACGGACTATGTTTAAAAGGAGCCACTTTTCACCAGGCGCGAGAACGTGCCGTAGTTTGTACATGTGATCAGCTCTGTTGGTCACATGTTCCACTGACTGACGGCTGCACGTGAAAAGGCCGAGTTTCCAAACAGGAAACAATATTAGAAAATAGATTAGAGAATATCGTAATATGAGCCTGTTGATTTCAGAGAGGAGAGTACAGGGACCAGGGGAAGACACAGAGAGATCATGTCAGAATGCCACGGTACTGCTGCAAATGTGCGTAAAATCATTATAGGTAAATCAATTAAGTCAGTGATTGCTTATTATCCCCTGTAACCTTTTTAAATGGCTCTGAAGTGCATACTCTGTGTAATGATGTGTGCAATAACCCTGGTATATATAGTCGCATTAAAAATTGAAATGCCTGTGGCTAAGCCTATTATTGGACGAGCCATTGTAAAAATTGGAGTTACTCTAGAAGCTGTTTTAAAATCCCACAATCTCCCTGCTCCTCGTGAGTTGATGGAGTTCACCTCTATTGATCCCTGGCCCCGACCAATTCCTGTATCTAATTTCCTGTGGTGGAAAACTACTACAAACGTATACTCCGTTTCTTTAAATACTTTTACATGGGAAAAAAATCTGGCAAGCACTGGGGTGGGTATTAGACTTGCAATTTATGCTTTAATTGTAGGATTCTGTATAGATAGGGTAGAAAAATGAAGAATTGAAGCTTGAAAATTGAATTGAATTGGAGCTTAAAAACACAGCGGATCACTTCACGTGTGACATCACAAGGTGGAATCGAGTGTTTTCTGTGAATGAAACAAAACAAAACATTACAGGAAACATTATAACATAGTCGGCTATCGGCTGAGATAACCGTGGTCTTTGTGGTACTAATCAGAAATAATGTTTGTAATTTACATTTTAGCATTTCTGTAACCTGTAATGTGAATCCAAATTTTGATTTCTCTTCCACCTCGGCTAATTGCATTTCCCATTTATGATATTTCCAGCGCTGCGACTCCGCGCTGCCACACGCTCCCTGAATGCCTCGCGTCAGACCCTGACACAATAGCGCTCGTTGTTCCTTTGTGCGGCGGTAATGATCGTAGCCGTTTGATCAAAAGGACATTTACTTATCACTCCCTGCGCGCGTGGGCTTTGATGCGGAGCTTTCTGGTAACCGCGGTGATCTCCCGGCTGCCGGCGGGACCGGCGGGACCGGCGGACGCGGCGCGAGTGTCGCGGAGCCTGTGCCAACCCCGTCCATCTGCATACAGCCCATTTTGTACCCCACACTGCCTGCTTTTCCATTCTTCCTCTTCTCCGGGCTCCATCTGTCAGGCTCGCCGGTACAATAACGCCACAGAGAAAGTAATCTAGACACACTCGGCTCTTTGGGTTTCTCATTACAATACGGCCGGCGTGTTGGAGGTTGAGGAGGCAGAAGGGATATTGAATCGGCAGGTAACAATGGCGAACTCGGGAGTGGCTGAGAGGGCTGCTTCTTCTGTCCAGGGGCTCGGCTAATTTACTTTTCATTCAGTACAGCCTCACGTTCGGTCCCTTTAGATGAGGAAATGTCTATAGAACGAGAACGCGCCTTGAATCTGTTACGGTTTCACTTTTGTTCAAACCAGAACTCGGAGGGATTGTCTAGTTTGCGTTTGGCTCATCTTATGACGGTTAGAGGTGCGACCTGCGTGAAGTCGCCCCCATCAAACTCAAACCTGCACAAAAAAAGCGTCAGTCGTTTGTGCTGCAAAAAGTTTCGTTTGTGCGATTTTGGT
This sequence comes from Odontamblyopus lacepedii, assembly GCA_034769755.1. Lineage (NCBI taxonomy): Eukaryota > Metazoa > Chordata > Actinopteri > Gobiiformes > Gobiidae > Odontamblyopus > Odontamblyopus lacepedii. The sequence continues at coordinate 575,878 of CM068356.1, read as the reverse complement.
TCTTCAGATATTTGCAGTTTTATTTTTGGGCCGATGACGTCATGTTAAATAGAGCTCAAAACAGGCAGAAAATTATAGCTTCGTTTGTGCAGTGACAATTTCTATTTGTTTGAGTTTATTTCTAAAATTATTCATTATTATTTCTGCAGTAATTACAGGACGTCATTTCTGCTCAGTTGACGGCGGCGACTTTAGCAAAACTAGTGAAGAGAAACGACCTGAGGCTGCGGAAAAGTCTGTTTCAGTCTTTAGTCATTTGCTTTTGATTCAGATTTTATATAATAACACAGACTTTTCTGCAGCCTCAGATCGTTTCTCTTCTCTAGTTTTCGCCGCCGTCAGATGAGCAGAAATGACGTCCTGTAATTACCACAGAATAATAATGAATAATTTTAGAAATAAACTCACACAAATGAAAATTGTCACAGCACAAAACAGCACAAACCAAATACAAACATTTTCTATAATTTTCTTCCTGTTTTGAGGCTGTTTCACATTCTGAGGTTCTGGACGACGTCATCGGGCGAAAATAAAACTGCAAATATCTGAAGAACCAGAATCACACAAACAAAACGTTTTGCAGCACAAATGAAGCACAAACGACTGACTCCATGTTGAATGTTTTCGAGCATTTTGAAGTTTCCTGTGGGTCTGACCCCAGTTTGACCTATAAAAGAATCGTTAATTTCTCCAAAACGTTTTGCAGCACAAGCGAAACACAAACGACTGACATAGGTTTTGTGCAGGTTTGAGTTTGATGGGGCGACTTCATGCACAGTCAGAATCCCGTTTTTTTTTAGGTATTCTTGAGCTCTAAAACCACCTGTAATTGAATAAATGTAAGGTAGAGCTGTTTAATGTCACACTGTGGAATAATCCAGGCAGAGCAATGACATTTTCATAGAAACAAGAAGGTGACTGACACCTACCTTAAAAAAAAGTTAAAAATTATACTCTGCACCTTCATAGAAACTTAATTTAAAGATTTTAAGGCTTTTTGTGAGTGAAATAATCTCTCATTTGTCCAGCAGTGCATTCCTTTGTAATGTAAAAAACTGAGAGTCTCATCTGAGTTTCCTTTAAGGTTGTGATGATCTGAACAAGAGCGTTTTTAAAGACAGTACTTTTATTTTCTTCGAGAAAACTGTTCACAGATTGTACAAAGTGGCCGTCCTATTGTGGAGAGGTCTGTTAAGGTCATTCCAGTTCAGCCAACATAAGTGGATGCTCAATTAATCTGTCAGTTCACTTCAGGTTTATTTATACAGCGCATTTAAAACACCTTCAGTTCACCAAAGTGCTTCACATAAAAGTCAGCAAAAACAGAAGAAGCAGTTACATTTGCGTATATACAGATAACAGGAAAACTACAATAAAAACACCAAGATAACCTGACTAACAAGCTCTAAATCCCAGGGAGGATCGGTGACTTTTCAGTCTAGTCTAAAGGCCGCTGCACACTAGAGGATTTTTCAGTCTTAAACGATTTTTAAACGTGCGACGAAATACGCAAACACCACAGACACGAGGAGAAACTTATGAGACTTAAAGTCTCTGATCACAAAGACTTCAGCAGGATCTGTCTGTGTAAAACAGGCTGTAAAGCTGTGAGCTCGATCACGTCAGCTGTTTCCTGTCTACAGTAAAACCACTCGCTCTGAGACTCTGGTTTTGAACTCATTACGCAAAATTACATTTACCGTATTTTCCGGACTATAAGTCGCTCCGGAGTATAAGTCGCACCAGCCAAAAAATGCACAATGAAGAAGAAAAAAACATATATAAGTCGCACTTTTTGGGGGAAACTTACTGTATCCGTATTGTGTCAGAGACCAGAAACCGACATTTCATCTTAAAAGGCGAGTTATAGAAGTTATAGCAATAAAAACAACTGAATAGAGAAGAATCTGTGTATGATTCGTTCATTCATTTTCAATATAGAACCAAAAATAAGAAAACGAAAAAGCAACTCTTTTCTTTATGATTTGCCTCTAAAAACAAAAAGACATTTAGCAAGTGGAGAGTACAAAGTTGTGGCTCTTTTTTGGCTCTCGGACTGATTTTCACTCGGGTTCGGTTCGGGTGTCAGTTTGTATTTACAGTGGGTCGGATCAGGTGTGGAATTTTATTTCATTGTTGTCAGGAAACAGGTCGGGTGCAATTTGTCAAAATCAGACCCACCTACTTCTTTACAGTTTCTGTTCCTTGGCCTACAGAACCTCGAACCTACTGTGTTTTTGGACTATAAGTCGCCCCAGCCAAAAAAGGCACAATGAAGAAGAAAAAAACATGTATAAGTCGCACTGGACTAAAATGTATTTTATAAAATCAGAGATCAGAAACCGACATGTCATCTTGAAAGGCGAGTTATAGAAGTTTTTATTCCTCTAACAGTGAGTCAGTCTCAGGGGTTCAGGGAGTCAGTCTCAGGGGTTCAGTGAGTCAGTCTCAGGGGTTCGGTGAGTCAGTCTCAGGGGTTCGGTGAGTCAGTCTCAGGGGTTCGGTGAGTCAGTCTCAGGGGTTCGGTGAGTCAGTCTCAGGGGTTCAGTGAGTCAGTCTCAGGTTCGGTGAGTCAGGCTCAGGGGTTCAGTGAGTCAGTCTCAGGGGTTCAGTGAGTCAGTCTCAGGGGTTTGGTGAGTCAGTCTCAGGGGTTCAGTGAGTCAGTCTCAGGGGTTCAGTGAGTCAGTCTCAGGGGTTCAGTGAGTCAGTCTCAGGGGTTCAGTGAGTCAGTCTCAGGGGTTCGGTGAGTCAGTCTCAGGGGTTCAGTGAGTCAGTCTCAGGGGTTCAGTGAGTCAGTCTCAGGGGTTCGGTGAGTCAGTCTCAGGGGTTCAGTGAGTCAGTCTCAGGGGTTCAGTGAGTCAGTCTCAGGTTCGGTGAGTCAGTCTCAGGGGTTCAGTGAGTCAGTCTCAGGGGTTCAGTGAGTCAGTCTCAGGTTCAGTGAGTCAGTCTCAGGGGTTCAGTGAGTCAGTCTCAGGGGTTCAGTGAGTCAGTCTCAGGGGTTCAGTGAGTCAGTCTCAGGGGTTCAGTGAGTCAGTCTCAGGGGTTCAGTGAGTCAGTCTCAGGGGTTCAGTGAGTCAGTCTCAGGGGTTCAGTGAGTCAGTCTCAGGGGTTCAGTGAGTCAGTCTCAGGGGTTCAGTGAGTCAGTCTCAGGGGTTCAGTGAGTCAGTCTCAGGGGTTCAGTGAGTCAGTCTCAGGGGTTCAGTGAGTCAGTCTCAGGGGTTCAGTGAGTCAGTCTCAGGGGTTCAGTGAGTCAGTCTCAGGGGTTCAGTGAGTCAGTCTCAGGGGTTCAGTGAGTCAGTCTCAGGGGTTCAGTGAGTCAGTCTCAGGGGTTCAGTGAGTCAGTCTCAGGGGTTCAGTGAGTCAGTCTCAGGGGTTCAGTGAGTCAGTCTCAGGGGTTCAGTGAGTCAGTCTCAGGTTCAGTGAGTCAGTCTCAGGGGTTCAGTGAGTCAGTCTCAGGGGTTCAGTGAGTCAGTCTCAGGGGTTCAGTGAGTCAGTCTCAGGGGTTCAGTGAGTCAGTCTCAGGGGTTCAGTGAGTCAGTCTCAGGGGTTCAGTGAGTCAGTCTCAGGGGTTCAGTGAGTCAGTCTCGGGTTCAGTGAGTCAGTCTCAGGGGTTCAGTGAGTCAGTCTCAGGGGTTCAGTGAGTCAGTCTCAGGGGTTCAGTGAGTCAGTCTCAGGGGTTCAGTGAGTCAGTCTCAGGGGTTCAGTGAGTCAGTCTCAGGGGTTCAGTGAGTCAGTCTCAGGGGTTCAGTGAGTCAGTCTCAGGGGTTCAGTGAGTCAGTCTCAGGGGTTCAGTGAGTCAGTCTCAGGGGTTCAGTGAGTCAGTCTCGGGTTCAGTGAGTCAGTCTCAGGGGTTCAGTGAGTCAGTCTCAGGGGTTCAGTGAGTCAGTCTCAGGGGTTCAGTGAGTCAGTCTCAGGGGTTCAGTGAGTCAGTCTCAGGGGTTCAGTGAGTCAGTCTCAGGGGTTCAGTGAGTCAGTCTCAGGGGTTCAGTGAGTCAGTCTCAGGGGTTCATCTTGTGACTGTGGTGATGGTGTCGTGTCATTTCTTTCTTAATATTTTCCCTTCATACGAACTGTGTCGAGCAAAAAAAGAAAGTGGTCGGACGAATATTTGCAAAATGGACTCACATGTGCACCAATAAAATATATATCCATATGTTTGAATTTGAAGAAAAAAAACATTTTATTTTTCCAATTAAGAAGGGTTCAGTGAATGTGCAGATGAAACCAGTGGAGTTCAGTCCCTCCCACAAGGTTAAGAACCACTGATCTAGAACCAAAAATAAGAAAATGAAAAAACAACTCCTTTCTTTATTATTTGTCTCTAAAACCAAAATGAAAAAAAAATTCATTTTTGATATTTTCATATTTACAATTCATATATTTGTTCTGGGCTGTCAGTGTGAAAAATGTAATATATAAGTCACAGGAACCACCCAAACCCTGAAAAAAAGTGTGTCTTAAAAATACAGTACATTGAATGAATGGAAAATTACACGAGCCTATCTGCATTATGAATAAAATCATTTTCTAAATTGCCCCTCACTGTTTTTACTCCATTTATTTCGTTCACTGGCGCCGTCAGTCATCAGGGATAATCGAGTCTTCTCACCTGACGGCTCAGACAAAGCTGTGGTTTCAAATCCGAGCTGTCTTTTGCTGGTTATGTGTATATATTATTCTCGCAGTGCGCTCGCTGTATCCTCTGAGTAGATGCATTTTCGCACTTGACAGCACATGCAAAGCTCTCAGAAAATCAATACTTGAGCACGAAAGGAACAGCCACAATAATGATCTGCGTGCTGTAGCCCACAATGCAATGCATGTGAAATGGGTTTACAGCGGGGGGTGAGAAGTTGAGAGGATTGGCAGTAATTGCTCCAGGCACCTGTTTTGCTCCGGTATTTGTGCTTTTGTCAGAAGTGTGGGCACAGGCAGGCGTTATGGAGGCAGCCCTATAGCAGCGCCGCACATTAGAATCCAAACAAGACACAACAACGAAAATAGGACGGGTTTTGTGCGAGCGTGCTGCTTTTGGGATGAGGCTGACGCTGAGCGGTTGTGACTCTGGCCTGCAGGGGGAGCTCCTGAGCCCGTGCCGCTGCAGTGGGTCAGTCCGCTGCACTCACCAGCCCTGCCTCATCAAATGGATCAGCGAGAGAGGGTCGTGGGCGTGCGAGCTGTGCTACTACAAGTATCAGGTCATCGCCATCAGCACCAAGAACCCGCTGCAGGTGAGAACACGTCGACTAAAGCTTCGTCAGAGTCTGAGTGGGGGCTGTGAGTCATGCTGCCATTGGACATTTTTTACTTAAAAGCAAATAACAACTCTCTTTTCGTGCAATTTGACTGTTTTTACTTTCATCTTCTTCACAGTGTAAATGTAAGACAAAGACTGACCCAGCAACCTCACAGCTTTACATGATTAACACTCGAAGACCTACGACGCGCAGAACTTTGTAACGGTAAAAGACAGAAACGTCCTTTTCCCCTCTGAAAGTGCAGACATAGAGGTTTCCGTACATTTCTGCGGCTTTATCCTACGTCACACTCACGCTGTGTGATGACGGGAGCAAAACGAGTGTCATGCATTCATGCATTTTGTCATGTCTGTTCATTAACATGCACTGTCCCAATCAAATAAACAAATAAATTAAATAAAATTTAAATCCCTCAGTTGTCCAGGTAAAATCCAAAAAAAATAAATAAATAAATTCAATCTGATAACTGGACAAACAGTTTAGTTTTAGTCAAATATGTTTTGCAGCTCATCCAGGCTGTTCCTTCAGTTCTATAAATAAAAGCTAAGGACCAGAAATAGAGATGAAAAAAACACCTAAAAAAAAAGAAAAGAAAATTCACACTCTCTTGCTCTAAAAACAAAAAAAGTGCAGTGGCTCCATGACTTTCCTGGTCCAGTCCTGGAAACAGCTCCTGTCAGGTCCAGGGCCAGAGCCACAGCACTTCTGCATTTCCCTAGTGGAAATTACATTTGGATTTGTTCATTTTGAGTGAAATAAACCTTTCAATAAAAATAGCAAAGGGATGCACAATTACACAGACCAAGATGTGTAATTTTCCATTTATTTGAGAAAAAACTCCACTTAGAGCGACTTTTTCCCTCGTTATAAACACACACAGTCAGAGGAGTCGACCATCTTGACTCACTTCACTCTTTGGCAAAGTTTGGCTCGATCAAAATGGACGGAGCGCATGAGTTTGGGGAAAACAAAGTTCCTATTGGACACTCGTTTTGCTCACGTCATCACACAGCGTGAGTGTGACGTAGGATAAAGCCGCAGAAATGTACGGAAACCTCTATGTCTGCACTTTCAGAGGGGAAAAGGACGTTTCTGTCTTTTACCGTTACAAAGTTCTGTGGTTATAGAAAACATATTCCTTGGAGTCGTGTACGATGTTGTAGGTCTTCGAGGAGAGGAGGAGGATTAAACTCTTTGATGATGGAAAAAAACAATATTCCATTGGTCCTATTATTTTAGACACACATAAAATGATATAAAATGTTAGATTCTTATTGTCAGAATGCAAATAACTGAAGCTAAACTCCTCTCGGCGCAGTTGTGTGAGTGAACTTCTGGTTGTGACTTCTATAACCAGTTCTTTCTTTGGTGAAATATGTTGAAGTTCAAAAATTCAATTATCAGCCTGACTAACTTTGAATGTAAATAATTAAAGGGCACATTTCAAATAAAGATCAGCACCATTCATTGCGACGTACGCATCGATTAAATAGGCTCTCACAGCATATGGCAGCAAACCCTGATGGCTAAAACACTACATTAAAATTCACAGCGTGTAGTCTGGTTCGGAGAAGAGAGAAGAGTAAATGTTTCTAATTTATTTTATTGTTTTGTTTGTTCGTTCAGTGGCAAGCCATTTCCCTGACAGTGATCGAGAAGGTGCAGATCGCGGCGGCCATCTTGGGCTCCCTGTTCCTCATGGCCAGTATCTCGTGGTTGGTGTGGTCGTCGTTCAGTCCGTCGGCACGATGGCAACGGCAGGACCTGCTGTTCCAGATCTGCTACGGCATGTACGGCTTCATGGACGTCGTCTGCATCGGTAAGAGTGGAGTTGATGTATTCTGAAGTACGTGTGAGTGACAGTGACATCATGCCGGAGGGGTTCTAACTCATAGAGCGTATATCTGAGTGTCTAAGTGAGTGTGACGTCTCCACAGCGTCGCTCAAATGAGGCTCCTGATGTCACGGTTACAGGAACTCCATATTTGGAACTCTGACCGTGAGTATCATAGCAACCACAAGAGCCAATCATGAGTGAGGAGGTTAAATGTGGCGCCTCCTCCTGGCAGAGCGGTGATACTCTGCACCTGCAGGACACTGGATTTACCTGATTCTGGAGAATAATAAGGAAACTTTTAGCTTTTATCATCAAACTTTAAATAGTAAGTTTAAGTCATTGATTTATGTTCTGTGTTCTGTTACGTGTGAACAACAATAGAGTCACAGTTTAATGACATTCACTTTACTTTACTTTATTTCAGAAATCGTCAATCAGGGCAGGAAAGCGAGAAGGGAACTTACATAGCAACAAAACGAGCTGTCAATCAAACCTGTTGCTAACATGAGTCCCAGACTCATGGTGTTTACGGTCAGTTTTGTGTCCAGGAGCCGTGATTTAAGTTGAACAAAGTCGATGACAAATCTGAGTTAAAAGGCCCATTTTACACTATTTTCTGATTTCTGTTATAATCCTGATTCCTCATCACAAACACACTTGGAGTTGTGTTCTTTTTCATTCACACGTTTAACCCACAAACGCTGCAGCTCTTCTCTCAAACAGAAAACACGAACACAGGAAGTGCTCCACTGTGTTTTTAAACTCCTTACACCTTTACTTGAATCATTTGGATGATTTCAGCCCTGGAATTGCCGATCTCTCTGCTGAACTAATGATAAAAGGAGCTGTTAACTTAAAAACTTCTGCTTCTTAACATCACAAGGTGGAACAGAGCATTTTGAGATTTGGAGATGCAGAAAGACTAATAATAAAGAGGGAACTACATAGACCATGATCCTTTGCTCCGTTTCAGTGCAGACGACATGAAGAAATAACTGTTCTAAGCACTTTTACATCTTCATTCTTTGGATTAAGTCTGTGAAGCATTTTTAGAGGAAAAAGGAGCAGATTCACCACAGAATATTGCAATAAATCTGGTACGGTGAGATGGAGATGGAATAAGAACAAATGAACAAAAGAAGGAAGAAACAAACAAACGAAAGAAAGAAAGAATGAAAGAAAGAACTAAAGAAAGAACATAAAAGAAAGAACTAAAGAAAGATTGAAAAAGTGACCGAAACTCAAACATGTGTGAATGAAAACAAAACCCAACTCCAGGTGTGTTTTTGAGGAGGTTCCAACTTTCTAACAAAGCGCTCACCGGAGGAAATTTAGTGTATTTTAGGACCTTTAAAACCATTCTGGTAAATACTGAATTAACCCTCGAAGACCTACGGCATCGTATACGACTCAGAGGAATATGTTTTCTATAACCGCAGAACTTTCTAAGTGTAAAAGACAGAAACGTCCTTTTCCCCTCTGAAAGTGCAGACATAGAGGTTTCCGTACATTTCTGCGGCTTTATCCTACGTCACACTCACGCTGTGTGATGACGGGAGCAAAACGAGTGTCCAATAGGAACTTTGTTTTCCCCAAACTCATGCGCTCCGTCCATTTTGATCGAGCCAAACTTTGCCAAAGAGTGAAGTGAGTCAAGATGGTCGACTCCTCTGACTGTGTGTGTTTATAACGAGGGAAAAAGTCGCTCTAAGTGCAATTTTTTCCTCAAATAAATGGCAAATTACGCATCTTGGTGTGTGTAATTGCACATCCCTTTCTATTTTTATTTGAAAGGTTTATTTCAGTCCAAATGAACAAATCCAAATGTAATTTCCACCCTGGAAATGCAGAAGTGCTGTGGCTCTGGCCCTGGACCTGACAGGAGCTGTTTCCAGGACTGGACCAGGAAAGTCATGGAGCCACTGCACTTTTTTTGTTTTTAGGGCAATAAGGAGATTTTTAATTTACTTACAGACTTGATATTCTGCATTTTTGTAGCTAAGGCCCTAAATTAAGCATTTTTTATGTCCAAAAAGTTGTTTCTACATGTTTGCTGTGTGTTTTGTATAAAAGAGTGAATTTTATTTTCTGTTTTTTTTTTCATGTCTATTTCTGGTCCTGTAGCTTTTATCACAGCCTCATGACACAACTACAGCAGCAGATTGTGAAATAACAGGTTGGACTGAACAAAAGGAGGTAGAACACTTCATTAGGGGTAAAAGGGGCAGTTTTAAAAGCAAAATTAAGTTAAAAATCCAGGCGAGGAGAAATGTACACTCAAACACTCCTACAGTTATAAAATCTCGATGTTGCTTGTTTCCTTTAAAAACGACATCACCCCGATGAACTCTGCACAGCCCATTGACTTGAGAAAAACATTAGGCGACGAGTGGAGTGTTCTGGGGCCTCCTCCGGTGTGTGTGGGCAAAGTCCTCTTCTTCTGGGGACTTTTGGCGACGGCGTCTCACATGAGGACTGTTACAGCGTTAGACAGAGGGGTGAGCGCGCCCAGTGCAATTGTTCAGGTTGGCCGTGGAGTCTTTACACAGATTAACTTGTCACCTCGCAGACATTTAAGAGCAAAGGGCGGACTAGCACTTATCCGAGAACAAGGTTGGAGAGGAGCGCCGGAGTGAAGACGGCGGCTTTTGCTGCCAAGAGGAAAAGATGACTCATTTCATTCAGTGCTGGTGCAGATTCATTTATCGCCTTCGTCACAGGGAATAACACAGAAACAGCTAAAAACAACAGAGGGAACTACATAGACCATGATCCTTTGCTCCGTTTCAGTGCAGACGACATGAAGAAATAACTGTTCTAAGCACTTTTACATCTTCATTCTTTGGATTGAGTCTGTGAAGCATTTTTAGAGGAAAAAGGAGCAGATTCACACAAAATATTGCAATAAATATCGTACGGTGAGATGTACATGGTGAAAATATAGAGATTTGGATATTTGGACTAAGCTTCCCTACACTGCAAAAAAGGCAGATCAAAAATAAGAAAAAAATACCAATTTTGAGGTAAAAATGCCCTATTTTAAGTGAAATTCTCTGCCAGTGCAGTAAGAAATTTCCACTTACCAAGTTTTCTTAAAACAAGATGAAATCTGAATCTTGTTCTAAGCAGAAAACACGAGTTTCAAATATTTATGGCAAGATTTTTCCCCTTATTGGTTTGAGAAGGAAGTTAAAGAGGCTTAACCTGGACTGAGTTAATATAAAAAGTGCTTAGAATAAGTTGTAATATCGAGATAAGATAAATCAGGATGAATATCATGGAACAAGTAAAAAAAAACTCATCTTATTAAGTAAAAAAAAATCTTAAAATTGGTCTTTTAAGATGAATCTGCTTAATTCAAGTCAGTTTAACTCTGCTAGAAAATCCTTTTTCGTAGTGTAATATAATCCTATAAGAATTTGAGCCTAAACTGTCCAGACTCAGGACGAGTATTAAAGGAGGTCTCGCTAATAATGTGTCAGGGAGCGTATATTCCTACATAAAACCATGGGCCTTAGAAACATAGTGAGTTTATTGAATGTGACTTAACCTTTGCATACTTGAACAGGCTGCATATTGAGGATATAAAGGTGGAAGTGAGCGTAATATTTTTGAAAAGGTCAGCCTGGACTGTCACAGCGCCGGCTTGATTCCTGACCCCTCTGGTGCACCTGATCCGTGACCATTTTATGGCATGCCAGAGAACAGAGCTTTGATGCTTTATATCGCTGTGAAGAATCCTTTTATCCACATATTTTCAGACTTTTCTTGACTATATGCAGGCCTGTCATGATAACACATTTTGAAGTTTGAGATATTGTAAGTAAATATATATATATACTAAACAATGATATTGAAACTAGTTTATGTAGTGACACAAAAGAGCAGATTTAAACCACAAAAACTGTTTTAAATGTGGAACACTGTTAAAAAACACAAGTTGCAATAAATAAATAGCAGATTAAAAAACTTTAGTATTTAATTTGCATCTGTAATGGATCATAGAAGTTATTCATTTAACAGTCGAAGACCTATGACACCGTATACGATACCGAGGAATATGTTTTCTATAACCGCAGAACTTTGTAACGGTAAAAGACAGAAACGTCCTTTTCCCCTCTGAAAGTGCAGACATAGAGGTTTCCGTACATTTCTGCGGCTTTATCCTACGTCACACTCACGCTGTGTGATGACGTGAGCAAAACGAGTGTCCAATAGGAACTTTGTTTTCCCCAAACTCATGCGCTCCGTCCATTTTGATCGAGCCAAACTTTGCCAAAGAGTGAAGTGAGTCAAGATGGTCGACTCCTCTGACTGTGTGTGTTTAGAACGAGGGAAAAAGTCGCTCTAAGTGGAGTTAATTCTCACACACATGGAAAATGACACATCTTGGTGTGTGTAATTGTGCATCCCTTTGCTATTTTTATTTAAATGTTTATTTCACTCAAAATGAACAAATCCAAATGTAATTTCCACCCTGGAAATGCAGAAGTGCTGTGGCTCTGGCCCTGGACCTGACAGGAGCTGTTTCCAGGACTGGACCAGGAAAGTCATGGAGCCACTGCACTTTTTTTTTGTTTTTAGGGCAATAAGGAGATTTTTAATTTACTTACAGACTTGATATTTTGCATTTTTGTAGCTAAGGCCCTAAATTAAGCATTTTTTATGTCCAAAAAGTTGTTTCTACATGTTTGCTGTGTGTTTTGTATAAAAGAGTGTGGATTTTATTTTCAGTTTTCTTTTTCATCTCTATTTCTGGTCCTGTAGCTTTTATCACAGCCTCATGACACAACTACAGCAGCAGATTGTGAAATAACAGGTTGGACTGAACAAAAGGAGGTAGAACACTTCATTAGGGGTAAAAGGGGCAGTTTTAAAAGCAAAATTAAGAACAAAAAATCCAGGCGAGGAGAAATGTACTAAAATTGCCCTCAGGTCTTTGGGGGTTAATAACTTTTATGGCTCAGATAGTCAAAAATAACAACAAATTCCCCATTTAGTGCAAAGATACTGTGCACATGATAAATATTGACCCCAAAAATCCTCCAGCTTTCGCATTCTAGTATTGAACGATAAGTCGATATAGTAATTATTGTGACGGGCATAACTATGAAATGTGACATTCTCTGTTTCTTATAACACCTTGAATGTGTCTCATGAATATTTTAGTTTTTAAAGTTCATTGCACATGGATCAATATGTAATTTTAAACTGTGATAAGATGCTATTGAATATCTCGAGGAGGCTAATTAAGTCTCCTTCTTGACCCCGATTTATGACTGATATGACTGATGTGCCCCTGTAATTGCCCCTCTGCTCTGTCATTATTTTTGTTGATAACAATAGATTATTTGTCAGAATATTTCTTAAAGTTAAACAGTGAAGGACATGATGAAATTCTTGGCACCAGTGTCATAGCGACTCTCTTTGAAATGGTGTCTCTGTGTTTAAAAGACTGCACACATATATTCTGGATTCTCATTTCAAGGTTAGATTTTCTCTCACTCCTCACAGTTATCTGTAGGCTCAAGCATTTTACAGATTATACAATTAGAAATGACTCTTATAGCAGATGCTACAGCAGCGAGGTCGGAGGTCGGGGGTTTAGTGATCGTAAACAAAGTCAGATCTGAACACAACCAGAGAAAACAAGGAACAGGATATGAAAAGAAGTTTAAATGTAATAAAGTCCAAAGCAATTTAACCCCTGAAGACCTAAGAGCAATTTTAGTACATTTCTCCTCGCCTGGATTTTTTTTTCTTAATTTTGCTTTTAAAACTGCCCCTTTTACCCCTAATGAAGTGTTCTACCTCCTTTTGTTCAGTCCAACCTGTTATTTCACAATCTGCTGCTGTAGTTGTGTCATGAGGCTGTGATAAAAGCTACAGGACCAGAAATAGAGATGAAAAAAAAAAAACAGAAAATAAAATTCACTCTTTTATACAAAACCCACAGCAAACATGTAGAAACAACTTTTTGGACATAAAAATGCTTAATTTAGGGCCTTAGCTACAAAAATGCAAAATATCAAGTCTGTAAGTAAACTAAAAATCTCCTTATTGCCCTAAAAACAAAAAAAGTGCAGTGGCTCCATGACTTTCCTGGTCCAGTCCTGGAAACAGCTCCTGTCAGGTCCAGGGCCAGAGCCACAGCACTTCTGCATTTCCAGGGTGGAAATTACATTTGGATTTGTTCATTTGGACTGAAATAAACCTTTAAATAAAAATAGAAAGAGATGCACAATTACACACACCAAGATGTGTCATTTGCCATTTATTTGAGAATAAACTCCACTTAGAGCGACTTTTTCCCTCGTTCTAAACACACACAGTCAGAGGAGTCGACCATCTTGACTCACTTCACTCTTTGGCAAAGTTTGGCTCGATCAAAATGGACGGAGCGCATGAGTTTGGGGAAAACAAAGTTCCTATTGGACACTCGTTTTGCTCCCGTCATCACACAGCGTGAGTGTGACGTAGGATAAAGCCGCAGAAATGTACGGAAACCTCTATGTCTGCACTTTCAGAGGGGAAAAGGACGTTTCTGTCTTTTACCGTTACAAAGTTCTGCGGTTATAGAAAACATATTCCTCGGAGTCGTATACGATGTCGTAGGTCTTCGAGGGTTAACACAAGGAAACCATCCCTCAGTTTGGGCCCAGTTTTGATTAACTTAAAGTCAACTGAGCAGAAACCAAAAGTAACGCAAACAGACGGGACAGGTCTTATTAAAGTCAGGGATTCATTACATTTTGTGTCTGCTCAGAATCGAGCTTGAAAATGACTCCAATGCCCAACATGAAAATAAAATAATGACTTGTGTGTTTTACTAACCTCTGTTTTTGTGATTTTGGTCAGAATAGCCCATATTTCCTCATTTATTCAGGTTGTGGAGACTGAAGATCATCACCACCCAAAATGATCTGGGGAAAAAAAGTGTTTTTCACTCCACCTTACTAAACAGTGACTTTACAGGAAGTAAACAGGAAGCACTGATTGACTTCCTGTTATGACGTCTTTACTCACTGTTCCTCTCGTCTGCAGCTCTGATCGTCCACGAGGGGCCTTCAGTTTTCCGTATCTTCCACCGGTGGCAGGCTGTGAACCAGCAGTGGAAGGTGCTGAACTATGACAAGTCTCTGGACAGTGAGGAGCTGAAGGAGGTGACGGCGGACAGGACTCAGCCCCGACAGGCGGGTTTTCAGACTGGGGTGGGCGTGTCCCGCTCCACCTCCTCGCTCATGGTGGTGGCGTCCACGGCTGCCGGCTCCACCTCCACCACCGTGGTCACCGCTGGGACCGGACTGGACCCGCACGCTGACACCACCAACGGCAGCGTGGTCCCCGAGCACTGTCCCTACAGCATCCTCCACCTCCTGAGCCACCTGCGACAGACCGAGCCCCGGAGCAGCCCGCCCGCCCACAGCACCCGGGAGCTGGTCATGAGGGTGACCACAGTGTGAGGGGCCCAGACACTCACAGACCACACGCTCCCGAGGACTTTCACTTCTTCGGTTCTTTTTTAAGACGATGTGGTCGAGTGTATTTACCCTGTTGACACGTTTCTGCTGCTGCATCTTCAGAACTGTCCCCGGTGTTGGTGGTGACGTGTCGTGTATCAGCTGTTGTCACTTCCTGTAGGCGTGGTCAGCTGTTGTCACTTCCTGTAGGCGTGGTCAGCTGTTGTCACTTCCTGTAGGCGTGGTCAGCTGTTGTCACTTCCTGTAGGCGTGGTCAGCTGCTGTCACTTCCTGTAGGCGTGATCAGCTGTTGTCACTTCCTGTAGGCGTGGTCAGCTGTTGTCACTTCCTGTAGGCGTGGTCAGCTGCTGTCACTTCCTGTAGGCGTGGTCAGCTGCTGTCACTTCCTGTTTACTTAGCAGTGAAACTAGCTGTCAATCAAACCTGTTGCTAACGCTAGGGGGAGGGACCTCGGGGAATGAAGGCGTCTGATTGGTCCGTTATTTATGTTCATATCTTGATTTCAGAACAAAACAGTGAAATGAAAAATTCAGGATCCTGTGTCGTGGGTTCATACGAACATTTTAAGACCAAAATGACGAGGCTCAGAGCAGCAGGTACAGAGAGAGGAGCGAGAAGATCCTAATGTAAATCAATGGGAAAAGGAGAGAAGGAGCCGGAAGAGCCTCCTGGAGCACTTCCTGTTTGGCACGCGGCGGCTAACGCTTTAGCTATGTCCACTCATATATATGGTTTATGTATACGACACGTCACCACCAACACCGGGGACAGTTCTGAAGATGCAGCAGCAGCCGAAACATGTCAACAAGGTAAATACACTCGACTACATTGTCTTAAAAAAGAACCTAAGAAGTCAAAGCACTAAGAAGACATAATGAATATTTTTGGCGCTCCTGAGGACTGCTCTGGATCTGTACATGTTCTTGTTTGTTCACATTGCATCTCTGACGTCCTTACATGGATTGAATAAAAGTCAAAGTTGTTTGATTTGCAGATGTGATCAGAATGGGTTTTGTTTGGGGATTAGCACAAACAGAAATGTTGGTTTGAAACGGGGCTGGAGATTTATCCAACTGAAAATGAAATCACAAAATGGTCACAATTAGCAAAAAACAAAAGTTGCTATTTGTTTGAGAAATAATTTGCTCTGCAGAAAACAAAACGGCCCATCTCCACGGGGTCTTCACATTTCTAAAACATGCTAACTGTGGTGGAAATCTTTTACTTTGTTTTCTGTTGTGAAGCTAAAGAATGTATTTTATGGGACCTGCGTGAAGTCGCCTCCATCAAACTCAAACCTGCACAAAAACTGTGTCAATCGTTTGTGCTGCAAAAAGTTTTGTTTGTGCTGCTTTAGTTTTGGGGAAATTAACGATTCTTTTACAGGTCAAACTGGGGTCAGACCCACAGGAAGCTTCAAAATGCTCTAAAACATCCAAAATGGAGTCAGTCGTTTGTGCTTCATTTGTGCTGCAAAAAGTTTCATTTGTGCTGCAAAAAGTTTCATTTGTGCTGCAAAAAGTTTCATTTGTGCTGCAAAAAGTTTCATTTGTGCGATTCTGGTTCTTCAGATATTTGCAGTTTTATTTTGGGCCGATGACGTCGTCCAGAACCTCAGAATGTGAAATAGACTCAAAACAGGCAGAAAATGATAGTATATAGTATAGTATTATATAGTATTTCGTTCATTTGTGTGAGTTTATTTCTAAAATTATTAATTTATTTCTGCTGTAATTATAGGACGTCATTTCTGCTCAGCTGACGGCGGCAAACTCCACAAAACTAGGGACGATAAATGATCTCAGGCTGCGGAAAAGTCTGTGTTATTCTATAAAATATGAATCAAAACTAAAGACTGAAACAGACTTTTCCACAGCCTCAGGTCGTTTCTCTTCACTATTTTTGTGGAGTTTGTCGCCGTCAGCTGAGCGGAAATGACGTCCTGTAATTACTGCAGAAATAATAATGAATAATTTTAGGAATAAACTCACACAAATGAAAATGGTCACAGCACAAACCAAATACAAAGGTTTTCTATAATTTTCTGCCTATTTTCAGCTCTATTTCACATTCTGAGGTTCTGGACGACGTCATCGGCCCAAAATAAAACTGCAAATATCTGAAGAACCAGAATCGCACAAATGAAACTTTTTGCAGCACAAATGAAGCACAAATGATTGACAGTTTTTGTGTAGGTCTGTGCTCCTCCTCCTCCTCCTCGCCCCTCTCCTCCTCCTCCTCCTCCTCCTCCTCCTCCTCCCCGGCTCTTCCCCACCTGGGTAGCTGTGGTCATACTGAACTGGCCCACGGGCCTGGACATCTATAGCCTGTCCGTCCATGGGAGTGGATCCCTCCTTCACTGTAGTTCTCCCTGAGGTTTCTTCTTTTTCCCAGGACTCTGGGTTTTTTGGAGTTTTTCCTTGCTGAGAAGGAGGGTCTAAGGACAGGGGATGACTGGACCATGTTTCATTTGCTGCTTTACATGAATGTTGTTTATTCCTGTTTTGATATGTCTGTGTGTATGTTTTACTCATCCATATCTTGGAACGGCCTTAGAGGAAACTGTTGTTGTGATTTTGGGCGCTACAAAATAAACTGAATTGAATTTAATTGTTTGATGGGGCGACTTCACAGAGGTTTTTATGGGTTTAGAGAACTGTTATTTAACAACTGCTGAAGCATTTCTGTATTCCTGCCACATGTGATGGTGAAATCTGCAGTGTAACAGTATCTAAACCCATAAAATACATTCTTTATCTGAAATAGATCACAACAGAAAACAAAGTAAAGGATTTCCATCACACTAACCAAGACCTCTACAGTCATTTCTGTGAAATCCTGGTCACTCTTGTATTGATTTGATAGTTAAATTTCATTTCAGTTTTCCCAGAAATGTTTGAAAAAGTGCACTGCGAATTTAATCGTTCTTATTTTCCCTCAAATTGCAAATCTTGCTGAATAGATTTTAAAATGTTCTGGTTTGAAAACAGTTCTGTTAAAAGTTCTTCTCAGTATTATGAGCGGCACTGTTTCCATGCACAATATTAGTGAACAGGATTATACATTTTAACATATATTTATGTACAGTTATTGGCCTGTATTTCGTCAGTGCCAAACTGAGAGTTAAGCGGAGGAGATGTAGATGTTTTTTATTTCAAATTTCATTAACATGATCCATCTGTGTCCATCCATAGAAAGTAAAGAGGTTCAAATATTGGTCTTATTGATCTCATTTAAATTTGTAATGTAATTTATTCTTAATTACAAAAACATTGCACAAGTTGTTATGATATGTTATAATTTGATGCGTTTGTTTTCAGCACAATTAGAATGAGTCTCACATTTGGGTTTCCAGTTCCCAAAACAGAAAATCAGTTGAAAATCGATCTAAACGGACGCTCGCTGATCTGAATACGCACCACCAAAAGCAGTAAGGTTTAATACGTTGTGTAATTTGATAAGATAAGATAATCGGCACAAAGACAGAACAGCACAACAACAGCACCACAAACATCCTCCATAGAACAGAAATAGATGAGAGTAAATATATGACCAAATATGAGTGAAACACCAACAGGACCTGTAAGACAAGTCTGTACAACAGGGCGGAGTGAAAAAAACTTTTTTTTGGATAATGATAAAAAGTTGTCGACACATTCAGTGAGAAACAAACCAAAACATGAGACATTTTGAAGCAAATCTTCAGTCTCCACAACCTGAATAAACGGGGGAATATGGACTATTCTGACCAAAATCACAAAAACAGAGGTTAGTAAAACAGTTATAATTATTTTATTTTTACCAAACTAACTCGTCCAGACTAACACAGAAACTATTAGGAACCATCTCTTAGTCGTATAAGGAATGGACAGAATAGCAGGAGAATGGATCAGATTCTATGTTTCAGTGTGTTTAATGTTTCAGAATTTGTGTCTTTACAAAATATAAGTCGGGTAAGAAAAGGAAGTGCAGGATAAATCTGTATGGAAACATCACACATTTATATATAGTCCAGAAACAGTTAAGAGGAAGAACCTGATTTTTTAAATGTCTTTCTGTCTTTACTATTTTTTCAGGAATAAACATTTGGAAAGATTCATTCAATTTTGTGTCTGCTCAGAATCGAGCTCCAAAATGACTCCAGTGCCCAACATGAATTTGAGATGGAAACAATTTGCCTGTGTTTTAATTTAAGAGACGTGTTTTCTATTAGTTATCATGTTTATATGGACGAGTGAGTTTGGTACAAATAAAATAATGACTTGTGTGTTTTACTAACCTCTGTTTTTGTGTTTTTGTGATTTTGGTCAGAATAGTCCATATTCCCCCGTTTATTCAGGTTGTGGAGACTGAAGATTTGCTTCAAAATGTCTAATTTTTTGGTTTGTTTCTCACTGAATGTGTCGACAACTTTTTATCACTGTCCAAAAATGATCTGGAAAAAAAATAAAATTTTCACTCCACCCTATTCCACAAAAAAAATGTCCCATTAACTGACCAGCAGTGTTTTCCACCCCCAAAAGTCCTGTTTCCTCTTTGCTGTGCGAGTTTGCCCATTAGCCCCTGGTCCATGTTCATCTTTAACTCACAAAGCCAAACATCTCCCCTCTGCTTTTCGCCCTTCCTCCCCGTTCCTCTCATTTATGCACTTTGAGATGCCTCTGCAGCTCTTGCTTCTTGAAAGATCCGCTTTATCCCAAAGGGTATTCGCGCTCAGATGTTGTTGGAGGAGGAAGAAAAGAAGATTTTGGTGGAGACTCATTTATGCGAAGCCCTTTTTTTTTATCAGCGTCATGTTGCGCAGGGACGTAGCATTAAGTCAAAGCTCCACATTTGGATGCACTTGCTTAAATTCATTCCAAAATCCAATCATCTAATATTATGTGTTACAAGCATAAGTCAGTCTCCCAGTGTGAAAACAAGTGGATGGCTTTGAGCTTCTTCCCTTAACATCAAAATCCATCAAGTATAAATGATTTTCATGCTGATTTTAAAGCAATAGCCGCGCAAAGCAACAGGATAGTTCTAGTTCTTGTTATTTTAATGGGAAGAATGCAGCGGTTCGTAATGGTCTTTTCTTGACTTTGCAACTCAGCTTTTTGTCCTATTAAAGCTCCAATATTACTAATATAAAGTCATGTTATAATGTTGTTACCTCTTCAAAAACATACCTGGAATTGTGTTTTGTTTCATTCACACGTTTGATTAATCTGGGTTTATTAGTCTGTTTTAGGGTTGAAAATTTCCATGTAAACTTTGCACAGGAATTTAGGAGAATTATTGTAACAAAAATATAAACGGTTTATTTTGTCATCAGCAGCATTATTGCAAAAGGGAGATAATTAACACACATGACTCTGATTTATTTGTCAGAAGAACTTATGCTTATTTCTTTTATTGAACAACAAAGCGTGAGCGTTTTATAAAATGTTGCTTACAGCTCCCACTTCCAAATTATTTCTAGTTATTTCTAGTTTCTCAAACCTTATTTTTGCGTGTTCTCCGTTCTTTCCAGTCCATAGAAAGCTACATTTAGCATATCTGGTTTAAGCTAGCACTAACACATTTTTCCAGTAACTAGCATCATAAGCTAACTACTTCAGTGACATGGCACAAGCCTAATTTGCAAGTAAACTAGCACTAGATTGATTTTATTCTACTTTACTGTTTCATTTCTACTTTAATATCACAGATCAAATATCCTCCACCTCATATTTCCTCAAACTGACTCGCTGCTGTCGTCCTTTGGCTGTAATGTTGCTCTCAGTCGTCTGTATTTGTTGTTGTGGCTCAGAAAAGCAGTTCTGCCTCTTCAGAATTATAGAAGTTATTGTGCACAAAATGCATGTCGGGGCTGTGGCTTCAGTGGCTCTTCAGAAAACAGTGTCTTTGTCCATATGAGTGAGGAACAGCAGCGACACACGACTTTACTCACACAAATCTGTCTGTTACAGCCAAGACTGTGCTACAATATTGTGCTGCATTTTTCTCTACCAACTTTACTGATGCCCCTGACCTTCAACTTGGATAATTCCCCATTTATTACCGTTAATTCCCTCACTTTACCTTGTGTTTCATGTTAATAGCTATGTAAAGGTCAAACTAGCTCTTACATTCACATAAGGTCCGTGGTCTTTAATAGTAAGGTTACGCTTTTATTTTGGTGACTTCCGGTATTAGCGGAAGTGAAGGAAGAAACGTTAGCTTGATCTACTGAAAGGACGAAACAACGGTGAAAAGTTATATAAAAACCCAAAGATAGAGAGTAAAGATATCGACAGAGGAACAAGGCTTGTTTTATTTGTTAATGTATATTTGAGCCGATTCAATTTGTCCTGAATGTACGTTAAAATGTTGACAGCAACGTAAGATACGATAGGACTTTATTGATCTCGCAGTGGAGAAATTCAACAGTCACAGTAGCTCCAGTTTAGTGCAAAAAGGGAAGAAAAAGTGCATGCAATCCAAATAAACAATAATAATACAAAAATAGAAATAATAATAAAAAGAATAATATAAAGTGAATAAGTATATGTGCAAAATTTACAAAGAGAATGGAATGGTAATGAGCTAGTAATAATATCGTGTATAGTAATTTCTGTTATTTTGTTCTTTCTAGCTCTTACGTTGGTTCTAAGACACGGAAGGAAAACATTAAAAGTCATTTAACCATCAGTTCTGGCCTTTCTAAGTTCGATTTGATGCTACAAGCTACATTTCCCGGTCTGAAATCAGCTACAAAAAAGGATTTTCTAGCATAGGTAAACTGACTTGAATTAAGCATGTTCATCTTAAAAGACCAATTTTACGATTTTTTTAAACTTAATAAAATGAGATTTTTTTTTACTTGTTTCAAGATATTTCATCCTGATTTATCTTATCTGGATATTACAACTTATTCTAAGCACTTTTTATACTAACTCAGTCCAGGTTGAGCCTCTTTAACTTCCTTCTCAAACCAATAAGGGGAAAAATCTTGTCATAAATACTTGAAACTCGTGTTTTCTGCTTAGAACAAGATTCAGATTTCGTCTTGTTTTAAGAAAACTTGGGAAGTGGACATTTCTTACTGCACTGGCAGAAAATTTCACTTAAAATAGGGCATTTTTACCACAAAATTGTTATTTTTTCCTTCTTTTTGGATCGGCCTTTTGTGCGGTGTATGATTCTAGTGAAGGTGTGTGTAGTTTAAAAACACAGTGGAGCATGTGACTCCTAAATCTGCAGGGTTTGTGCGTTAAACGTGTGTGAATGAAACAAAACACAACTCCAGGTTTGTTTGTGACGAGGAAACAGTATTAAACGGTCGCTCAGAGAATAGAGTCACATGAGCCCTGGAAGTATAAGCGCACGTACAGGATCTGCTCTTGAGCTTGAATTATTAAAACCATGAAACGCTGATATCAATAGGCGGCGCAGAGGTTATTGGGAGTTCACAGCACGCGCCCGTCTTCTGTCTTTACACCTCGTCTCTTTGAATCCTCCGCCGCTGTCGTGCAGATCGGGGCTTTGATAAATCTGAAATCTCAGCACACTGTGGAGAAATACAGCACTGATACAGGAATAAATTATCCTGCTCTTTTGACATACAGTAAGTGGTGACGTATGGGAGAGGTTCTGTTTCAGGAAACGCACTTATTTGCACCAGACTGAACAGATAAAGTACTCAATGGTTTAAAGGGCCCAGATTACACAGT
Source organism: Odontamblyopus lacepedii (assembly GCA_034769755.1). NCBI lineage: Eukaryota > Metazoa > Chordata > Actinopteri > Gobiiformes > Gobiidae > Odontamblyopus > Odontamblyopus lacepedii. The sequence goes on along the minus strand of CM068356.1, from coordinate 553,605 downwards.
TTTCTTATCTACGTTATAACAGAAAACACACAGAAATATAATAATTTGAGGGATTTGAAGGATTTGTTAACATGAAAACTACCACTGCATGACATCACAGGGTGGAACAGAGCGTTTTGAGCTTTGCAGATGTAGACAGACTAATAATAAAGGGTTATTCAAACATGTGTTTCATGTGAATGAAACAAAACACAATCCGAGTATGTTTATGAGGATTTTAACTAGGGCCCGACCGATATATCAGCTATCGGCCAATATTATCGGCCGATATGTGCTTTTGGAAACATATCTGTTATCGGCCTAAATCGTGCTGATATGGGCTGTTTTGTGCTGCAAAAAGTTTCGTTTGTGTGATTCTGGTTCTAAAGATATTTGGAGTTTTATTTTGGGTCGATGACGTCGTCCAGAACCTCAGAATGTGAAACAGCCTCAAAACAGGAAGAAAATTATAGAAAACGTTTGTATTTGGTTTGAGCTGTTTTGTGCTGTGACAATTTCATTTGTGTGAGTTTATTTCTAAAATGATTAATTATTATTTCTGTGGTAATTACAGGACGTCATTTCCGCTCAGTTAATTAATAATTTTAGAAATAAACTCGCACAAATGAAAACTGTCACAGCACAAATGAAATACAAACATTTTCTAAAATGTTCTTCCTGTTTTGAGGCTGTTTCACATTCTGAGGTTCTGGACGACGTCATCGGCCGAAAATAAAACTGCAAATATCTGAAGAACCAGAATCACACAAACGAAACTTTTTGCAGCACAAACGACTGACACAGTTTTTGTAGGTTTGAGTTTGAGGCGACTTAACGGAGGTATGAAAACCCCAATAGTGGTTCAGGGATAGTACAATTATTAAATATTGTACAGACATAATGTTTAAACTTTATTTTCACAGTGCTATAGTGACCTGAGGGATAAATAACAGTTATGTTACAGTTTGTCTTTGGATGGTCCATATTGGTTGATCACTGACAGGTCCTATATTACTCAAAAATGACTTTAAATGAAGCTTTAAACCACGTTATAATGATGTTACCACCTGAAAAGCATATGTGGAGTCGTGTTTTGTTTCATGCACATGTTATTTATTTTATTATTAGTCTCTCTTCATCTCCAAAGCTCAAAATGCTCTGCTCCACTCTATAGTTGTCATATTAACAGCTCCTTTTACCTTTATTGAGGCAGAAATGGGCTGAAATGATCCAAATGAGTCAAGTGAAGGCGTATGGAGTTTAAAAACCCAGTGGAGCACTTCCTGTTTTCTTTTTTGCGAGAAGAACTCAGCCTAAATGTGTTGGATTTGTGCGTTAAACGTGTGTGAACGAAACAAACCCCAACTCCAGGTGTGTTTGTGATGAGGAAACCTGAACAAATAGACTATAACATTTACAGCAGAAAGAAAAATGAAACGACACGTTTTTGGGGATATTATAGCTGCATTTTCACACCTTTTTAGACGTTAGTTTTTTCATATAATGTGTCGCGCTTTCATCTGCGGAACGTTGACCCGGAAAGATTTTTGCAGACTGTTACCGCGAACCTTTGAAACGTGGTTAAATTGCAAACGGCTAATGTCATTTCACGCAGGTCGTCTGAAGTCTGAGTCACATGGACGGAAAAAAGCACCGATTTCTCTCTCTGCGCGACTTCAGGATAAAAAATGAGACGGCAGCGTTTGGAGCAGCCTGTTCACTTTGGATAATGTATGACAAAATTACACCCATTACACAGAGGCATTACTGACCGGAGAGGCCGACGCTCGCCGGGATAAAACGCTTCGAATACGAGAACGCGTCGTGAAACCGTGTGTGAAACTGCGCCAGGACTGAAGCCGCTTTATTCATGGATTTATTTGGGATCTTATCGTGTTTGATTGAAACACGCTGATCACGCAGAGTGATTTACCACTTCTCAGAGCTGATATTTAAAGCTGCACTGTGTAACTTTGCGGTTGGCGGGGGGGGGGGTCCGTCGCCTGCTTGTTGCTATGGATACGTCACTGCTCTGCCTGGAATTTTCCACATTTCCTCACAATTTATTCAGTTACAGGTGGTTTTAATGCTCAGAAATGCCTAGAAAAACAGGTGTTCTGACTGTGAGAAAAGCATTTCACGATAAGTTGCACAATGCGCCTTTAACACGGGATCTTGGAAACATATCGGTCCAAATCTTGCCGATCTGGGCCGATATTCCACATGGACATGTTTTACCTTGTTATAAAGCTCAGACTCTCTATATTCTGCCCATTTAATCCAGTTTACAGACAGATAAATGTCCTGATCTGTGGCTCCGCATCAGTGTTTATCTGAGGAGTCATTAGTCTGTGTCCGTCTGTCCCTGAACTTAAAGGACAGTTCTTAGTGCTGATCTGAGAGGAGCCTGTGTGAGGCTGAGTGTTAAAATGTGTCAGTTTTGAAGCTCGTTTTGGTTCTTTCTCATTGGTTAGCGATTAGCTGCTGTAGCTCGCACACATAAACAGGCTGTTTTCTCTTCTGTTAGCGACTGTAAAGTGACTATAGTGGCCGTATATATGTTACTGGACACACACTGATATGGAAATGAGCTGTGAATAGAAGTGTGAATTATCGGCATTTAGCAGAACATTAATTACCGTGGCGAACACGTATTTACCGCTAAAGGCTAATAGCGGTAGTTTACTTACAGCACTTTCTTTAGTGGCTAGAATATGATACAAAAACACCATTAGGCCGAACTACTGTCTTTAAATATGACGTAAAGAGGCAGAAGAACAATAAATGTCGCCTAAATAAACCCGACTGAAAATCCAATAGAGCCAAACCTAAGATTTATAAACAACTGAAGATTTACAGTGAATTTTTACGTCATAAATATATCGGCGATTATATCAGCAGCTCCAACTCCCATTTTATCGGTATCAAATCGGCCGCAACAAAATCCATATCGGTTTGGCTCTACTATTAACCTTGTTTTTTTGACTATTTATCTTGCACTATGTAACTTTTCTCTTCTGTTGAGACGTCCGGGAGTAAGACATTATCAGCGAGTTAAACGAAAACAACTGGACGAAGCTTTTTTGAAGTCAGTCCAGTTTTTTTCGTTGAACTTGCTGATAACAGTTTGGTGAAGTATTGCACCTTTAAATCATCCACTGCTGTAAAAAAAGAGAGAGAGATTTCTTTATCATATCATGCAGCTTTTGTCACAAGTCATTTAGGGCCGATTCTTTGGAAGTGAAAAGCTGTTCCAGACATAGTCATAGTCACACTTTTACAGCTGATACGTAAAGTGCCTTTGACTGGCCAAAAGTGAACTCATTATCACGTCATCGTTCTGTTTTTCCTCCCTTTGGTTCAGACATTCGAGTTACACTCCTCCTGATCATTTAACCAGTTGTTTTTCGCGCAGCATTTCTCATCTCTGCCTCTTTTTTTTTTTTACACAGAATATTTGCAGCGAGCAGATTTAAACCTTCCCCCAGAGGACAAATCTCACGTAGCTTCCTCCAACTTAATCGCTGTCCTGCTCACTCAGCAGCTCCTCGGAAACGCTCCCGGTGCCCCACAGCCCCACAGCTCCAGGTAGATCCACAAACAGCCCCACGGCTCCAGGGAGATCCACAAACAGCCCCACAGGCCGGTCAGCGTGTGAGTGCACGTTTGGTGTGGGTTTTTTTGTCTAATTGAAGCCCTTTAGAGGCAGAGGTCTGATGCCAGAGAAGGAACAGCCTGAGCAGCCGTGCACACTGACACAAAATGTCAAGACTCCTGCGATGCCCTCATTAAAATGCAGCTCCTAAACTGGGTTATTTACCTGCACCGTCCCAAACATGACTGTCCCTATGTCCCCACAGGCTCTGCTTTTTCACTGTCCTTTGTGCTACAGCTAATAGTTATACAAGTGCAGCCAAAATAATTGTTTTATAAAAATTGTTTTTTAAAACTAAGTTGCCGACCGTTTAACGAAAGCTGAAATGTATTAATGTACTTGTCACGGTGCTAAGCTTGCATACAGATTTCATCATTTTGCTCATTTTGGCAAAACAAAATCGAGGAGGTTTGTTCAGACTGACGCTGTGCAAAAGTGAGATGCACATGTGACATTTCAGCGCGTACACAGACGCTGATGTAAGACCCTGGGCATTTAGCTGGACTTAAGGGAGTCTAAAAGTTTAGTCTCTAAAAGTGATTCTCGTGCCCCTGAGGGGGACATGCTGAGCAATGGAAAGTATTTCTGTCGCCGTATGGAATTAATGTGTCAAAATGCTCAAAGAAAACTTTTCAAACATCAAGCAAAAAAGTATGAATCAAAATACCAAAAAACAAACAAAAAAAGTTAAATCAAATAAAATAAATAAAAATGCAATCAAATTATTTGTGTAATCATGAAAAAAGAGGGATCTGTCTTTGCCTCTTTTTTTGTTTGTTTGTTTGATCGCCCTTTTTTTGGTTGCGATTTGCCAAAGAGTGAAGTGAGTCAAGATGGTCGACTCCTCTGACTGTGTGTGTTTAGAACGAGGGAAAAAGTCGCTCTCAGTGCAGTTTTTTCTCAAATAAATGACAAATTACACATCTTGGTGTGTGTAATTGTGCATCCCTTTGCTATTTTTATTTAAAGGTTTATTTCAGTCCAAATGAACAAATCCAAATGTAATTTCCACCCTGGAAATGCAGAAGTGCTGTGGCTCTGGCCCTGGACCTGACAGGAGCTGTTTCCAGGACTGGACCAGGAAAGTAATGGGGCAATTGCACTTTTTTTTGTTTTTAGGGCAATAAGGAGATTTTTAGTTTACTTACAGAGTTGATATTTTGCATTTTTGTAGCTAAGGCCCTAAATTAAGCATTTTTTATGTCCAAAAAGTTGTTTCTACATGTTTGCTGTGTGTTTTGTATAAAAGAGTGTGAATTTTATTTATTTCTGGTCCTGTAGCTTTTCTCACAGCCTCATGACACAACTACAGCAGCAGATTGTGAAATAACAGGCTGGACTGAACAAAAGGAGGTAGAACACTTCATTAGGGGTAAAAGGGGCAGTTTTAAAAGCAAAATTAAGGAAAAAAATCCAGGCGAGGAGAAATGTACTAAAATTGCCCTCAGGTCTTCAGGGGTTAAACTTCACTTCAGTCACTCAAACACTTTCACGTTTCTGTTTTGTTGTAAAAGCTGAGAGGGTTTCGGGTCGGACGGTGGTGGTGTTTGGCCTGATCTGTGTTTAGCCGTCAGCCATTCGTCCATTGTCTTACATAATATTTTCGCTAAAGCAGGTCGGCGTGTGTCGTTAAATCGTAAAGGTAAATGAGGCGGAGCGCTCCAATCAGCACATTGCACAGTGACCTTACACCGAGAGGAGACGTCCTGGGCTCTGATTTATCCAGCTCTGAGTAAAGGCGCTGAGGCGTGAAGAGGCAGCCTGGTCATCATCCTCCTCCTGCACCACCTGTAAAACTGTGTCCTTCAGCACAAAGGAAAGGCTCTCGTGCAGCTCCAGAGCCGTGATGGTGTCGGACCGGACGGACGAAGGTGGGACGTTTGCACCGGGAAGAAAACTACATCTATGTCAGTTAAAATGGCTTAAATTAAGAACGTTTTACTTTATTTGAGCAGATTCATCTTGACAAGTGAAATTATCTGCCAGTGGAATAAGCACATTCAGAAAGTATACAACATACATTGAGTTTCAGTCACACTTCCATTCATTTTGTCCAGAATAAATCATAGTAAAGTGAGATTTGGGGTGTTTATTTAGTTAATTCTCCATATTTATGTAATGTTCTCACGAACATTTACACATACACCACAGTGAGACAGGACACACCACACAAAAGGGTTTTCTATAGTTAAACTGACTTGAATTAAGCCGATTCATCTTAAAAGACCAATTTTAAGATTTTTTTTACTTAATAAGATGAGTTTTTTAAAAACTTAATTCAAGATATTCCATCCTGATTTATCTTATCTCGATATTACAACTTATTCTAAGCACTTTTTATATTAACTCAGTCCAGGTTAAGCCTCTTTAACTTCCTTCTCAAACCAATAAGGGGAAAAATCTGTCCATAAATACTTGAAACTCGTGTTTTCTGCTTAGAACAAGATTCATATTTCATCTTGTTTTAAGAAAACTTGGTAAGTGGAAATTTCTTACTGCACTGGGAGAGAATTTCACTTAAAATAGGGCATTTTTACCTCAAAATTGGTGTTTTTTCTTATTTTTTGATAGGCCAAAATAAGAAAAAACACAAATTTTGAGGTAAAAATGCCCTATTTTAAGTGAAATTCTGCCAGTGCATATTTTAAGTACAAAAATCTCACTGCACTGGTAGATCATTTTACTTTTCAAGTGAAATTTACTCAGATCATGGTAAAACTTTCTTAATCCAAGTCATTTTAGTTTGACTAGATTTAGTTTTGTTGCAGTGTGGGTAATATTACAAACTAAAGTCTCATTTTCACCACGTCAGAAGAAATGAACGGCTCAGGAGTTTTAACAGCATCTGGTGGTGACATTGCAAATTGCATGAAGAAAATATTGAAGTGGAAAAGATTAGAAACCATCAGATGCAGAACTGAAAACATGAATTCTGAACCCTCATTTTGTGCAGCTGGATTCTGGTCCAGTTCCTTTTGCAGATACTTCCCTAAAGTCACAGGAAAACATTATTATTTAATCATCAAACTGCGCATAATCAGTGAGGAAAATAAACGTGTCTCCTCGTGTGGTGAGAGCGTGTGTCATTTTTCCATCTCTAATTAATGACAGGAAATGCCTTTACAACAGTGTGTTTAATATTACGTTGTATTTTACACTATAATTTCAACACAAGTCAGTGTAAAAGTATTCAGGACACAGAGCAGTGTTACAGAAAACATGTTAATGCAGATATTTTATGTTCTTTAACTAAATACATCCTCAAAATATTCTTCCCATCACATGACACCAGGTACAGGTCGTGTCTGGAGTTCATATGTGTCATTAAATATCTTGGTGATAATTACAGAGGGCAGAAAAAACTACTGATGTTCATATATGATCTGTAGGGAAAAAAACTCTTTATCCAGATCATTTTTGGACAGTGATAAAAAGTTGTCGACACATTCGGTGAGAAACAAACCAAAAAATTAGACATTTTGAAGCAAATCTTCAGGCTCCACAACCTGAATAAAGGGGGAATATGGACTATTCTGACCAAAATCACTAAAACAGAGGTTAGTAAAACACACAAGTCATTATTTTACTTTTACCAAACTCACTCGTCCATATAAACATGATAACTAATAGAAAACACATCTCTTAAATTAAAACACAGGCAAATTGTTTCCATCTCAAATTCATGTTGGGCACTGGAGTCATTTTCGAGCTCGATTCTGAGCAGACACAAAATTGAATGAATCTTTCCAAATGTTTATTCATGAAAAAATAGTAAAGACAGAAAGACATTTAAAAAATCAGGTTCTTCCTCTGAACTGTTTCTGGACTATATATAAATGTGTGATGTTTCCATACAGATTTATCCTGCACTTCCTTTTCTTACCCGACTTATATTTTGTAAAGACACAAATTCTGAAACATTAAACACACTGAAACATAGAATCTGATCCATTCTCCTGCTATTCTGTCCATTCCTTATACGACTAAGAGATGGTTCCTAATAGTTTCTGTGTTAGTCTGGACGAGTTAGTTTGGTAAAAATAAAATAATTATAACTGCGTTTACTAACCTCTGTTTTTGTGTTTTTGTGTTTTTGGTCAGAATAGTCCATATTCCCCCGTTTATTCAGGTTGTGGAGACTGAAGATTTGCTTCAAAATGTCTAATTTTTTGGTTTGTTTCTCACTGAATGTGTCGACAACTTTTTATCACTGTCCAAAAACGATCTGGATAAAGAGTTTTTTTCACTAGTGAAAAAAACAAAATCTAGTGAAGCTAAAATGAGTTGGATTAAGAAAGTTTTACCAGGATTTGAGTAAATTTCACTTGACAAGTCAAATAATCTGACAGTGAAATAAGATTTTTGTACCTAAAATATGAAAATACATCTCGCTTCACTTAAAATAAGAAAAACAACTTTTTGCACTTAAAATAAGAAATCAAATCAAATGTTGCTTGAATTAAGGAAAAAACACTTATTCCTCATTTCACTTGTGAAGATGAATCTGCTCAAACAAAGTAAAATGTTCTTAATTTAAGTCATTTTTACTTATCTGGATATTGTTTTTTTAATGTTATGCGGGTTTTCTTTACATCGTGAACTCAAGAGCCCAGTAAACAACATAAAAACAGGTTCAACTATTGTGGGCTGTGGTTTGTGATGTTCCATTATAGTAAAACAGTCACACTTCCATTCATTTTGTCCAGAGTAAATCACAGTAACGCGAGATTCGAGGTGTTTATTTAGTTAAATCTCCATATTTATGTAATGTTCTCTCTAACATTTACACATCCACCACAGTGAGGCAGGACAGGATTCCTGCATGACGTGGTGGATGTTGGAGCTCCTCAAACATAAACATTCTTGGAGAGTTCACGGTTTTCTCCATTTAAGGCCGCGCGCGGACGGAGGCTCCGAGCGCGTCTGAGCCACATTCGGCTTCACCTCAAACCACTGCTGCGGTACATCTTTGCTCTCTGGGACCTCTTTGGCTCCAGCTGTTCCGGAGGAGGAAAACAAACAACAGAAGACAACAAAAAGCCCCCCCCCCGCGCATGCGCGTCCCCGCGGCTCCGGGCTCCGCGCTGATGGGTCCTTTCCGCCTCAGATGATTATCTCCAATTTACATTTCCCGCAGATTCCGTGAATATCCGAGCAGCTTAAAGTCGCACCGACGTTCAACACGGTGAGTGGACTCTTTCTGCTTCTCTGCTTTTTATTTTAAAAGAGGAAAAGCTAAAAGAAATGTAGGTTTGATTTATTTTTAAACTCTTAAGAGCGAGTGGGTTCAGGTTCAGGCGGGTTTCACTTTGCTTTTTACTTTTTTTTTACTTTAGTTGTCTTCCGGCATGCAGCTATTTTCTGGCATTTTGGGGCATTTATGTTTTCGGTTTCTTTTATTTTCTTTTTCCAATTCTGAACACTTTATCAAAGGGTCTCTGGGTCATTCAGGTCTCACACCGCACAAAAGAAAAGAAAAAACACCAATTCTGAGGTAAAAATGTCCTATTTTAAGTGAAATTCTCTGCCAGTGCAGTAAGAAATTTCCACTTACCAAGTTTTCTTAAAACAAGACGAAATATGAATCTTGTTCTAAGCAGAAAACACGAGTTTCAAGTATTTATGGACAGATTTTTCCCCTTATTGGTTTGAGAAGGAAGTTAAAGAGGCTTAACCTGGACTGAGTTAATATAAAAAGTGCTTAGAATAAGTTGTAATATCGAGATAAGATAAATCAAGATGGAATATCTTGAAACAAGTCAAAAATCTCATCTTATTAAGCAAAAAAATCTTAAAATTGGTCTTTTAAGATGAATCTGCTTAATTCAAGTCAGTTTAACGATGCTAGAAAATCCTTTTTTGCAGTGTATTGGCTTGTTTATTCACTGCAAAAAACAAAATCTAGTCAAGCTAAAATGACTTGGACTAAGACATTTTTACCATGATTTGAGTAAATTTCACTTGACAAGTAAAATTATGCCAGTGCAGTGAGATTTTTGTACTTAAAATATGAAAAACAACAACTTTTTACTCTTAAAATAAGAAAAAAAATCAAATGTTGCTTGAATTAAGGAAAAACACTTATTCCACTGCAGATCCTTTCACTTGTCAAGATGAATCTGCTCAAATCAAGTAAAATGTTCTTAGTTTAAGTCATTTTTACTTACATAGATATTGTTTTTTTCCAGTGAAGAGACCTGTGTGTGTCAGTTTGTCACTGACAGAAAAGTTCTTGTTTCCTGTAAAGTTTTGCATGTATTCGTCTGGGATACATGAGGTTTATAGTAGTGCTGCCGCGATTATTCGACGTTGTCGACGTAATCGAATATGAAAATGAGTCGACTACAATTTTTTTGGTCGAATATTCGCCTTTATTTATTTTTGGTCTCAAACGGCTCGTCCAGAGACAGGTGTTGTGAGATGTGTCTGTGTTGTGTCTGTGGCTCAGTGAGAGAGAGAGAGTGGGTGGTTGTGTGCGCGCACCGGGGGCGTATGTCTGCGCGGACCAGGGGAGCCGGGTCTCGCTCTGGGTGTGTGTCCGCATGTGCTCTGGGAGAGAGGGAGACGGCGACCGGGCGAGTAGAGGAAAAGTAAGGATGCCATGCCTACAGTGTAGTGAGCGAATAAAGCCGACTCGACAGCGAAACTGCCTCCCTTTATTTAAATTTTTTTATATACACCGCAAGCGCACGAGGTCCTCAAAGGGAGTTAACTCCGGCCCTAGGAGAAGACGATCTCCCCTGTCCTCCCCAACCACGGTTAGGGGGCTAGAACAGGAAAAAGTTAACACAGGTATTTCCCCTCCACACCACTAGTCGTACTACACCCGAGGCGGACACCGGTGCTGCTGACAGCGGCTACATCCGGGGTTGACGCCGAGGTGGCTAACCTAGGCTTCACCAAAGGCTAACAGCAGTGGAATATAATGGCACCGCAAAAGAAAACAAACTTGAGGAAGTATTTGCCGTGCGCACTCTGCTGGCTGGTCTCTCTCTTTCTCTCTTCCCCCTTCCCCCGATTTGAGCATTTGAGAAAATGCCAGCGGCCGGTGGGTCAGAGTCGGATCCAAGAACTGTAACACTTATTTGGCTTATCACAGGAGCACGACCACGATGCATGAGGTATTGAGAATACCGTTGCATATGCTGCTCGTGCATACTCGTTAAATTGTGTGTGCATATCGTTGTTCAACATTGTCGAATGAGCACACACAACAGACATAACAGCAATAACCTTTGCAACTCGCACACACAAGGTAACCTCCCGGGAAAATCTAACACACACACTTGTGTGTGTTAGAACCGCTTTTTTTTTTTTTTTTAATTAGTCGTTTAGATTAGTCGACTAATCGAAAAATTAGTCGAGAGATTAATCGTTAGAAAATTAGTCGTTAGTGGCAGCACTAGTTTATAGGTCTGTTGTAGAGAACAATATTTACACGTGGTAAACAGACTTTTTCCCTGTACATCCTCCCACGGACTCACCAAATCACTATCTTAAAAACACACACACAGAATGAAACAGTGGGGCCACAGCACAATCTTTCTCTGGAAACAACTGGATCTTTCATCTGAGAGGAATTTTTCCTAGGAAATGGACTGGGAACTCAATTAGAACAAAAACATCAGACAAAGACGCTCTATCCGGCCACAATAAAGTCGCAGTTAAGGTTCTAAATGGTGAGTAGTCCTAATTTTTATATTTAAAAGATGAAAAAGTGACATTTTAATGTAAAGGTGCACTGCCCAACAAGTCCACGTTCAGTTGTACTTTATATTTATTCAATTACAGCTGGTTTTATAGCTCAAAAATACCTAAAAAACAGACGTTCTGACTGTGAGCGGAGCTGCCAGTCCACAGATCTGACCTGTAACTCGGTCTGGTTTGGTCTTCATGAAGATAGAAAGGTTTAAACTGAGAAATATTCCAGACAAAGCAACAATATCTCCATAGAGAAAAGCATTTAATGGACTTTCCAGCAGAAAAGTTACACAGTGCACCTTTACTGTGAATTAAAAGGAATCTGTGCAGTTTTGGCTTTGACTGAACAGAATTAGAACATCTTGCAGTCGTGAATGAGTGATTTTTTTTGTCATTTTTTATGGACCCTCCACCAGAAAAGTCACACTGACACATTTAAAATTTTAATTTTTAAACAGGTTCTTAAATAGTTTTTACTTAAATACAGTTTTTATGCCTGTACTTTTACTTACACTGAAAAAAAGGATTTTCTAGCACGAAGCAGATTCATCTTAAAAGATCAATTTAAGAGTTTTTTACTTAATAAGATGAGATTTTTTTTACTTGTTCCAAGATATTCCATCCTGATTTATCTTATCTCAATATTACAACTTATTCTTTTTATATTAACTCAGTCCAGGTTAAGCCTCTTTAACTTCCTTCTCAGAGCAGTTCTTCTCTCAGGCTCAGATCTGTTCCTCTCTGTCCTCAGAGTCGTGTCTCGGGGCTTTTAGGTGCAGATCTACAGCATTTCTAACATGTTGGGAAAGTGGAAAATGTGACATTTCAGTAAATGCAGCTTCAAATGTGATTGATTCATGTTGTATTTGATCAGATGTGTGGATATTGTGAAAGCTCAAAAGAAAATATTCTTAAAACTAGGTGTTCTTAAAAATCTATTTAAGAAATAACAGCCTAATATAAGACATGTTATATACTAGAAATAAGCAGTAATAAGCAATAATGACCTAAATATACTCAAAATAAGGTGAAAAATCTTGCCTTAAACACTTGAAACTCGTGTTTTCTGCTTAGAACAAGATTCATATTTCATCTTGTTTTAAGAAAACTTGGTAAGTGGAAATTTCTTACTGCACTGGCAGAAAAATTCACTTAAAATAGAGCATTTTAACCTCAAAATTGGTATTGTTTTCTTATTTTTTGATAGGGCTTTTGTGCAGCGTAAGGAACAATACTGGCTACTTTATTTTGGCGTTAAGGTTTTCATTGGCTTCATCTTTGTAATTTGTTTTCTGAATTTTCTGCCCCCGACTCTTCTGGGTCATGCAGGCACTTGTCTGTAGGACTTTTACAGGTTTATTGCACCAAACACACGTTTAAACTCTAAGTAAGACTTTTTTTCCTCCACATCCTCCCACACTTACACTGACATGTCGAAATCTATCTCTGGAAACAGCAGGATTCTTCTGAATGTCATTTTTCCAGGGAATTAGCCAACAGTGGACTGGAAAGTAAATGACACCTGTGTGGGGGAGGTGTTGGTAAATCCTTTGTCGCTCTAATCATGTTCAGGGCGTCTGTTAACTCTCCTCCAGCTTATTTACACAGATGCTCATCTTATCTACAAACTTACAGGTCATAAAAATATATCGGTCTAAATGTAGAACCACTTTAACACCGATGTGCATCTCAGTGTGTGGAGCTTCAGCCTGTGGAATTTAAAGTCAGTTTAAAAACGTATTTAAACGAGAAATAATGAGAAAACACGTGGAGCAGAAAGTGACGTCGGGGTTCGTTCTGTCTCTAACACAGTGTGAGTGTTTCCAGACCGTGTGTGGAGTCGTGTCTGTACTGTTCTGTAAACTATCTGTGCATATGGTTTGAAATAAATATTCAGACGAACAAAGAATAAAAGAAGAAAGAATATCGCTCCCACTCCCATCATGCACTGCTCTGTTGCTCTGTACATGACGATATTCTGTGATCTCCCTTGAAAACACTGGTCAAACTTTGAACAGACGACTCGATCCACACGTCCACGACAAACACAAACTGTACGATTCCACAAAGATCCTCGGCCTTTTCATTTCTCACTCTTAAACAGTGGAATAAACTTCCAGTCGCTCTGAAACAGTCTGGAGACATTCAGCATTTTACTCCAAACCTAAAAAAGCTCATTCTAGACACTCAAACGTGCCCACATCAGTCAATTACACTGGACATTTTTACTCACAATTTCAGCACGACTACATTTAATCTCATTATCGCTGTGAGTTTAGGACGTCAGGTTTTAGGAATTGTGATGTTTTCTCGTGTATTTTTATCGCTGTATAGTAAATTGTAAATCTTTTGTGTGTTCACCTGCAGAGGGAAAGTAGCAGGAGCTAAATCTTCTTTTGGAAAGATTCATGAATTTTGTACACGGCCCCTGACAAATAAAGACTAAACTAAACTAAACCAAACATTAAGATAAACATATTCCACCATAAAAGGCAAGTTTTGGTCACACGTAAAACTCCAAACTGAGTAAGACTCTGGCTGCGGCATCAGACACAGGCGTTTCCTCACATGTTTCTGTGGTTTACTCAAATATAATCACAAGCATTTCATAAGCATCCAAAGCTTTATTGACAATTACACCGAGTTCGTGCAACAAGTCAGTATTTGCGGTGTTGATCCTTCTTTTTCCAGACCTCTGCAGTTCCCCCTGGCATCAACTTCTGGACCAAATCCTGACTGACGGCTCCATTCTTACACAATCAGTGCTTGGAGTTTGTCAGAATTTGTGGGTTTTTGTTTGTCCACCGCCTCTTGAGGACTGATGTTTTCAATGGGATTAAGATCTGGGGAGTTTCCTGGGCCTAAAATCTTTATGTTTTGTTCCTTGAGCCGTTTAGTTATTCCGTTTGCTTTATGGAAAGGTCCATCCTGCAGGAAAAGGCTTTGCTCATCTCCAAACTGCTCTTGGACGGTTGGGGGAAGTTGCTCTCGGAGGACGTTCTGGTACCAAAATCAATATTTGTGTCATTCTCCAAACTTTTGGCCACGACTGTCCTATTTTATCAGCGCCAATTCCAGAGTGAAGGAACAGAACACATAATTCTTACTATTATTTACTTTATTTGTAACTTTGGCACTTCACTCCATTGTAGTACTTCATGACCTCATGTTAAAAACACTATAAACACTCCTAGGCTCAGTGAAGGCACCTTCTGTAAAGACTCACTTGTCAGAAAACTATTTCCTCGGGCCTTCCCCACTCGGACAAAGTGCTGATGTGTGTGCCCTGTGTTTCAGAGGAGCCATGGCCCTCGCAGAGCTGCTCCTCCTGTGTCTGCTCCAGGCTGTGGCCTCACAGCTGGTGCCTCGAGGTCCCAGACCCGTCCCGGGCCGAGGGGACAGACCTTTCACCACCCCGACCCCACCGCCACAGCCGACCCCGCCCCCGCGGCCTGAAGGTTGTGAGAGTGAGTGCTGTGTGCAAAATATATCTTTTATTTTAACCGCACTTCTCAAAGTCATTTTAGAACAACTGATTAGAACTGGTGTGAATTATACAGGTTTTAAAAGTGAAAATATGACTGTGTTTCAAATGCTGTTTCTTTTTATGATGTAATTTTACACTATAAATACTATAAAATAAAAATCATCAGGAAGTCTTAATGTTAACCTGCGTGAAGTCGCCCCAACAAACTCAGACCTGCACTAAAACTGTGTCAGTCGTTTGTGCTGCAAAAAGTTTCATTTGTGTGATTCTGGTTCTTCAGATATTTGGAGTTTTATTTTGGGCCGATGACGTCGTCCAGAACCTCAGAATGTGAAACAGACTCAAAACAGGAAGAAAATTGTAGAAAATGTTTGTATTTCATTTGTGCTGTGACAATTTTCATTTGTGTGAGTTTATTTCCAAAATTCTTCATTATTATTTCTGTGGTAATTACAGGACGTCATTTCTGCTCAGCTGACGGAGACAAACTCCACAAAACTAGTGAAGAGAAACGATCTGAGGCTGAGGAAAAGTCTTTAGTCATTTGCTTTTGATTCATATTTTATAGAATAACACAGACTTTTCCACAGCCTCAGATCGTTTCTCTTCATTAGTTTTGTGGAGTTTGTCGCCGTCAGCTGAGCAGAAATGACGTCCTGTAATTACAGCAGAAATAATAATGAATAATTTTGGAAATAAACTCACACAAATGAAAACTGTCACAGCACAAACCAAATACAAACATTTTCTATCATTTTCTTCCTGTTTTCAGCTCTATTTCACATTCTGAGTGGCTGGTTGTCGCCATCGGCTGAAAATAAAACTGCAAATATCTTAAGAACCAGAATCGCACAAACGAAACTTTTTGCAGCACAAACGACTGACACAGTTTCTGTGCAGGTTTAGTTTAATGGGGCGACTTCACGCAGGTTTAATGTTACCGTACGTATGTTTTATATGAAGACTAAGGATTCACACCCTTTGAATTATCCATAGACAATAACTTCCCTTTAGTGTACGGGCTCATTTAATGATGAGCTTCTTAGAAATGTTCACTTTGGGTCCACTTGAACTCACATTATTAACTCAACATCTCTGATTCCGCAGGAGAGATCGACTGTCCCATCCAGGTGTACTTCACCATCGACACTTCAGAAACAATCGCGTTACAAGAGTCTCCCCCTGGACACCTCTTCAAGACCATCCGCGAGTTCACCAAGATATTTGCGCAGAAGCTGAACGACGAGAACTACAGGGGTCAGATCAGGATCACTTGGTCTGTCGGCGGTTTGCACTACTCCCAAACTCAGGAAGTCTTCAGCCCGCTCACCACCACAGCTGACTTCATCAGTCGCCTCAACGGCATCCAGTACCTGGGCAAAGGCACCTACACGGACTGCGCCCTGAAGAACATGACGTCCCAGATGAGGCAGCAGCACCAGGGCACGACGGCGGCGCGCTTCTCTGTAGTGATCAGCGACGGGCACGTGACCGGGAGCCCCTGCGGCGGCATCAAGGTCATGGCGGACAAAGCCAGAGAGGAGGGGATCCTGATCTTTTCCGTGGCGGCTTCCAGGGCCATCGACGAACTGGGCATGAGGGAGATCGCCAGCTCGCCCACAGACGTCTACAGGGACAAATTCATCGCTGTGGACGTAGTGAACGGACGACCCACGATCATGACGAAGACCATTGATCAGATTATCAAAACTATGGTGATGAGAAACACTTATTAGGGGCAGGGGGGGCAAAAGGGTCTGGTGTGCCAGCTCCCGGGGCCATAACCCGTATATATGAGTGGACTAAGTGAGTGTGACGTCTCCACAGCGTCAGCGTCACTCAAATGAGGCTCCTGTTGTCAGGCTCCATATTTGGAAATCCTCCCGCGAGTATCATAGCAACCACAAGAGCCAATCATGAGTGAGGAGGTTAAATGTGGCGCCTCCTCCTGGCAGAGCTGTGATACTCTGCACCTGCAGGACACTGGATTTACCTGATTCTGGAGAATAATAAGGAAACTTTTAGCTTTTATCATCAAACTTTAAATAGTAAGTTTAAGTCATTGATTTATGTTCTATGTTCTGTTACGTGTGAACAACAATAGAGTCACAATTTAACAAAATTCCCTTTTTTATGCTGGTTAAAGCAGAACTAAGTAACATTTTTACCTAATTAAATGTCTGTAAAGCCCCTCTGATGGTCACATGTGACATTTTGGGGTGTTTGAAGGGTTCACTGGTGCCTCATATGCCTCTGGGCGGAAAAACCGCACATGCACTTTGGCTCCTGCCGACCCGGATCTGAGCTCAGGGTCTGTTCTGTTCTCACCAGAGCCAAACTGCTCCAGACACTTCAGCAAACACAGCGAACAGAGCCACACACTCTGTACTGACGAGCTCCGGGAGTTTAGAGCCGCGGTGCTCCGGGAGCTCTGGGCGCTCGTACATATATTTTTACAAGAGCTTATGTATAAGATTAAAATCAATCACCATTAAACAGCGTAAAAACCATTCCCCTCCTGAGACATCGTGCGGACACTGTTCACCGACTTTGTGGAAACAAACGTGAGCAAAAAAACAAACGTGAGTGCAGATGAGAGGGAGGGGAGGGGGTGAGGAGAGTATTTACCACAGTTCATTCTCACGAGAGACCTGCAGGGGGCGCTCTACCACTGAAGTTACTTAGTTCTGCTTTAAATTATGCAAGTTCAGATTCTAGTAACATTGGCTGTTGTAAATGTGTGAGATATTTTGTCATTTTATTTCAAAAATTGTCAGTCGGTGCAGGAAAGCGGGAAGGGAACTTACATAGCAACGAAACGAGCTGTCAATCAAACCTGTTGCTAACGCTAGGGGGAGGGACCTCGGGGAATGAAGGCGTCTGATTGGTCCGTTATTTATGTTCATATCTTGATTTAGGAACAAAACAGCGAAGTGAAAAATTCAGGATTCTGTGTCGTGGGTTCAGACGAACATTTTAAGACCAAAATGACGAGGCTCAGAGCAGCAGGTACAGAGAGAGGAGCGAGAAGATCCTAATGTGAGTCAATGGGGAAAAGGGAGAGAAGGAGCCGGAAGAGCCTCCTGGAGCACTTCCTGTTTGCTAACGCTTTAGCTCTGTCCACTCATATATACGGACTATGGATGGAGCAGAACTGGATCATCTTTCTGTACATTTATATTAGAGGAGGAGGTGGTTTCTTCCCACAAACTTAATCCAAGTTTAGTCCTAATTTGGATGTGGTTTGTGTGTGAATACTGTTCTAGATTGAAATGTAGGGATTTAGCTTTGTACTTTCTACTTTCCACTAGTTTTTCTGGAGGGTCCACCACCTGCTCATGTCCGTGGAGATGTAATTGTTTTGTCCGTAATGTCTCGCGATGCTATTAAGCGTATCCATCTTGCATTTACTCAATAACTCGGGTTGTTATTGACCTAAAAACGTCATAGTTTTCTGTTTGTGGGCTCGCCTCTCCACAGATCTGACTTGTAACTTCGCCCTGTTCTGATTTAATAAGTGTAATGCCACATGTGTGGAGCTAATAATGTAAATAGTGATCAATATTTCCCCTCTTTCCTTAACAGAAATACCAAGCGTATTTACAGGTAAGAGCTGAAAATGGAAATTCGCTCTAATCAGATAAAATTGTTATTTGTTGTGATTTTGGGTTCTTTCTTTCGGTTGTTTTAGTGCTATAAAACTCCATGTTACGAGACCCCCGGACCCCCAGGGCAGAAAGGTCACAGAGGCCTGAAGGTGCAGTACGACAAAGATCATTCGATTCCTTTTTTTTAAGAATATAATTTATTTCTCAATGGTTTAATTTGTTGTACTTTTCACAGGGGATTAAAGGAGGCCGGGGTTCTGTTGGACCCAAAGGTGCAAAGGGCAGACAGGTCGGAAAAACACAAAGTGCATTTATATACATTAATGCTGAGTATAATAATATGAATGTGTGTTTTAAAGGGAGATCCCGGTATAGAGGGGCCCATCGGACGCCCCGGGCCAAAGGTTTGACTTGAGCTTTAATATTTTTACTTTTTCCTTTAACTTTTTTCTTTGTATTTGTTTGATTTTCATGTTTGTGTTTTCTTGTTTGCGCAGGGAGGAATTGGTCCTAAAGGCGACAAAGTAAGAATCATAAAGTTTATTTATTTATTTAACCTTTACTTAACCAGGAAACAAATCCAATTGAGATTAAAAACTTTTCCAAGGGCCAAGAGGCAGCGGCTGCACCGCAACAAAGGCCTATGAAAAATAAGAAAAAAACACCAATTCTGAGGTCAAAATGCACTATTTTAAGTGAAATTTTCTGCCAGTGCAGTAAGAAATTTCCACTTACCAAGTTTTCTTAAAACAAGACGAAATCTGAATCTTGTTCTAAGCAGAAAACACGAGTTTCAAGTATTTATGGACAGATTTTTCCCCTTATTGGTTTGAGAAGGAAGTTAAAGAGGCTTAACCTGGACTGAGTTAATATAAAAAGTGCTTAGAATAAGTTGTAATATCGAGATAAGATAAATCAGGATGAATATCTGGAAACAAGTAAAAAAAATCTTAAAATTGATCTTTTAAGATGAATCTGCTTAATTCAAGTCAGTTTAACTCTGATAGAAAATCCTTTTTTGCAGTGAAGACGCCGAGATACTTCAACTCAAGAACAAGTGTCTCAGGGTTCAAATGAGTTTAAACAGTAATAAAATAGATCACAGATGATAAGATACGATAAGATAAAATAGGGCTTTATTGATCTCACAGTGGAGAAATTCAACAGTCACAGTGGCTCCAGTTCAGTGCAAAAAAGGGGGAAAAGTGTGACACAATCAAGATAAACAATAATACAAATAATAATATAAAGTGAATAAGTATATGTACAAAAATGTACAAAGAGAATTGAAATATAAATACTATATATATAAAATAAAGAAAGTACAAAAATATGAAAAACAAGCGCACATTAGTGAGACACTTTCTGCTGCTTTCGCCTTCGATTTAAAACCATGAAGTTCTTGAAGTTCCTGTAAATCTGTTAAAGCTCTGATTTCATGTCTGATCTGTCTCGTGTTGACAGGGGGACATTGGAGCGCTGGGAACAAAGGTACTTTTACGGTTTTTATTTACACAAACGATTCTAAATGAACCACTGTTTATTTAGACGATCCTTTTCTAACTGGTTTCCTGCTCCTTCAGGGAACCGGAGGAGAAGCCGGCAGGCACGGGACTGATGGACAGAAGGTACAGGCGTGTTGGAGATCACGTTTAAGCCTACGTGATGGTTTATGTGCACAGATAATTCATATTTTTGTGTTTTCAGGGTAAACAAGGCCGCATCGGAGCTCCAGGCTGTAAAGGGGATCCAGGAGACGGGGTGAGAGGAGGTTTTTATGACACTTATCTATTTATAAGCGTCCAGAACATCCATAAACTTGCATTAGCCAAAACTGAACACCGTAAAAGTAAAGAAAAGGTCAATACCTGTAATAATTTTATGAAACTGTGGTCTAAGAACATTTTAGTGAACCCTAATTCAACTAGTTAGCAGCTTATTATTTTCTATTGTGTCTTAAAGTGAACAAGTGTGCACAAAATTACAAGTGTAATTCAGTCTGAGGACTCAAAATCTACTTTATTTAGCACATTTTACAAACAAAACAGTTTCCAAAGTGCCGCACATATATCCTAAAATTAAAACAAATATAAGTAAACTGCTCAAATTTGGCCATACCCGTCCTAAAACAATAAAACCAGTTAAAACCAGTCAAATCAAAGAAAAACAAAACCATAAAAATCATAAAATAGCAGTAAAATAAGTGAAATAAATGAACGCGGTGTTAAAAGTCAGAGAGAAAAAGTGGATTTTAAGACTGCTGACTTCTGTTAAATCTTAGTAAAAATGAAAACAAACAGCGCAGAGGCACAGAGTTCGTCCTTACAGAACCTTTAGTGACGCCACAGCAGGATTCAAGGCGTCAGAGAGTCTAAAGAATCTGCCGAAGTCTGTGATGGTCTGAGCGAGTCTGAGGCTCCAGGATTCTAACAAACCTTTGTGAATTCTAATTATGAATGTTTCTTTTAGCTGATAATCTGGGGAAAACACAGATTTATTCTGAATGTCTTTTACCGTGGGTTTATCCCTGAGAGACAGAGCTCCGTTCTTTGTCTGTAGTTTGTATCATAAGACCCACGACATCGTACACGACGCCGAGGAATTATGTTTGCTAACCGTAAAAGACCGAAACTTACACCTTAAACCTGTTGGTCCCAGGCTGGTGAGACGCTGAAAAAACCCACTGAACACGCTCTAAAAGTCTCATTGAACTATCGTCATTGTGATATATTGAATAATCTGTTAAACTCTGGTGACATGATCCTTTTTTCTGAAACGCGATCGCTCTTCAGAAAACATCGGCCTCTGAGCAAACGATCGTGTCGACATTAAAGAGCCTCTCAGTGTCTCGTGTGAGCGCAGGGGTCAGGTTATATTCTGCTCAGTGTGTGGTGTGCGTCACACTGGAAGAACTGATATATTTTGGGTGTGACGGTATTGAAGACCAGAGTATAGTTCTGTTGTATAAGTGCAGCATT
Source organism: Odontamblyopus lacepedii (assembly GCA_034769755.1). Lineage (NCBI taxonomy): Eukaryota > Metazoa > Chordata > Actinopteri > Gobiiformes > Gobiidae > Odontamblyopus > Odontamblyopus lacepedii. Next base: position 532,197 of record CM068356.1, on the reverse strand, counting down.
TTAATAGTGACCGAATGACTGTAAACCTCTGACGTGCTGATGGTTTGTGTGACCTGCCCAAGGACGAACGTTTTCTGTGCATTGTCCTTGTTTAATAAATAAATAAATAAATAAATGACTCTTTTCCCCTCTGAAAGTGCAGACATAGAGGTTTCCGTACATTTCTGCGGCTTTATCCTACGTCACACTCACGCTGTGTGATGACGGGAGCAAAACGAGTGTCCAACAGGAACTTTGTTTTCCCCAAACTCATGCGCTCCGTCCATTTTGATCGAGCCAAACTTTGCCAAAGAGTGAAGTGAGTCAAGATGGTCGACTCCTCTGACTGTGTGTGTTTATATTTCTTAGTTTAATTGAGAGGCCGTTGCAGGATCTAACCTACTGGAGACAAACGCCTGGATGAGCCTCTCCACGTTTGCTTTAGACAGGAGAACTTTGATTTTTGCTCTGTTTTTTAGATGGTAAATTGTGTGTAACATGAGACCTTTAAACGTAAAAGAAGCTTTGTGCGGAGTAACTATAGTACATGTGATGCTTAAACTCTGGTGCTGTTTGAAGGGGCCAGATGGTTTTTCTGGAGATGTGGGTGACTCAGGACAACCGGGCGACAAAGGTGATAAGGTCTGTATACAATCTGTCTCATGTTTCCCTCTGTATAATATTATAATAGTCTGATGTAACACGACCAGAGCATTGATTATATTATTTTCACCCAGTTACGAGAGTTGTTTTGTCTTTGGAGATCAAACTTGCACAGTGGTGGATGAAGTACTTAAGTAAAAGCACAGATACAGGAGGAAGTACCCGTTTAAAAATGGGCTTAAACAGTATTTAAGTATTTCACAAAGATTTTTTAGAACAGTTAAAGGATGAAATGCAGTGATTTTGGTAAAGATTTTAGCTGATTTTAAGTGATTCAATTGATTTCTGAATTCTTGTAGCTGTTTTCTGTGCATTCCTGCTCAAAGTTGGGACGTTAACTCATATTAAATGTGCTAAAAATAAGTCTCAGCCTTTTCGCCGGGTCTCAAAACGCAAATGTAATGAAGTAGAAGTTAAAAGCATCCACTGGAAAATGTACCGTATTTTTTGGACTATAAGTCGCTCCAGAGTATAAGTCGCACCAACCTAAAAATGCGTAATGAAGAAGAAAAAAACATATACAGTAAGTCGCACTTTTTTGGGGAAAATTATTTTATAAAATCAGAGACCAGGAACAGACATTTCATCTTAAAGGTGAGTTATAGAAACACCAACAGACCAGAGCAGAACAGGCTGAACATGTGTCTGGTTTGTTCACGTCACATATGAACAGTTCTTCACAAAACTAGAGCAGAAACAACAGAATAAGTTTAACCAAACTCTCCATCTCGCTCCAAATCACTAAATCCACTGAATTCTTCATCCTCGTGTCACTTCTGAGTAACTCCTCCAGCTCCAGATAAATTCAGCTTTTAGCCGCGATGAGCTTTTGTTTTCTTCACTTCAGTTCGAGTTTCCTCCACTTTTCTCCATCAAACACAAGTTTCTCTCACTCCAAACTTTCTTTCTGCTGCTCGATTGTTCCTCTCTTCCTCCGCTCTTCACACGTTTCTGGTTCTCCGCTCAGTATTTACCGTAAGTAATAATGTGTTTGTGCTCATTGGTTTAAGTTTTACACAAACTAAACTTAAAGCCTCGTGGCTCATTTAGAGACAGTGAAAAAACAGAAGCTTCTGTCGACTAAAGGACCAGATTCACTGGACAAAAAAAGTCTCCACCTGGATTTAAGTAAGAAAACAGGAGTGAGGTGCTGCAGGTGGAGACAGAAGTGACAGTGGAGCAGGAGGAGGAGCCTGAGGCGGAGCAGATACTGGTACAAGCCTAGAGCGCCCCCTGTGGCTCAGTGTGAAAATCACCAACATGTGAAATTATATCTCGCTGTGGAAACGCGTCGGCTCCTTCAATGAAAAAAAGGACTTTTAATATATTCAGTCGGTGCCTCGGGTTTGGACCTCGCCCATGTTACATTGAAATTTAGATGAACTGAAATATTTCATATATAAGTCGCACTTGAGGATAAGTCGCAGGAAACACCCAAACCATGAAAAAAGTGCGACTTAGAGTCAGAAAAATACGGTACTTAAATAAACTTTACAAACCTAAAAATTCTACTTGAATATTGTATTTTTACTTTTGTACTTCATTACCTTCCACCACTGACCTTGAACTGCCAGTATAATAACTGTGTATCAATATCAACATGGGCTTCAGGGTGACACTGGGCTGACAGGAAGGCCCGGTCCTCCAGGCCCAGTCGGTGAACCAGGATTCAAGGTTAGTTTACTTTAAAAATACATCAAAACAGCCCAAATAAACGTAAATACCTGCAACTAACCTGCATCACTGTTGTAGGGAGAACGAGGAGACGCTGGAGCCCTGGGGGAGCAGGGCCAGAAAGGTGCAAAGGTATTAACATTACTCACTGTGTACAGGATTTTTAATGTTGCCGCTGTAGATTTACATAAAACACTTTCTCACAACAGCCGCTCACTGTCACTTTTATTAAAATGGTTGAATATAATACAGTTGGGCTCATAAGTTTACATCCCCTGGCAGAATTGATGATTTCTTGGTCCAGAAGCTGCACATGGGACGTACTTGGATATTCAACATGATAATGATCCAAAACACAAAGGCAAGTGGAGCTGTCACTGGCTCCAGCAGAATAAAGTGAAGGTTCTGCTTTAGTCCTGGTTTTGTCCTGGTTTAGTCCTGCTTTAGTCCTGGTTTTGTCCTGGTTTAGTCCTGGTTCAGTCCTGCTTTAGTCCTGGTTTAGTCCTGCTTTAGTCCTGCTTTAGTCCTGGTTTAGTCCTGGTTTAGTCCTGGTTTAGTCCTGGTTTAGTCCTGGTTTAGTCCAGTTCAGACAAGAGCCCAAGAATTTACAGGAACTGGAGCCTTTTGCCCAGAAGAATGAGCAGATTTACCATCAGAGGAAATAAAGAGCCTCATCCACAACTGTCACCAAAGACTCCAGCTTCACTGGGTCATTTGTGTAGTTTCTGTTTCATTCTGATTTAAAAAGAGGAAACACAGGAGTTTGATAAGAAACGGCTTCACCCAAAGCACTAAAGTGAAAGAAACGTTTTTGTGTTTTCATTCTCTGAAACGTGGACAAGAACTCAGTCAAATCCACCAAGCCAGGGTCAGTGAACTTATGAGCACCACTGGAAACTGAACCGATTCTTTTTTGCCATTAGCCATTTAATCTGCTGAAATCAGAGCGTGCGCTTAAAAAATAAAAGTAAAAGATTTAGGGAATGTGAAATGAAGAATAGATACGAGATTGTGATTGTGTTAAATCATGTGACCTCCTGTCCCAAGACAAATAAAGGATTTTCTTATCTTATAAAATCCTATTAAAATTCAAATTAAATTAAAGTCAAGACGACACAATTGTTTTAAAGTGGGAAATGCTTGAGTTTGTGGCGTTGTTTTTTTGGGGCCTTTTTAACACGTCGTCAGTTAAATCCACCTGTCCAGTGCCTTATGTTTAAATGATAGGCTGGGATTTGATTTTAAAAGGTAATTAATTCATCTCAATTAATCGTGTGACAGTATTTGCCCCAAAAGTAACTCATTCTCATTCATTTACACTCATTTTCCTCCCGAAGCCCGTCATTTGTTGGAGTTTGGGCTGCAGACGCCTCCTGTTTGTACTCGGACCAATAGAGCCAAACTTAAGTTAAAGAAACACTTGAAGATTTACAGTGATTTTTTTTAGTCATAAATATATCGGCGATTATATCAGCAGCTCCAGCTCCCATTTTATCGGCGTTGAATCGTCCGTCGCCGTTGTGCACCGAGGCAATTACAAAAACTTGCCTGAAATTAAAGGTGTTCCTTCTTCGCAGGGGCTGAAGGGGCTGCCCGGACAAGCAGGACAACAGGTATTTGTGAATTCTCCTGTATTTTCAGATGTGAAGTGAGACTGAGCGACGTTAACTTCTCCTAATGTGTAACAGGGCAGAGCAGGAGACCCGGGGCCAAGCGGGGCTCCAGGACGGGATGGAGCGAGCGGAGAAAAGGCGAGTACGAGTTAGTTACTGTTGTTTGATAATGAAAAAATGCGTGGGAGTAAAATGTGGATGTCAAAAGTCTCCGGGGAGCGCCGCAGCTCCGCGCACTTCCTGTCTGCTGCGCTCTGGCTCCGCTTCCAGCTTAATAGACTTCATGTAATGAGAGTCCCGGGACAATCCTGCACACACTGAACAAAACCCTCACTCCTTTCTGGTTACCTCTCGCGCGCAGGTTGATTAATGAGCTGTTACAAACTCTGGCATCTCCATTTATCTTTAGGGGGAGCGAGGACCGACTGGAGCCCCCGGTCGACCTGGGCAGGAGGGGCCGAAGGGGGCAAAGGTACTTACACTCTGACGTTATTTAATGTTTATTTAAATGATATTTGTCAAGTGTCAAAAGTCCTAAAGGTAATACTGTTTGCGGATGACACAAATATTCTTTTATCAGGGGAGAATGTCCAGCTGTTGTTGTCAACTATCACTTCTGAATGATGTCAAATAAAGCACCACAAAAAAGGCTTTGCAAAAAATAAGGAAAAAACACCAATTCTGAGGTCAAAACGCCCTATTTTAAGTGAAATTTTCTGCCAGTGCAGTAAGAAATTTCCACTTACCAAGTTTTCTTAAAACAAGACGAAATATGAATCTTGTTCTAAGCAGAAAACACGAGTTTCAAGTATTTATGGCAAGATTTTTCCCCTTATTGGTTTGAGAAGGAAGTGAGAGAGGCTTAACCTGGACTGAGTTAATATAAAAAGTGCTTAGAATAAGTTGTAATATCGAGATAAGATAAATCAGGATGAATATCTTGAAATAAGTAAAAAAAAAATTGTCTTATTAAGTTAAAAAAAATCTTAAAATTGGTCTTTTAAGATGAATCTGCTTAATTCAAGTCAGTTTAACTATGTTAGAAAATCCTTTTTTGTATTGTGGTTTGACTGTAAAAAGCTTTCGCTAAACTTAGAAAAAAACTAAATTATGCTATTTGGGAACTGCAAAAATAATCCTCAAATAAAAGTGCAAATGAACGGTATAAGTGCAGAAAGAGAGTCTGAAAGTGTCTTTCTCGGTACGGTGATAGACGACCAGATCTGTTGAAAGTCTCATATCAGACATGTTCAAACCAAATTGTCCAGAAGTATTTCAATACGAGCAAAAGCTAAATTCATTTTGAACAAAAAATCACTCCCGATGCTACAGAATTCACTCCTTTTCCCATATCTGTGGTCCTGTGTAGAGGACGGGGGAAACACATACAAAAGTACATTCCACTCACAGCAGCTGTACGGAGGATACATCAGGGCAGACACTGTGAACACACTCATCAGTTATTCAGACAGTCAAACATCCTGAAACGAGACGATCCTGTCACATTTAAAACAGCACAAATAATGTTTAAAGCCAAAGCAACAAACTCCTGCCGAGGCAAATCCAGCCACTGTTCACGGAAAGACCTGGTGGACACGACCTGAGGCACAGTGAGAAACAGTTTTTCCATTTCCATAACAGGCGTTAAACTGTGGAAGTCCCTGAATCTGGAGCTCAAAACAAGCAAAAACAGAATCCACTTCAGGCATAATTACAAGGAAAACAGATTTGTTAAATACAGTGACGCCGACGTTTGAAATCATGGGTTATGAAATGAAATTTGTATTAAGAAATGTTCATGTAAAACGTCTTGTGATAAGAAAATATGGAAATGTATTGAACTAAATATGTGGGGCAGGACTCTATAAGGTTTAACATTTCTTACTTTTGAGCATCATGGACTCTTATTTTGTTTGTTCACATGACAGTGATTTTTTTTAATTTTCTGATTATGTTAATGTCACCAGGCAACTGCTTTTTTCTATAAAAAGCTCCACTGATGCTCAAATAAATAAATAAATAATAACATGACCATGAGGCAGCAGCCGGCGCAAAAACAGCTTCACTTCATCCTCCACTTCTCCACAAACGCCCACCGCTTCCCGATTTAGGTCTGAGGGAGGAAAACGAGACTTTCAGGGAGTCGCTGACACCAGTGCAGCTTTAAGTGTTTCACAACAACAGTGTGAACACAGATCGAGGATTACTGGGGCTTTAAAGGCACAGTGTGTAACTTATCTGGTGCTGGAGGCTGATTGGTGTCACTTTTTTGTCTCCGTGGAGATAGATACGTTTAATGTAATACTCTGGAACATTCTGGACAAAGCAACGACATCTCCACTGACACGAGGAGGCAACAAGTCACAGTGCACCTTTAAGAAGCAAAAGTGAAATGTGCAATGAAATAATTGACAACTGCAATTTTTTAATGAATCAAATATGTTAAAGATTCCGAGGAATATGTTTTCTATCCTCCTGTGGGCTCCACCTGCAGAGGGGTTCATGTGGGGGGTCAGGGGCTATGAGGATTTAGAACGAGTGAAAAAGTCACTCTAAGTGCAGTTTTTTCTCAAATAAATGGCAAATGACACATCTTGGTGTGTGTAATTGTGCATCCCTTTGCTATTTTATTTGAACGGTTTATTTCACTCAAAATGAACAAATCCAAACACCTGGAAATGCAGAAGTGCTGTGGCTCTGGCCCTGGACCTGACAGGAGCTGTTTCCAGGACTGGACCAGGAAAGTCATGGGGCGATTGCACTTTTTTTTGTTTTTAGGGCAATAAGGAGATTTTTAATTTACTTACAGACTTGAGATTTTGCATTTTTGTAGCTAAGCATTAAGCATTTTTTTTATGTCCAAATAGTTCTTTCTACATGTTTGCTGTGGGTTTTGTATAAAAGAGTGTGGATTTTATTATCAGTTTTTTTCCCATCTCTATTTCTGGTCCTGTAGCTTTTCTCACAGCCTCATGACACAACTACAGCAGCAGATTGTGAAATAACAGGTTGGACTGAACAAAAGGAGGTAGAACACTTCATTAGGGGTAAAAGGGGCAGTTTTAAAAGCAAAATTAAGAAAAAAATCCAGACGAGGAGAAATGTACTAAAATTGCCCTCAGGTCTTCGGGGGTGAATAACTTTTCTTTGTGTCTTGTTTCTTTAGGGTCAGATTGGGCTCCCTGGTCCCAGAGGTCCATCAGGAGAAGTGGGGAGTCCAGGGTTAAACGTGAGTCTTAACGAAGCGACTGCAAACGACCAGTGTAAATGTGAAGAAAAGCTCAATCACATCACTGTCGTCTGCAGGGCACGACGGGAGATCAGGGAGAGCCGGGGCCAAGGGGACAGCCAGGACCCCCAGGACCAATAGTAGGTCCCAGGTTATAATATATGTATAAAATGTAAAGTGACAGGTTAGAACAGAACAGGGGCAACGTTAAACACTCAAAGAGCCGTTTGGAGCGTCTCCCACAGGACAGAAAACACCCGCAGAGCCACAAAACCCTAAAATGAGGATCACACTGCAGATGATTTTTTTTTTTACCTGTCTGCTCTGTATAAAAGACTATAGTGTGTTGCATTTATGAAATCAATGAAACGCTACAGACAATATCTGTTCATTCAGATGTTTATGCTACTGCAGACGAATAATCTCTGAAAAGTTTAACATGAACCAACTCCAACACGACATACGCACAGAACAGACTCACCATCAGCAGCACATCCTCTGTCACAGGAAGAACACTCATATTCACTGAGTCGTGTCCTTTAGTCCCACAGAAGCTGAAGCATCAGCACTGCACAGTTTTCAGCGCAGTTTATGTAAATGAGCCATGAGGTTTTAAATTTCGTTTCTCTAAAACGGAAACAAATGTGCACAAAGCTGCATTAAACACATTATTACTCAATGTCTATTTGAGTCCTGCTTGTAGGAAATAAAACTCCAAGGTTAAATTATCCACCTGCAGTGAACCAAAAATGCGTCGGCTTCTGTTCCGTCATCATTTTATCTCCTGTACTGGAGCGTGAGTGAATCTGCCCACGGAGCATTAAACCTTCTGTTTTCTTCAGAAACTTTTTTTTCTTGGATTTGGCCAAAATTTACCCCCAGGAGTAAAAAATCTCATTAAATGTGCTGCAGGTGCAGTGAGTCCGGGCTGCAGATACGTGTCGGGTGTCGCACATCGGCGGCTTTGACGCATATTTCGAGCAACAAAAATATTAAAAAGACGTTTTATTTGAATGTTTCAAGACCATTATGTACAAATTCAGAATTACATTTAAAAACAAACTAACTAAAATATAAATACAGTGTAATTAAATACTCATTATTTATTTTCCAAAGTCACAGGAGCCACAACAGAAGGAGGAAAGAGCCGTGGGCACCGACCCCTGGACTCCACATTAGACATTTTACTAAAACACAGATAAAATTATTATATTTAAGATTTTTGCAAAAAACATTAATTTTCTCACTTTTTTTTAGGTTTCAAAATTGACTTTCTGGTTGGAAATCGTGACTTCACATTGTAATTCTGTACCTGTTGCCCAGAGACTGTAGAAGGAAGTGGATTAAGCGAGTTGACGTCAGCCGTAGTGTTTTAATCTGAATTTATTTGTTTGGAGGATAAGCCCCTTGAGATGCGTCGCTTTCGAGGGGCTCCTCAGAGTCACGACAACAGAAGACAGACACAGTAAAGCAGACGGAGGTGACAACAATTCAAATAAGCACAGAAAGAAACAACAAAATCATCACAAACGTAAAACTTGTACAAAAACTAAGACAGAGTTCAAATATAGTCACAACATACAACAAGAAGAACAACAAAATTCAACAAAATGATCAAAAACTTATGGAAGCCCATTTCTGCCAGTAAATAAAGAATAAAAGCCTCACAGAAAGTCATAATTATGAGATAAAAGTCATAATTATGAGATAAAAGTCATAATTATGAGATAAAAGTCATAATTATGAGTTTAAAAGTCAGAGTTTTAACCTCATCCTGTTTGGACTAACATTTGCACGTCGTCATTCATACAGGATTTGTGTGGTTTTCTCTTTTTTGTCTTTTTAAAACATTCACAAGTGAACGAGGAAATGGAGCGATGTGGAGACGTCCTGAGCTCCTGGAGGACGAACTCTGCAGGAAAATGACCGAGTGCTTCCACGACAAGGACAGATTCAGAGTCGACTTTAGAACTCATAATTATGACTTAATCTCATAATTATGACTTTAAAACTCATAGTTACGACTTTTAAACTCATAATTATGACATAATTATAAAAGCAAAGTTAAGAAAAAAAATCCAGGCGAGGAGAAATGTGCTAAAATTGCCCTTTGGTCTTTTAAGCAGGCGACTAAATGTGTTTTCTTTAAAAGGGCGAAAAAGGAAGGCAGGGATTCAGCTTCTCCGGATCGAGGGGACCAACAGTACGATTTCCTTTTTCTCATTTATTTGAGTTTTAAATATAAACCCACATCGGATCTGTGTTAGTACGTGTTGTTTTATTTCAGGGGGAGAAAGGTGATAAAGGGAAAAGAGGCGCCAGAGGTGGAGGAGGCCAGTGCGGTGACAAAGGAGAGGCTGGAACAAAAGGAACGCCCGGAGAACCGGTGAGATCAGACTTTGATCATTTGTTTCTGACATTCTAATGTAGTTTCCTCATCACAAACGCACCTCGAGTTGGGTTTAGTTTCATTCGCGCATGTTTAACGCACAAACATTTGCATATTTAGGCCGAGTTCTTCTGTCAAATTCTGTTCCACCTTTGAATTTTGACTTTATCATCAGTCTGTCTACATGTCTAAATGTGCAAATGAAACAAAACATGTCCCTAAGTTTCTTTTTTGAGGAGGCCACAGAATTATAACATGGCTTAAAGCACAAGAGTCCGTTTTGTGGAGGTTCATCACGTCATTCCGACACTTTTTATGTTGCCTTTTTGACAATTTACTTATGAGGCAGCGGCGCGAGGAGGCGCGTTGGTTTAGACCTGGTTTAGACCTGGTTTAGACCTGGTTTAGACCTGGTTTAGACCTGGTTTAGACCTGGTTTAGTCCTGATTTAGTCCTGGTTTAGTCCTGGTTTAGACCTGGTTTAGACCTGGTTTAGTCCTGGTTTAGACCTGCTTTTAGTCCTGGTTTAGACCTGGTTTAGTCCTGGTTTAGACCTGGTTTAGACCTGGTTTAGACCTGGTTTAGTCCTGGTTTAGACCTGGTTTAGACCTGCTTTTAGTCCTGGTTTAGACCTGGTTTAGACCTGGTTTAGTCCTGGTTTTAGTCCTGGTTTAGTTCTGGTTTAGTCCTGGTTTAGACCTGGTTTAGACCTGGTTTAGTCCTGGTTTAGTCCTGGTTTAGACCTGCTTTTAGTCCTGGTGTAGACCTGGTTTAGTCCTGGTTTAGACCTGGTTTAGTCCTGGTTTAGTCCTGGTTTAGACCTGCTTTTAGTCCTGGTGTAGACCTGGTTTAGTCCTGGTTTAGACCTGGTTTTAGTCCTGGTTTAGACCTGCTTTTAGACCAGGACTAAACCAGGTCTAAACCAGGTCTAAACCAGGTCTAAACCAGGACTAAATCAGGTCTAAACCAGGTCTAAACCAGGACTAAACCAGACCGCGCCTTCAGTCCGTGAAAATCTGGTCCTGAAAAGAGCTCAGTCCAAACTTAATAATGTCTGAATGGCGGATGTTGGAAAAAAAGCGAATGTGCCGCTGCTCCGACCACGGGGGGGAAAACTGTGGGAGTTCAGGACGTTTGAGACCAAACGGACACACGACTCCTGCAGTCAGACGCCAGTGTGGGAGCGTCGGCCTGGAACCGTTTTGTGTATTTATAAAACTTTTACTGTCCAATCCAATAAAGTAACTGAAGCATTAACCCATATCAGACAACACTAAACCCTTCCAAGACAACGTTTTTATTTACTGAGTGTTTTCTCAATATTTAAGGGGGAACCAGGTCCACCAGGTCATCCAGGAGAGCGAGGACGCAGAGGAGAGCCTGGTCCTGATGTAAGCAGCAGCAACTCAACACAAGAGATGCACAATCTTTCCACACTTTTAATAACACACTTCGTATCTTGTGTTTTTAGGGGGATCCTGGACCAATGGGGGACCCTGGACTGACTGTAAGTGCATCCAAAGGGCCCATATTACGCTATTATTTACATCTCTGTTAATGTTTTCACTTCATCAAAAACATATCTGGAGTCGTGTTTTGTTTAGCACACAAATCCTTCGTTAGAATCATTTGGGTGATTTCAGACGTGGAATTGCCCATTTCTACTGAACTAAAAGTAAAAGGAGCTGTTAAAAACTTCATGGCATCAAGTTAATGAACAGACATGACAAAACGCCGGATTGAAACCAAAAAGCTCATTTCCATCCGTAGTCACAGGGGTCACAGAGGTCAAAAATACATCAGGAACATTTAGTAAAACAGTAAAATTTACATTAAACAATAATCAGACCCTATAAACAATTTTCCAGACTCACCAACTGCACAATCCTACAGAAAACCACACAATTCAGAGTCACTTTGACACAAAACTCCATTAACGTTCACTCAGCTCAGTGTTCAAACTCCACAGGAAACTGAACAATCCCAGTGAGTCTTAAAAGCTCCACAAGAGACACACAGAATGAACAAACAGCCTGGACTCTGGTGTGTCCAGGTTTGACCAGAGCCAGTTTTTCAGTTGGGCTTTAAAGGAATTATACGTACAGTCGTGGCCAAAAGTTTTGAGAATGACACAAATATGACGTTTTCACAGGGTTCACAGGTTCTGCTGCTTCATTGTTTTTAGGTGTTTCCTCAGATGTTTTTATGGTTTACTGAAATAGAAATACAAGCATTTCATAAGTATCAAAGTATTTGTTGGCAATTACACTGAGTTCATGCAACAAGTCAGTATTTGCAGTGTTGCTCCTTCTTTTTCAAGACCTCAATCAACTTCTGGACCAAATCCTGACCGACGGCTCCATTCTTGTATAATCGATGCTTTGAGTTTGTCAGAATTGGTGAGTTTTTGTTTGTCCACCGCCTCTTGAGGATTGATGTTTTCAGTTGGATTAAGATCTGGGGAGTTTCCTGGACCCAAAATCTTTGTTTTGTTCCCCGTTAGTTATTACGTTTGCTTTATGGAAAGGTCCATCTGCTGGAAAAGGCTTTGCTCATCACCAAACTGCTCTCGGAGGACGTTCTCCAAACTTTTGGCCACGACTGTAGGACATTTCTCAGTGTTAAAGGTCAAATATTCCACAGGTTCCACCTCGGACAGACAGGACTGAAGGTGGTTCGTCTGTGGGGTCTGGTCAGATCTCGCGTCGTCCTTTCTGAGTTTTCTTTACATTTGATAAAGTCCTTCAGGGGTGGAGGAGCGAGGGAGTGAAGAACTTTAGAAATCAGACACGCTGATTTTAAACTGATCCTGTTCTGAAAATGCAGTAATCTGTATTTGTTCAGGACATGACACTGGTGATGTGACAGTGTTTTAAGGCTTTTCTGTAGAGACTCTCTGTGATTTTAAGAAATGTGGGGCACAATAATCAACATGAGAAATAATCCTGGAATAGAAATACATTTTTAAGTTATTTCAAATTTGATGAAAATTTTGGAGATTAAATTTGCCGACGTGCGTTACTTTTGCACTCTTCAAATGATGACAATAGCAGATTCTTTTTCACCATTTACTTTAGTGCAGTTTTGAAGACAAGTACGAATGAAGAATGAATGATGAAGGATGACGAAGGATGAAGAGCCCTGGTGAACACATAAAAACAGCTGTAGTATATGTACATTAAAACTACAGTGCTAAAATAATGTGCAGGCAACATTACTTTTTATGTGACTTTTAAAGGACAGTGTTGGATCTAGAGCTACTCTAAGGTGTTTAAACTCTGAGACGAGGTCCAGCTCCTCTCAGGAAGATGTTTGACCTGGTTCCAGGCGACGTTTTACATGTAAACAGTTTTTCTGGTGTTCGACGTGAGACATGAATGAAACAAAGCACAACTCCAGCTGTGTATTTGAGGAGGTGACTGCAGTTAACGCGGCTTAAAGCTCACCAGAGTCAATTTAGCGTAACACAGGAGCTTTAAAGGTTGATATTACACAGTGAAGAGTAAAAATCTGTTGTGAACACAGGAGTGTGACGTGATGACGTATATCAGAGAGTCGTGTGGCTGCTGTGGTACGTGCTTTTATGTTTCAGCTCATTCATATATTCAGTGCCTTGCAAAAGTATTAGGCCCCTTGAACTTTTTGACATAGTTCAGGCTTCAAACATAAAGATATAAAATTGGATTTTTTTTTGTGAAGAATCAACACCAAATGGGACACGTTCGTGAAGTGGAATGAAATTTATTGAATATTTAAAAAAAAAAAAAATTACAAATAAAAAATTGAAAAGTAGGGTGTGCAAAAATATTCACCCTCCCTGAGACTTTGTAGAACCACTTTTGCTGCATAACAGCTTTTGGGGCAAGTCTTTATCAGTTGTGCACATCTAGAGACTGAATTTTTTGCCCATTCTTCCTTGCAAAACAGCTCGAGCTCTGTAAGGTTAGATGGAGAGCGTTTGTGAACAGTGATTTTCAGATTCTCGATTGGATTTAGGTCTGGACTTTGACTTGGCCATTCTAACACCTGGATATGAGTAGATTTGAACTATTCCATTGTAGATTTTGCTTCATGTTTAGGATCATTGTCTTGTTGGATCATAAACCTCTGTCCCAGTCTCAGGGCTTTCGCACACTCCAACAGGTTTCCTTCCAAAATTGCCCTGTATTTGGCTCCATCCATCTTCCCATCAACCCTAACTGTCTTTCCTGTCCCTGTTGAAGAAAATCAGCCCTGGACCATGATGGTGACGGTGGGGATGGTGTGTTCAGGGTCATGTGCAGTTCAGTTTTGGTCTCATTTGACCAGAGCACCTTCTTGCACATGTTTGGTGTGTCCCAGGAGGCTTGTGGCAAACCTCTTTGAAACTCTTCCATAAAGGCCAGATTTGTGCAGTGTGTGACTAATATTTGTTCTATGGACAGATTTCCCGATCTTCTTTCCTCTTGGCTGCTTCTCTGGTCAGTGTTCTCCTTGTTTGGGCCGACAGTTTAGAGGGACGGCCGGTTCTTGGGAGGTCTGCAGTGGTCTGATTCTCTCGCCATTTCAATATGATTGATCGAACAGTGCTCCGCGACATGTTTAAAGCTTTTTATAGCCTAATCCTGCTTTAAACTTCTCCACAACTTTATCCCGGACTTGCCTGGTGTGTTCTTTGGTCTTCATGATGCTCTTTGCTCCCCAATATTCTTTGAACAGACCTCTGAGCCCCTTTTCGATTTGTTATTTGTAAAAAAAAAGTTTAAAATATTGCATACATTTAATTCCACTTCACGATTGTGTCCCACTTAGTGTCGGTTCTTCACAAAACATTCCAATTTTATATCTTTATGTTTGAAGCCTGAAATATGGCAAAAGGTGAAAAAGTTCAAGGGGGCTAATACTTTGGCCAGGCACTGTAAATACACATACGTGCCTGTGTTTTAAGGGGATGTCCTTGTTAATTGTCAGATTGTGAAAAGCACTGTGGAGCCCTGGACATCGTATTCGTGATCGACAGTTCGGAAAGCGTAGGTCTGACCAACTTCACCCTCGAAAAGAACTTTGTAATCAACACCATGAACAGACTGGGCTCTATGGCCAGCGACCCCGCTTCACCCACAGGTAGGACGTTTCCAGTGACTGTTTTTGGAGAGGATCAGCCATTTTGAACGAGTTTTCTCTTTTACTGTCTTAGGCACGAGAGTCGGAGTTGTGCAGTACAGTCACAACGGCACGTTCGAAGCCGTCCGCCTCGACGATCCCAACATAAACTCCATCTCCGCTTTCAAAACGGCCGTGAAGAGGCTGGAGTGGATCGCGGGGGGCACGTTCACGCCCTCGGCTCTGAAATTCGCCTACGACACCCTGATCCGCGGCAGCAAGAGGGCGCGCTCCAAAGTGTCCATGGTGGTGATCACGGACGGACGGTTTGACCCGCGCGACGACGAGGATTTGCTGACGTACATTTGCGACGACGCTCAGGTGGAGGTGAACGCCATCGGGGTTGGCGACATGTTCGGCAAGACGCAGCAGACGGAGACGCTCCTGTCCATCGCGTGTAATAACAAAAAGAGGGTGACCGAGATGAGGCGGTACGCGGACCTCATGGCCGAGGACTTCATCGACAAAGTAGAGACGTGGATTTGTCCAGGTAATAAAAGTGAAGCCTTCAGAGCCCTTTAATCCATGTTTTTCTAAATATTTAATTCATGTTTCTTTTCTATACAGAGCCTTTTACTGTGTGCCCAGAGCTTCCCTGTAAACAAGGCAAGTACATGTGCCTCTATATAGAAATAAGAGTGGGAAATATAGCTGCAAGCGGCGATGATCGGCCCTCGCGTGCGCCTACGCCGCACCCCACAAACTCTGTGCCCCACAAACTCTGTGCCCCACAAACTCTGTGCCCCACAAACTCTGTGCCCCACAAACTCCGTGCCCCACAAACTCCGTGCCCCACAAACTCTGTGCCCCACAAACTCCGCACCCCACAAACTCCGTGCCCCACAAACTCTGTGCCCCACAAACTCTGTGCCCCACAAACTCACTCCGCGCCCCGCAAACTCCGCGCCCCGCAAACTCCGTGCCCCGCAAACTCCGTGCCCCGCAAACTCCGTGCCCCGCAAACTCCGTGCCCCACAAACTCCGTGCCCCACAAACTCCGTGCCCCGCAAACTCCGCACCCCACAAACTCCGTGCCCCACAAACTCCGTGCCCCACAAACTCCGCACCCCACAAACTCCGCACCCCACAAACTCCGTGCCCAGCACATCGCGCTGTACAAACACCGCGCCCAGCAAATACAATGCTCCACACTGACCCTAATAACTGTAAACCCCAACCACACTTTTCATCTGCTTTATAGTGTATTATATTTAGGCCGAGATCAAGTATTAGTGATTCAAATTTCTCACATCCTCCATCAGAAAAATTACATAGTGTATTACATAGTGCACCTTTAAATGATTTTTGAGGAGTCTTTGCGCTGCTGGTGTCCAACAAAGAAAAATTCACCATGTCCGTAATGTTTTTTTTTTTTGCTCGTAGTCATACATAGAATTCAATTCCCAAATTTGGTACAAATCCGATAATGTTGATGTTTCATGTCTAGGGGGCGCTATAGTGTAATTTTCCATATGCTTTATAGTGTTTTATATTCAGGCCGAGATCAGCATCAGTGACTCAAATTTCAGCACAATCGGACTAAGCCTGTGCCAACAGGAGCAAATCTTCACGTTGAATATTGTCTAAACTGGGATTGAACTTTGCGACTGCACATAAACTGTGACAGTTTTCAAAAAATGGAGGTAACGTTTGCAGCCGAACTTCTCTAGATGATGTAGGTGATTTTCAGTCCTGTGGGTGAAGCGCCTTCAGAGGAGTGCGTTCAAACGCAACATGAGCCAAAATGCAAACTCTGCATTTTGAAGATTTCAATCCAAGATGGCCGCCTTCTGCTTTGTCAGGGGGCGTGGCCATAATAATATTTTTTGTTTGTCTTCACGTGACGAATGCCTGTACCGAATTTCATGGCTCTACGACAAAGTTGAACTGGGTCAGCTCCCATAGGAGTGGGCGGAGCCTAATATTCGAGGTGGCGTATTATCTCCATTTTTTGATCCCCACACATGAAACCTATATTTTCTTGAATGTCTCATCATTTCTGAACTTTTGGCAAAGTTTGGTGAGTTTTTGAATGTTTTTGAATGTGTTTGTGGGGTCACGTTTTATTTCAATCTGTAGGGGGCGCTAATGCACCAAATTAATTTATTTCACATTCAGTCGCTTTAGGGCAGAGAGTTTAAGAACTGTGTCAAATTTAATTGAAATCAGAATTTGTTTGAGCAAATAGGAGCAAATAGTAAATATCTTAAAGTTGTGTATTTGTGGCTTCACTGCTCAGAGACGTCAGACGGATTTGGGATATGTGAATAACTTTAGACGTTTCGCCTCTGGAGATAATGTGGACCAAATTTAAGGCCGTTCGGGTGACGCCCGCGGAGGAGTGCGTTTCAGCTTCACAAACTTTAATCCAAGATGGCCGCCTTCTGGTGTGTCAGGGGGTGTGGCCATAATAATATTTTTGACTTGTCTTGTCATGATCGACTTCTGTGTTAAATTTCATGATTCTACTTGCAAGTTTTTTTTATGTCATTCGTATTCCCTAATGTGTTTTTGTGTCGTTAGGGGGCGCTGACGAGCCATTTTATTTATTTAGGAGAATAAGAAGAATATTCTGATATGAGAACAATGTTCCGCTTTTTTTTGGCCGACAAACTCTACATTTTCGGAAACCTCTGGTGCAGCGACGTCATGGCGAGGGTCCCTGGTCACTACAGGCGAGTCATGTCGCGTCAGTTTAGTCCCCGCCCCCTGTGAGCATCACTGTGATACTAATATAATAGGCCCTTCACCAGCCTCTGGCGCTCGGGCCTAATAAATTGTGTAAAACTATAATTTTTAAAATATAAACCCCCTATTCCGACACCTTTTGTGTTGCGATTCTGACAATTTACTCATGAGGCAGCGGCGGGAGGAGCGTTCGTTTAGACCTGCTTTTAGTCCTGTTTTAGACCTGGTTTAGAACTGGTTTAGTCCTGCTTTTAGTCCTGTTTTAGACCTGGTTTAGACCTGCTTTTAGTCCTGTTTTAGACCTGGTTTAGACCTGCTTTTAGTCCTGTTTTAGACCTGGTTTAGACCTGCTTTTAGTCCTGTTTTAGACCTGGTTTTAGACCTGGTATAGATCTGATTTAGTCCTGGTTTAGACCTGTTTTTAGTCCTGATTTAGACCTGGTTTTAGTTCTGATTTTGACCTAGTTTTAGTCCTGGTTTAGTCCTGGTTCAGATCTGGTTTAGACCTGGTTTTAGTCCTGACATAGACTTGCTTTTAAACCAGGACTAAACCAGGACTAAACCAGATCTAAAACTAGGTCTAAAACAGGACTAAAACCAGGACTAAACCAGATCTAAAACTAGGTCTAAAACAGGACTAAAACCAGGACTAAACCAGATCTAAAACTAGGTCTAAAACAGGACTAAAACCAGGACTAAACCAGGTCTAAAACGAAACCAGGACTAAAATCAGGACTCAAACCAGGTCTAAACCAGATCTAAACCAGAAAACAGGACAACAACAGGATTAAACCAGACCGCGCCTTCAGTCCGTGAAAATCTGGTCCTGAAAAGAGCTCAGTCCAAACTTAAACTTAATAATCACATGTCGAATGGCGGATGTTAAAAAAAAATGTGCCGCTGCTCCGACCACGGGGGGAAACTGTGGGAGTTCAGGACGTTTGAGAACAAACGGACACACGACTCCCACAGTGAGACGCCAGTGTGGGAGCGTCGGCCTGGAATCCAGCAAAAGTGTTCCAGTTTAAGCAGCAGTTTAAGTGGAGCTGCAACTAACAACAACTTTATCAATTATGAATCAGGAAACAAAATAATAAATCAAAATAAATCTGATCCAAATGAAGTCATGTGAAGCTGCTTGAAGTATAATCAGATAAAACAGTCTCCAGCACACGTCCTGATGTGATTACTTTAGTTCATTCACAGTTAGGTCAGTCGTGCGTTGGGAGATATTAAGCTCACTCTTTTCAGTCCTACTTCCAGGTGTCAGAAGTGTCCATGTTCATTCGTCGTTTTGGTTCCAGAGCCGGACGTGGCCCCGTGTGTGAGCCGCCCCGTAGACCTGGTGTTTCTCGTGGACGGGTCCGAAAGGCTGGGGGATGAAAACTTCCGGCACGCGGGAGAACTGGTGCAGAGAGTCGTGGACAGTCTGGACCTGGCCCGGAGCAAAACCGACCGTCTGAGGGCGCGTGTGGCTCTGGTGCAGTTTGGCAAAGAGGGAGAACACACCGTCGCTTTTCCTCTCACCCACGAGCCCGGCCTGATCTCCGCGGGCCTGGAGCGTTTGCGATATCTGGACTCGTCCTCCGACATAGGCTCGGCCGTCCTCTACGCCATAGACAATGTGCTCCAGCAGGGGGAGGTGAGGCGCTACGCAGAAACCTCCTTCGTCTTCATCACGGACGGAGTCTCGGCCAGTGGAAGTCTGGAGGAGGCCGTCAGTGCCATGCGCAGGGCTCACGTCGTCTCCACCGTGATCGCGCCAGGAAGCGACGTCGACCCGGCGGTCTTGAGTAAGCTGGTCATGGGCGACCAAGACGCCATTTTTCAAGGACAAGAATTTTCACGTCTCTCCCAGTCGTCATTGTTCAGCAAATTCATTAGATGGATTTGTTAAGAGAAAACGTCAACTGCAGAGTTGGTGGTGCTAATATGTTATCATTATGCTACTGCACTGTAGGATTTGCACTTCAGATAAATACATTTACATATTTATGAGAAAAACACAGGAAATCGTTTGTCAACCATAAACCGTGTTTAATCAGAATATAAAAACCTTCTGTGTACCTGTGCCTGACATTTAAACATTCTGAACGTCTTTTATACATGTTTTAAACTGCATTATTGAACACAAAGCCGCTCTGTTTCTATCATGGCCGCAGTTAAACACAGTTCTTTATGGGGCATTACAGCTGCTCTCCTCCACAGACTCACTCTGGTCTGAGTAGGAACCAGAACAATGGACGACTGAAGGAGTTCCTCTGGTGAGGCTCAGATCAGATTCTTGTTTTTCCTGCATTCGCTGCTTTCTCTCCCATGTGATCACATCATGTCCAGCTGTACAGGAAGAGAGGGACAGACTGAGGTTTATGTCTCATGTCTCCTGACACGTCTTTATGTAGACACATGCAAACGATTTGTGTTTACAGAGAATGGCCCAAACCCACGAGGCCCACCACAGAAACCACATCTTTACTAACTCATTCTTACATTTCCCTGATCAGTTTGTTCCAGTAGTTTTACCCATTTCATTTGTCTCATACTAAAATGTTTAAGAACCAAAGAAAACTCACCAAGTCGTCCACGTCTCCGGTGTCTTCAACAGCCGGAGCAGCTTTTTTCTCTTCTTTCTCTTCTGCAACCAGGAACTGTGAACATGGACGCCATGATTGAAAATTGCTTTGAGTCTGAATAAAGAATTACTTGGATTTGACACTTTTGTCTATATTGACCTGGTTAGCTTCCAGTTTTGATATTGTACTTCCTTCAACCTCATCTTTGCTGATCAGAGTGATTCTGTCTGTTAAAACAATGAGGGAAACATTATATACATATATACACATATATAAAAAAATCAAAATGGTTTTTCCAGACCTTGAACCAGCAGGTCCCAAAATTCTTCCAGTCCTCGGTTTGGGATGCTCCTTTTCAAAGACTGAAGGTAACTGTTGTACAAATCAGCATTCCCCATCTGAAAAAGGAAAGATGAACACCTCTTAAAACCTCCGAGCCCCTTATCTCTACATTCGAGCTGAGATAAAAACACTGTAATGACATTTGTAAGATGATTCATTATTTCCCAAGCAAGGCTAAAACTATGCAGTGTAATGTTTCAAAAATATCCCAAACTCCCACACCCTGCACCATAATTCAGCTAAACCGCAGGACTCACCTTCACACACTGATCTCTGAACGCCTGGATGCAGGTGATGCTTTTCATGTAGTAGTGTGCGTTCTTGTTGCTAAGCAACTGCTCGATCCTGTGAGTCAGCTGCTGACAGACTGGGAAGGACACGAGGGTCACACAACCAAACAAAACCGGATCAGCACAATTACTAAGGCCGAACACCAGAGATGGTGCAGGACATAAGAGGACGGTTTATGGAGCCATAAACACAAGTCTGCAGCTCACCGTCACCAAAGGGAAGCCTCTTCTGTCTGATGAGTGAGCAAAAGTCCCGAGCCGGATCCACACTTCCCACCTACAGCGCACCAATTCAAATGAACAAGTAGAAAGCACAATTATAAACACGCTGTAAATGGCAAAGCACTTTTCTAGACAATAGTACTTCATTTGGAGCTGAACACTGCATCAAACCTCACCGAGGTCACGGAGCCTTCAGCGATGTCAGCCAGGTTATAGTCCTCCTCCTCTTCATCTTTTTTGGCCTTTTTGGCATCGGTCTCCTCAGATCTGCACAAGTTTATATGACTCATTAGATTAATGACCTCATATCCAAGGCATTACTGCAGTCGGGGATATTTAATAAAACAGTTTGTGACATTTTGTTTTCTAAATGTTAATCATTTAAAGCATGACCACCTGCACTAAGAAATAACTAAGACTTACTCTTTGCCAAAGATCTGTGCGCTTGTCTTTTTGGCTTTCTTCTTTTCCACTTCGGTCAAAGGAAACTTGTTCTTGAGCTCAGTGAGAGGAGCCTGGCAGCGCCGGTTCACCTCCTCCGGCCGCTCCACAGACGCCTTCAGCCACGGCTCCATGGGGGGCAGAGGGGTCCCCGGCTCCACAGCTCGATGATGCAGACACTTCACATAAAAAGTATGAGGTTTTGAATGACAAAGCGTTTATGTGCATTGTTTTTTTAATGAGATGAGCTTGGCTCAAGGGCAGAAGATTGATAATAATGCTTAACAAAGCAGAGAATTCGTATCAAACATTTGTCATGTTCAAGAATGTGATGACTGAGGGCAGAAGAAAAGGCTGATTTTGATTACGTTTGGGAACATAAACTTACTAAATGTAATACTGTACATTTAGAATAGAATATCTTTATTTGTCATTGTAACAAATACAATGAAATTAAGTGCATTCCTCGTTCAGTGCAAAGGGAATAAAATGGTAAAATAGTAAAAAGATAAACATACAGACACTATGTACAGTACATAAAAAGGACCTCACACAGCCACACTTCACATTCTGCTTTAGTGGCTCCATTTAGTGAACTAAAGGCTGTTGGGTAAAAACTGTTTTGTCGTCTGTCTTTATCAGACTAGTGTCAGGATATGGAATCGTAGTCATGTAAAACTTTTGTTTAACTTTAAGACTAATGTGGTGGATCTGATGACCCAATTCTTCCTTCTGTAGCTTCTGAATAATGTTCTGTTATCAACAACCCTTTAATAACTAAGAGATATGAAGAGAACAAAGTAATGCCATTAGTATTTTGCAGTGGCTGTGTGAACTGCAGTACCTGGAAGTGCCTCTGGAAGGCAGGGTTTTGAAGGTGATGGACCCTGAACAGGTCTTTATGCCCTTCATGTTCATCCTCCTCCACCAGCATCATGGAGTCGATGAGAGAATCCACAGCAGAGAGCTGCGTTTCTGTAGAAATTATGTCAGACACAGGATAAAATGAAAACTTAAACATGCACAACTTGTAACGTACATGAAATAAACTAAACATGTGCACCTGAAGGGGCGAACTTTTTGTTTTCAAGAGAAGGGAATGTAAACTGTCTGAGGTCCTCGGTAAACGGCAGCTGGATGTAAAGAAGGCACTAGAGAGAACAAATGTGAACTGTGTGCTTGAAGTTTATAGGACATTACAGAAATCACAGTGATTTAGTTCCTCTTCTCACCTCGTGGTCCTGTTTGACACACGGAAAAGCCGCTCCAACTTGTGGATTGCTGATTTTGTTATAGGCATACCTCACGATGGCAGCCATATTAAGCTGGTCCAGCGCTCGGATAAGTGCTGACAGAGCGACTCCGGCGTGCTTCGCAGAGAGAGAAATAAAAGAGATAAAACGTACTTTAAAATTTTATGAGCAAAACCGACACAAAAATGAAATGTACCGAAATTCCAATACCTCATCATCTTTGGGGGCAAATATCTTGAGAACCTGATTTCCCATAAACTGATGACGCTGGATCTAAAATAAGAGATAAAGCGCCAACAGTTTTAAGTTTCATTACATTTCATTGAGATAATAATGATAAAAAACAATTATTCCTCTGCAAGTTTGTATTTACAGTGTATGAGAATCGTTATTCTATGTAGAACAGTTTAATACCAGGTTTTGTTTGGTAAACCCGAGGACAGCAAAGCATTTCCCATCGTGCCTGTATTTCATTTGGTCTTGGTCCACTTTGGAGAAGGGAACGATGTCACTGCCATAACAGAAACCTGGAAACAAGTGAACAAACAGATTTAGTACAATATTTGTCTGTAGAAAAAGTGTTAGAACGATTAGGATAAATTACCTTGAATAGTATCCTCTGCTTGCACCTCTGTTTCATTGTCATCGTCTAAACAGTAGACCGTCTC
Organism: Odontamblyopus lacepedii; assembly: GCA_034769755.1. Taxonomy (NCBI): domain Eukaryota; kingdom Metazoa; phylum Chordata; class Actinopteri; order Gobiiformes; family Gobiidae; genus Odontamblyopus; species Odontamblyopus lacepedii. The sequence continues at coordinate 509,031 of CM068356.1, read as the reverse complement.
TTTCTTCACATCATCTTTCCGGTTTGATTGGGCGTCCACATTAAACCACATTTTCTTCAGCTTCTCTTCTGCCACCTGAGAAATTTGGGGAAAAAAACACTTTATATAATTATAATTCCCATTCAATTTTGTACCATTAAATTACAAATAGATAATAATTTACCAAAATGTGCACATTAATATCAAAATTTCATGAAATATGTGCAGGACTTACTGCTTTATATCCAACAATTCGGATGGACAGTGTACTGCCTATGGTGAGCTGACAGGGCCAAGCCATGGGTCTCCCCTCCAGGCGCTTAAACATATAAAGCTGCTCTAGTGCATCTCTGTCAAAAACATGTGAAAAAACATTCAAAAAAACTATTAGAATGACCCGTCTGAAAGTGCTGCATTCAGACCAGAGTCCGGCACCCCCGACAGGTGACCGCAAACAGCTGCTGAAACGGGCGGGTTTTAACGTTCTGGAATTTCACGGGCGGGTTTGCGGGCGAGGAGTGATCCCACACGGGCGGGTCAGGTGGTGTTGCTCTCAGTCCCACATCCAGCACTGCAGTGAGAGACTTTTCCTCTGCTGGATTTGTGATCCAAGAACGCAGCTGAAACCTGGACTGAGGACGATACTGTTCCTGCTCAGTGACCAGGGGGCTGTTCCAGAAGCGGCTTAAACAAACTCTGAGTCTGTCCCTGAACTTTGAGTTACTCTGAGACGGGAAACTCTGAGTTTGTGGTTCCAGAGCCGCTGATATGAATGAGGTAAATCAACTCTGAGTAAGTTCACCTCAAGTTACGCGTGTGCACGACGACTATAAAAAGCCACAGTCAGTGGATCCCGAAACCATGAGCGTCACCATGACAACGATCAAAAAGAGGTGGAGTCACTTCAGCTGGAGCTCGAGGTCCTCATGGAGGCTACGGGGAGAAGACATTTCCTGTGGTAAATCAAACACCTGCAGCGGCAAAGGAGAGAGAGGCGCCTGGAGGAAACTGCGGCCGAGTCAATGCGGAAGTTTGAACTGTTTAATTAAGTTCACATTCAGCTGTAAGATCATCGCTCATTTGCCCAGTTGAATAGAAATAAAATCTGATCTTAGTTTAGGTGCAAACCAACGGGGAGAGAAGAACTTGGAAGCAACGAAAAATGAAATATAAAAATATCGTTCAAAGTGGTAAGGCATTTTTTTTAATGCCTTAGGTTGTTAAAGTAAATGTAAATTCAGTGGCTGCTTCAAATAGTTATGCTAATTATTAACAAAATGCTGTTTTAACCTGACCACTTAAAACCTCACTTAGGAAATGAAAACTTGATATGTTTAGCCTCTACATTTATAGTTCAATAGGCTGCATTCAAATGTGACTGTGCACATGCCAACACTCAATAAAATACTATTTGAGAAAAAAAATAACATTTGAGTTCTGCTCAGCCAACAGAAAAAAGGGGCCACCTCCACCCACTGTGACCGAGGCTGAGGTGAGGCCCTCAGGCAAAACGCTAAGCGGCCAGTGGCTGAGGGCCCTGGGGGAAGAAGCTCTTCTGAGCCCAGCACCGCCATGGACACAAGTGCCTCCACCACCATCACCGGCAACAGGCGTTTCAGCACCAGGGGAACTGTCCTCACTGCTCTGCACTGTGGCCTTGCCATAGTTGCTCTGCGTCGCCAAAATTATAAAGAAAACTTCCATTGGCATAAAAACGTAGCGCTATGCACAAAATTTGAAGGGAAGTGAGCGCACGTCCGCGGTGTGTGAAGTTTGTAATGTGAGGCTGGAGGAGGCTTTAAGATAAATTATACCATTTGACGAAAAGCGGTAGCGCTCAAACAGATATTCATCTGGAAAAGAGAGAATATAATTATTTCTAATAATTTGTGCTTCAGTGTTAATCGAGTTTAGGAGGAATGGACAAGCCATGTTGTCTCAAAGTGATTTTCATGCGAGAGGAGCGAAAAAACTCTGAGTTATTTCAAGAAAACCTGCCCCAAGCAGGTTAAGTTCACAGAGTCTGTTACCATGGTGACTGACTCAGGGTTTCAGTTACGGCGCTTTGTGGAACAGAAAACCCAGACTTTCCCTCATCTCAGGGTGAACTTACTCAGAGTTTTCACATAACCCACTTTCTGGAACAGCCCTCTGGTCAGATCAAATTAAGGCTTTTATTTTGTGTTAAACTGACATCGGTTGTTTTTTGTTGTTGTTTGTTTTGTTGTTATTGTGCGATTTAGGGCTCAGATGGAGCAAAGCTTAGCTGCAACCTGCTACTGCTGTTTGTTCGTTGTTGTTCGCTGAGATGCGCATCGAAGAAAATAAAGTGCATCAGTTCGAATGCTTCTAATTTGTGTGTGATTTATCCGGGCGGGTGCGGGTTTCACTTTGATATAATCACAGGTTTACGGGCGGGTGTGGGTTTCACTTTGATATAATCACAGGTTTACGGGCGGGTGCGGGTTTCACTTTGATATAATCACAGGTTTACGGGCGGGTGCGGGTTTCACTTTGATATAATCACAGGTTTACGGGCGGGTGCGGGTTTCACTTTGATATAATCACAGGTTTACGGGCGGGTGCGGTGCTGGACTGAGCGGGTCTCCAAAAATGGACCCGTGCAGGACTCTGGTTCAGACCTGAAGCTGTAGACTTCCTCCAGACCGTCTTCCTCGTCCAGGCTCAGCATGATGTGTTTGACTATGTCCAGACCCTTCTGCTGCTCGGGGGTCAGGCCTTTGCCTGGCCCTGGGGGCCCCGGAGCCCCTCTGTCCCTGGACCCACTCCCCTCATCCTCTTCATCAGGAGGGAACGGCAAACTAGAACGGAAAAGGATGTTAAGTGCAAACTGTAAAAGTATTAATTCAATATGTTTTTATTGTTTTTGATATAGTGTCTACAGCGTTCTTACAAGAACTGAAGGGTGATTCTTGTCTTTTTAAGGTTTTTAATGATAATGTCCAGGTTATCAGTGCTGGTCTCGGAGCTTAGGTCTGTCAAAAGGGCAATGACGAGTCGCTCATACTTCTTCCCCCTAAAAATGAACAAAATATACAACAATATGTGTACATTACAATCTGTTAAGATGTTAATTATGACATTTCTTACTGTGTTTCTTTCTGAAGAAGATCCATACAGACAACAAGTGCATCCAGCCCTGTTTAAGAACAGATAAGGAATCTACAGATTTTCATTTTTCTAATAAATATGGCTCTTTGTAAGGCAGGAATATAAAAAGGTCATAGTTTTGGTGACAGACATTAACAAAATGAATTGCCTCTCTGAACATTGTACCCGATGTACTTTGTTCATTTGTTAAAGGATACAATCCGCCTGATGGTTTTCTGGTTGGATTTGATTTGCAATTTTTTCCAGAAGGTCAAAGTCTGGAATCATGAGGTGACGATGCACAGAGACGTGTTGGTACTGATCGTCCTGCTGCAGGGGATTTTTAGTGCCATCTGTCCCAAACAGAACTAACGCCAGCTCGTTCTTGGTCTCTGCAAACACCTGTAATGACAGCAAACCATGACACCAGTGTCAGAAGTGTCTCTGCTTTAAGTTAACCGCATAATGAATCTGGAGGGGACTTGCCTGACGCTGGACAAACTTCTGCATAACCTTTTTGGCAAGTTCAAACGGCGGCTCTTCACCAGGAGCAGAGTTGGACATGGAGAAGCCCACGTCCATGCATAACACGAACGCAGACTACAACAAAATATGCCCAAGGTGAGTAACAAAACAAACATAGTGTGATTAAGCATAGCAGAAATTGGACAAGTTAATCAGCTAAAGGGAAATCAGATGAACAGCCTGTCCTGAGTTTCAGCACATACACTGAGGCTGCATCTGCCTGGTCGTTTACATGTGTGCAAATGTGTAAAAGAAATGGAGCAAAAGATAAATATTGAAGACAAAATTATATATTTTTTCAATATTATAACACAATATTACTACAAGTATATCACGCAATATATTTTACAAAAATTATCTGTTTAATCAATTTAGTGGTAAGGGATTTCAAAAGGCTCCATATGCCACCATCTTTTGGTGTACAAAAATACAATAAAATAAAGCAAAGTTAAACTGAATTCTATTTTGTTAATATAGGACACAAACAGTGAATGAGGTTGGGGGTGAAAGTGACAGCACAGCACACGATGTTTATTATAATTCATTAATAACTTGAAACTAGTAAACGTGGGTTTCTAGATAAGAGTAGACGGTTATTCAGAGCTTCTTTTGGCTTCTTTTAATACTTATTAAAGCTCTTTAGCAGCTCTATATATGACTGAATGAAGCTTGTGCGCTTCCAGCTCCTGACATGTTTCAACATGTCTCACCCTAAACCCCCAAAGAAAACTACAATATAAAGCCGTATGTTATTTATCAAAATAACAAACCTTATTTTAATGAGGAGAATAACTATTTTACATGTTTATAACTGAAGTAGCTGAAATAAAAACTCACGACTTGCCTTTGAGGCCATTGTTTTCCTTATTTCCCTCCACCAACAGGTTTGGTGCCGCTGTATTATGAGTCCGGAGAGAAACACTTACAGCCCATACTAAGGTTCCGCCGGCAGAAGTGGGGCAAACCCACATGGGGCAAACCGCTGTCGCCCCCCAGTGGCAACTTTTCACTTTTTATGTAATGCGCTGGAAGAAAGTAATTTCTCTGCTAACAATAAATAAAAACATGATAACAAATTGTTGCAATAAATATCCACTTTATTGGTGTATTTAGTGGTTTAGCCGACAACATGAGATGGAAACATAACCATAACTTCTACCATAGACTAATGCAATAAAATAAATAACATTTCTCAATGAGTGAAATACATTTATCTGTATTTAAAGGAAGTGAAAAGTGCATGTCTTCAATACAAATTAAATAAATAACACAGGTTTGGACTAAAATCATTATAATGACATTGCAAATAATTATAAAAAGCTGGTATTCAATAATGAACCACCCAGAGAGCACACAACAAAGCACACAAAAGCAAATATGTGTTGTTTTAGGTGACACTGTGTTGAAATTTGCACAACAATCAATGTAACCTATGTCCCATCACATTAAATAATGGTCTTTTTAACATAATGATACACAGTTGTTTTCAATGACATTGTAAAGCATAATTGAAATATTTACAGGGAAAGTGAGTTTTTAACATGCTTTAGTTGAATGGAGAGAAAGATGTCAGATGTACAACACTTGTAAAATTAGGCACCAAGGTTACGCTTCAGGGTTTTTTGTTTTTGTTTTGTTTTTTTCAGTTCACTTTGACAGAAACGTGAAAAGTTAGTTTAGATTACCTGATGGGGAAATGTAGGAAGGTAGCACAGGTTAGTTCACCTACTCCATAAGAACCAGATATAGATACATAATTTACAATATTTATAGAAAGCAAACAGTGTAATAAATTGATAAAAACAAGTTTGGGAGTTTTAAGTAAACAGCACGGTTGAGATTCAGTCATTTTTGTAGGATTTAAACTGTAATGTTTAGCTTGTTATAGTTTTTGAATGGATTTTCAGGTGCACCTCCTCTTCATCAAAAGGATTAATAATAAAAATTAGTCTGGTAACACTATTTACTTTTCCACTGGACCCAACCTGAGCTTATTTTACACGGATGAGGTCTGGGCAAATTCACTCGGGGCTTTGCTTTGCAGCGTGCCTGAGACAGTGTCTGAATCCAGCAGCTCCACAATACTGTAGGGGGAGCAGTCCTCTAATCCGAGCTTCCCACAGGCCCAGCCGCAGAAGCCCTTCTCCAGGTCCCGCACATCCTGCCACCACTCGCTGAACGCCCACGAAACCTGCACCACGGCGGAGTACAGCGCCAGGGACAGCGCCAGGGGCATGATCAGCATAGGGTAGAAAATGATGAGAAAGGGGCAGACGGTGATTTTATGCCAAAACGTCCGCTCCTCGTTGTACACCAGAAACACATTGTACCAGGTGAGAGTGCCGTAGTAGAAAGAGGTGATGAAGGACAGCACAAAGATCACAGGGAAACAGGAAATGCTCCAAAGAACCACATGGGGTCCAGAACAGAGCCCCAGACTGCAGTTGCGTTTGAAACCGTCCCCGGCCTCGCACTCTGCATCCAGACGCTCTTTAGACTTGGCCAGGTCACGCAGCTCCTTTTCAGTCAGCGTTAGGTGAATATCGACCACCTGACCCTTCTTCTTGCCCCGAGTGATGGTGCCGGTCAGGGTCACGTAGCGGCTGTCGGGAGGAAGAGACCAGCCGTCCCCTGTAACGCCAGAACGTGGAAGAGGGTGGAGTGAAAACACAGTGATAAAAAGTTGCCGACACATTCAGTGAGAAAGAAACCAAAACAAAGCATTTTGAAAAATCTGCAGTCTCCACAACCTGAATAAACGGGGGAATATGGACTATTCTGACCAAAATCACAAAAAAACAGAGGTTATTATTTTATTTTTACAAAACTAACTAGTCTATATAAACATGATAACTAATACCATCTCTTAGTCGTATAAGGAATGGACAGAATAGCAGGAGAATGGATCAGATTCTATGTTTCAGTGTGTTTAATGTTTCAGAATTTGTGTCTTTACAAAATATAAGTCGGGTAAGAAAAGGAAGTGCAGGATAAATCTGTATGGAAACATCACACATTTATATATAGTCCAGAAACAGTTCAGAGGAAGAACCTGATTTTTTAAATGTCTTTCTGTCTTTACTATTTTTTCATGAATAAACATTTGGAAAGATTCATTCAATTTTGTGTCTGCTCAGAATCGAGCTCGAAAATGACTCCAGTGCCCAACATGAATTTGAGATGGAAACAATTTGCCTGTGTTTTAATTTAAGAGACATGTTTTCTATTAGTTATCATGTTTATATGGACGAGTGAGTTTGGTAAAAATAAAATAATGACTTGTGTGTTTTACTAACCTCTGTTTTTGTGTTTTTGTGATTTTGGTCAGAATAGTCCATATTCCCCCCTTTATTCAGGTTGTGGAGACTGAAGATTTGCTTCAAAATGTCTCATGTTTTGGTTTGTTTCTCACTGAATGTGTCGACAACTTTTTATCTCTATCCAAAAATGATCTGGATAAAGAGTTTTTTTCACTCCGCCCTGATGTAGAAGTTGAAAGTGTTGAAATGTGTTTAGGGGCTAATGTGCTGCATATGGCGGCTCTAAGTGGATGCTCAGCTAAATGACTGAGAGCTGGAGCGGGTTATAAAGCAGAACCACGATAACAGCAGCTGCTTCATTTACATCCTCACTATTGTAGATCATTACAGTATCTGGGCCTGAGTGATTTGAAAAAAAATAATGTAATCATGATTTAAAGTAGAGCCACACTGCAAAAAACAAAATCTAGTCAAGCTAAAATGACTTGGATTAAGAAAGTTTTACCAGGATTTGAGTAAATTTCACTTGACAAGTAAAATTAGGCCAGCGCAGTAAGATCTCTGTACTTAAAATATGAAAATACATCTTGCTACACTTAAAATAAGAAAAAACAACAACTTTTTGCACGTAAAATAAGAAATAAAATCAAATGTTGCTTGAATTAAGAAAAAAACACTTATTCCACTGTCAGATAATTTCACCTGTCAAGATGAATCTACTCAAATAAAGTAAAATGTTTTTTACAATTTAAGTCATTTTAACTCACCTAGATCTTGTTTTTCTCCAGTGCAAATAAAAATTGCTTTCAATATTATTTTCCTGAACATAAACAATACATAATTTTCATTAGTACCTGAATTCTGCTTCAAACCACTTGGTTTTACATGGAGGCAGCAGATTTCTCAATTAGAAAGAAGCTAATAATGAACAATCTCAATATCAACGCTACAGTAAATGCATTGTAAGGAAAATGATGTTCAAATAAATCAATATATTTAAAATACACAGCTTTAAAAGTCTAAAAAGGAACGGATGCTACAGTATTTTAAAACGTCTAAAAGCAGCAACATAATTCAGGACGGACCCTTTTACACCACGCGACATCAGGAAGTAGAAATATTTTGGTGCTCACAATGACCTAACAGAGAACTTTTAAATCACCCATTACTGTTTTTTGCCCCAACATCCTGGACCTACCTTCATTAGTTGGGGTACAGAGGAACTTGGCCCCCTCCTCAGAGCTTCTCTCAGGGGCCTCCTCACCAGCCTGGTCCTCCTCTGACGTCCTCTCGAGCTCCGAACGATAAACAATGATGGACTCGGGTCTTGGCTCTCGCTTTTTCCTCCTCTTCCTCCTCACCGAAGGGCCAGTTTCTGCGGTGTCAGTTTGGCTGCCTGACATGTCCGACCTCAGGGAGATGAGCTGGGGGCTGCACTCGCCCTCGGTGTGGGACGCCTGAGCCATGTTCAGACCTGCCCAGAAGAAATCTCTACAACCCCAGGTTTGTTATGAAAGAATCAGCTCTAAAGTGAGTCACAGGATGTTGCCATGTCTCTTGGAGCCCTGTGCTCTAAAATATGCATGGAGATGGCTACAGGGAGGGGGAAGAGAGAGGAAATACCATCAGTAAAACATAAAACCCACAGCAGATTAATCCTACAAGCATGGCCTAGATTCAGTCTGTTCTTACTGATGCAAATGTCATGTGTCACAGACCTGTACAACGCGTTCTTACATTATAGGCTAAAGGTGGATTCATAAACATGCACAATGTGCCGTTTGTTTCAGACGGGATGCGCTGATGGATCTGCATGACACCACTAATTGGTGCCCCATATTTTCCTTTTGCACAGTGAAACGAACAGGAGAGGTTTTATTGTATAGACCATAATATTGCTGAAAACAACTTGCTGCGATTTCTCAGTAAAGACATAAACTAGCCTAATGGAAGAAGAGAGAATGGACAAAGCAGCTGATCTCCTCCCATACAAATCCCACCCATATCCTCTTTTGTCTGCAGCCGGCGAAAGGGGCTGAAAAGCGGCGACACTTGGTCTGAAAACAGTCTTACCTTTGGCAAAATAAGATGTCAGAAAGCGTCGGCATGGATTTGTAATTCAGTATAAAATGTGCTGTGTGTCGCACACTGACGGCACCATCACAGTGGTGTCGTTACGTCCGCACAGATGCGCAGCTGCGCAGAGCGTTTCATGCCCAAAACCCGCCCAGTGATCCATATGTTTGACGCACAACAGCGCCAAAGCAAAGTGCGGATGAGCACAGTGTAAGTCTATGGTGAGCTCTTAGGCCACACAGTGTTTGGATTTATATTTATTTAATATTTATTTGTATGTATAGCCACACGCTGTCTGTTTGTTTTACATTTTAATGTGTTTATTTAAAAATGGGGTAAATTAAAGGCTCCATACATTTGCAGTTTTACCTATAGACTATATATATATGTGAATATATATTAGTCTATGAGACTGAGTGTGACGTCACCCGTAGCGCGCAGATGAGGCTCCCGTTGCCATGGTTACAGGAGCGAATCTGGAGCCAGGTCCATATTTGGGAAAAATAAATAAAATAAAAAAATCTGGAAATCTGACCGCGAGTATCATAGCAACCACAAGAGCCAATCATGATTGAGGTGGTTAAATGTGCCGCCCTTCTAAGAGCTTCGATAATCTGCACCTGCAGGACCGCTGTATTTCAGTGATTCTTGAGAATAATACAGTAACTTTTAGCTTTTATCATAAAACTTTAAATCGTCAGTTTAAGTCACTGATTTATGTTCTATGTTCTGTTATGAACGAACAACAACTAGCTGTCAATCAAACCTGTTGCTAACGCTAGGGGGAGGGACTTCGGGGAATGAAAGCGTCTGATTGGTTTGTTATTTATGTTCATATCTTGATTTAGGAACAAAACAGCGAAATGAAAAATTCAGGATTGTGTAGAGCGGATTCATACGAACATTTTAAGACCGAAATGACGAGACTCAGTGCCGCAGTTACAGAGAGAGGAGCGATAATATCTCAATGTGAGTCAATGGGAAAAAGGGAGAGAAGGAGCCGGAAGAGCCTCCTGCAGCACTTCCTGTTTGTCGCGCGGCGGCTAACGGGTTAGCTACAGTTAGCTTCGTTAATTAGCTTTGTTTACCGCCTCGGAGCTAACTCTGTGTGTGAAACATGTCTGACCAAGACTTCTTTACAGTTATTAACAGCCTGCTTTGTCAGTGTGGTAAGTGAACACATTTACTAATGACAGTAAGAAACAAAACGTGGTTTCAGTAAAATAAATATATAAATAAATGCCTTTTTACCTTTTTAGCCCTTCAAACACGAGAGCTTTCTCAAAAGAAAAATGAAATCAGTCAACAGATTAAAGGTATTACACTTGATGCCATTAATCCTTCAGGATGAATATGTGGATAAACTACATGATCTTGTGCATTTGAGCAGTTTACAGAGATGATATCGCTGAGGAAAAGTCTAAAATCGAAACAACTAAGACAAATATCAAGACCATTGAGGAAGATATCCAGACAAAGCAGAACACTCTGGCACAGAACAAAGCCGTCCTCAAAAGGTAAAGTGTGATTTATATCCTAAAACCACTCAAATATACAGGAGAATGGTAAGATATCAGAATCAAAGGTTTTATTGCCATATGAGTGAACAGGATCACAACATTAGGAAATTGCTGCGGTTCTTGGATCAGAAAGTAGACAAAACTAAACATGCAACAAATAAAATAGAATAAAATAAAGTAGAAAATAATAAACTATAATATAACACAAAAATTAACAAATTTACAAGAATACACTACAAAAAAGGATTTTCTAGCATAGTTAAACTGACTTGAATTAAGCAGATTCATCTTAAAAGATCAATTTTAAGATTTTTTTACTCAATAAAATGAGATTTTTTTTACTTGTTTCAAGATATTCCATCTTGATTTATCTTATCTCGATATTACAACTTATTCTAAGCACTTTTTATATTAACTCAGTCCAGGTTAAGCCTCTTTAACTTCCTTCTCAAACCAATAAGGGGAAAAATCTTGTCATAAATACTTGAAACTCGTGTTTTCTGCTTAGAACAAGATTCGTATTTCGTCTTGTTTTAAGAAAACTTGGTAAGTGGAAATTTCTTACTGCACTGGGAGAGAATTTCACTTAAAATAGGGCATTTTTACCTCAAAATTGGTATTTTTTTCTTATTTTTGATAGGCCTCTTTGCAGTGTATAAGAATATAGGAATATAACAGTGCAGGTAATAATCAGTGCAAAACAGACGGGTGCAAAAAATACAGCACAAGGTCATGTGACTGAAACAGAGTGGGGGGTGGGAACAGTCTTAGTATTGTAAGTAATTCACTATCTCCTTCTTAACAGTATGAAAACAGCCAACAACCTGGTCATGCATTACGGGCAGACCCTGAAGGCGGAGCTGGAGAGCAGGAAAGCCAACTACACCCGAGACAGGTGGGCCTTTCCATGGACTGAATCAATATTTACATGTGTAGCCTATGGGCCGTGCCCTTTACCTGAACAATGTGATGTATTGAGCTTTGATATCGCATCACTGACACACATTTGCACTGCTTTCATCTACAAAGGGAAGAGTATGAAAAGAGGATTGCAGACTACAGATCGTCCGTCCAGTCATATAAAGAATATTATTACAACAGTCCTCTTGCCCAAAAGCTCCTGGGGCTGCAGGCCGAAAACCGAGAGATCGAGGCAAAGATTAAGAGCTACGATGATTTAATAACACTAAAGCAAGAGGAGCTGGACAACCTCACACGTCCAGCTCCAGTGATTGAAACCACTTCCCCGGATGAACCGCCAGTAAGGTACTGTTTCAGGCGTTTATTTAACATCATAATTGAGACTTAAGACTTGGACAAATGTTATTGATCCACAAGGGAAATGATCTGGACACAGTAGCTCACACAACACGATATACTGTAATAACAAAGAGCAAAAATATAAATGGTAAAACTAAACAGCAAAAATAACAAGAGACTGGTGTCAAATAAGGCATAATTATATAAATGTGATTATTTGTACCAATGTGAGTCCAGTGAGCAGCTTGAAAATGAGCCAGAAAAACAGCCAGAGCAGGAGACAGTAGAGGACAGTAGCCCCGACTTACACAAGACAAAGGTATTGAAAAGTTAAACGGGGCTCAGCAGGTGTCGAAAACGCCAACAGATTTAAAGTAAGGACGTAACATTCCAGGAACATCCCATTTTGTCTGAAGAAGATGTTGAAGAAGCACAGACAGAAGTCACAGAGGAGACTGAGGTCGGAGACTCTCAGCAGATGGACGGCAAGTGCAGGATTTATCTACGCAGCTGGATTCACTGCTGCACTAATACTGGCTTTGTTTTTAATTAGAACAACGTCAAGAAGAGACCGACGCTGGAGAGAAGGACCAGGAGGAGACGGGGCCACAGGAGGCATCTCTGGTACTTTATATCATATTAAACTTTGTCTCCGGTCAAATGAAGCTCATGATGATTAGGGCGGAGTGAAAAAAACTGTTTTTCTCCAGATCATTTTTAGATAGTGATAAAAAGTTGTCGACACATTCAGTGAGAAACAAACCAAAACATGAGACATTTTGAAGCAAATCTTCAGTCTCCACAACCTGAATAAACGGGGGAATATGGACTATTCTGACCAAAAACACAAAAACACAAAAACAGAGGTTAGTAAAACACACAAGTCATTATTTTATTTTTACCAAACTCACTCGTCCATATAAACATGATAACTAATAGAAAACACGTCTCTTAAATTAAAACACAGGCAAATTGTTTCCATCTCAAATTCATGTTGGGCACTGGAGTCATTTTCGAGCTCGATTCTGAGCAGACACAAAATTGAATGAATCTTTCCAAATGTTTATTCATGAAAAAATAGTAAAGACAGAAAGACATTTAAAAATCAGGTTCTTCCTCTGAACTGTTTCTGGACTATATATAAATGTGTGATGTTTCCATACAGATTTATCCTGCACTTCCTTTTCTTACCCGACTTATATTTTGTAAAGACACAAATTCTGAAACATTAAACACACTGAAACATAGAATCTGATCCATTCTCCTGCTATTCTGTCCATTCCTTATACGACTAAGAGATGGGTCCTAATAGTTTCTGTGTTAGTCTGGACGAGTTAGTTTGGTAAAAATAAAATAATTATAACTGCGTTTACTAACCTCTGTTTTTGTGTTTTTGTGACTTTGGTCAGAATAGTCCATATTCCCCCGTTTATTCAGGTTGTGGAGACTGAAGATTTGCTTCAAAACGTCTCATTTTTTGGTTTGTTTCTCACTGAATGTGTCGACAACTTTTTATCACTATCCAAAAATGATCTGGAAAAAAGAGTTTTTTTCACTCCCCCTAATGATGATACAGAAGTGAATGTGGAGCCACTTCCATTTTATAGGAATAGGAATTTATTTAAGGGCAAAACTGTAAAATAAAAACACCAGGATCCTGACAAGCTTGAAGCACTTCCTGTATCCTGTGGAGCAGCTGTGTCCATTTCTATACAGTGTCTGGTTAGAACACTGTTATTTGGTGCCTCAGATGTTCTCTTCTGTTGTATCCGTTCACTTTCAAAACCCTCATTTCATGTCAACATTGAGTTTCCTGTGCATTTTCCTCGTGACCGATCTTCTGACTTTTTCATTTTCGCTCCCACACTGCACAGGACAAACACTTCACTGCGCTGGAAATTGAGCAGGCGATGGAGGTGGAGATGGACGAGGGTCCGGGGGAAAACCGAGCTGCAAACCGAGAAGCAGATGAAGCTCCCGCCTCTTTGAGTCAAACCTCGTCACAGGGAACAGTCCAGCACGATTCCCACGATTCAAGAAATAAACCCGGCCTGGCAACTCCGACGTTCCCATTTACGTAAGATTTCAGAAACATTATTCTGGCCAAAGCACATTTCATTTAAAAGTGAAAACGATGTCACTTTTTGCTTGGGGGTCCGTCACCTGCTTGATTCTGTGGATACGTCATTGATCTGCCTGGAATGTTCCACAGTGTGACATTACACAACTCCACCTACGTTTTAGAGCTCAAAAATACCTAGAAAAACAGGTATTCTGACTGTGAGCGGGGTCGCCACTCCACAGATCTGCCCTGTAACTTGGTCTGATTTGGTCTCCATGACGATAGAAAAGATTTAATCTCCGAAGACCTAAGGGCAATTTTAGTACATTTCTCCTCGCCTGGATTCTTTTCTTAATTTAGCTTTTAAAACTGCCCCTTTTACCCCTAATGAAGTGTTCTACCTCCTTTTGTTCAGTCCAACCTGTTATTTCACAATCTGCTGCTGTAGTTGTGTCATGAGGCTGTGAGAAAAGCTACAGGACCAGAAATAGAGATGGAAAAAAAAAAAATCACACTCTTTTATATAAAACCCACAGCAAACATGTAGAAACAACTTTTTGGACATAAAAAATGCTTAATTTAGGGCCTTAGCTACAAAAATGCAAAATCTCAAGTCTGTAAGTAAATTAAAAATCTCCTTATTGCCCTAAAAACAAAAAAAGTGCAGTGGCTCCATGACTTTTCTGGTCCAGTCCTGGAAACAGCTCCTGTCAGGTCCACGGCCAGAGCCACAGCACTTCTGCATTTCCAGGGTGGAAATTACATTTGGATTTGTTCATTTTGACTGAAATAAACCTTTAAATAAAAATAGAAAGAGATGCACAATTACACACACCAAGATGTGTCATTTTCCATGTGTGTGAGAATTAACTCCACTTAGAGCGACTTTTTCACTCGTTATAAACACACACAGTCAGAGGAGTCGACCATCTTGACTCACTTCACTCTTTGGCAAAGTTTGGCTCGATCAAAATGGACGGAGCGCATGAGTTTGGGGAAAACAAAGTTCCTATTGGACACTCGTTTTGCTCCCGTCATCACACAGCGTGAGTGTGACGTAGGATAAAGCCGCAGAAATGTACGGAAACCTCTATGTCTGCACTTTCAGAGGGGAAAAGGACGTTTCTGTCTTTTACCGTTACAAAGTTCTGCGCCGTTATAGAAAACATATTCCTCGGAGTCGTATACGATGTCGTAGGTCATGTTTAATGTGTTATTACCGCACTGTTCAGGCAAAGTAATAACATCTCCTCGGAGGAAAGCATTTGAGGGATCCTGCACCAGAAAAGTTACACAATTAACCTTTAACCTTTTCCATGTTCCTTGTGTTTGAAAGTTTCAGCCCTGGCAGATCCCCACAGATCTCTGACTCAAGCAAATCTCCTGCTTTCCCCTTTCAACTGCACTCGGAGCCGAGCACTCCGGGCTTTTTTGGCTTTGGGGCCCAGGACGAGGTGAGCGAAAAGGACAAGAATTATGTTCAGTATTTTGTGTTCATTTTTAAATACATTAAAGAGCCCATATTACACTATTGTCTGATCTATGTTCATGTTTCCTCATCATAAACATCCCTGGAGTTGTGTTTTGTTTCCAGTTTTTGATGACGTATAACAGACCTGTGTGAAGTCGCCCCCATCAAACTAAACCTGCACAAAAACTGTGTCAGTCGTTTGTGCTGCAAAAAGTTTCATTTGTGCGATTCTGGTTCTTCAGATATTTGCAGCTTTATTTTCGGCCGATGACGTCGTCCAGAACCTCAGAATGTGAAATAGAGCTGAAAACAGTCAGAAAATTATAGAAAAGGTTTGTGTTTCATTTGTGCTGTTTTGTGCTGTGACAGTTTCATTTGTGTGAGTTTATTTCTAAAATTATTCATTATTATTTCTGTGGTAATTACAGGACGTCATTTCTGCTCAGCTGACGGAGACAACAAAACTACATTATTATAAGTCTGTGTTATTATATAAAATCTGAATCAAAACCAAATGACTAAAGACTGAAACAGACTTTTCCTCAGCCTCAGGTCGTTTCTCTTCTCTAGTTTTGTGGAGTTTGTCTCCGTCAGCTGAGCAGAAATGACGTCCTGTAATTACCACAGAAATAATGAATAATTTTAGAAATAAACTCACACAAATGAAACTGTCACAGCACAAACGAAACACAAACGCCTGACTCCATTTTGGATGTTTTAGAGCATTTTTCTTCTTCCTGTGCGGCCGACCCCAGTTTGACCTGTAACTAAAGCAGCACAAATGAAACTTTTTGCAGCACAAACGATTGACAGTTTTTGTGCAGGTTTGAGTTTGATGGAGGCGACTTGATGCAGGTTTATAACAAGGCTAAAGCTCAAAAGAGTCCGTTTTGTGTAATATAAGACCTTTAAAGAATACTTTTTTCAATTCTTTTTGCAGGACCTGACATCCCCTTTTACAAGCTCCTATTTTGGAGAGAAGGTTTGTGCCGCCTCAACAAATTTACACTAAACAATTACACAAATGTCATTGTCTTTTTTTCCTCTCTACACAGAAAACCACAGATTCTAAAACCTCCATGGGTAAAACACTCACCAAAACTACTTTATATTGAATTATTGTGCCTCTTGCAACACAAATCCTTGCATTGTTCTGCAGAGTTCCTGTTTAATCAGCCAGAGCCAAGTGAAGACTTTCAGTTTTCCTTCGACACTAAGAGTCCTGAGGAAGAAAACGGCTGCAAAGACAAAGCCCAGGGCGACTTTCCGTTCTCATTCAACTTTTAATTAATTCAGGAACACGTTCAAATCCCAAATTCCAGCAGTTACATTATTTGACTTGGTTGTTAAAAGTGGTTCAGTACATTCAGTTTGCATTTCAGTTTATGTTGAAAAATACTTAAGCAGCTCACAGAACGGTTCATATAAAGAGAATAAAAACAGACGATTAAAATGCTCAGTTCCACTTGTGTTTTAGAATACTGTTAGAGCAAATACGAGACAATGGTGTGTTTGCTCATCATTTGGTTTGTTTGCTTATTGGAAAATCTTTGGCATGTTTAATATCCTTTTACAGTAGATGACAAATAAATGAATATAAACTCGTGTGCATCTGTTTTTTTAATGCATGCCAATATTAAAAGTTTAAAAAAGACTCACAATACTTGAGGTAATAACACCAAAATAACCCACATCAGGACGACATTAATTCCTTTGAAAATCTAAATTTCAGTAGTAAAAGCTCTTTTAGTTGTATAATAAAAGTCTGTGCTGTGTGAAGTCGCCCCATCGAACTCAAACCTGCACAAAAACTGTCAATCGTTTGTGCTGCTTTAGTTTTAGAGAAATTAACGATTCTTTTACAGGTCAAATTGGTGTCGGTCTCACAGGAAGCTTCAAAACGCTCGAAAACGCCCAAAATGGAGTCAGTCGTTTGTGCTGCAAAAAGTTTTGTTTGTGCGATTCTGGTTCTTCAGATATTTGCAGTTTTATTTTCGGCCGATGACGTCGTCCAGAACCTCAAAATGTGAAATAGAGCTCAAAACAGGCAGAAAATTATAGAAAATGTTTGTATTTCATTTGTGCTGTGACAGTTTTCATTTGTGTGAGTTTATTTCTAAAATTATTCATTATTTCTGTGGTAATTATAGGACGTCATTTCTGCTCAGCTGACGGCGACAAACTCCACAAAACTAATGAAGAGAAACGATCTGAGGCTGAGGAAAAGTCTGTGTTATTATAAAATCTGAATCAAAATCAAATGACTAAAGACTGAAACAGACTTTTCCACAGCCTCAGGTCGTTTCTCTTCACTAGTTTTGTGGAGTTTGTCTCCGTCAGCTGAGCGGAAATGACGTCCTGTAATTACCACAGAAATAATAATGAAGAATTTTAGAAATAAACTCACACAAATGAAACTGTCACAGCACAAACCAAATACAAACCTTTTCTATAATTTTCTGTCTGTTTTGAGCTGTTTTCGGCCGAAAATAAAACTTCAAATATCTTATGAAACAGAATCGCATAAATTAAACTTTTTGCAGCACAAACGACTGACAGTTTTTGTGCAGGTTTGAGTTTGACGGGGCGACTTCACGCAGGTAAAAGTCTGTCGTTATATTTGTCTGTTATTTCCATAGTTTTAGCTGCTGTGACGGGAAGGGCACATAAGGGGAAAGGTGGTCTGAGTATTTTCACACAGTTTGTACGTAGATGTTGCTCAGTATCCAGAGTCGACACTCAGCGAGCGCTTCGTCAGGTGTTTCAGGGACCCGGGGACGTACTCGCTGAAGCTGGTTTGATATTTGGCCAACATTTTCAGCAATGGCCTCATATGAAACCACCACTGGTCCTTTGGCACCCGATGTCTGCAAAACAACCGGGAAAAAACCTCATAAAAAGCCTTTCTTCATGGACGTGTTCTTGCTTTATCTGAACTCGCCACAGTTCTGCCTTTTGTTTCCATCATTTCCCCCAGTCCAGCTCCGTTTCCCTGTCTGTTCCGGTCCTGTTTTTGCTCCTAAGTGTTTCTCCGACACCTCTCTCTCATTTACGAATTATTCCAGTATTCCAAAAAGATCATTTTTTATTCAAGGCTAACATGTGAGTCAGTATAGTCATATTTATTTGTGTTTTTGTCCTTTTCAAGCAGCTTTTCTGTATTTTACCTAAACAAAAGACAGCTTATGCCTCTCTCTACTGCTGTCAGGGATCAAATTGGTCAAAAATAGTGACACCAGGGACAGTTCTTGAATAAAACTGGGTACATTTTTTGGATAAATCCACTGGGACAGAGGACACAGGGCTCAAAACTGGGATTATGCCAAGTAAATAAGATATGCAAAGTAAGTTTTTGACAACTTACTCAAAATCTGTGATCTCCTTTAGTTCAGCGACGGGAGTGAATGCCACCACTTTTCTGTTCAGTCCGAGCACACAGGCAGAGTTCGGCGAGTTGGCAAAAACGCGCCCTAATTAAGGAAACAGGAAATAAACGTTAATTCATCTGAAGTCCCACAGAATGTGACGGACGGAGCTGCACTCACCTTGTCGGTAATTTTCAGCCATTTGCTGTGAAATCCACTGCACAGCCTTTACTCCCATTTTGGTCCCATAGTTTCGGTCGAATGGAGACGGCGCGCCTCCCTAAATCAGAGATAAGAGAGGAAAAATATTGTATAATTCGTGTGTGTGTGTTTAAATTAATCCCCATGGGCAATTTTAGTACATTTCTCCTCGCCTGGATTTGTTTCTTTTGCTTTTAAAACTGCCCCTTTTACCCCTAATGAAGTGTTCTACCTCCTTTTGTTCAGTCCAACCTGTTATTTCACAATCTGCTGCTGTAGTTGTGTCATGAGGCTGTGAGAAAAGCTACAGGACCAGAAATAGAGATGAAAAATAAAATTCACACTCTTTTATATAAAACACACAGCAAACATGTAGAAACAACTTTTTGGACATAAAAAATGCTTAATTTAGGGCCTTAGCTACAAAAATGCAGAATATCAAGTCTGTAAGTAAATTAAAAATCTCCTTATTGCCCTAAAACCAAAAAAAGTGCAGTGGCTCCATTACT
The DNA here is from genome assembly GCA_034769755.1 of Odontamblyopus lacepedii. Lineage (NCBI taxonomy): Eukaryota > Metazoa > Chordata > Actinopteri > Gobiiformes > Gobiidae > Odontamblyopus > Odontamblyopus lacepedii. The sequence goes on along the minus strand of CM068356.1, from coordinate 489,692 downwards.
TTCCTGGTCCAGTCCTGGAAACAGCTCCTGTCAGGTCCAGGGCCAGAGCCACAGCACTTCTGCATTTCCAGGGTGGAAATTACATTTGGATTTGTTCATTTGGACTGAAATAAACCTTTAAATAAAAATAGAAAGAGATGCACAATTACACACACCAAGATGTGTCATTTTCCATGTGTGTGAGAATTAACTCCACTTAGAGCGACTTTTTCCCTCGTTATAAACACACACAGTCAGAGGAGTCGACCATCTTGACTCACTTCACTCTTTGGCAAAGTTTGGCTCGATCAAAATGGACGGAGCGCATGAGTTTGGGGAAAACAAAGTTCCTATTGGACACTCGTTTTGCTCCCGTCATCACACAGCGTGAGTGTGACGTAGGATAAAGCCGCAGAAATGTACGGAAACCTCTATGTCTGCACTTTCAGAGGGGAAAAGGACGTTTCTGTCTTTTACCGTTACAAAGTTCTGCGGTTATAGAAAACATATTCCTCTGAGTCGTATACGATGTCGTAGGTCTTCGAGTGTTAATCCTATATTGCGTAAAATCCAGTGAGCTTCAAGTTAGAAAGTTGTCACCTCATCAGAAACACATATGGACTTGTGTTTTGTTTCTTTCACACATTTTTGAGTTAATCCTTTATTATTGTCTGTCTACATCTCCAAAGAGTGTTTTCAGTTTGAGAGAAAAACTAAATATGCAGAGTTTGCGTGTTAAACATGTGAATGAAAGAAAATTTTCATGAGGAAACATAACAGATCAGAAAATTGTGTATATACCGTATTTTTCGGATTATAAGTCGTTTTTTTTTCATGGTTAGGGTGGTGACTTATACTCAGGTGCGACTTATATATTAAATTTTTCACACTGACAGCCCATAGATCCAATATATGAATGGACAGAGCTAACGAGCTTAGGATCTTGTGGCTCCTCTCTCTGTAACTGCTGCTGTGGCCTCATCATTTGGGCCTTAAAATGTTCGTACGAACCTTCTCTACATGGCCCTGATTTATTTATTTTTTTTGCTATTTTGTCCGTCCCAAAAATCGTCCTGTAACCGTGAGCATTGGGAGCTTCGTTTGAGTGGAGTGTCGGTTCTTGGTCTCTGATTTTAAAAAATAAATTTCCCTCAAAACGACTTATAGTCCGGTTCAACTTATATAAGTTTTTTTGCTTCTTCATTACACATTTTTCAGCTGGTGCAACTTATACTCCGGAGCGACTTATAGTCCGAAAAATACGGTAAGTCCTTTAAGATGAGCAGTTGTTTTGGAGTCAGACCTGCTGCAGATGTCCGAGCACGTTCACTCTGCAGTCAAAGATGCCTTTTCCCTCCGCAGAGTACAGTTTGTGGATGAAGTCGGTGGTGTATTGCTCGTGGCAGTACTCGTTCCTGTGGACCAAAGCCAAACCATATCAAACCCTGGACACCACAGCCGCCCCTCACTGCCCCTGGCCCCGCTTTAGGTAAACATCATTACCGCAGCACTAATCCTCGCTGAATGTCCTTCTTCATCTTCTCGGCCAAATGCTCAACGTTTGTCTGCAAAATAAAAACATTAGAAATCAACTTTTTATCTCCAGACGTATGTTGTGTTGACTTCAGTGGTGGAATGTAAGGAATTAAAAGTAGTAAAGTACAGTTCTTTAGTATACATTTTAGGTATCTGTACTTTATTTGAGTAGATTTTAAGTGGATACTTTATACTTGGGCCCGACCGATATATCAGTTATATCAGATATGGGCCAATATTCCATGTGGACATGTTTTAACTTGTTATAAAGCTCAGACTCCCCATTTAATCCAGTTTACAGACAGATAAATGTCCTGATCTGTGGCTCCGCATCAGGATTTATCTGCGGAGTCATTTGTCTGTGTCCGTCCCGCCCCTGAACACATCACCATGTGCACTTGTTTACAGCCGCAGCCGTAGATCCACATAGATTATATAGATTATTTTCTTTTTCCGGCCGCTCAGTGTGAGTCTGGATTAAAGGACAGTTCTTGGTGCTGATCTGAGAGGAGCCTGTGTGAGGCTGAGTGTTGAAATGTGTCGGTTTTGAAGCTCGTTTTGGTTCTTTCTCATTGGTTAGCGATTAGCTGCTGTAGCTCGCACACATAAACAGGCTGTTTTCTCTTCTGTTAGCGACTGTAAAGTGACTATAGTGGCCGTATATATGTTACTGGACACACACTGATATGGAAATGAGCTGTGAATAGAGGTGTGAATTATCTGCATTTAGCAGATCATTAATTACCGCGGCGCACACGCATTTACCGCTAAAGGCTAATAGCGGTAGTTTACTTACAGTACTTTCTTTACTGGTTAGAATATCATACAAAAACACCATTAGGCCGAACTACTGTCTTTAAATATGACGTAAAGAGGCAGAAGAACAATAAATGTCGCCTAAATAAACCCAACTGAAAATCCAATAGAGCCAAACCTAAGTTTTATGAACAATAAGATTACAGTATCGGCTATTGGGAGCTCCGATTCCCATTTTATCGGTATCATATCGGCCGTTACAAAATCCATATTGGTCGGGCCCTACTTTTTACTTTTACTCGAGCGCATGTAGCTGTACTTTCAACTCCACTACATTTTTAAACAGGATTGAAAATCAGTGCATTGAATACTCACTTATTTGACTTTTTACTCTATAACCACTTCTTTAAAACTTTGAAGTAGATTTTTTTCATGTGATACTTTTACTTGAGTACTTCTTTGCTCTAGTATCTGTATTCCTAAAATCCCTCAGTTGTCCAGGTAGGAGGAAGTTTCACAGTTTCATTCAAGCTGCTGCTTCTTGTATCTGTACTTTTTTCTTGAGCACTTCTCCCAACATTTTATTCCCAAAAGTATCTCGTTTTCACTCATCCCACCTTCAGGTCGTGGATGGTGAAGGGGTCCTCGTAGATGTAGACGGCGTCCGCCCCCACAGCCAGGCCCGTGGACGTCGCCAGATACCCGCAGTATCCGCCCATCGTCTCCACCACAAACACTCGCCTCTTCGTGCCGGACGCAGACTGTTTGATCATGTCACAGCCCTGAGCACAAAAACAACTGTTAATTCCCTCACAAAAGGCCGAACAGGCGCGAGTCTGTGTGCTCCTCTGTGTCTTTTACTTATTTTATTCTACTTTGTGATTTTTATGGTGTTGCTTTAATTTGATTTACTGTTTTTTTTTTTGTTTTAGGACCGGTAAGACCAAACTTTATCCTTCTTTTTGTTTGGAAACTGCTCTGTTTGTAAAATGTGCCACAGAAATAAAGTGGATTTGGATTTGAATAGGCTACAGATATGAAGAGCACCGAGATATTTTTTGTCCATTTCTTTTGGTAGGGTTTTGGCAAGATTGTTTAGTGACAAGTTTGGCGTCTGATACTTTAATACATTAGAAAATGAAAATGTAGAGCAGGAACAATTACAGCACATACTCTTTAAATGACGTGTTTGTTTCCTGTTTTATTTTGACGTGTTTAACCTGTCGTGTGCGTTCAGATTTACTTCCTGTCCTTGTGTTTTCCCTCCACTGTGATTTCTTGCCCCGCCTCTAACCTGCTTCACCTGTGCCTCTTTGCCTCCCCTGTTTAAGCTGTGTGTGTTTCCCCTGTTCAGTGGCCGATTGTCTCGTTCCTCAGTGTCAAGTTTTCCAGCCTTTTTCTTCGCGTTCCGTGGTATTTTTGTGGATGACCACCAGCTTGTTTTTGGACCCTGATTTTGCCTGTTCCCCCTGGATTTGTTCATCTGAATATTGGACTGAATTTTTTTCTGGATTTAAAGACCTGGCCCTGGATTTTCCTCTCTCGAGTCCAAACCCACCTGCCTCCCTCACACATACACGGCCAGTTAAAAGTTTGGACATCTCATTCAGTGCTTATTTTTCCAATATTTTTTATTACTTTTGACATTTTATATACATACAGAAGACATCAAATATATGAGTTAAGCCGTGCGGTCAAAAACACTGAAGTGTCCAAACTTTGTACATACAGTAATTTGGAGCATTTTGATTTATTTAAAGCAAATCCAGCTGTGGAAATTTCTCTACACCATTATCTATTTTATCCATCCATCCCTTTTCTTCCGCTTATCCAGGGCTGGGTCACGGGGGCAGCAGCCTAAGCAGGGACTCCCAGACTTCCCGCACCCCAGACACTTCCTCCAGCTCCTCCAGGACCCCGAGGTGTTCCCAGGCCCAGAGACAGAGTCCCTCCCGTGTCCTGGGTCTTCCCCGGGGCCTCCTCCCGGTGGGACATGCCCAGAACATCTCCCGAGGGAGGCGTCCAGGATGCATCTGGACCAGATGCTCTTCCCCTCAGCTGCTCCTCTCCACGTGGAGGAGCAACGGTTCTACTCCGAGTTCCTCCCGTGTGACCGAGCTCCTCCCCCTCTCTCTAAGGGAGCGCCCGGCCTCTGCGGAGGAAACTCATTTCTTCGCTTGTATCAGCGATCTTGTCCTTTCGGTCGTTCCCCAGAGTCCGGACCACAGGTGAGGGGAGGAACCATAGACTGTATAAAAGAAGTGGACTAAGTGAGCGTGACGTCACCCACAGCGTTTAGCGTCGCTCAAATGAGGCTCGCGATGCCACGGTTACAGGAGCGAATTTGGAGCCAGGCTCTATGTTATGAATGGGGTTTTTTTGATGGACAAAATAGCGGGGGAAAAATTCAGGATCGTGTAGAACAGGTTCATACGAACATTTTAAGACCAAAATGACGAGGCCACAGTAGCAGGTACAGAGGGAGGAGCGATCAGATCTCAATGGGGAAAAAGGAGCCGGAAGAGCCTCCTGGAGCACTTCCTGTTTGGCACGCGGCGGCTAACGGGTTAGCTTAGTCCACTTAAATCTATGGGAGGAACGTGACTGAGGTAAATCCAGAGCTTCGCCTTTGGGCTCAGCTCTTCTTCACCACAACGGCCCCGACACAGCGACCGCATCACTGCCGACGCCGCACCGATCCACCTGTCGACCTCACGCTCCATCCTCCCCTCACTGAGAACAAGACCCCGACATACTGGAACTGCTCCCCACCACCCGGAGAGGGCGCCACCTTTGTCCAGTCAAGCTCTATTATCTATTTAATGAACTGATGAATAAAACGGTGCTCGCGTCGATATTGTCCAGTGCTCGTCCGTCTGACAGCAGTAATCAGAGGGTGATCAAAAGGCTGTGGTCTGTGTTACCGTCATGGCTGCGTTGACGGCGGTGTCTGCTCCCAGGCTGAAGTCTGTTCCCGGGACGTTGTTGCTGATGGTGGCCGGGATGATGCACATGGGGATACACAGCTCCTCGTAGTGACGCCGGGCATCAAACAGCTCCACGACGCCGTGATAGCCCTGCAGGTCAGCACGGAAACGTTAGAAAACACCGTAATGCTCCATCGTTTTATCACCCTGTCACTGGTTTTCATGGGTTTACCTCAAAGCCGCCGATCACGAGCAGCGCTGTAATACTGAACTTGTTGAGTGTGCCGACAATCTTATTTATGATTTTGGACGGGAGGGACCTAAAGGAAAAATAAGGATGTGCTCAGTTTACATCATTTAACCAGTGGTGGAAGAAGTACTACATTTTGTTACTTAAGCCAAAGTACAGATACTGGAGCAAAAAAATAATCAAGTAAAAGTATCACATGAAAAAATCTATTTAAGTAAAAGCATTAAATTGCCTGTTTAAAAATATATTTAAAGAGTAAAAAGTATTACCTCTGTGAAGTCGCCCCATCAAACTCAAACCTGCACTAAAACTCTGTCAGTCGTTTGTGCTGCAAAAAGTTTAGTTTGTGCGATTCTGGTGCTTAAGATATTTGCAGTTTTATTTTGTGCCGATGACGTCGTCCAGAACCTCAAAGTGTTAAATCGAGCTCAAAACAGGCAGAAAATTGTAGAAAACGTTTGTATTTGGTTTGTGCTGTTTTGTGCTGTGACAATTTTCATTTGTGTGAGTTTATTTCTAAAATGATTCATTATTATTTCTGCGGTAATTATAGGACGTCATTTCTGCTCAGTTGACGGCGACAAACTCCACAAAACTAGTGAAGAGAAACGACCTGAGGCTGAGGAAAAGTCTGTGTTATTATATATAATAACACATTATATATAAAAGACTGAAACAGACTTTTCCACAGCCTCAGGTCGTTTCTCTTCACAGTTTTTGTGCAGGTTTGAGTTTGATGGGGCGACTTCATGCAGGTAAAAGCATTCCAAGTAGATTTTGAGGCCTTATAAAGCTCCAAAAGGATTGATTTGATAGAGATTTGTGCTGAATTTTAAAACAGTTGAATACATTTGTGTCCTAGCTGTTTTTATTTGTATATTTTTGTTTGCTCATATTCTAAACTTGATAAAAATAAACCCTCGGCCTTTTCAGCAGGTCTCAAACATAAAAAAATACTTTTCCTTTTCAGTATTGCCCAAAAACCTAGTGGAGTAGACAGTACAGATACCTGCTCCCAAATGAGGAAAAGTAAAAAGTTTCCACTGTAAAATGCACTTAAGTAAAGTACATATACTTAAGAACAATACTTTACTACTAGTATTTTGTTACATTCCACCACTGCATTGAACAAAACATTTCCTGGATAAAAGATAAGAGACATTTCCTCTCGACAAGACACAGCACTGAGCCCACGTGGACGAGTTAGTTGAGCCTTTTGTCTGAGCTTTATGTCCTTCCAGATCATTTTCAGACATTTGGGGGTCAACATGTAAAACTTACCTACAGCCTTTATTTTACAGAAAAGAACCTTAAGAATGATCACCAACAGCCATTATCAGGAGCTGTCCAACCCATTATGTGTTAAAGTGTTGAAAATGTGTGATATTGTTGACTTAAGTCTCCTCAAAGTCCTGTACAAAGAGATGAAAACGAGACACTACAATTTAAAAGGAACCGACATGAAGTCGCCCCAACAAACTCAAACCTGCACAAAAACTGTGTCAGTCGTTTGTGCTGCAAAAAGTTTTGTTTGTGCGATTCTGGTTCTTCAGATATTTGCAGTTTTATTTCTGTGGTAATTATAGGACCGTTATCGCCACTAGTTTTGTGGAGTTTGTCTCCGTCAGCTGAGCGGAAATGACGTCCGATAATTACCACAGAAATAATGAATAATTTTAGAAATAAACTCACACAAATGAAAACTGTCACAGCACAAACCAAATACAAACGTTTTCTATAATTTTCTTCCTGTTTTGAGGCTGTTTCACATTCTGAGGTTCTGGACGACGTCATTGTCCCAAAATAAAACTGCAAATATCTGAAGAACCAGAATCACACAAACGAAACTTTCTGCAGCACAAACGACTGACACAGTTTTTGTGCAGGTTTGAGTTTGATGGGGCGACTTCATGCAGGTAAAAGTATTCCAAGTAGATTTTGAGGCCTTATAAAGCTCCAAAAGGATTGATTTGATAGAGATTTGTGCTGAATTTGTATGTAAGAAAACGAAGCTGTTCTGCATAAAAGGGAAGATTTCTGTTTGCAACTGATCCATAATTGTGACGGAAATGAAATGTACTTGAAATGTTTCACAGCGAATAATAATACATTTTATTTATTAGGTGCCTTTCTGGACACCCAAGGGCGCCTTACAATAAATAAACGAGTTAAGTGCAATAAAAACAGAGTTAAAAGCCACAGTTAAAGTGGGACAGTATTTAATTGATTGTCGGTGTAAATGTGTCTAGAAAAGGGAAAACAGAGCAGATAACATAAGATGACTCTTCTTTCTGCTCCTTTTCATTCATTTCTTATGTTTTGTGATACTGTCGATGTCATTTTATACTTTATGAATGAAATAAACAAATAATTTTCAAGATCTTGTCCCAACCCTTGTAGATAACTTTCTTTTACCTACACCTCAGTGTGTGAAATACCCGTCAGTATTCGTCCCCATCTCCAAATTGTTGAGCAATACAGATCTACATTTTCAATATGCAAAGTTGTGTATTACAATGTGAGCAAACGAGTGAATAAATGTTATCGACACGCAGTCAGTGACTTGTCAAGGACCAGGATTTTCAAGACACTAACTGGGGACAGAAAACTCACATAAGGGGTGAAATAATGAGCTGTGACCTGAGGTGGTTCATGACTGAGGGACGTCCAGTGACCTGCAGTGAGTCTGTGTTTGTCGCCCCAGCTCCTGCTGTACCCGGGGCCTCGCGCTGGGACTTTCGGGCCGTGTCGTGCCCGAGGCGGTTGCCTGGGGTCCTGCGTTCGCACCTGTCGGGCTGTGGACAGGGCGTGGTTGCTGTTTGCGGGTCGCAGGGTGGAGCTGTGGTTTAGGCGGGGAGGGTGAGGTGTGTGCTGCCTGGTGGGGCGGGGGTGGCTCTGCCGCTCCTCCGTGTGTTTGTGGATGTGGTGGCGGCGCAGGGGGAGAGAAGTTACTGTTCTTGGTCCTTGTCAGGGATTCGCCGTGTGTTTTAAAGCGGACTTTGTTTGGTGTTTTCCTCGTGCAGGGGCATCGGTGCAGATGTGTCGCGCTATGGTCCAGCTCCTCCAAACGGGACTTCTCAGTTTTGTACAAATTGTTTTCCTTCCAGATCCTGTAGTTTTTCTAACGTTACAGCCTCAAAATGCTGCTTTTAAGGCTTTTTATACTGCAATACTGCAGGCGCCTTATAATGCACGCCATAAAAAGCACCTTTAACCAGCACCTTAGGTCATGACAGCCATGTTTATTGTACTGTACGATACTGTGGATTATGTGCATATTCTCAGTTGTATTTGTCGAGTCTGTCAAATGTCTGTTTTATGTGTATTTTATGTCTGGGACTACGGATGGAAATTAGCGCTTGTGCTAAATCGGGCGTTTTTACGTCTTTTTTTACGATTTCATACAAATTGTTTGTTCATGAATATGCATTGTCCCACCCAAATAAACAAATACATTAAATGAATGAAATTTAGGGGGTGTGATGGGTTAATCGTGGGTCGGGCCTCCCCACACCCCCGCTGTATTTCGCACACTGCCTATAATTTAGTATTAGAATATAATAATAATTATGTTTTTCTCACCGTTTTGTCCCCAGAATGGAGCCTCCTTGCCCGGTCCATCCTGCGACTGTGTGCCACTCCATCTCAAACCCCTGCCAGGAAAACACATTTGTTGGTTTTCACTTAAGAGTTCACTAAGAAGACAAGACTTTAAATACGTACGTCTCCATCAGCCAGTCCCTCAAAGCCATTATGAAAAGCAAAGACCTTGTGCCCGTGAGCGATGGCTAACCTGACCGCAGACCTCACAGCAGCGTTCATCCCTGGAGCCGGAGCGCCAATGTTCACGATGGCCAGAGCGTAATTACTCTGGAAACAAACGCCATTTAGACTCCAGTTTAAATCACCGATAAAACCTTCCAAACGAATCTGACCCCTGACCTTAACTTGGGCAGGTTTTTGGAACGCAAGAAGTTTGTAGATATTCCAGTTCGTTTCAAAGCTCCTGCAAGAAACAGGTTTTGTCCAGTGGATGTAGTTTTGGATTATATTTGATTTACATTTGCAATTAGAAAACATTACCGTATTTTTCAGACTATAAGTCGCACTTTTTTTCAGGGTTTGGGTGTTTCCTGCGACTTATACTCAGGAGCGACTTATATATTACATTTTTCACAGTAACAGCCCATAGACCAAATACATGAATCGTATATATAAATCAAAAATGAAAAAACAAATCGTTATTTGTTTTTTCATTTTAGTTTTAGAGACAAGAGTTGTTTTTTCGTTTTCTTATTTTTGGTTCTATATTGAAAAACGAATGAACGAATGACACACGGATTCTTCTCTATTGGGTCGTTTTTATTCCTATAACTTCTATAATTTGTTTTTCAAGATGAAATGTCGGTTCTTGGTCTCTGATTTTATAAAATAAATTGACCCCAAAAAGCGCGACATAAAGTCTGGTGCGACTTATACATGTTTTTTTCTTCTTTGTTGTGCATTTTTTGGCTGGTGCGACTTACAGTGTGAAAAATACAGTAGTTTCTTTTACCCTCCACGCAGTTTGACGGCTTCATCAAACTTCTTCTCATTCATAGCTTCCTGGACCAGTTTAGTCTTTGGGAAACAAAAGGTGGTTTAGTTCTAGTTTAGTTCTGGTTTAGTTAATCCTGTGCTTGTCTACAGAAAACAGCGGCTCACCATTTCCACACACTCCATCAGCGGCAGCCGGACCGGGTGGTTCCCGGACAGGCCGATCACACAGGCCGGAGTGTCGGGCGTCGCCTCCATCAGGGCCACGACTGCCTCCACACCCAGTTTACTGCTCTGTGCGACGGAAACGACACTTCTTCATTTAAAATAATAATAGTGGCAACTTCCCCATTAGGGTGGAGATCATTTTTGGACAGTGATAAAAAATTCACAAAATTGTCAAATTTTTGGTTTGTTTCTCACTGAATGTGTCGGCAACTTTTTATCACTATCTAAAAATGATCTGGGAAAAAAATTATTTCACTCCGCCCTATTACGCATGGAAAACCGGAGATAATCTTTCAGTAAAATCCTGGTGTTAAATTCACCAAAATTCTGTCGAAGGCTGACGGAGTCCCTCCTCTCTGAACATGGCCCAGGACGGTCACTCTGGTGTCGTAGCCGAGCCTCTGAACCACCAGCTGAAGCAGAATAAAACATGAGTGAAACAACATTTTTCATATGCATTTACTGCAGTATAGCGGAGGTTACTTACATCTTTTATGTAAGTGGATGAAATTAACTTTCCATTTCTGTCAATAGCTCCTTCTGCAACAATTATGATGTTGAGTCTGGATGAATTGCGACTCTGTGATTAAAAAGTAACATTAAAAACCAAACGTATGAGGCGTGTAGTATTGTTTACAGCCGTATACAGCCCACTCTCTCTCTCTATATATATATGTGTGTGTGTGTATTAGGGATGGGCATTCGATTAGATTTTCGATTAATCATTAACATTTTAGATTAAAATTATCATCATTATTATTACTGTTACTAATCTGCATAAATAAACTCTAAATAAACTCTACAACATATAAACATAATGACTCCAGAGCCTCATCAGTGTGAGATCAGAATGTGTTTAATGCAGCTTTAAACATTTGTTTACGTCTTACACAAACTAAACTTAAAACCACATGACTCATTTGCATAAACAGTAAGTGAAAAAAGCAGCTCTTTCCTTGTGCTGCTGCTTCAGCTTCTGTTGGACTAAAGGACACGACTCAGTGGAATATGAGTGTTCTCCCTGTGACAGAGGATGTGATGAGGCTGTGAGTCTGTTCTGTGCGTATGTCGCGTTGCAGATGCTGCGTAAACATGTGAAACCGGGACACTCAAAAAAAAAAGATCATACCCGGGACACTGATGTGCAGGTAAACACACTCTGAGGAATATAGTGATCTCCAAGGAGCCAGAGCCGAGACGTGGGACTGTGGGGCCACAGCTCCAGTGTTTGTGCTGTGAGACGCAGCCTCGACTCCTGACGCTACGTTACACAGACACCTACATTCAGTTTGTCCATTAAAATGAACGGGATCGACCAAATTCTTAATGATCGATTATCGATTAATCGACTAATCAGGCCCGTCCCTTGTTTGTATCCCATAGTTAAAGATGCATTGTGCATCTTCTCGTGGAGGATCCGTCTCGCTTTTGCTTCTCCATGGAGGTGTTATCGCTTTGTCTGGAATGTTTCACAGTGCGGCATTAAACCTTTCTATCTTCATGGAGACCAAATCAGACCAAGTTACACATCAGATCTGTGGAGAGGCGACCCCCACACACAGTCAGAATACCTGCTTTTCTAGGTATTTTTGAGCTATAAAACCTGTAATTTATTAAATGTAAATAATGTCATATTGTGGAACATTTCAGGAAGAGCAATGACGTATCTGTAGAAACAAACAGCTGACGGGCTCTCCATTAAAAAAGTTACACAATGCACCTTTAAAAACAGTTTGTGTTACTAATGTACAGCTGTAAAGTTGTAGGTATTTACACGTTCAGTCAGTTAATCGTTTGTGTATTAATAGACAAATCACTTTATTTAGATCATGAGTTCTATGGGACAACAGCAGAAAGAAGTTAGTGAGATTTAGTATTTTTTTGGTATTTATATGTTAAAAAGTCAGATAAACTCTGATTTTCAAGTTTAATCTTTAGTCTTTATATAAATACATAAATACACTGCATAAATAGTTGTTTTGCCGTAACTCTGGCGCATGTGCAGTCTTGTAATCGCAGGTAATCGACTCATCGTGCCCATCCCTAACATGTATATGTGTATTTGCTGACCGCCTCCAGACGAGCACACATACGGTCCTCCCATCCTTCCTGTGGGGGGGCCTCAGGTATGAACAGCCAGTCTGCCCCGGCCGCCAGCGCCGACACTAAAGCCAGGTACCTAATGTGGGACAAAAGTCAACTTCAAGTCATTTGATCTGTAATAAAAGAAGCTGTAAACAAGCAACTCACCCACAGTGACGTCCCATGACCTCCAGAACAAAGGTGCGCTGGTGGCTGCGACAGAAATACACACTGTTTAACTACGGCTTTAAGTAAACAGTCAAAGATAAGGCACAATTCAGATCAGGCGAGGACAATATAGTGACAGAATAGCTGGCTTATAGTAATTATACGAGGGTCGTATGTAGGGTTGCAAAGGGATGGAAAATTCCTGAAAATTTCCATGTAAACTTTGGTACGGGAATTTTTAAAATAGGTAACTTTGCACAGGAATTTAGGGGAATTAGTGTAACAAAAATATAAACATTTTATTTTGTCATCAGCAGCTTTATTGCAAAAGGGAGATAATTAACACACACGACTCAACAAAACCTGAACGTTTGCTAAAATGTTGCTTACAGCTCCAACTTCAAAATGAAAAAAAATATATATAAAACAAAAACTACGGTCTCAAAAACTCAAAGCCTTATTTCTAGTTTCTCAGGCCTTATTTTTGCTTGTTCTCCATTCTTTCCAGTCCATAGAAAGCTACATTTAGCATATCTGTTTTAAGCTAGCACTAGCACGTTTTTCCAGTAACTAGCATCATAAGCTAACTACTTCAGTGACGTGGCACAAGCCTAATTTGCAAGTAAACTAGCACTCGATTGATTTTATTCTTCTTTACTGTTTCATTTCTACTTTAATATCACAGATCAAATATCCTCCACCTCATATTTCCTCAAACTGACTCGCTGCTGTCGTCCTTTGGCTGTAATGTTGCTCTCAGTCGTCTGAATTTGTTGTTGTGGCTCAGAAAAGCAGTTCTGCCTCTTCAGAATTATAGAAGTTATTGTGCACAAAATGCATGTCGGGGCTGTGGCTTCAGTGGCTCTTCAGAAAACAGTGTCTTTGTCCATATGAGTGAGGAACAGCAGCGACACACGACTTTACTCACACAAATCTGTCTGTTACAGCCAAGACTGTGCTACAAGATTGTGCTGCATTTTTCTCTACCAACTTTACTGATGCTCCTGACCTTCAACTTGGCAACGGGGAGTTCAATTTATCAACTGGACAAAAAGTTTTAGGTAGAAGACGTTTCGCGGCTCATCCGAGCTGCTTCTTCAGCTCTGGTCAGAGGCTGGAGGACACTGACTTTTATCTGCCTCAAGAGGGAGGAGTTAGATCCTCCAATTACTCTGAAACTAACCCTACTTGTTTGCAGTTTCTGTTTGCAGTTCCTGTTGAAATAGATTTGGGGTGGGGTCAAATGAGCAGAATCATACGGGGACATAACGGGGTAATCACACCTCTGGACCTGACCTGGACACGCCTGTTGTTTTCTTAGTTTGTTTTGATTGAAGTTTGAGAATGGAGTTATAGATGGAGACAGATTTTCTCCATTTCTGTTTAAAGAAGGGTTCTCTTTTTTAACAAAAGCCCTATTCGCACGGGATTAGTTTTACCTGTGGACCTTTGGTGATTTGTAATAATTGCGGAGGACGTCTGAGATCTTAATCCCGTGCGAATGCGCCACGCGTCTGTAATTTGTAAAGTAAAAATTCCGCCGCAAATTACCTACGATATTTCACCAAACACAGACGTCCGGTGATAATACGAGTCCTGTGTGAATCTGCAGGTCAGTGTTTGTTGTTGTAATTGCGTCTTTTCTGTCTATTCCTTTTATTTTCGCTGTCTTTTCTCTATATTTTCTCTATATTGCGCACATTTTATATCGTTTTGCGCTGCTTTTATATCTCTTTCCGGCTTGAGTAATGGAGGCTGCGGTAGAAATTTAGATCAGCAGTTTTGAGCTTTTTAGGGGCAAATTATAACACAGCCTCGTCGTCTCTACGTGGAAACCGATCCGCAAAAAGGGAAATTCTCGCAGGATGTTGACCTGGATGACATGTGTAGCCTCATGCGGTAAGGAACATTTCTTTAATTATTTTTTTTTTTTAGCATAATTTATAAATTTACTTTACTTACTTATTTAAAAGACATAGAAACGGATGTGATGTTACGACATATCTGGTCGTAATTTCAGTAAAATAGAGTAATTTATGGACTTATGCTTATCCCGTGCGAATAGGGCTTAAGACGGCTTCTTTAACTCCACGTTCAAACCAGTTCTTCTCTCTGGCTCAGATCTGCACCTCACTGTCCTCAAAGGCCCGTGGCTTTAAGGTGCAGATGTACAGCAGACTGAGGTCCGCTCTGGCTCTCTCGTCGGTGCTGGTTCATCCTCTTGTGCAGTGGCTGTTTTGTTTCTCCAGTGTAGCTCACTGCAGTCTTCACTACACTGAATGGAGTAGACAGTTTGGTCCTGAGGCTGGACCAGTTTCTGTCTTAAAGTGTTTGTGGGTTTGAAGTAGACGGGAATATCGTGTTGTCTGAAGCCCACCCCAGCAAGGTCAGGAATGGTTACCCCCCTTCTCCTGGGTTCTGGTTCTGTGTTTTCTTGTTTCTTCTCTCTCTAAGTTTTGGTGAAAGCCCCTTTAGGAAAACCACAAACAGAGAGGGAGTTCTGCACATGTTCTTCTTTCTCCTTTCCCTCAGTGCTTGTAGGAACTGGGCCCTGTGCACTACAAAAGGATTTTCTAGCAGAGTTAAACTGACTTGAATTACGCAGATTCATCTTAAAAGATCAATTTTAAGATTTTTTTCCTTAATAAGATGAGATTTTAAAAACTTGTTTCAAGATATTCCATCCTGATTTATCTTATCTCGATATTACAACTTATTCTGAGCACTTTTTATATTAACTCAGTCCAGGTTAAGCCTCTTTAACTTCCTTCTCAAACCAATAAGGGGAAAAATCTTGTCATAAATACTTGAAACTCGTGAAAATAGAGAATTTTTACCTCAAAACTGGTATTTTTTTCTTATTTTTCATAGGCCTTTTTTGCAGTATATGACATTAAACAGCTCTAACTTAGTTCTTCAATCACAGGTGGTTTTAAAGCTCAAAAATACCTAGAAAAACAGACATTCTGACTGAGCGGTGTCGCCTCTCCACAGATCTGGATAGAAAGGTTTAATATGACACTGTGAAACATTCCAGACAAAGCAAAAACATTTGATGGACTCTTCATCAGAAAAGTTACACAGTTTTTAAAGCTTTTTGTAAAGCTAATTGAAAGCGCTACTTAAATTAGACATAATCTGATCTTTATTTTAACACCAGAAAGAACGAACTCCAACAGGAGCAATGTGTGTTTTAACAAACTTAACCTTTTTTTTGAGTGAAAATTTCTTACTGCACTGTCAGAGAATTTCAATTAAAACGGGGCATTTTACCTCAAAATTGGTATTTTTTTCTTATTTTTTGATAGGCCTTTTGTGCAGTGTGTTTGTGCTGCAGTGGGTGGTGTGAATCAAAAAGCAGATACTGGTCCGTGCGCGGGGGCTTTCTGGGCTTTTCCCATTGATTCCCAAAAATTCCCATGGAAAGTTTCTGACTTGGAAAGTTCCCTGAATATGTTTGAGTTTAAAGCACGACTTGAGCTGCTACTAACCTTTGAGCGGTCGTCATTATAGCGTCGACGATCTCCATGATGCGGTGCAGCGCAGAGTCGGCGCCGATGGTCATGTCGGTGCCACAGAAGTCGTTGTCGATGGATCCCACCAGCCCCACGATGTTCAGATGGTCGTATTCTCTGGCCACTGGATCTGCGATTCTCCCTGGAGGCGTCACACACCAACAGTGACACTGTTTTATTATCATCTACTTTAGAATGTCGTTTCCTTCTGAAGAACAGACCTTCACACGTTTAACACACAAACCTGCAGATTTCGGATGAGTTCTTCTCTCAGACAGAAAACACTTCAGTTTGTTCCACCTTGTGATGTCATGTGGTAATACAGGAAGTGCTCCATTGTGTTTTTACACTCCACACACCTTCACTATCATCGTTTTATCATTTGGATCATTTCAGCTCTCCGTTGAACAAAATGCAGCTGTTCACTTGAAAACTACCACTTCATGACATCACAAGGTGGAACAGAGCGTTTGATCTCGGGTGATGCAGACAGACTAATAACGCAGGATTACTCAAACATGTGTGAATCAATCAATCAATGAATCAGTTTATTGCAGCAAATCAAAATACACCACAAAAAACAAACTCAAGTGAAGCTAAAATGACTTGGATTAAGAAAGTTTTACCACGATTTAAGTACATTTCACTTGACAAGTCAAATAATCTGCCAGTGCAGTGAGATCTGTGTACTTAAAATATGAAAATACATCTTACTACACTTAAAATAAGAAAAATAACAGGTTTTTGCACTTAAAATAAGAAATAAAATCAAATGTTGCTTGAATTAAGAAAAACACTTATTCCACTGCAGATCATTTCACTCGTCAAGATGAATCTGCTCAAATAAAGTCAAATGTTCTTCATTTAAATCAGTTTAACTCACCGAGATATTGTTATTTTCCAGTGTATGTTACAGTTTCATAACATAAAAAAGTCTATATACAGTATATATATATATATATATATATATACAGTATATATATATATATATACAGTATATATATATATATATACAGTATATATATATATATATATATACAGTATATATATATATATATATATATATCATATATATCAAACCAAACAGAATACAGGAACCCAGAAAAAGAAAATAAAGCTACAACTTGTTTGAAAAGGAGGATGAAGCAGACACTTATTTGCTCCTATCCCCTATTGTTATATCTGAATATTTATATATACATATTGTTTTAATTATAAGTTATTTATAATAATAATACATTTATAATACATTTTATTTATCAGGCGCCTTTCTTCTTACAGTTAAAAGCCACAGTTAAAGTGGGACAGTATTTAATTGACTGACTGTATTTAGCCTTCGATTTAGTTTGTAGATTTATTCATATTTAGTATTTAACAGTGTATTGGGAAGTATTTGTATCTTTTTATTCATTTTGAAGCTTCCTGTGGGACTGACCCCAATTTGACCTGTAAAAGATTCGTTAATTTCTCCAAAACTAAAGCAGCACAAACGAAACTTTTTGCAGCACAAACGAAACACAAACGACTGACATAGTTTTTGTGCAGGTTTGAGTTTGATGGGGCGACTTCACGGAGGCGACATAAAGCTCACAAAAGTCAATTTTGCAAAACATACGACCTTTAAACCCCTTTACCTTTCTCGACCAGCTCCTGAAGCAGGCCGCTCCACTCGCTCCGGAAGATATTGGCGCCGGTCAGGCTGCCGTCGCCGCCGCACACGCACAGGTTGGTGATGCCTCTCTTGACCAAGTTAAATGCAGCTGCAAGTCTGCCCTCGCGAGTGGTGAAGGCCTTGCACCGGGCACTGCCGATCACAGTCCCTCCCTGCACAGCACAGACACACATGAGTACAGCTGGGCTCACAGGTTCACTCTGGCAGAAGCTGCACAGGGGACGTACTTGGACATTCAACATGATCATGATCCAAAACACAAAGTGGAGCTGTGGCTCCAGCAGAAGAATCAGAATCAGAATCAGAATGACTTTTATTCATCCCCGAGGGGAAACTTTCTTTGTTAGAATAGAATAGAATAGAATATGTCTTTATGTCTTAAATGTCTTTATTGCCACATGTACAACGAAATTTAAAAAAAGTGTCGAGCAGTTTAAGGTGCTGGGGAAACGAGTGAATCCTCATACATACATCATACATACATCATACATACATCATACATACATCACACATACATCATACATACATCATACATACATCATACATACATCATACATACATCACACATACATCATACATACATCATACATACATCATACATACATCATACATACATCACACATACATCATACATACATCATACATACATCATACATACATCATACATACATCATACATACATCATACATACATCATACATACATCATACATACATCATACATACATCATACATACATCACACATACATCATACATACATCATACATACATCATACATACATCATACATACATCATACATACATCATACATACATCACACATACATCATACATGCATCATACATACATCATACATACATCATACATACATCACACATACATCACACATACATCATACATACATCATACATACATCACACATGCATCATACATACATCATACATGCATCATACATACATCATACATACATCATACATGCATCATACATACATCATACATACATCATACATACATCATACATACATCATACATACATCATACATGCATCATACATACATCATACATACATCATACATGCATCATACATACATCATACATACATCATACATACATCATACATACATCATACATACATCATACATACATCATACATACATCATACATACATCCACCTATTCCACCATCTCATATCATTCATAAATATATAAGTATATACATAGATTTAGTAAGTGTGGGGATGTTTATTAAGTGTGGTTATGACTGTAGGATAAAAACTGTCCTTCAGCCTCTCTGTCCTGGCCCTGACTGACCTGCACCTCTGACCCAACAGGAATAACAGTTCACACAGAGGGAGCCCGGGGTGTGAGGCGTCCCCGAGTGTGTGTGGCCCTTTCTGAGACCGTGGGAAGTGTGTAAGTCCTGAGAGGGCAGCCACTGGTTTATGAGCCTCTGCACAGCTTTGAGCTCTGAGCCGCCGTGCAGCTGGTGTGGACCACACGCCGACGCAACACAGGTGCAACCGACCGAGAACATGCTGTTAGAATCGAGTTCTCAAAAATAAGATCAGGTAAATACAATAAGGTAAAAGATAAAGATAAAAATAGTTCCCTCTCAAAAATTATTTACATCAAGCGACATATTTACAACTATACACATGTGTGAGCAGGAAATGGATATTTACAGTAGTTTGTCAGTGATTTAAAGTGCAAAATATAAAGAATAAAGAATAAAGTGGAGGTTCTGGAGTGGCAGAATATAAAGAATAAAGAATAAAGTGGAGGTTCTGGAGCCTCTTCCTCAGCACAGAGTCTGGAGCAGGGAGGGTGTTTTCCTCCCCGACCCCCTCGCAGCTTCGTACCCCCGGCCGGGTGGGCGGGTCTGGATCCAGCGCCGTCAGGGCTGCAGGATCCGGATGCTGCTTCCTCCACAGCCGCCCCTCCTGCTGCTGGTCCAGAGGAATGTTTGTACTGTGTTTTCACTGTGTTGCTGATGCTCGGAGGTGTTTTTACTTTGTGCACTCTTTCCAAACGAGGCCCCGTTAGGAGCCTGGTCTCTTTTTTTCCTCCTCCCTCTGTCCTCATGTGATGCTGTTTTGTTTGTTTCTATCTGCTGCCTGCCGTCCGGTCCGTGTTGTCTTCCTCATGCGATATTGTTTTTTTTTGTATGTTGTAATGTACGGACGGGGCGACAAATCTGAGACGTTTTCTCTGCGTTTATTTTAGTTTTCACAGTGTTCCATGTGTTGAAGTTGGTGAATGAGAATAAATGTTCCACATGATCATCAGTACAGAGCCTGAAGTAATTTGAACTGTGAAGAAAAACCAGGGGAGCTGCAGTGTAGTTTCTGTTCTCATTGTGATTTAAAAAGAGGAAACACAGGCGTTTGATAATAAACAGCTTCATCTGAGCACTGACCATGAGTGAGAGAAAGGGTTTTGTGTTTTCATTCATATTCTCTGAAACACGGACAAGAAATCATCCAAATTCTGCCAGGTTATGTAAACTGATGAGCACAACTGCACGTCTTAAGCCACAGATAAAGAAAAGATGGCAGGACAGAACAGCTGATTGTGTTATCTACAAAATGAAAAGATTTTTGGCCACACCACCAAAATCTTTCTCTGTTCAGTGTTCACACGTCAGACGAGCCTAAAAATGACCGAACAGATCAGATTTGGTGAAAAAAGAAGCACGACATTTGCCACATAAATAAATCTGATCCGCATGATGCAAAGTTGTAGTTACGTGATTGTCTTAAACCAAATGAACTGCCATTCCAAGCTTATATAAGTTTGTTTTAATGCCTCAGAAAACAAAATGACTATTGGAAATGAAGACGAGACGAATGTGAACAAAGTAATATTCTGGCCATTGTGTTTTGTACCTAGTCCAACGTGCAGACAGCCGTAAAGGGTCAATAACATTATCTCTAATCTTAAAGCTAAATCTGCTTCACTAATTTAGGTATAAGGGCATTTTGTTTGGTTAATTGTCACCTGATTAAGTCTGCATATAGCAACATACAACACGGTGTCTGCAGTCGGACAAACGAAGACAAACAACACTTGTTTATAGTGACAACATGCAAAATAAGCTGGTGTTAAACAATAGTGACAAGCTCAAGTCCCCTTACCAGAGAAATTCACTTTAGACAAGTGGACAGAGGCAGAAAAGACAGTTATAACAGTATAAACGGACACATATGAGCAGTATATTCTGAATAAGACACAATGAGCAGTAGGGTGGAGAGTTTTTCCACATCATTTTTGGACAGTGATAAAAAGTTTTCGACACATTCAGGCCTCGTCCACACGTATCCGGGGATCTGATAAACCGAAGATGTTCTGCTGAGTTCTGACCCGTCGTCCACACGAACACGCATCACAAACGAGTATTCAGGGAAAACTCCGGCCAAAGGGAAGATTTTTGAAAACTCCGTTTCTGCCTGTTTGTGTGGACAGAGATCACTGGGGTTTTGTGTTTTAAAACGTCACTGCGCCAAAAAATATGAATCTGTCCTGACGTCAAACGTGCGACATTTGTTTAGGCGACTGCAAAAGCCAAAGAGCCAGAGCCGGAGCCGGAGCCGGAGCCAGAGCCGGAGCCAGAGCAAAGCCAGAGCCAGAGCCAGAGCCAGAGCCAGAGCCAGAGCAAAGCCAGAGCCAGAGCAAAGCCAGAGCCAGAGCCAGAGCCAGAGCCAGAGCCAGAGCCAGAGCCAGAGCCAGAGCCAGAGCCAGAGCCAGAGCCAGAGCCAGAGCCAGAGCCAGAGCCAGAGCAGAGCCAGAGCAGAGCCAGAGCCAGAGCAGAGCCAGAGCAGAGCCAGAGCCAGAGCCAGAGCCAGAGCCAGAGCCAGAGCCAGAGCAGAGCCAGAGCCAGAGCCAGAGCCAGAGCCAGAGCCAGAGCCAGAGCCAGAGCCAGAGCCAGAGCCAGAGCCAGAGCCAGAGCAGAGCCAGAGCCAGAGCCAGAGCCAGAGCCAGAGCCAGAGCCAGAGCCAGAGCCAGAGCCAGAGCCAGAGCCAGAGCCAGAGCCAGAGCCAGAGCCAGAGCAGAGCCAGAGCCAGAGCCAGAGCCAGAGCCAGAGCCAGAGCCAGAGCCCAGAGCCCAGAGCCAGAGCAAAGCCAGAGCCAGAGCCAGAGCCACAGCCAGAGCCACAGCCCAGAGCCAGAGCCAGAGCCAGAGCCAGAGCCAGAGCCAGAGCCAGAGCCAGAGCCAGAGCCAGAGCCAGAGCCAGACAGAGCCAGAGCCAGAGCCAGAGCCAGAGCCAGAGCCAGAGCCAGAGCCAGAGCCAGAGCCAGAGCCAGACCCAGAGCCAGAGCCAGAGCAAAGCCAGAGCCAGAGCCAGAGCCAGAGCCCAGAGCCAGAGTCAGAGCCAGAGCCCAGAGCCAGAGTCAGAGCCAGAGCCAGAGCCAGAGTCAGAGCCAGAGCCAGAGCCACAGCCAGAGCCACAGCCCAGAGCCAGAGCCAGAGCCACAGCCAGAGCCAGAGCCAGAGCCAGAGCCAGAGCCAGAGCCAGAGCCACAGCCCACAGCCCAGAGCCAGAGCCCAGAGCCAGAGCCAGAGCCAGAGCCAGAGCCAGAGCCAGAGCCAGAGCCAGAGCCAGAGCCAGAGCAGAGCAGAGCCAGAGCCAGAGCCAGAGCCAGAGCCAGAGCCAGAGCCAGAGCCAGAGCCAGAGCCAGAGCCAGAGCCAGAGCCAGAG
Organism: Odontamblyopus lacepedii; assembly: GCA_034769755.1. Lineage (NCBI taxonomy): Eukaryota > Metazoa > Chordata > Actinopteri > Gobiiformes > Gobiidae > Odontamblyopus > Odontamblyopus lacepedii. Next base: position 467,350 of record CM068356.1, on the reverse strand, counting down.
CCAGAGCCAGAGCCAGAGCAAAGCCAGAGCCAGAGCCAGAGCCAGAGCCAGAGCCAGAGCCAGAGCCAGAGCCAGAGCCAGAGCAAAGCCAGAGCCAGAGCCAGAGCCAGAGCCAGAGCAAAGCCAGAGCCAGAGCCAGACCCAGAGCCAGAGCCAGAGCCAGACCCAGAGCCAGAGCCAGAGCCAGAGCCGGAGCCAGAGCCAGAGCCAGAGCCGGAGCCAGAGCCAGAGCCAGAGCCAGAGCCACAGCCAGAGCCACAGCCCAGAGCCAGAGCAGACTATGGAGCGGAGTCGTGTCTTCAGAGCTGTGGGAGCATTCAGTATTGTGCAGGTGCTGTGTACATGTTTAATTGCAGAAGTCCAACTACTGCTCCATGTTTTCTGTTGTTTAAGTTTAGGCGGAAGTGACGGTGAAGTGAGAGCTCAATGGAAATAACGCCATCTACAGGTCTGGAATGTGTATGAATGTGGTTGAAAAGGCAGATGTTCGGTGATGTGTGGAAGGTGTTTTTTTCGAAGACGAGGTGGTGTGGATAAAACTATTTTTATAAACGGAGAAGGGGAAATGTTCGGTTTCAAAAATACCCGGCTACATGTGTACATGGCCTCAGTGAGAAACAAACCAAAAAATGAGACATTCTGAAGCAAATCTTCAGTCTCCACAACCTGAATAAACGGGGAATATGGACTATTCTGACCAAAGTCACAAAAACACAAAAACAGAGGTTAGTAAAACACACAAGTCATTAGGGCTGCAGCTATCGATTATTACAGTAATCGATTATTCTGTCGATTATTTTGTTTGAATAATCGAGTAATCGTTTGTTATTGTCGTGTCTACTTTGCACATGTTAAGTCCACTCCACCTGCACTGACAGATACACGTGTTTTGGACATGAAAAACGTAATTATCACTGGGCTCAGGTCGACTCACCTCGTGGTTTCTTTTCCACTTGATGTAATGTACGGTTCTGTTTACATGTTGTAGCATCAGTGTGGAGAAGGTGACTTTTAAAATGTAATCCCCTACAGATTACAGATTACATTCCCCAAAATGTAGTTTGTGACGTAATCAATTAAATTACTTAAGTGAGTAACGTAATCTGAATACTTTGGATTACTTGATATTGTCATGATTTTTAAAACTACATAAATGTAGCAACCAACTCCTGCAAATTCTTGTTTGGTTTTAGACCTGGTTTAGTCCTGGTTTAGACCTGGTTTTAGATCTAAATTACACCTGGTTTAGCTCGATTCTGAGCAGACACAAAATTGAATGAATCTTTCCAAATGTTTATTCATGAAAAAATAGTAAAGACAGAAAGACATTTAAAAAATCAGGTTCTTCCTCTGAACTGTTTCTGGACTATATATAAATGTGTGATGTTTCCATACAGATTTATCCTGCACTTCCTTTTCTTACCCCACTTATATTTTGTAAAGACACAAATTCTGAAACATTAAACACACTGAGAAAAGTGTATATATGCAAATATTTATATGTGCAAATTTGTTTTGAGAGCCCTAAGGTGTAAATACAAATACACTGTTCTGAGAAACTGTCCTCCCCCCTCCCCTCACATCCCCTCCCCTCACATCCCCTCCCCTCACATCCCCTCCCCTCACATCCCCTCCCCTCCCATCCCCTCCCCTCCCATCCCCTCCCCTCCCATCCCCTCCCCTCACACCCCCTCCCCTCACATCCCCTCCCCTCCCATCCCCTCCCCTCCCATCCCCTCCCCTCACACCCCCTCCCCTCACATCCCCTCCCCTCCCATCCCCTCCCCTCCCATCCCCTCCCCTCCCATCCCCTCACCTCACAGCGCCTCCCCTCACATCCCCTCCCCTCACATCCCCTCCCCTCACATCCCCTCCCCTCACATCCCCTCCCCTCCCATCCCCTCCCCTCACACCCTCCCCTCCCATCCCCTCCCCTCACACCCCCTCCCCTCACATCCCCTCCCCTCACATCCCCTCCCCTCACATCCCCTCCCCTCACATCCCCTCCCCTCACATCCCCTCCCCTCACATCCCCTCCCCTCACATCCCCTCCCCTCACATCCCCTCCCCTGTTTGGTTTGTCTCTTGTAGATGTTTTGTTGTTGCAGAAAATTGCAAAAATTATAGAAAAAACTCTTATCCATCTGATCCATTCTCCTGCTGTTCTGTCCATTCCTTATACGACTAAGAGATGGGTCCTAATAGTTTCTGTGTTAGTCTGGACGAGTTAGTTTTGTAAAAATAAAATAATTATAACTGCGTTTACTAACCTCTGTTTTTGTGTTTTTGTGACTTTGGTCAGAATAGTCCATATTCCCCCGTTTATTCAGGTTGTGGAGACTGAAGATTTGCTTCAAAATGTCTCATTTTTTGGTTTGTTTCTCACTGAATGTGTCGACAACTTTTTATCACTGTCCAAAAATGATCTGGATAAAGGGTTTTTTCCGCCCTGATGAGCAGTGACGTGTGCTTTACTCACGAGTTGGATGATGTTGGTCACGCTCTGCCAATGAGCCAGTTTGATGTTGTCTCCTCCGTCCACCAGACCCTGGTACCCCTACGGACGAGCCACAGGGCTGTGTGAAGCCACAATACGGCTGTTTACACAACAACGTGAAGAAACCTGACGTCGGCCTCACCTCGTGGATTAGATAGACCTTGGCCCCGACGTAGATGCCCATCCTGGTGACCGCTCGCACCGCAGCGTTCATTCCTTTCACACCAGAACACATCAGTAAAAGCTCCATATGACACCAAACCGCCTCTCGTGAGCTTTGAGCCGTGTTCTAATGTCGTTCCCTCCTCAAAAACAGACCTGGAGTTACGTTCTGTTTCATTCACACGTTTGAGTCACACTTCAGTCTGTCCATATCTCCAAAGCTCAAAATGCCAAATGTAGTCAAGCTAAAAATGACTCGGATTAAGAAAGTTTTACCATTATTTGAGTAAATTTCACTTGAAAAGTAAAATGATCTGCCAGTGCAGTGAGATTTTTGTACTTAAAATATGAAAATACATCTTGCTTAAACTTAAAATAAGAAAACAACAACTTTTTGCACTGAAAATAAGAAATAAAATCAAATGTTGCAAATGTTGAATTAAGGAAAAACACTTATTGCACTGGCAGATCCTTTCACTTAAAACAGGGCAATTTTACCTCAAAATTGGTATTTTTTTCTTATTTTTGATCGGCCTTTTTGCTGTGTACAGATATGCAAATAATGTATATACTTATAAATATATTGAGAATCAGTCATGGTGGAACGATACTTGGACTTAAAGATCTTCATGTGGGAAAATATATAGAATATAAATCTATAATATAATAATATATTATAGATCTATCTCCATTTCATCTGATAAATGTGAATTTAAGCTTAAAATGAGCCAAACTTTACTGAAACACTGGGGCCTTTTCTGGACTCTTCTTTAAGAACTTCCACTTTCCACAGAACTGTGAAGAAAGTGAAGGAAGTGTGAAGGTCCCACTGGAGTTAGATTCTGTCACTGGTTTTACAGCGATATTTACCTCTGCACCTTAATACAGATGTGCTGTACACCTGCTCTGTGCTCTGTGCTCTACACCTGCTCTGTGCTGTACACCTGCTCTGTGCTCTGTGCTCTACACCTGCTCTGTGCTGTACACCTGCTCTGTGCTCTGTGCTGTACACCTGCTCTGTGCTGTACACCTGCTCTGTGCTCTGTGCTGTACACCTGCTCTGTGCTGTACACCTGCTCTGTGCTCTACACCTGCTCTGTGCTGTACACCTGCTCTGTGCTCTACACCTGCTCTGTGCTGTACACCTGCTCTGTGCTGACCGAGTCCAAGCACCTTCAAGACCGAGACAGTCTCTATATCCTCCCTCTGTTCAGTCTCTATATCCTCCCTCTGTTCAGTCTCTATATCCTCCCTCTGTTCAGTCTCTATATCCTCCCTCTGTTCAGTCTCTATATCCTCCCTCTGTTCAGTCTCTATATCCTCCCTCTGTTCAGTCTCTATATCCTCCCTCTCTTCTCTCAGTCTCTATATCCTCCCTCTGTTCAGTCTCTATATCCTCCCTCTGTTCAGTCTCTATATCCTCCCTCTGTTCAGTCTCTATATCCTCCCTCTGTTCAGTCTCTATATCCTCCCTCTGTTCAGTCTCTATATCCTCCCTCTGTTCTCTCAGTCTTTGCTCCTGTTTTGTTTCTTGCAGCTTCTTCTGAGCCCTCAGTGCGTGCCCCTGGTTGAGGTGACATTGAATGACCCGAGCTTTATTATTTTATTATTACACGTGTTATAATGAGCTTTATTATTTTATTATTACACGTGTTATAATGAGCTTTATTATTTTATTATTACACGTGTTATAATGAGCTTTATTATTTTATTATTACACGTGTTATAATGAGCTTTATTATTTTATTATTACACATGTTATAATGTCTTGGGCTGAGCAGAAGTTTTGCTACGTTTTTTCAAAGACTAATAAATCCCTGTGTACCTGAGGCAGATCTAAACGGTATTACTGTAGGATCGAGCGTGTTTTTACTTCAGTTTGTGTATATAAGGAACATTTAATTTCTATTCAAGGTCACTAAGGTAAAGGTTACTACATATTTCACATTTGAGGAACTGGCTGATGAGTTAACGTAACTTGCTGTGCCTTGTTGGATGAAAAAGTAATTTACTTCACTGAGGAATGCATTTCTGTTTCCTAGATTTATTCAAGTAAAGTCAACTTATTAGACTTTACAGTGTGGGTGCAAGTGGAAGATCGATTCTTACCTTAGGTCTGTTTCATGCTTGGGGTTTTGCCTATAAATCTAAAACTGAAACTGCATCTGCCGGAGACGGAAGACAGCAACTGCTCAGCCTAACGTAATCAAATCCCACTGATTAGTAAAAGAGTAATTTATCAATGCCATTAAGACATCTGAGTGCACTATAGCGCCCCCACTCTGCTCAACCCGGGCCATAAACCAGTGTTAAACGAATCGTACCGGAGCTAAACCCGGAGCCAAACGCGCACTTTAGCTCCTGCTCTCCGTGCGTCAAAGCGCGGAGGAAAGTCTCACCTTGTGCATCTCCGCCGCTGGTCAGCACCGCCATGGCGCGTCCGGCCCCCGTCATCTTCAGCTTCTCCAGGTCTACGGAGTTCAGTCTCTTCATTGTTTCCAGATTGTGCTGAGACAATAACACATTCAGTGCTGAGTTAGGAAAAAGGAGGCCGTGGTTTGGTTTGGTTTGGTTTGGTTTGGTCCTGGGGTCGCTTCCTCGTTTGTAGGTTCTTGTGCTGAGCGTTCAGCCCCAGCGAAGATTTCCCCACAGCTCGGCTCCTCCCATAGACAGAAATCTGAGGAACAGTGTTTTCTGCGCGCTCCCTGCTCCACTGCAGCGATCCGCCAGCGTCAGGTCGGTGCGTAACGAGCGCGTCGGAGTTTGGACCTGCCCATCGGCCGTGCCCTGTTTTTTCAACCCGCTGTGCTCAAAGTTGAGCGGCACGTACACCACGGATCTACAATGACCCAATGCGTTCCGCTAAAAACAGAAACAGGAAACGCTAAAGCAGCCGCACTGTTTGCCTCGAAAGACTCGCGTAACATTGCAAACCTGTAATGATCAGATCATTAACCACACGCCTACAGGAAAAGGCGGCACAGATTGTATTTTAATACGAATATCACAGAGAAATGGCTCTTAAATATGAATGAACTCTCGTGTGACACAGTGTGAGGCTTTAGGGCATTCAGTTATTACAGATACACAGGCCTAAACGTCACCTGCCCTGCAGCCCAAAGGGCACTTTACTAAACAGGTTATGATCACAAACTGTCCTCTACACACAGGTTTGGCACATTTCCAGCAGAAACTTGAATCGTCATAAATTTCTCTGGTCTCAGCCATTTCAGCAGGTCGCAAACCTAAAGAAAAGCACTTTTTACTTTTCAATTAAAAACAAATTACAAGTAGAAGATTCAGTTACAGATACACGCTCTCAAATGTAGTGAAGTAAAAGTAAAAATGTGCAGCTCCTCTATCCAACTTAATACAAATCAGTAGAATAATGATTCCCTCTGTGACCTTTGTGTCTTTAGGCAAAACCATGAGCCGCTCTTCGCATCTTTATGATCAGTGTTTGGCGCTTTGACGGGGCCCCCGGGGCCAGGGGCCAGCAGGGTTTTTGGGCAGGTGCACAGAGGCTCAGTCTGCACATTTACCCCTGAGGTGTGGGGCTCTTTCCTCAGCGCAGTGAAGCCTCAGTGTTGTGCGCGATCACTGCGCTACTGTGTTTGGCACTATATTGTTGTGCGCAAGGTTACGCTGTTATGAAGGCGGAGCCTCCTGTCACTCCTCAGAGCCCCGGGGCCCTGCGGCTCCCTTAAAATATTAAACATGTCTCCTGGCTCGTGTGTCTTGCTCATTTGGTGAGTTACCCGCAGTTATTCTGCAAAGAGACACGAGCTGAGGGCGAGAGCTGCTGTGCACAGAGACACTGACTGCTGTTGTTTAGGATTCCTCTCTGTGCATCAGGGACTAAAACTATTGATTATGTGGGGGGCGGGGGCTTTACAGAATGTCAGGATTGAGTGCACTTAACCTAAACCTTCCTAAAAAGCACAAAGTCATGAGAAAACCAACACTTTATCACGAGCCTTTTTAACGCCATTTTATTACGTAACATCAGCACAACATTTTCAGTGGCCAAAGACCGTGAGTCCAGGGTCCGCTCCGGAGTGAACTAACGTGTCCTGGTCATGTAAGACTCATCCAGCAGGGGGCGCCACTGTGCTCACAGTCTATAATGTCCGCGGAAACCCCGCTCATCAAACACTTCAGACACAGCCGTGCAGGAGTCTGAACTCTGTCCTCTGTCTGCAGGAGTCTGAACAGGAGTCTCTCTCTCTCTGCAGGAGTCTGAACAGGAGTCTCTCTCTCTGCAGGAGTCTGAACAGGAGTCTCTCTCTCTGCAGGAGTCTGAACAGGAGTCTCTCTCTCTGCAGGAGTCTGAACAGGAGTCTCTCTCTCTGCAGGAGTCTGAACAGGAGTCTGAACAGGAGTCTCTCTCTCTCTGCAGGAGTCTAAACTCTCTGGACGGAGCGTTTCCAGCCCGCAGCTTTGTCCGCGCACCGTGAGTACTTCGCCAAAGCGCAGAGTCCGTGTTGTCCCGTAGGAGGAAAAAGTGGGTCAGCTGCGGTATAGATCCGTGTGAAGTCCACATGTGGGGAAAACACGAACAGTTTTGTTTGGTTCGGGGTAGAAATAAGTGAACGGGGGAAGTGGAGAAGTACTTCAGACTAAACTGTTACGGTTGTGTTTGTGGGACCCCTGCACTTTCTACAATCATATTTAGGCCACAGCTGGAGTTATTTGCCTCTGAGTGCACATTATTGTGGATTATATTTGTCTTTAGAGGAGAAATGGTGTAAACTAACGTGGACTAGCGGATCTGCATGTTGGTGCACAGAGGGAAAGTGACTCTGATAATTAACTTTGTCAAAAACAGAGCTAATGTTTCCTGTAAAGTGGAAAGAGAAATGGACGGAGGGGGAAAGAGACATGAGTCCGTTATGTGGGTTATGTAAAATGTGTTCCTTCTTTTTGGACAGTGGACTTAAAGTCTCTGTATGGACATGGTTTTGTATAAGACTTTATGTGTTTGTCTTTGCAAACGTGAAAACGGAAAGAACAACATTAAATAAACTGCGTGAGAAGTGAGTTGTTGTTTTTTTACCGGGTAAGGAAAATGAAAAAGATGACATTATACTGTTGATTATAATATATTGAAATATGATTCTAAATGAACTTTATACAGAATCTGAGCACACATTTATTTAAAGAGTCATTATTCCTCGAATTCTAAAACAAATGAGTTTGGTAATGATATAGATCCTGATCATCAGTTTTCTAATAATATACTCAGTGATTGTAAATGTTCTACTGATGATCAGACGTCCTGATGTGGATGGAGCCTTTACAGGAATTAATTTCTCTAGTAAAAGTCTTATAAACATTACAATAACAAACACACACATAACAAAGTATCTTAGACCGTTTGGAAAGTCGGTGTCATCGCTGTGTTAGCAATGCTGTGACTTTAGCTCAGCCATATTTACCGACGAGGATCACAAATGGCACAGATAGTTCTGAATTTAACTTTTATTTCAACTGAAGCTGCTAAATCAGACCTTCACTGCACGATTCTGTCTCATGCAGAATATTGTTTTACAGTCTGGTCATTCGCCGGCACCACAGAACTAAAACCTATAGAACAACTTTATAAAAAAGCATCAAGGTGTTCGCTAAAAAGCCACATTCAACTCATCACTGTGAAATTTTAGAGAAATACCATCTTTTAAGTTTTGAAAGTTTTAACGCCTTTAAACCTGCTTGTCTCATCTGTAAATCCCTCCATGGCCGAGCTCCTCCTCCTCAGAGGAATTTATTAGCTGTAGAGAATCTCAGGAGCAGATCTGCCTCCAGAGGCGACTGAGGTTCATTTAGACGAACAGACACAAAACACCATTTCTGTTCAGGGCTGCGGGAACTGGAACAGTCCCCAACATCTACACGAGAGAGTTCCACCCTTAAGGCTTTCAAACAGAGCTCAAAAAATGGCTCAAAATCAATCAAACCTGTGAACATAGATGAGGTTTAATGTGTGCAGTGTAAATGGTTTATGTTGTTGTGTCTTTTGTCTGTAAATGTCCGAGGACGACGGATGGAAAGTAGCTTCTAGCTAAATCCGGCATATTTACACAATGTCATGAATTTGTACAAAGTGTTCATTAATGTGCAATGTGCTCATGAAATAAAATGATTTATATAAAAGAACATTATTTACAGAATAGTGTAAACAGAAGAGCCACACTGCAAAAAACATCTGGTCAAGCTAAAATGACTTGGATTAAGAAAGTTTTACCAGGACTTGAGTCAATTTCACTTGACCAGTAAAATAATCTGCCAGTGCTTACTCTCTCTGTACTTAAAACATGAAGAAGAAAAAAACTTACTACACTTAAAATAAGAAAAACAACAACTTTTTGCACCTAAAATAAGAAATAAAATCAAATGTTGCTTGAATTAAGAAAAAAACACTTATTCCACTGGCAGATAATTTCACCTGTCAAGATGAATCTGCTCAAATAAAGTCAAATGTTCTTAAGTCGAGTGCACTGTCAGTGTTTTGGGCCTCGGTCGACTCGGAGCTTGACCGCAGGCTCTACAGGGGTTTATATTTAATGTGTGAACATGTCATAATTCAAAACAATCCGATCTGTTTGTGTCAGAAAGATGTTTCCGTACGTGGTTGGCCTGGTGGCCCTGTTCCTGATCTGCCGCTGGCTGAAGGAGCTGAAGCGAGTCCCGGATAAAGGGGGCAGGTTTGTGTACATCACGGGCTGTGACAGCGGCTTTGGGAACCTCCTGGCTCGTCACCTGGACACACTGGGGTATCGCGTCATCGCCGGCTGCTACACGGAGAAGGGAGAGGACGAGCTGAGGAAAACCGCCTCCGATCGCCTGAGCACGCTCCACCTGGACGTTACGGACACCGCAAGCGTCGCCAAAGCAGCCGACGACATCAGGAGTCTGGTGGGAAATAAGGGTGAGTTTAACTATTGTATCTGTTTCTGCGCTTGTTCCAACCAATCAGGCAAACACTATTTACACAGCCCTTTGCTTAAAACGCACTTTTGTGAATTTTTAGCCATGTTATAACTAGGGCTCGACCGATATGGATTTTGCTGCAGCCGATATGATACCGATAAAATGGGAGTTGGAGCTGCCGATATAATCGCCGATATATTTATGATGTAAAAATTCACTGTAAATCTTCAGTTGTTTATAAAACTTCGGTTTGGCTCTATTGGATTTTCAGTTGGGTTTATTTAGGCGACATTTATTGTTCTTCTGCCTCTTTACGTCATATTTAAAGACAGTAGTTCGGCCTAATGGTGTTTTTGTATCATATTCTAGCCAGTAAAGAAAGTGCTGTAAGTAAACTACCGCTATTAGCCTTTAGCGGTAAATGCGTGTGCGCCGCGGTAATTAATGATCTGCTAAATGCTGATAATTCACACTTCTATTCACAGCTCATTTCCATATCAGTGCGTGTCCAGTAACATATATACGGCCACTATAGTCACTTTACAGTCGCTAACAGAAGAGAAAACAGCCTGTTTATGTGTGCGAGCTACAGCAGCTAATCGCTAACCAATGAGAAAGAACCAAAACGAGCTTCAAAACCGACACATTTCAACACTCAGCCTCACACAGGCTCCTCTCAGATCAGCACTAAGAACTGTCCTTTAATCCAGACTCACACTGAGCGGCCGGAAAAACAAGAGAATCTCAGTGTTGTGCAGGTGGATCTGTGGCTGTGGCTGTAAACAAGTGCACATGGTGATGCGTTCAGGACATTTATCTGTCTGTAAACTGGATTAAATGGGCAGAATATAGAGAGTCTGAGCTTTATAACAAGGTAAAACATGTCCATGTGGAATATCAGCCCATATCGGCAAGATTTTGGCCGATAGCCGATAATACCAGCCAACCGATATATCGGTTGGGCCCTAGTTATAATACAGTTACCTCCTCGAAAACATACCTGGAGTTGTATTTTGTTTCATTCACACATGTTTGCATAGGCTTTTATAATAATAGGGTCTGAATAGTCTTATAAAGGTTTTAAATTTCACATTCCTGAATTAAGCTCTGAAAAAGTCTTATCGTTTTCACAAAGGTCTTAAATTCCTCTCTTCAAATCCAGACTCAAAACTCACCTTTTCAGACTGTCCTACTTCTCATAACCAATCACACATGTTTTATCAATCTGATTTTGTCATGTTTTAATGCATTTGTGTTTGTTTTTTGTTTTTATTATTTATTACCTGTACAATGTCCTTGGGTGCTTTGAAAGGCGCTTATAAATAAAATGTATTATTATTATTATTATAATAGGTATTTTTACCGATATGGCCGACCGATTTGATACCGATAAAATGAGAGTTGGAGCTGCCGATATAATCGCTGATATATTTATGAAGTAAAAATTCACTGTAAATCTTCAGTTGTTTATAAAACTTAGGTTTGGCTCTGTTGGATTTTCAGTTGGATTTATTTAGGCGACATTTCTTGTTCTTCTGCCTCTTTACGTCATATTTAAAGACAGTCGTTCGGCCTAATGGTGTTTTTGTATCATATTCTAGCCACTAAAGAAAGTTCTGTAAGCAAACTACCGCTATTAGCCTTTAGCGGTAAATGCGTGTGCGCCGCGGTAATTAATGATCTGCTAAATGCTGATAATTCACACCTCTATTCACAGCTCATTTCCATATCAGTGCGTGTCCAGTAACATATATACGGCCACTATAGTCACTTTACAGTCGCTAACAGAAGAGAAAACAGCCTGTTTATGTGTGCGAGCTACAGCAGCTAATCGCTAACCAATGAGAAAGAACCAAAACGAGCTTCAAAACCGACACATTTCAACACTCAGCCTCACACAGGCTCCTCTCAGATCAGCACTAAGAACTGTCCTTTAATCCAGACTCACACTGAGCGCCCGGAAAAACAAGAGAATCTCAGTGTTGTGCACATGGATCTGTGACTGCGGCTGTAAACAAGTGCACATGGTGATGCGTTCAGGGGCGGGACGGACACAGACAAATGACTCCTCAGATAAATCCTGATGCGACGCCACAGATCAGGACATTTATCTGTCTGTAAACTGGATTAAATGGGCAGAATATAGAGAGTCTGAGCTTTAGAACAAGGTAAAACATGTCCACGTGGAATATCGGCCCAGATCGGCAAGATTTTGGCCGATATGTTTCCAAGATCCCAACCGATATATCGGTCAGGCCTTAATTAGAACTGGCTCTAGTGTTTTTTGCCCGCATAATGAGTGCGATGTTGGTCTTAATTTGTGGTCTCCAAAAGGTCTTAAAAAGGTGTTAAATTGCTGCTCTCTTCCACCTTGTGATGTCATGGAGAGTTAGTTTACCAAGTTAACAGTTAACACCTTTTACCGCTGCGATTACAGAACTTTCACTAGAATTACTAGAACAATCTCTACTGAACTAAAGGTAAAAGGAGCTGTTCACTTAAACTACCACTGCCAAACATCACAAGGTGGAACAGAGCATTTTGAGTTCTGGAGATGTAGATGTCGACTAATAATGTCAGATAATAATGTGGCTCAGTCATCATCAGTCATCGTCCATGCGAAAAACAAAGGTCGGGCAGCGCAAGAAAAAACATCAGCAATGAACGCAGTTTCAGAGCGGCTGCAGAGGAGGGTGGAGTCAAAAAATGTGTTTTTTCCAGATCATTTTTGGACAGTGATAAAAAGTTACCGACACATTCAGTGAGAAACAAACCAAAACATTTGACTTTTTGAAGCAAATCTTCAGTCTCCACAACCTGAATAAACTAACTCGTCCAGACTAACACAGAAACTATTAGGACCCATCTCTTAGTCGTATAAGGAATGGACAGAATAGCAGGAGAATGGATCAGATTCTATGTTTCAGTGTGTTTAATGTTTCAGAATTTGTGTCTTTACAAAATATAAGTCGGGTAAGAAAAGGAAGTGCAGGATAAATCTGTATGGAAACTGTTGTGGATTTTTAAATCTGAGAAGAATAAAACTGGAGAAAAGTTGTCTTGCATCAAAGAGTCTGGATTTATTAAAGCAACTGTGCCACAATTACAAAGAATAATAGAAAACCAAAACCTGTCTGTCCCTCACGTGAGCTCCGGCTCTGCCTGATCCTGCCTGACAAAACCAAACCCCAGGCTCTGATACCGGGACAAACGTCAGAACATGAGGTCAAACATACGATAGGATTGATCTAAACAGGTCTCAAAAGGAGGCGATTTGTCTGAGTGAACTGGGGCACCGATTAGATGAACTCAAGTGCACCAATAATTCTACATGATGAGAATGAATAAAACTGTTGTTTTAACCCTGATAAAGAAGGACTGAACATAATGTCCTGTCTTGAAGAAGCCCAGACACAGCAGCTCACACCACTGCAGTGACAGGAACACACAGATGCTTTAGCAGTTGTGAGTTACTAGTTATATGAACCCAAACAAAACTTTATCTTAAAGTAAGAAAGTTCCATCACAGAAACATCACACATTTATATATAGTCCAGAAACAGTTCAGAGGAAGAACCTGATTTTTTAAATGTCTTTCTGTCTTTACTATTTTTTCATGAATAAACATTTGGAAAGATTCATTCAATTTTGTGTCTGCTCAGAATCGAGCTCGAAAATGACTCCAGTGCCCAACATGAATTTGAGATGGAAACAATTTGCCTGTGTTTTAATTTAAGAGACGTGTTTTCTATTAGTTATCATGTTTATATGGACGAGTGAGTTTGGTACAAATAAAATAATGACTTGTGTGTTTTACTAACCTCTGTTTTTGTGATTTTGTGTTTTTGGTCAGAATAGCCCATATTCCCCGTTTCTTCATGTCCGGTGTGGAGAATGTCACATGTTTTGGTTTGTTTCTCACTGAATGTGTCGCAACTTTTTATCACGATCCAAAAATGATCTGGAAAAAGTTTTTTTCCCTCCGCTCCACTGCAGAGGTCTCAGCTGGTCCTTAACGTCTCCAAAACACTCCGTATGTTCTTCTCTAAACTCTGTGGCACAAATGGACCCCCTGTATTCATAAAAGTAAAAGGTACATCTATTAAGACAGTCGGCAAATTTCAATATCTTGAAGTTATGGCTGATTCTAAACTTAACTTCAAACAGCGAGTAGAAAAGGCAGTAAACAAAATCAAGTTCAATCTGTCACATTTCAAACACACAAGAGCCAGTCTGGACTGTGTGTCTTTGTGTTTTATCTGATATTGTTTTGCTCTTGTGTTTTGTCTTCCTGCCTCAGGACTCCAGATGTAAATTAGCAGCTCTGCTATAATCCGGAGTGTTCATTAATGTGCGCGGTCCTGAGCAAATAAATAAGTAAATAAACTTTGGAGGCAGCTAAACTTGTATTTTAATGCAATGATCGTCTCTCACATGACGTACTGCAAGACCAGCTGGGCCTCAGCCTGCAAAACCACTCAAACCAACTGAAATAGTACAGAAACAAGCTCTCAAAATTTAGACAAAAAAACGAAGGCCCATCATCACTGTATTTTAAAGAAACGACATATTAGGCTGAGAACATATAAAATCTGCAGACTCCATTGTGTCACATGGTCGGTGTGGTGGAAAACTTTTACTTTGTTTTCTGTTGGGATCCGTTTAAACTGAAGAATGTGTTTTATGGGTTTAGATACTGTTAACTAACAGCTGCTGAAGTGGTTCTGTTCCTGCCACATGTGCTGGTGTAAATCTGCTGTTCCTGGAGGATCTCAGGACAGGTCACTGCTCTGTCTTTATCCAGTATCGTCAACACATCGAGCTGTTGCTTTGCTTATTCTCATCATTTAGAACAGTGACATCTTTAATCACAATTATTACTGTTACTAATCTGCATAAATTAACTCAACTTTACCACATATAAACCATAATGACTCCAGAGCCTCATTAGTGTGAGATCAGAATGTGTTTAATGCAGCTTTAAACATTTGTTTAAGTTTTACAGAAACTAAACTTAAAACCACATGACTCATTTGCATAAACAGGAAGTGAAAAAAGCAGCTCTTTCCTTGTGCTGCTGCTTCAGCTTCTGTTGGACTAAAGGACACGACTCAGTGGAATATGAGTGTTCTCCCTGTGACAGAGGATGTGATGAGGCTGTGAGTCTGTTCTGTGCGTATGTCGCGTTGCAGATGCTGCGTAAACATGTGAAACAGGGACACTCAAAAAACCCGATCATACCCGGGACACTGATGTGCAGGTAAACACACTCTGAGGAATATAGAGATCTCCAAGGAGCCAGAGCCGAGACGTGGGACTGTGGGGCCACAGCTCCAGTGTTTGTGCTGTGAGACGCAGCCTCGACTCCTCAGGCTACGTTACACAGACACCTACATTCAGTTTGTCCATTAAAATGAACGGGATCGACCAAATTCTTATTGCTCAAATATCGATTAGTCGACTAATCAGGCCCGTCCCTAATCTGCACTCAGCTCCTTCTCTGCTCAACTTAAATCATGGCTACTGGACAATCAGCTCTGTCCACACAACTGAACTTAAACAGCGCCTTTTGCACATGAGCCGGGACTGCAGTATTTGTATATTTGCATAGTTGTACATTTGCATATTTGTACATTTGCATATTTGTATATTTGCATATTTGTATATTTGTATATTTGTATATAGGTCTGTAAATAGATGTTAGTGCTGTGCATGTGTAAGGAATGAGAGTTTTATGTCTGACCTGCACATTTTAATCCTAACGTTGTCTGAGTGTGTTTTATAGTGAGGGACGTGTGTGAACGGGGCTGTTGTAGGTTTTTGTCGTGTTTTGTGAATTGTGGCCCTGATGTGGCCTTGGTCCAGCAGGGACTAAAGATGGAAATTTGCGTTGGCTACAATCCTGCATGTTTACAAGTACCGTATTTTTCGGACTATAAGTCGCACCAACCAAAAAATGCATAATGAAGAAGAAAAAAACATATACAAGTCGCACCGGAAAATATGTTGCACTTTTTTGGGGACATTTATTTGATAAAATCAGAGACAAAGAGCCGACATTTCATCTTAAAGGTGAGTTATAGAAACACCAACAGACCAGAGCAGAACAGGCTGAACATGTGTCTGGTTTGTTCACGTCACATATGAACAGTTCTTCACAAAACTAGAGCAGAAACAACAGAATAAGTTTAACCAAACTCTCCATCTCGCTCCAAATCACTAAATCCACTGAATTCTTCATCCTCGGTGTCACTTCTGAGTAACTCCACCAGCTCCAGATAAATCCAGATTTTAGCCGCGATGAGCTTTTGTTTTCTTCACTTCAGTTCGAGTTTCCTCCACTTTTCTCCATCAAACACAAGCTTCTCTCACTCCAAACTTTCTTTTTCCTCTCCCCTCAGTATTTACTGTAGGTAATAATGTGTTTGTGCTCATTGGTTTAAGTTTTACAGAAACAAAACTTAAAGTTGCATGGCTCATTTGCAGATAGTGAAAAAACAGCTCTTGTTTACATTTACGTTTAGATGTGAACTGAAATATTTCATATACAAGTCGCAGGAAACACCCAAACCATGAAAAAAAAACGTATAATCCGAAAAATACAGTACATGTTTCTCTCTTACATGATCCTGTCTTATAATATGCATTGTCCCTCTAATAAATAAATAAATACTGAAACGTGTGAATGAAACAAAACAACTCCAGGTAACAGGATTCTAACGTGACTAAAAACGTCCAAGAATCCACTGGTGTAATAGAGGATCTGTTAAAGCAAACGATGACACCAAAACATAAAAAAATCACATGCAAAGAGAAATGTACGCATTGTCTCATCTGTGGTTTCTTCACAGGCCTCTGGGCTGTGGTGAACAATGCCGGAGTGGCTCTTCCAGCAGCGCCCACGGACTGGCTGACGATCGAGGACTACAGGGGCATGCTGGCCATTAACCTGGAGGGGGTCATCAGTGTCACTCTGAGCGTCTTGCCCCTGATAAAGAAGGCCAGAGGTCGAGTGGTGAACGTTTCCAGTGTCTTTGGGCGCATCAGTCCATTCGGGGGCCCCTACTGCATCTCCAAATATGGTGTGGAGGCTTTCACGGACAGTCTGAGGTGAGGAAATTAGTGCATGAAGCTAAATTAAGTGAAACATTATGGGCTTAAGGTTGTATAAGGTCCTATGTTGCACAACACGAGACTTGTGAGCGTTAAGCTGTGTTACAATGTTGTTACCGCCTCAAAAACACGCCCAGAGTTGTGTTCTGTTCCTTTTACCTTAAACTCGGTAGTTTAGTATTGTTAATTGATATTAATACTCGAAGACCTACGACATTATACACAAATTCGAGGAATATGTTTTCTATAACTGCGCAGAACTTTCTAACGGTAAAAGACAGAAACGTCCTTTTCCCCTCTGAAAGTGCAGACATAGAGGTTTCCGTACATTTCTGCAGCTTTATCCTACGTCACACTCACGCTGTGTGATGACGGGAGCAAAACGAGTGTCCAATAGGAACTTTGTTTTCCCCAAACTCATGCGCTCCGTCCATTTTGATCGAGCCAAACTTTGCCAAAGAGTGAAGTGAGTCAAGATGGTCGACTCCTCTGACTGTGTGTGTTTATAACGAGGGAAAAAGTCGCTCTAAGTGCAGTTAATTCTCACACACATGGAAAATTACACATCTTGTGTGTAATTGCACATCCCTTTCTCTTTTTATTTCAGAATCAGAATCAGAATTACTTTTATTCATCCCCGAGGGGAAATTTTCTTTGTTACAGATGCAACCGACCAAGAGCATGTACATTGAACAAGTTACAAAATAAGCTAAATACAATAAGATAAAAGATAAAACAGCTCTCTCTGGGAAACTATTTACATCATTGACATCTTTATGACTATATACATGTGTGAGCCGGGAATAGGATGAAAAGGATTGAGTAGTTTGTGAGTTAAAGTGCAGCGTTCAACAGTTTGATGGCGACAGGCAGGAAAGATTTCCTGTGTCTCTCAGTGGAGCAGCGGCAGCCGCAGTCTATGGCTGAAAGAGCTCCTCTGATTGGCCAGCACCTTGTGGAGGGGGTGGGAGGGACAGTCCAGGATAGTCCAGATTTTGTCTAGTATTCTCCTGTCCAACACCACCGCCAGAGAGTCCAGCTCCTCCCGCACAACATGTCCAGCCTTCCTAATGATCTTCTCGAGTCTATTAGTGTCCCTCACGCGCAGACTGCTGCCCCAGCAGACTACAGCGTACATGATGGCACTGGCCACCATAGACTCGTAGAACATCCTGAGCATTGTCCTGCAGATGTCAAAGGACCTCAGCCTCCTCAGGAAATAGAGGCGGCTCTGGCCCTTCTTGTAAACGGCGTCCACGTTCCTGCTCCAGTCCAGTTTATTGTCCAAGTACACCCCCAGGTACTTGTCCTCCTCCACCATGTCCACACTGACCCCCCGGATGGAGATGGGGGTCACAGCAGCTTTGGTCCTCCTCAGGTCCACCACCAGTTCCTTTGTCTTCATCACATTGAGCTGGAGGTGGTTCTTCTCACTCCAGGTGACAAAGTTGTCCACTACAGTCCTGTACTCCTCCTCGTCACCACCGCTGATGCATCCCACCACTGCAGAGTCGTCAGAAAACTTCTGAAGGTGGCAAGACTGGCTGCAGTAGTTGAAGTCTGTGGTGTAGAGGGTGAAGAGGAAGGGAGACAGGACTGTCCCCTGTGGACCCCGGTGTTGCTGACCACTCTGTCCGACACACAGCTCTGCAAACGCACATACTGTGGTCTTCCAGTGAGGTAATCCACAATCCAGGACACCAAGGAGGCTCCACCTGCATCACTGCCAGCTTCTCAGCCAGCAGAGCCGGCCTGATGGTGTTGAACGCACTGGAGAAGTCAAAAAACATGATCCTCACAGTGGCGGCCGGCTTGTCCAGGTGGGAGTAGACTCTGTGGAGTAGGGTCAGGATGGCGTCATCTACTCCAAGGTGGGGCTGGTAGGCAAACTGGAGAGGGTCTTGCAGATGTTGGACCATAGGCCTCAGCTGCTGCAGGACGAGTCGTTCCAGAGTCTTCATGATGTGGGAGGTCAGTGCCACGGGCCTGTAGTCCTTAGGGTCGCTGGGGCGCGGCGTCTTCGGGACAGGGACGAGGCACGATGTCTTCCACAGCAGGGGGACTCTCTGAAGACTCAGGCTCAGGCTGAAGATCTGGTGCAGGACACCGCTGAGCTGGGGAGCACAGCCCTTCAAGACTCTGGGGCTCACTCCATCAGGTCCTGGTGCTTTCCCGGCCTTCAGTCTCTGCAGTTGACACCTCATTTAAAGGTTTATTTCACTCAAAATGAACAAATCCAAATGTAAGTTCCACCCTGGAAATGCAGAAGTGCTGTGGCTCTGGCCCTGGACCTGACAGGAGCTGTTTCCAGGACTGGACCAGAAAAGTCATGGAGCCACTGCACTTTTTTTGTTTTTAGGGCAATAAGGAGATTTTTAATTTACTTACAGACTTGATATTCTGCATTTTTGTAGCTAAGGCCCTAAATTAAGCATTTTTATGTCCAAAAAGTTGTTTCTACATGTTTGCTGTGTGTTTTGTATAAAAGAATGTGAATTTTATTTTCTGTTTTTTTCTTTTCCATCTCTATTTCTGGTCCTGTAGCTTTTCTCACAGCCTCATGACACAACTACAGCAGCAGATTGTGAAATAACAGGTTGGACTGAACAAAAGGAGGTAGAACACTTCATTACCGCGTACCGCGCTCCAGTACTCCGGAGGTTCTGCTCTTATTACACATCTATGGGCGCCGCACTGTTGTGTGTACAGTGAAGTGCAGTGGTCGTGCGGAAACTTTACCTCTACCACAAAAGGTTCCGGCCATCGCCGAGCGGATGAAAATAAAACGAAGCATCGAGGCAAAAAAAAATAATCGATGCATTTTTCTAATCGATTAACTCGATGAATCGTTTCAGCCCTAGTTTGATGGGGCGACTTCACACAGGTTTTTCCCTCCCTTTGACTGCCCATGTTTATCAAAAACCAGAAACACAATCCTTAAACAGCAGAACTAGACACGTGCAGAGTGACCAAAACCACTCTGCCAAAGGACCTTCCTTTGCTCTGTTAACCGTGAACAAAACCGCAGCCTCATTCATTTTGTCTTGCAGATTAGACATGGCTCCGTTTGGGGTGAAGGTTTGCTGTCTGGAACCAGGATTCTTCAAAACTAACGTCACAAACATAGACCTGATCCGAGCCAGCACCATCAAGCTTTGGGACCGACTCCCCCAAGACGTTAAGGACGACTACGGGCACGATTACAAGGATAAAAGTAAGTCAAGGCTTTATTTAGACAGAATACTGTGGAGAGGCAGCCCCGCTCAGTCACAATACCTGTTCTCTAGGTATTTTCGAGCTATAAAACCATAACATTTAATAAGTGTCAGGCAGAGTTATTCATTGTCATACTGTGGAACATTCTAACGTCAGAAAACCAGAACAGTTACACATTGCACCGGGCCTCTGTATAATTTCCTTTAGGCAATTCATTCATTATTCTAGAAAAAAGATAAAACACAATATATAGAATAAACGTGCAATAATGAATATAAATAAAATAGTGCGTTACATATACAGTCATGGCCAAAAGTTTTGAGAATGACACAAATATTAATTTTGACACAATTTTGACACAAATATTAATTTTCGTACCAAGAGACGTTCTCCAAAACATAAAGATTTTAGGTCCAGGAATCTCCCCAGATCTTAATCCCACTGAGAACTCGTGGTCAGTCCTCAAGAGGCGGTGGACAAACAAAAACCCACAAATTCTGACAAACTCAAAGCATCGATGATACAAGAATGGAGCCGTCAGTCAGGATTTGGTCCAGAAGTTGACTGAAGCTGCAGGGGGAACTGCAGAGGTCTGGAAAAAGAAGGAGCAACACTGCAAATACTGACTTGTTGCACGAACTCGGTGTAATTGTCAATAAAAGTTTTTGATGCTTATGAAATGCTTGTGATTATATTTGAGTAAACCACAGAAACATGTGAGAAAACACCTAAAAACCCTGAAGCAGCAGCAGAACCTGTGAAAATGTCATATTTATGTCATTCTCAAAACTTTTGGCCACAGCTGCATGTGTAGGAGACATGATGGGATAAAAGTGCTCCACCCTGAGCCCCCATCAAACTCAAACCTACACAAAACTACGTCAGTCGTTTGTGCTGCAAAAAGTTTTGTTTGTGAGATTCTGGTTCTTAAGATATTTGGAGTTTTAGTTTTGCCTGATGACGTCGTCCAGAACCTCAGAATGTGAAACAGACTCAAAACAGCTGAAAATGATAGAAAAGGTTTGTGTTTCGTTTGTGCTGTGACCGTTTTCATTTGTGTGAGTTTATTTCTAAAATGATTCATTATTTCTGAGGTGATTATGGGACGTCATTTCTGCTCAGCTGACGGAGACAAACTCCACAAAACTAATGAAGAGAAACGACCTGAGGCTGAGGAAAAGTCTGTGTTATTATAAAATCTGAATCAAAAGCAAATGACTAAAGACTGAAACAGACTTTTCCTCAGCCTCAGGTCGTTTCTCTTCATTAGTTTTGTGGAGTTTGTCTCCGTCAGATGAGCAGAAATGACGTCCTATAATTACCTCAGAAATAATGAATAATTTTAGAAATAAACTCACACAAATGAAACTGTCACAGCACAAACCAAACACAAACGTTTTCTATAATTTTCTGCCTGTTTTTAACTTTATTTCACATTCTGAGGTTCTGGACGACGTCATCGGCCCAAAATAAAACCGCAAATATCTGAAGAACCAGAATCACACAAACTAAACTTTTTGAAGCACAAACGAAGCACAAAAGACTGACATGAGTTTTTGTAGGTTTGAGTTTAATGGGGGCGACTTGACGCAGGTTCAGCCTAAACACTCCAAACACTTCTAATGAAAATACTCCTCAAACCCTTTAAAACTGAGACATTTACAGTCATGTGAGAAAGTTTGGACCCTGATCATTTTCAAGATTTTCCTTTATAAATCACTGGTTGTTCGGATCAGCAGTTTCAGTTAAATATATCATGTAGCAGACAAACACAGTGATATTTGAGAAGTGAAATGAACTTTAGGATTTACAGAAAGTGTGAAATAATTACTTAAACAAAAGTAGGCATGTGCATAAATTAGGGCACCCTTGTTTTATTGATTTTAATACCTTTAGCACTAATTATTGGAACACAAAATTAGTTTGTTCAGATCACTGACCCTTGGCCTACAGACACAGGTGAAGCCGATCAGGAGAAAGGGGATTTAAGGGGCCAGGTGCAAGTTGTTCTCCTCTTTGCATCTTCTCTGAAGAGTGGCAACATGGGAGCCTCAAAACAACTATGACCTGAAAACAAAGACTGTTCAACATCATGGTTTAGGGGAAGGATACAAAAAACTAGCTCAGAGATTTCAGCTGTCAGTTTCCACTGTGAGGAACATAGTGAGGAAATGGAAGACCACAGGCACAGTTCTAGTTCAGGCCAAGAAACACCTCAGATAAGCAGAGGTGAAGGATGGTGAGAACAGTCAAACTCACCCCACAGACCAGCTCCACACACGTACAACATGATCCTGCTGCAGATGGTGTCACGGTGCATCGATCAACTATTCAGCACTTTGCACAAGGAGATGCTGTATGGGAGAGTAATGTGACAGAAGCCTTTTCTGTGCACAGGCCACAAACAGAGTCACTTGAGGTTTGCTAAAGCACATTTGGACAAACCAGCTTCATTTTGGAATAAGGAGCTGTGGACTGATGAAACTAAAACTGAGTGATTTGGACATAACAAGGGGTGATGTGCAGGGTGAAAGAAGAGCACAGCATTCCAAGACAAACACTTGTTACCCACAGTAAAATGTGGTGGTTCCATCAGGCTGTGGGCCTGTGGCCAGTGCAGGGACTGGAAATCTTGTTAAAGTTGAAGAATAACTAACAATGTTCAAGAATCAGTGACAAAGTTGAAGTTGCCCCAGGGCTGGAGACTTCAACAAGACAACAACCCTAAACACTGCTCAGATTCTACTAAGGCAGTTCATGCAGAGGAACAAGTACAATGTTCTGGAATGGCCGTCTCAGAACCCAGACCTGAATATTACTGAAAATCTGTGGTGTGATTTAAAGCGGGCTGTCCATGCTCGGGCTCCATCAAACTTGACTGAACTGGAGATGTTTTGTAAAGAAGAATGATCAAAAATACCTTCAACCAGAATCCAGACCCTCATTGGAAGCTACAGGAAGAGTTTAGAGGCTGTTATTTCTGCAAAAGGAGGATCTACTAAATACTGATGTCATTTTTCTGTTGGGGTGTCCAAATGTATGCACATGCCTACTTTTGTTTAAGTAATTATTGCACTTTCTGTAAATCCTATAAAGTTAATTTCACTTCTCAGATATCACTGTGTTTTTCTGCTATATGATATATTTAACTGAAACTGATCCGAACAACCAGTGATTTATAAAGGAAAATCTTGAAAATGATCAGGGTCCAAACTTTTTCACGACTGTAAATGTGCCCTGTAAATGAATAAATCGGTGCGAATGGATGATGCGCTTTCCTGTAAATGCGTTTGTTCGTTTCCTTTCAGTACTCGCAGAAATGACGAAACAGATTTCTCAGATCACGGACTCGGACCTGATGAAGGTGGTCGGCTGCATGGAGCACGGCGTCTCGGCCGTCCACCCGCGCAAGCGCTACTCCCCGGGCTGCGACGCCAAACTGCTGTGGCTGCCCCTGTCCTACCTGCCCTCCTGCCTCAGCGACTGGCTCTTCCACCAGCAGAGTGTGCGGCTCAGATGTGCCCAGTGAAACACGTCCGGTCGTCATTCACAATAAAACGGCAAACGTATTTCCACATGTATTCACACGCCAAACTTATTTCCTGACACGTGATTATGCACCAGGCCTTTTTGTCACTCACTGCAAGAATGTTTCTCTATGTTTTTGTGTTTTTTTATGATTGAGACGTGCAGAAAAGGCCGAGGGTTTATTTTTATCAAGGTTAGAATCTGAGTAAATAAAAACAGCTGGGACACAAATGTATTCAAGTGTTTCAAAATTCAGCACAAATCTTTATCAAATCAGTCCTTTTGGAGCTTGATAAGACCTCAAAATCTACTGAGAATACTTTTTACTCTTTAAATACATCTTTAAACAGGCAATTTAATACTAATACTTTGCTCCAGTATCTGTACTTTTACTTTATTTAGTACTTCTTCCACCACTGGTTAATAGTGTGGAGTGATGTTCTTTATCCAGATCATTTTTGGATAGTGAAAAGTTGTCGACACATTCAGTGAGAAACAAACCAAAACATTAGACATTTTGAAGCAAATCTTCAGTCTCCACAACCTGAATAAACGGGGGAATATGGACTATTCTGACCAAAATCACAAAAACACAAAAACAGAGGTTAGTAAAACGCAGTTATAATTATTTTATTTTTACCAAACTAACTCGTCCAGACTAACACAGAAACTATTAGGACCCATCTCTTAGTCGTATAAGGAATGGACAGAATAGCAGGAGAATGGATCAGATTCTATGTTTCAGTGTGTTTAATGTTTCAGAATTTGTGTCTTTACAAAATATAAGTCGGGTAAGAAAAGGAAGTGCAGGATAAATCTGTATGGAAACATCACACATTTATATATAGTCCAGAAACAGTTCAGAGGAAGAACCTGATTTTTTAAATGTCTTTCTGTCTTTACTATTTTTTCATGAATAAACATTTGGAAAGATTCATTCAATTTTGTGTCTGCTCAGAATCGAGCTCGAAAATGACTCCAGTGCCCAACATGAATTTGAGATGGAAACAATTTGCCTGTGTTTTAATTTAAGAGACGTGTTTTCTATTAGTTATCATGTTTATATGGACGAGTGAGTTTGGTACAAATAAAATAATGACTTGTGTGTTTTACTAACCTCTGTTTTTGTGTTTTTGTGATTTTGGTCAGAATAGTCCATATTCCCCCGTTTATTCAGGTTGTGGAGACTGAAGATTTGCTTCAAAATGTCTAATTTTTTGGTTTGTTTCTCACTGAATGTGTCGCAACTTTTTATCACTATCTAAAAATGATCTGGATAAAGAGTTATTTTCTCTCCGCTCGACTGCTCAGGTCTGACCCTTTTAGTTACGCTTTTTTTGGCCACTAGAGGGCGCCAGGCCTGTTGTTCTTTTTTCTAACCACTAGATGAAGCACGATCATTTTTATAATAATAATAATAATGACATTTGTTTTCTGTATTTCTCGTGAATCTGACAGGGTCTAATCCAGTCATTTATGTCAGTTTTACTGTGTGAGAAGGTTTTTCAGTTTCATTTATATGTATAATTTCCTGTAATTGTATTGTGTATATTTACATTACTCATTATTGTTCTTATTTCTTCTTGTTTCAGAAACACACACACACACACACACACACACACACACACACACACACACACACACACACACACACACACACACACACACACACACACACACACACACACTCACACACACACACACACATACACACACACACACACACATACACACTCACACACATACACACACACACACACACACACACAGACACACACACACACACTCACACACACACACACACACACACACACACACACAGACACACACACACACACTCACACACACACACACACACACACACACACACACACACACACACACACACACACACACACACACACACACACACACACACACACACACACTCACACACACACACTCACACACACACACACACACACATATCACACACACACACACACACACACACACACACACACACACACACACACACACACACACACACACACATATCACACACACACACACACACAGACACACACACACACACTCACACACACACACACACACACACACACACACACACACACACACACACACACACACACACACACATTCATCAGACATCCTCTAATAAATATCCTGCAGTCAAAAGCATCGTGGTTCTTACCTGCCGCTGGTTCCACCTCAGTGAGTTCAGACCAGCAGCTCCACCTTCCTCACACTAGAATTGTTTTTGGTACAAAAGAAGAAAGGCTCAAGGTCTCCGCTTATCTTCAGCCCCCGTCGCTGCAGCCAGAAGATCGAGTAAAAAAGTCCTGGTTTTACGACTGATCTGAACTTCGACGGCCGCATTAAACCACAGAGGCTTTATGTCCAGACAAGACCTCGAGAAACTCATTCATGCGTTCATCTCCAGCAGGTTAGACCAAAGCCTCTGCAAAGGTCTCCAGAAAAGCTCTTCAGCACTTGCAGCTCGTGCAGACGCCGCTGCCAGAATTCAAACTAAAACAGAAAAAAGCTGAACACATCACTCCAGTTCTCAGATCCCTGCACCGGCTCCCAGTATATCACAGATTAGACTTTAAAATCTGCTTCTTGAATATGAACCATCTGAGATCCTTCAGGTCATCAGCACTGGGCTGAGGATGATCTGAGGAGCAGAACTAAACACGGTCTTTTTATTTATTTTATTTCTTTGAATTAGGACAGTACATATAACAAAAAAGTTTCCACATAAATATGCCGGAGTTACACAGTCCGTCTGTTGTCCTGAGGCACACTGCAGAAAAGGCCGATCAAAACAGAAGAAAAAAAATACCAATTTTGAGGTAAAAATGTCCTATTTTTAAGTGAAATTTTCTGCCAGTGCAATAAGAAATTTCCACTTACCAAGTTTTCTTAAAACAAGACGAAACATGAATCTTGTTCTAAGCAGAAAACACGAGTTTCAAGTATTTATGGTAAGATTTTTCCCCTTATTGGTTTGAGAAGGAAGTTAAGTTTAAAGTTGAACAGTTTCAGACTTTATTTCTGTGGCAGTTCCACAGTTTCCAGCTCTGATGAGAGAAGCCGACTCCAAACGACGTCCTGCCCCGGCGGGTTTTAAGGAGCCTGTTCTCGTCCTGCTGCTGTTCGGTCTCTGTATAAATGCACTGAGCGGTTCTGGAGCCAGATTATGGAAACATTTGAATGACAGAAACGTCCTCATTTACAGCTTCATTGTGATGTGAACTGATCCTCTGTGGACACATATTTGCATGTATTGAATGTGTGGCCAAAACTGACCGCAAAATAATGGGAATAGTGCAATGACTGGACTGTTTTTCTGTAGTGTGTTATTTAATTTCAGAGCTATGGACCGTTTTTCAAGCAAAATGTGACTATAAATTTGGCCTGAAAATGGAAAAGATGGAATTAAAATCACATTCCGTTTATTAGTTCAAGTAGAAATAGTTATTAGACGGCGATTTAAGACTAAATGAAGGTGCGATACGCCTTTTGTCTTTTCAGTGGGGGCCATTTTGGATTTTATGCTCACCGGCCACTCGTGTCCGTGGATTTTTAAACACCTTAGGCCCAAACCCAACACCCTGCCAGAAATCAAAAACTTTTTCCACAAGTGCATAATCCTCATGAAATTTCCCAAATTTCACCCTGGCTAAACACACACCTTCACTAGAATCATTTGGATGATTTCAGCGCTGGAATTGCTGATCTCTACTGAACTAAAGGGAAAAAAGTAGCATTTCCTGACATCACCAGGTGGAACAGAGCATTTTGAGGTAATAACAAAGTGTTACTCAAACGCGCGAATGAGACAAAACGCAACTGCAGGTCTGTTTCTGAGGAGAAAACATTCCAACGTGACTTAAAAGCTACACAAAAGCCAATTTTACGCAATACGGGACCTTTTAATCCGCCTGTTTAAAGCTATATTATTCTTCCAAGTCACAAACTGTAGACGTCTGTGCATTGTCTGACCAGCAGAGGGCGCCACTTCCACACACAGACACACGTGGCCGTTTCTCCGCGGTGGATTTGGGCTCAAAGACAAAGAGGAGCAAAGGGACGGGGGAGAGGGAGCTGTCCGCGGTGCTGAAGCCAGACCACCCTCCCACAAAACAGACTTTAAAGTGTTCGGAACCGTTTCAATTCGACTGCATTGAACTTATTTGCTGTGAAGATTGGCTCCTTACAAAACAACACAACCCAAAGGATCATGGGTCCGTCCACCTTTCGTTCTTTGCATTTCAATTAAGCACAAAAAACAATCAAACCAAACCAGTAAAAAAAAAAAAACAGTCATCGTGCGTATTTTCATTTTGATCTTTTTTTCTCCCTGGTTTATATGAAGTTTAGCGCCACCTCTGAATTCAGTGTCGACCCTGGATCTATAATAAAAACAATTTTTTTATTATAGTTCTGTGGAGAGTTTCTCGCTGCTTCCTGTTTCTCGTCATGGAGTTCAACATTTGCACTTTCTAAGACGCCAAAAGAAAACGCGGCGCTGTAAAAGGACGTGTTTGTCCACGAAACTGCAACAGGTTAGGTCCTTCTACACTGGAAACAACATCTAGGTGAGTTAAAATGACTTAAATTAAGAACATTTTACTTTATTTGAGTCGAAGTAAAATGATCTGCCAGTGGAATAAGTGTTTTTTTCTTATTTTAAGTGCAAAAAGTTGTTGTTTTTCATATTTTAAGTGTAGTAAGATGTATTTTCATATTTTAAGTACAGAAATCTTATTGAACTGGCAGATTATTTTACTTGTCAAGTGAAATTTACTCAAATCTTGGTAAAACTTTCTTAATCCAAGTCATTTTAGCTTCACTAGTTTTAGTTTTTTGCAGTGTAGCAGCAGAACTTCAGATAAGCCACACTGCAAAAAAGGATTTTCTATCATAGTTAAACTGACTTGAATTAAACAGATTCACCTTAAAAGACCAATTTTAAGATTTTTTTTACTTAATAAATTTTTTTTTTACTTGTTTCAAGATATTCCATCCTGATTTATCTTATCTCGATATTACAACTTATTCTAAGCACTTTTTATATTAACTCAGTCCAGGTTAAGCCTCTTTAACTTCCTTCTCAAACCAATAAGGGGAAAAATCTGTCCATAAATACTTGAAACTCGTGTTTTCTGCTTAGAACAAGATTCAGATTTCATCTTGTTTTAAGAAAATTTGGTAAGTGGAAATTTCTTACTGCACTGGCAGAAAATTTCACTTAAAATGGGGCATTTTTACCTCAAAATTGGTATTTTTTTTCTTATTTTTTGATAGGCCTTTTTTGCAGTGCAGAGAGAATAAAATCTCTAAATTAAAATCAGCACCAAAACTGTTTTTTTGAGTGGGGTTATTTGAAATAAACTTTAAATTAAATATTGGAAATAGAGGTCCAAATCTGTTTTTTGTCTGTGTTCCGGCCCCACGCCTCCAGTTCTCTGATTTGCGTCGTGTGTTTTAATTTAGTTTGAGTTTTTTCCCACAGATTCCTGCTGTTGGAGCCCTGGGCCCTCCACACGGGGCCCCTCCCTCCTCACCTCCTCCTCCTCCTGTTTAAGGAGCTTCACCTGCTCTTTCTGTTTGTCCTCGAGTCGTTCGGGTTCCTGTGGTGTTTTGGTGTCTGTTGTTTCTCGGTGTTGGTGAGACGCTCGGCGTCGGTCCTGACTCCCTTTGGCTGTTTGTTTAGTTCTGTGTTGCTCAGTTTACTTTGCCCTTCGTGACCCTTTTGTTTAAACTGTGGACATATTGTTTGCTGTACATATTTTAGTTCATTTCTGTTGTTCAAATCCAGACTCAGAACTCCCCTGTTCAGACGGTCCTCCTCCTCACACCTCAGAACTCAAACCTGCAGAAACTGTGTCAGTCGTTTGTGCTGCAAAAAGTTTCGTTTGTGTGATTCTGGTTCTTCAGATATTTGCAGTTTTATTTTGGGCCGATGACGTCGTCCAGAACCTCAGAATGTGAAACAGCCTCAAAACAGGCAGAAAATTATAGAAAACGTTTGTATTTCATTTGTGCTGTTTTGTGCTGTGACAGTTTCATTTGTGTGAGTTTATTTCTAAAATTATTCATTATTATTTCTGTGGTAATTATAGGACGTCATTTCTGCTCAGCTGACGGAGACAAACTCCACAAAACTAGTGAAGAGAAACGACCTGAGGCTGAGGAAAAGTCTGTGTTATTATATAAAATATGAATCAAAAGCAAAAGACTAAAGACTGAGACAGACTTTTTTTTTTGAAATAAACTCACACAAATGAAAATTGTCACGGCACAAATGAAATACAAACGACTGACAGAGTTTTTGTGCAGGTTTGAGTTTCACACTGGTTTTCATCACCGATCACATCTTTTATCAGTCTGATGTTTGTTTTTGTTCTTTATTCCCTGTACTGTCCTTGGGTGCTTTGAAAGGCGCTTATAAATAAAATGTATTATTATTATTATTATTATTATTATTATTATTATTATTATTATTATTATTATTATCATTATTACATTCCTTTTAATTAAAGGACCTTCTTTATTCCGTTTTCCATCTGGTTTTTGGGGGTACTTCTGCCCCTCGCAGATCTGGGGAAGAGTCTCACACTAAAACAGAAAAATTAAATGAAGTGTTTTCCCGTTTTACTTTTATTGTTTTTTGTTCTTAATTGAAATTCAAATGAACAAATGTTCCACAGACGATGAAACAAACACAGCTCCAGGTCTGGAAATGGAAAAAATGTCTTTCCCAAAATCTGATCGGATCGTTTTAAAACGTCTAAACACGACGAAGAAAAAAACAGGTACAGATCCAAACACGGTGACCCAGGTCCGGTCCTGGTCTGGTCCAGGTCTGGTCCTGGTCTGGTCCAGGTCCTGGTCTGGTCCTGGTCTGGTCCAGGTCTGGTCCAGGTCTGGTCCAGGTCTGGTCCTGGTCTGGTCCAGGTCTGGTCCTGGTCTGGTCCAGGTCTGGTCCAGGTCTGGTCCAGGTCTGGTCCTGGTCTGGTCCTGGTCTGGTCCTGGTCTGGTCCAGGTCCGGTCCTGGTCTGGTCCTGGTCTGGTCCTGGTCTGGTCCTGGTCTGGTCCAGGTCCGGTCCTGGTCTGGTCCAGGTCCGGTCCTGGTCTGGTCCAGGTCTGGTCCAGGTCTGGTCCAGGTCTGGTCCTGGTCTGGTCCTGGTCTGGTCCTGGTCCGGTCCTGGTCCGGTCCTGGTCCGGTCCAGGTCCGGTCCTGGTCTGGTCCAGGTCCGGTCCAGGTCCGGTCCTGGTCTGGTCCAGGTCCGGTCCTGGTCTGGTCCTGGTCTGGTCCTGGTCTGGTCCTGGTCTGGTCCTGGTCCGGTCCTGGTCCGGTCCAGGTCCGGTCCTGGTCTGGTCCAGGTCCGGTCCAGGTCTGGTCCAGGTCCGGTCCAGGTCCGGTCCTGGTCTGGTCCAGGTCTGGTCCTCGAAGCTCAGTTCCTTTTTGCTTAATATTAGGCCAAATGAATATAAGGTATTTCAAAATAAAATTATATGGAACCTTTCAAAATAAATTGGAATAGGGCTTTTCAAAATAAAATGAATATAGGACCTTTCAAACTAAAATGAATATAGGACCCTTCAAATTAAAATGAATATAGGACCTTTCAAAATAAATGAATATAGGACCTTTCAAAATAAATGAATATAGGACCTTTCAAAATAAATGAATATAGGACCTTTCAAAATAAAATGAATATAGGACCTTTCAAAATAAATGAATATAGGACCCTTCAAAATAAAATGAATATAGGACCTTTCAAAATAAAATGAATATAGGACCCTTCAAACTAAAATGAATATAGGACCTTTCAAAATAAAATTAATATAGGTCCTTTCAAAATAAAATGATATGGAACCTTTCAAAATAAATGAATATAGGTCCCTTCAAAATAAAATGAATATAGGACCTTTCAAAATAAAATGAATATAGGACCCTTCAAATTAAAATGAATATAGGTCCTTTCAAACTAAAATCTCGTTGTTATATTTTGTTCTTATATTGTGAGCTACTGTGTCCAAATAATTTCCCCTGTGGATCAATAAAATTAAAATTCTAATAAAAATAAAACTATAAAATTCAAATTGTCGAAATAAACAACAAACAGTGAAATGTGAACAAAATATAGAATAAATTTATTCAACACGACATTTCAAATAAATGATTACGCACTTAAAGTTAACCCGAAGAAAACGCTTCTCTTCCAGATAATCAACTTATATTCAAAATAATAATAATAATAATAACACATTTACAGTATAAATTCTAAAAATAATCTTTAAATATTTTCTCAGACAATAGCTTCATATACAAACAGATGACACATGAATCGAACTCTCCTCAGATTTCATTAAATACAACTTCAAAAATGTAAATTCATTTTTCGATATGTTTTACGTTTCGCACAGTAGTTCCACCACCTGAAATGTGAGTCCTGAACACGAGAAAATTAGAACAATGTCAAAATATTATTATATTTACACATCGGGATCCGTTTTATGACAAAAAAACAAACAAAAAAACCAAACGGTACGACTGCTTAAAGCTGCACTGCGTCACTTTTCTGGTCTCCGTGGAGATGTTTCTGCTTCTATGTGGCGTTTATTACGATTACAGATGTTTTTATAGCTCGAAAACCATTTTTATTAACCTGAAACGCCGCGCTCCAAACAGGAAGCGAGCCTGGAAGTGCTTCGGGTTCCATCGCCTCTGGGTCCAGTTCACTTTCTACTGAAAAAACGTCGTCCCCTCTCTTTGTGACTCCTCATTTTGGTCTTAAAATGTTCATATTTTAAGAACATTTTAAGACCGATGTTCTTAAAATACGAACAAGGAACCTGCTTTATGTGATCCCGGTGTTTTTATTTCACTATTTTGTCCTTAAATTAAGATTAATAACAGAACGGCTCCTCATTTTGGTTTTAAAATGTCCAGATTAACCATAGTCCGTATATATGAGTGGACACAGCTAAAGCATTAGCCGGCACGTAACAAACAGGAAGTGCTCCAGGAGGCTCTTCCGGCTCCTTCTCTCCCTTTTTCCCATTGACTCACATTAGGATCTTCTCGCTCCTCTCTCTGTACCTGCTGCTCTGAGCCTCGTCATTTTGGTCTTAAAATGTTCGTATGAACCCGCGACACAGGATCCTGAATTTTTCATTTCACTATCTTGTTCCTAAATCAAGATATGAACATAAATAACGGACCAATCAGACGCCTTCATTCCCTGAGGTCCCTCCCCCTAGCGTTAGCAACAGGTTTGATTGACAGCTAGTTTCGTTGCTAAGTAAGTTTCCTTCTCACTTTCCTGCTCCGAGTGACGATTTCTGAAATAAAATGACAAAATATCTCAAACAATTACAATAGCTAATGTTACTAGAATCTTAACTAGCATAATTTAACTAGCATAAAGTAAAGTGAATTTCATTAAATTGTGACTCTATTGTTGTTCACACGTAACAGAACACAGAACATAAATCAATGACTTAAACTTACTATTTAAAGTTTGATGATAAAAGCTAAAAGTTTCCTTATTATTCTCCAGAATCAGGTAAATCCAGTGTCCTGCAGGTGCAGAGTATCACCGCTCTGCCATGAGGAGGCGCCACATTTAACCTCCTCA
This sequence comes from Odontamblyopus lacepedii, assembly GCA_034769755.1. NCBI lineage: Eukaryota > Metazoa > Chordata > Actinopteri > Gobiiformes > Gobiidae > Odontamblyopus > Odontamblyopus lacepedii. Next base: position 434,248 of record CM068356.1, on the reverse strand, counting down.
ATCATGATTGGCTCTTGCGGTTGCTATGATACTCGCGGTCGGATTTCCAAATATGGAAAGATTTGCTCCTGTAACCGTGGCAACGAGAGCCTCATTTGAGCGACGCTGTGGAGACGTCACACTCAGACACTCAGATATACGGACTATGGGATTAACCCGCTCTACGTGATCCTGGCGTTTTTACTTTTGCTATTTTGTCCTTAAATCAAGATTTGAACATTAAAAACAGAACTTCTGATCTCAGGCTCCTCATTTTGGTCTTCAAATGTCCAGATTAAAACGCTCTACATGATCCTGGTGTTTTTATATCACTATTTTGTCAGTAAATTATGATATGAACATAAATATCAAAACTTCTGATCTCAGGCTGTTAATTCAACTTCCTCTAGAGTTAATTCAACTTCCTGTAGAGTTAATTCAACTTCCTCTAGAGTTAATTCAACTTCCTGCAGTGTTAATTCAACTTCCTGTAGAGATTAAAACCATCCATCACGAGGGAGATGAGCGGGTTATAGCACTACGCCACATTACGGGTCAGATCTGTGGGGAGGCGCCCTACGCACAGAAGGAATTACTGTATTTTTGAGCAATAGAAACACCTGTGATGATTTGTTTTAATGCCAGACCGCGGAACATTCCAGGCAAAGCAATAACATCTCCACGGAGCAGGAAGCGGACCCTCTGCCAGAAAAGTTGCGCAGTGCAGCTTTAACAAAAAACACTAATACAAAGACAGAAAAACAGAGGATAAAGTTACTGAAAGGTAGTTTTGATTTTTGGTTACAGAGACGACCAGATCAGCTGAGCGACGTTCAATGTTTTCGAACGACAGACGTGACACAGAAGATAATCTGTTCTGTCGGATTTTGAATTATAAACACTGCTGAATTTCTCATTTTAATAATAATAATGATAATACATAACAAAAGAAATGAGATGGTTAATGAAAGGTGGTTTTAAAGTGATGAGTGGATGAATCTCTGACGTGTTTGGGCAGAAAGTTCCATTTTGGATTTATTAACTCTGAAAAAACATGTTTTTGATTTTATTTTTGTTCTGGATTTTAGTGGCTGAAATTTTAAGTGTACTTTTTCAATATATTTCAAATTCTAAATAAAAATGTCACCTTTTAAATATTCAGAAAATATGTATTATGATTATTGTTATTATTATTATTATTATTGACAATTCCTGCCAATGACAATCCAAGATGGCCGTGCACACATCTCAGCATTACCAACTCACTGACTTAGCTCCGTTTTGTGTGTTTTTATAGTGTTTTAACAGCTTGTAAATGCACGTTTTAGTTCTTAATTAATCGTCGTTTTCTGCTCTTGACGTGTGCTGCTGACCACTTGTCCAGGTCACCCTTGTAAATGAGATCTGGATCTTTTTACCTGGTTAAATAAAAGTTAAATAAATGGGTTTTTAAAAAAAAAGATAATAATAATAATATATAATAATAATGAGTGTACAATCCGTAGCAAAGATCCATGATGCCAAGGCAGAAGCAATCGATCCTGAGTGAATGAGGAGATCAGAGGTTGTTTCCTACTGGTTCTCATTTGTGGGCGGGGTTTGAGGATTGAATGAGGCTAATTCGGACCAATCAGATCGCTTCCCTGCACCATTTCCTGCTTGTTGCTAAACAAGGGCGTAGATCTGCACAGGGACAGTGGGGACATGTCACAACCGATATTTGGGGAAGACAAACTAGTCGCTACCAATATTTGCCATTTTACATTAATAAATAAAAGTATAAATTTATTCCAATATTTTTCCAAACTCTATAGTATTAATTTAACACGTTTTATGGTAGTGATATGACAACAGGGTTCCCCACGCTGCTATTAATGTCCCAAAGCGGAGACAAACCTACGCTACGTTAGATCGGATCACTTTGGATCGATTGCTTTTGCCTTGGCATTTCGGACCTTTACTGCTAATTTTTTTTGTTTTTGTTGAACATGAGGGCTTGAAAATATTTGTGCTGAATATTTAAATGATTATATTGTATTGAATTTTAAACATTTTGAAAACTTAACCAACCTCCATTAATTCAAACACGTTTTTTCACAGTTACAGGAATTTAGCGTCGTTTAAAATTCAAAATCTGATGAAACAAATCATCTTCCGGACTTGATACAAACACAAAAGACTTCATTTTGGCTTCAGATACAAAAATAACTTACATTTACAATTTTGTACAAGAGGACAAAACACTGCTGATGCCGTAACTGTACCGTCCAAGTTAATTTAACGTACACAAAAACGTCACAGTGCCGGCTTAAACTGCACGTCGCATTTCGTTTACCGAGTCGTGCTAACGGGCTCCTTCGCCGAGGTGTGGAAGACGATGTCGGGTTTGTTGATCACGTCGGCGCAGGAGACTTTAGGAGGGTTTATTTTCTAGAACAAAACCATCTTGGGAGATTTGAAACAGAGTGAGTTTTGTTTGGGACGAAGGAACATTACAGCAGCAGTTTTAAAGGTCCAAAGATGCGCTGCAATAAGAGAATCGTAGAATCGGAGCCCAGAGAACCACAACTTTTCCGTTATAATCAACAAAACAGTGAGTCTGGTTTATCGGGCCAACAGCTGAGGTGCACAGTGAAGCCATAAATATAAAGTACGTACACGACCAGAGAAAAGTTTTGGACTCACCCGCTCATTCAAGGTGTTTTTATGTTATTTTATGTACACACAAATTTCTCCCTTTCATAAAAGTACATAAGAATCGAATTAAGTAGAAAAGAAAAGTTATTTATATCTGTTTTTCTTCAATAAGGAAACATATCGGCCTAAATCTTGCCGATCTGGGCCGATATTCCACGTGAACAAGTTTTACCTCGTTATAAAGCTCAGACGCTCTATATTCTGCCCATTTAATCCAGTTTACAGACAGATAAATGTGCCGATATGTGGCGCTGCATCAGGATTTATCTGAGGAGTCATTTGTCTGTTTCTGTGACGTCGTACTGCCCCCGAATGCATCACCATGTGCGTTTGTTTACAGCCGCAGCCACAGATCCACGTAACACTGAGATTCTCTTGTTTTTCCGGCCGCTCAGTGTGAGTCTGGATTAAAGGACAGTTCTTAGTGCTGATCTGAGAGGAGCCTGTGTGAGGCTGAGTGTTGAAATGTGTCGGTTTTGAAGCTCGTTTTGGTTCTTTCTCATTGGTTAGCGATTAGCTGCTGTAGCTCGCACACATAAACAGGCTGTTTTCTCTTCTGTTAGCGACTGTAAAGTGACTATAGTGGCCGTATATATGTTACTGGACACGCACTGATATGGAAATGAGCTGTGAATAGAAGTGTGAATTATCGACATTTAGCAGATCATTAATTACCGCGGCGCACACGCATTTACCGCTAAAGGCTAATAGCGGTAGTTTACTTACAGCACTTTCTTTACAAGTTAGAATATGATACAAAAACACCATTAGGCCGAACGACTGTCTTTAAATATGACGTAAAGAGGCAGAAGAACAATAAATGTCGCCTAAATAAACCCAACTGAAAATCCAATAGAGCCAAACCTAAGTTTTATAAATGACTGAAGATTTACAGTGAATTTTTAGTCATAAATATATCAGCGATTATATCGGCAGCTCCAACTCCCATTTTAACGGTATCAAATCGGCTGCAACAAAATCCATATCGGTCGGGCCCAAATCCACAGAAAAACAGATAAAGTTCCTAAAAGGCCGTTTTGAAGACGTGGGTTCCAGAAAGGACCAGATTGAGCTGAGTAACGTTCAATGTTTTCTAACCACAGACTTGATACAGAAGATAATTTGTTCAGAATTTTTAAGTTGCTGAAATTGTACTTTTTCAATATGTTTCAAATTCAAAATAATTGAATATTATTATTTTCTTTACTAAATATTTCTTATATATTTGATGTCTTCTTCTTGTATCTAAAGTGTAGAAAGTTGTATGCAAAAAAAAAAAAAAAAACACTGAATGGGAGAACGTGTCCAAACTTTCGGCTGGTCGCGTACGTCCGTGTTCTGTGTGACTTTTCTGGTGGAGGCTCCGTCCAACGCTTGTCTCCATGGAGACGTTATTCCTTTGTCTGAAATGTTCCACAGTACGGCTTTAAACCTTTCTGTCATCACAGAGCCCGAGTTACACGAGGTGCACTGGCTTCCTGTTCGTTTTAGGAGTCGATTTAAAGATTTTATTGTTCGTATTTAAAGCTTTGAACAGACTGGCCCCGTGTTACGTCTCGGACCTCATCCAGATTTACTCCTCCTGAGGTCCGAACCCCAAAACCCCAAACTCTGGAACATTCTGCCCCGCCACATCCCAACAGCGCCCCCAGTGGAGTGTTTTAAGTCTCGTCTTAAGACCAACTTAACACTGCGTGAGCGGTGAGGTCCTCTGTGTCTTTTATTTATTTTATTATATTTATATATTTTACTTATTTACTCGTCCAAGTAAATCAGTAAAACAAAGAAATAAAATAAATATAATATAATAAATAATACTCACTAAGTGCGATTTTATGGTTATGGTTTTGCTCTTCACATTTTAGCAATTCACCTTTCTGTTGTCGTCATTTTGTGTTGTCTGTGCAGCACTTTGGAAACGGTTTTGTTTGTAAAATGTGCTGCACGTTAGAAAGAAAGAAAATACGATTTGGATTTGGATACAGGTCAGATCTGTGGAGAGGCGACACCGCTCACTGTCAGAACGCCTGTTTTTCTAGGCGCTATAAAACCACCTGTGATTGAATAAATGTAAAGTGGAGCTGTTTAACGTCACACTGCGGGACATTCCCGGCAGAGCAATGACGTATCCATAGAAACAAGCCAGAAAAGTTGCACAGTGCATCTTTAAAGACGTGCTGTGTAACTTTTCTGAAAGGGACTCTGCTTCACTGCAAAAAACAATATCTTGGTAAGTTAAAATGACTTAAATTAAGAACATTTTACTTTATTTGAGCAGATTAATCTTGACAAGTGAAATTATCTGCCAGTGGAATAAGTGTTTTTCTCTTAATTCAAGCAACATTTAATTTTATTTCTAATTTTAAGTGAAAAAAGTTATTTTTCTTATTTTACTGCACTGGCAGATTATTTTACTTGTCAAGTGAAATTTACTCAAGTCATGGTAAAACTTTCTTAATCCAAGTCATTTTAGTTTGACTAGATTTAGTTTTTTGCCGTGTTCTTGCTCATCTCCGCATTGTTCTCTAGAATGTTCCGCAGTGTCACGAATTTATCTTGAACATTCCAGGCAGCTCAACGACGTATCCATAGAAACAAGCAGGTGACGGACCCCCAAGCGAAAAGTTACACAGTGCACCAGGTCGTATGACAGAATAATGTCCCGTAATGATCCTTTACTGGACTTTAGGCCTCTATCCCCAGAGGGTGGAACTGTCCGGCGGGCAGGAGGTACCGGCCGAGCCACTGCAGCGCCCGCGGGTACCAGTGCACCCCGGCGCTCTGGGGCTGGGCCGGGGGCACCAGGCCGTGGAGCAGTCTGAGCGGGGCCAGCGCCCAGTGAGCCAGCGCCGGCCGGTTCAGCGCCGCGTAGCACGAGGCCAGCACGCCGTCCACCACGATGGAGCCGTGCTGGGTGAGCGGCGCGTACAACCCCCGGCTCCTCCGCTCCACCACCGAGGACACGACGGCCACGCTCGCCCCCCCGCCGCCCCGCCACGTCACCACGCACTGTCCGGGCCGCACGTCGCTGGCGAACACCGTCCTGGAGGCGCGGCGCGTGCAGTCCGACACGAAGACGAGGTGCGCGGCGGTGAGGGAGATGCTGGCGCCGTTGCTCGTGCGGATGACGTGGAAAGTTTTGTTGACGTGGGGCTGGCGGTCGAGGAAGGACAGCACGGGGCTGAAGGTGAGGGGACCGCGCCCGTCCGGGGAGGAGGAGGACAGCACCAGGTCCCCGGGGAGGACCTCGCTCATCAGCTTCGTCCCGCCGTCCTTCAGGGACACCAGAGCGTCGCCCGGGAAACAGCCGCCGGTCTTGGCCGCCACCGAATGCTCTGAGGAGAGACGAAGGAGAAAGTTATTTTTAAAAGAATATCTGACATTTGTTCAGTTATTACAAGTTTTATGTGGGCTCGCTTTTTTTTTTTGCCCTATAACCTACTGTCTCCATGGATATTTGTATACTTAACCCTCGAAGACCTACGACATCGTATACGATACGAATATGTTTAATATAATCGCTCAAAACTTTCTAAGTGTAAAAGACAGAAACGTCCTTTTCCCCTCTGAAAGTGCAGACATAGAGGTTTCCGTACATTTCTGCGGCTTTATCCTACGTCACACTCACGCTGTGTGATGACGGGAGCAAAACGAGTGTCCAATAGGAACTTTGTTTTCCCCAAACTCATGCGCTCCGTCCATTTTGATCGAGCCAAACTTTGCCAAAGAGTGAAGTGAGTCAAGATGGTCGACTCCTCTGACTGTGTGTGTTTATAACGAGGGAAAAAGTCGCTCTAAGTGCAGTTTTTTCTCACACACATGGAAAATGACACATCTTGTTGTGTGTAATTGTGCATCTCTTTCTATTTTTATTTGAAATGTTTATTTCATTCAAAATGAACAAATCCAAATGTAATTTCCACCCTGGAAATGTAGAAGTGCTGTGGCTCTGGCCCTGGACCTGACAGGAGCTGTTTCCTGGACTGGACCAGGAAAGTCATGGAGCGATTACACTTTTTTTGTTTTTAGGGCAATAAGGAGATTTTTAATTTACTTACAGACTTGATATTTTCCATTTTTGTAGCTAAGGCCCTAAATTAAGCATTTTTATGTCCAAAAAGTTGTTTTCTGTGTGTTTTTTATAAAAGAGTGAATTTTATTTTCAGTTTTTTTTTCATCTCTATTTCTGGTCCTGTAGCTTTTCTCACAGCCTCATGACACAACTACAGCAGCAGATTGTGAAATAACAGGTTGTACTGAACAAAAGGAGGTAGAACACTTCATTAGGGGTAAAAGGGGCAGTTTTAAAAGTGAAATTAAGAAAAAAATCCAGGAGAGGAGAAATGTACCAAAATTGCCCTCAGGTCTTCAGGGGTTAAGGCAATACTGTGGAACATTTCAGGCAAAGCGATAACATTTCCATGGAGACAAGCGGGTGCCGGATCCTCCATTAGACTAATGGAACTGGCAGAATTTTAAGTTTCTCTTGCATTTATTCAGTTATTACAAGTGTTTTTATGCATGTTTTTATGGAGATCCATGGAGAGATGCATGTTGTACTTTTAAATCAGGATTAAATATCTGCTTGTCTCCATGGCGATGCAGCCGCGTTGCCTGATATGTTCCACAATGCATATATCACTAATGGGCGTAAGCAGGTCAGATCTGTGGAGAGGCGAGCTTTCACACTAATAACCCGCGTTTCCGAGGACTTTTCCGACAATAAGAAGGAGACGAGCAAGAAGCTGATGCCCTACGAGAAAAGTGATGTAAAAGTGCACTGTGTAACTTTTTGGTTGGGGGTCCGTCACCTGCTTGTTTCTATGGATACGACGTTGTTCTGCCTGGAATGTTCCACAGTGTGACATTAAACAGCTCTACTTTACATTTATTCAATCACAGGTGGTTTTAGAGCTCAAAAATATCTAGAAAAACAGACTCCACAGATCCGACCTGTAATTTGGTCTGATTTGGTCTCCATGGAGATAGAAAGGTTTTAAAGCCATACCGTGGAACATTCCGGACGAGGCAATAACATCTCTCTGAAGAAAAATACTGGACGGACCTTAAATTTGTCAACTGGACAAAGGTTTATTCAATGTTTAGTTTTTAGTTTATTTATTTTATAAACTTTTGTCCAGTTGACAAAATGTATTTCTCCTTTTGCCTTGGACCTGGACGACTGAGGGATTTTACACACATATTGGACGGAACCTCTACGAGAAAAGTTACACAGTGCAGCTTTAAAGTGCGTATGACAGATATTTAGGATTCTCTCATTTTGACTGTCGATATAAATTATAGTTTTACACAAATCAAGAAGCAGTTTGTGAAGAAAAGTTGAAAAATATGTTAAGTCTTAAACCTATTAATGAGAATTCTAACCAAAAATTCGTCACAATTTACACACGAAACACATTTTTCTGATTCTTTAAACAAGATTTCAACAAACAAACACGAGTCACCAGCGTCGCATCTCCGCATGTGCCATCGAAACAAGACAAAACATCAGCGACTGGAGCAGGAGCAACAAGGATTCACATTTCAGACTCTAGGACGGGAAGAACCTCAGATTTATGCGCAAACTTTGCCCAATGGCTTTCAAAAAGAAAATCCACACTTCATTTACATCAACAGAACACTTAAAACATCACAACTGGAAAAAAAGAATGTCGAAATAAGTTAAAATGACAACATTTTACTTTATTATTATTGACAAGGGAAATTATCTACCAATGGAATACGTGGTTTTTCTTAATTCAAGCAACATTCGATTTTGTTTCTTATTTTAACCCAGTTATGTCTGTGATATTCTAGGGTAAAGGTCCTTATTGCCTGAGGGGTTTTTGACGAATTTTGAAGTAAACCTTAATATCTCAGCCTCCGAAACACATAAAAACATGAAATAAATTGCATTTAAAAAGGTAAGACTCTCAGCTTTTATAGCTGGAATGGTGAGAACAGAGTGGTGCAGTGAGAAAAGAGCAGTGCAGTAATCCGGTGTCCAGAGGTATCAGAAAGTATCAGCGGTATCAGTTTCATCACCGTCATTATTAAAATCTGCATCAGGACCTAAACCCACAGCAGGACTTCCTCCCTCCGCTCTCTCTCCTCTTCAAACGTGGTTCTGCTCGGAGATTTCCCTCCACACGCAGCAGGAAGAAGAAAAAAACCTGACTGACGCTTCGTGTGCGACGCTGAGCCCAAAAGTTTGTGATGGAGACATTTTACTGAAGTCAAGAGGGGACGAGGCTGAAGAGGAGAAAGTTCCCGAGGGCGAAGTCAGACTTTCACGGAGGAGACGGTAAAGAACAATTTATGGATCTGCATCAAAACCTCTTTCTCACGACGCGTCAAAACAACGCAGACATAAGGGCTGTGATTGGTCCTCTCCTCCACTCATTCTAGACTGAACCAGAACTGAACCAGGTACTAAACCAGGACCTGAACCAGGACTGAACCAGGTCTGGAATAGGTACAAACCCAGGACTAAACCAGGTCTAACCCAGGTCTAAACTAGGTCTAAACCAGGTCTCTAACTCCAGTCTTACTCGGGTCCTCAGGGTTTTCAGCCAAAGTTTATTCTCGTCTGTACAGAAGCTTTTAAAACTCTTTTTACATTATGTACATGAATCGTCCACAGCTGAAACTGGAAAAACTAACACAGAATTATAATTTTTTTTTATTATTTCTAAAACAAAACAAGTCAAAACTCCCAAAAAAAAGCGAGCGAAGCCTCAAATCCACCAGAACTAGATCCATTTCCGCTCCTCCGCTCATTCTAGACTTTGAGTAATAATGTGTTTAATGCAGCTTTGGCACATTTGTTCACGTTTTACACAAACCAAACTTCAAAGCGCATGGCTCATTTGCATGCAGCTCATTTGCATACAGTATAAGCGCTGATAAAAACGGCTCGTGTGCTGACGCTGATGAGATCGAATGCGCTGCAAAGTTTGATTTGATCAGAACTTGAGCCTCATCTTCAAATACAAAGCTGCGACTCTGTTTCTGAAGGGTTTAGGTGCAGATACATGTTACGGCTCCAGTTCTTTGATTTGTGTTGTGTGCTTTAATTTCTTGTTTTGTCATTTGGATTCTTGCTGCTCGAGCCCTGGTCCCTGATTGGTGGAACTTCACCCCTCGGTCCCTCCCCCCTCACCTCCAGCCTCCTCCCCCTGTTTAAGGAGGTTCCTCTCACCTGTTCGGGGCTGCAGGTCTGTGTGGCCAGTGCCATTTTCTGTTCGTGTCTCATTAGTGTTGTTAGTCTGACTTTGTGTGTGAGACACTAGTTTAGTTTAGTTCTGTTTTGTGTCTTTTTAGTCGTCACTTGATTCTGTTTGTAGGTTTGTGACTTTTGTTTAGAGACATTTGTGATTTTGTTTATGTGTCCCTTAGTCCGTCACTTTTGTTTTGTACAGACCTATGTGACGAGTTTTGGCACAAAACTCATTATATTTCAGTCCCGTCCTTTTGTTTCTTAGTTTAGGTTATTTTATGTACATATTTAGCCTGTTTTGTTTAATTTACCTTGTACATTCCTTTTAATTAAATTACCTTATTTATTCCATTTGACATCTTGGTTATTCTGTTACTTCCCCGGTCCCGAGCAGAGCTGGGGCGTAACACTACAAAATAATTCTGAATTAGTCACGTTAATACTGTAAACCCTGGGAAAATGCTGAGAAGTTTTAACGAGATCAAACTGTGGATATCGCCCAACCCGACGGTGCGGTGAGAACAGAGCGTTGCGGTGGAGCGCGTGGCGACCGTGGACTGTTGTGGGTCAATGGCAGCAGGTCTGTAAAAGTCAGACTTTGCCTCAGAGCCAAGGACCTCTTATCTGGATCTGACTCCACGGGTGCAGGAGGTTCAAAACGAGCGCTTCCTTATTACCCACTCGAGCAACGTCTTCCTCCTGAGATATTCTGCCTCAACAGAAACACGCCCTGTGCAACTTTTCTTCATCTAGATGTTGTTGCCTCTTCTGGAATGTTTCGCGGTATTAACCTTTGTCTCTTCGTGGAACCCAAACCAGAGCAAGTTACAGGTCGGATCTGTGGAGAGGCGACCGCGCTCACAGTCAGAATCACTGTTTTTCGAGGTATTTTTGAGCAGTAAAACCACCTGTGATTGAATAAACGTAAAGTCGAGCTGTTTAATGTCACACTGTGGAACATTCCAGGCAGAGAAATGACAGACCCTCCACCAGAAAAGTTACGTAATGCACCTTTATGATGGGGCCTCTGCTTCTTTCTCGTCTCCTTGAAGATGTTTTTGTTTTATCTGTAATGTTCCGCAGTACGACGAAACTTATCTCGTGTCCGTTTGATTGCAGGTGTTTTTATTGGCGGAAAAATCCTTGAAGACGCACGTTATTAGTGTGAAAGGCAGCGCCTCTCCACAGATCTGACCTGCTTATATCCATGGAGACAGGTTTAGCGACATATGTATTGTGGAACATACCAGGCAACACAACTGCATCGTCATGGAGACAAGCAGATGGTGGCGTAGTTACTGAATATTGATTGAAGATTGAACTTTTCTCCATGGAGATGTTACTGCTTTGCCTGGAATGTTCCGCAGTATGGCCCATATAAGTATACAAATCTCCATGGAAACAGTAGGCCAAGACACAGGGCAGATCTGTGAAGAGGCGAGTCTGCATCAAATCACCTGTAATAATTGAATAAATGCAAGATAAGCTCAAAATGCTGTACTGTGGGATATTCCGGGCAAAACAGTGACATCTCCATGGAGACTAGAAGCTGGCAGTTCCTTTAGTGTAAAAGAGGATCTGGCACCTGCTTGTCTCCATGGAGACGGTATCGCTTTGGCTTGAATGTTCCACATTATGGTCTTAAAGAGGATTTGCCAAGGAAAGAGAAATACAGCGACTGTCGAGAAGTAATTTAGCGACTGATGCGTCAGTTTTTAGGAAGGAATCTCCAAGAATCTCCTTAGTTTGGCGTCGTTCCTTTTCCTCTTTTCTTCTTCTTTCAGCGACCTCATAATCGGACTTTCTTTTGCGGCGAAGTGGTTGTGGATTCTTGTCGGCCATCGCGACAAACTTTGTGCAAACTGCGAGGAAGCTGCAGTTGGAAAAAGCCGCTCAGAACAGCTGCGTCGGTCGAGTAAACGGCGTCTGTGGAATCCGTGAGAGGTGAACGTAAACCGCGTAATCCCAGCGCGCCGGAGAGTCAGTTACACCAGAAACGTGATTAACGATTAACGATTGATTAACGACCTTTATGTTTATGTTTATCTGGTCCCACCACGTCCACAGTCGATGGATTTTAATTCTTTTTTCGTTCATAATTACAAAACTGCTGCATCCCCATAACGCTATTTTGAACTTTAATTGACAATTTGAAACTAAAAAAACCTCCAAACAACCTTTAATTATTCAAATCTCCATGGAGACAAGAAGAGGACACCACTAGGCCAAGACACAGGGCAGATCTGTGAAGAGGCGAGTCTGCATCACTTGTGCTAGAACAAATGCAAGATATATTTTTAATTAGGGCCCAACCGATATATCGCTTGGCCGATATTATCGGCTGAAATGGGCACTTGGAAACATATCGGTCTAAATCTTGCTGATATGGGCCGATGTTCCACGTGCGCATGTTGGACCTCGTTATAAAGCTCAGACTCTCTATATTCTGCCCATTTAATCCAGTTCACAGACTGATAAATGTCCTGATACGTGGCTCTGCATCAGTATTTATCAGCCGAGTCATTTGTCTGTTTGTGTGACGTCGTCCTGCCCCTGAACGCACCCCACAGTCCATCCATCCATCCATCTTCTCCCGCTTAATCCGGCTGGGTCGCGGGGGCAGCGTGCTGCCCAATCCTCATAGCACCTGACCCCCTATGAACCCCTCTGCAGGTGGTGAGCCCACAGGAGGGTGGACAACATGGTCCTTGATGTTAGTTCATAGGGGTGCGGGCATGTTTTAGGTTGATGGGGGAAACCGGAGCACCCGGAGGAAACCCATCCAGACACGGGGAGGAACATGCAAACTCCACACAGAAAGGCCCGGGCGACCCGGGGATCGAACCCGCAACCTTCTTGCTGTGAGGCCACCGTGCCACCCCACAGTCATTTCACAATTTTATTATTACCAACCACCACAAACTGGGGGAATCGCAGTTTTTTTATTTTGAAAATCTGGTCACCCTAGGCTAGAATGTCGTGCAAAAATCCCATTAGGACTAATTCTCTCTCTTTTATTTGAGCATCTCAGTATCAGAGTGGTCAGCAGATCACAAAGAACAATATCAGAAACAATAACAGAGGCGTCCACAGAAAATAAAGAGCACATTAGACGCCCAAAAGACGCAGGCAGAAGCAAGAAACGTAGAGAAGCCTCCCCCCTTCCACATTAAAGCATTTGAAAGTGCACAATACATTTGATTTCTGTGTTCTACTCGGGAAATGACGATGGCGTAGTCAGAAGGATGTTTTTTGATGTTTTAATTAGTGATGTGTCCTTCGTGTCGAGGCTTCGAAGCGTGTGCTGAGTAATCCTGAAAGGCTTTGGTGAAGAGCGGATCGAGGCTCGTATCAGTGCAGTACCACGTGAATGGTTCAAGAAATGGTTCGCGGATTTGACTCGTGATTTGAAACATGTGAAACACAATGGATTCCCCCTCACATTTTGTGGTTTTGGGTTATTACATTACATCTATCTCTCTTTGTTCCTACGTTTTCTTTTAACCCGACCATTCCATCGTGAAAACAGACTCCATGTTAAGAAATCCACAATTTATGTCGATATCACAAACACATCAAATATTTAATCATTCCTTTATCTCCTTTTGTTAATCTTTCGAATCAGAACCACGATGATCATGTTGATTGTACGATTATCACTCTGCCTGTTATACATTTTTTTGGCCACTTGATGGCGCAGTGGAGCAAATGAAGCACCTTGAAGCACCGGCTCAAGAGTCGAGCCATTGGATGGAAGCTTCAGTGCTTCATGGGGCTTCATCTCACCATCACTAGTTTTAATGAATAATGTGTTCCCAAAAGGAAAACTGTGAAAAGTGCTTTGTACAAAACAGTGAAACAAAAGAAAAGATATTTACAATACATATACATAACAGCAGAAATATGCTTCATAATCTGTAGCGTTAGTTACCTTCCACGTAAAAGGTCCAGGTCCAGACTGACTGAGGGAGCGTAAGTGGCTCTTTTATACCCCAAGGATCCTCCCCCAAACCAATTAACACTTTATTATGGGTTTCTACCTTATAAACGTTAATTATTCCAGCATAAATATTGAAAAATATAGTAAAACATATTAAACAACATGTCCCTGCACCTGTGAACGAACTGGGAAAAATAAGATTAATATTTTATTGCCGGGAAAGATATTTTGTAGTGACGTCACGGTGACGTCAGACGCCAGGGTCCCGCGCATGAACCCGGAAATAGGAAGTGATCGGAGCGGCTCGGGTTGACAGTGGGGCCTGCGACCGGGAGGTGGATCCTGGTTGAAGTCGGTTTGAGGGCGAAGTTATGGATATGGATGGACTTGTGCGCATCCAAGACGACTGCGAGGGTGACGGACGGTAAATATAGCGGAGTAACGGAGCGGACGGACGGGGAGCGGGAAATGGAGCTGGAACCGGCGCGGACTGAATGAATCCAGGTGAGTAGCGGGCGCGGGCTTCGACGGGGCCACTACCTCCGTGAAGTCGCCCCATCAAATGCAAACCTGCACAAAAACTGTCGATCGTTTGTGCTTCGTTTCTGCTGCAGAAAGTTTCGTTTGTGCGATTCTGGTTCTTAAGATATTTGCAGTTTTATTTTCGGCCGATGACGTCATCCAGCCCCTCAAAATGTGAAATAGTCTCAAAACAGGAAGGAAATTATAGAAACGTTTGTATTTCGTTTGTGAAAAGTCTTTAATAATTTGCTTTTGATTCATATTTTCTATAATAATACAGACTTTCCCACAGCCTGAGATCTTGTTTTGTGAGGTTTGCCACCGTCAGCTGAGCGGAAATGAGGTCCCACAGAAATAATAATGAATAATTTTAGAAATAAACTGAAAACTGTCACAGCACAAACGAAATACAAACATTTTCTATAATTTTCTGCCTGTTTTGAGTCTGTTTCACATTTTGAGGGGCTGGACGACGTCATCGGCCGACAATAAAACTGCAAATATCTGAAGAACCCGAATCGCACAAACGAAACTTTTTACAGCACAAACGATTGACACAGTTTTTGTGCAGGTTTGCGTTTGATGGGCGACTTCACGCAGGTGGGGCTATTCGGTCACATTCTGATATTCCATTTTCAAATTCTTTTCCAAAATAAACATAAAATCGAAGCGTCTAATCTTACGATCAGCAGCATGAACTCTTTACAGCATTTACAGTGTCAGGGTAAGAGCTGGAAGCACCTCAGTTACCCTGGCTTATTCAGACTGTTATAATGGCTAATTAACATAGTTTTACTATAATTATTCTTGGGTCAGTTATAATTATTATCGTAATAATAACATTAATTTACTATTTGTTATTCTCAGAGCCATTATGATTACTGTAGTAATAATAACTCATTACTGTCATTATCATTACCAATTTCCATCATTATTGTTCTCATACTAAAAGCTGCACATTTCATTATTTTATATTAATTTTCTGCATCTCAGTTTATATATTATATATGATATATTTTAATATTTATCATTATGTTATTATGATTATTATAATTGTTACTATACCGATAATCAATATTATAATATTTATATTTATAAGCGCATTTATACTGTATTGTAATTTGTTACGTCCTTGTTAACATTGTCACAGCAAATATACATGTAAATGTTTACATGAGCACGGATAAGTGTGGTGCATTAAAATGTGGCCGTAAAGCAGCAAAATAACAGTAAATGTCGCCTAAACAAACCCAACTTAAAATCTCATAGAGATAAACCTGACTTTTATGACCAACTGAAGATTCACAGTGAATTTTAACGTCACTGTTATAACAGTAAATCATTATCGGTTGGGCCCTACTTTTAATGCTATACTGCGGGATATTCCATGCAAAACAGTGATATCTCCACGGAGACAAGCAGGTAATTCTGATAAGGAAACAACGCAACTTGGATAAAAGTTCAAAAGTCAGTTCAGAATAACAGAGGACTTTGAAAATGTCACAAAACGATTCTCAGATATTCATTTTTTCCTCGTTTCCTGTGGCCTTAATCACTGCGGCCGTAACTCCGCTGTAGTTTGGCCTTTGTCTGACTCACCTGCAACACTCTGCAGAAACAAGCGTCAAACTCACGATTACACAACTTCAACTCAACTTCAACAATATTAGTTTGGATTTAAAGGGCTCATGTTACGCAACTTTTTGATAATCTCGGTTCTAATGTGGTTTCCTCGTCCAAAACACACCTGGAGTTGTGTTTTTTTTGTTTCATTCACACATGTTTAACGCACAAACCCGCCGTTTTTTCCACAGATCTGACCTGTAACTTCTGTCAGGTTTGGTCTCCATGGAGGTAGGACCAAACCAAGACCAAACCAAGACCAAACCAAGACCAAACCAAGACCAAACCAAGACCAAACCAGGACCAAACCAAGACCAAACCAGCTGTAAACCAGAACTAAACCAAGACCAAAACCAGGACCAAACCAAGACCAAACCAAGAGCAAACCAAGACCAAACCAGGACCAAACCAAGACCAAACCAAGACCAAACCAAGACCAAACCAAGAGCAAACCAAGACCAAACCAGGACCAAACCAAGACCAAACCAAGACTAAACCAAGACCAAACCAGCTGTAAACCAGAACTAAACCAAGACCAAAACCAGGACCAAACCAAGACCAAACCAAGACCAAACCAGGACTAAACCAGGACTAAACCAAGACTAAACCAGGACTAAACCAAGACTAAACCAAGACCAAACCAAGACTAAACCAAGACCAAACCAGGACCAAACCAAGACCAAACCAAGACCAAACCAGGACCAAACCAAGACCAAACCAGGACTAAACCAGGACTAAACCAAGACTAAACCAGGACCAAACAAGGACTAAACCAAGACCAAACCAGGACCAAATCAGGACCAAACCAAAGATTTTATAATTTATTACAGATTATTACAGATTCTAGTTTATCCTATTACTGCATGACATCACAAGGTGGAACTGAGTGTTTACAGTTCGGGAGAAGAACTTTGAATCCTAAAATGTGCAGGTTTTGTGTGTTAAACGTGTGCGAATGAGACAAAACACGACTCCAGGTCTGTTTGTCACGAGGAAACGACATTATTACAGCTCAGGGCCTATTTCTTTGTACAGTGCATCGTTATAAAGATTCCTGCCGTTGAACTTTGCCCCAGTTCAGGTATTTTATTTTTATTTTTTTTTACTACTTCACCTTTACCACGTATCAATAAACCAAATAACAGCCATAAGTGATATCTAACCACACCGTCTGCTCCATAACCCGGTGTGAAAACGTGCGTAAAACTCAGACATAACAAACATTCCTTTTGGCTGAACTGCGAGGAGAAACAGTCCCTTTAAGACGTCGCGGTGGCAGGGAAAGGAAGCCGAACGGGGCTAATGTGTAACCAGCCGATTGTATCAGAGCACGGCCGGGTCACCGCAAGAAAGTACACGCAGGCAAAGTACCAGCGCAAAGTACCAACGTAAAGTACCAACGTAAAGTACTGCAATCCGGGCCGCTCTACAGGAAGTACAGGGTTTAAAAAGTACACGGGAAAATCATGTTAAAATGGCCTGACTGTAGAAGATACATAGGCTAACGTGTACTTTTAGTCTGTTTAAAGGTGCACTGTGCAGCTTTTCTCGTCTGCCATGTGCTTGTCTCCATGGAGATGTTATTGTTTTGCCTAGAATGTTCCGTGGTATGACTTTAAACATGTCCATTAGTAGCGTCTATTCATTATTACAGGTGTTTCTATTGGTCAAAAGTACAATAATTCCTTCTGTAAATGAGGATGACTCTCCACAGATCTGACCTGTAATGAAGCATAGTGCTGTAACCTGTCTGTCTCCATGGAGATGTTAGTTTTGCCTATAATGTTCCATAATATGACTTTAAACATGTCCATGAGTAACGTTTAATCATTGTTACAAGTGTTTATGTTGCTTAAAAGTACAATAATTCCTTCTGTGAATGGGGGTGACTCTCCACAGATCTGACCTGTAATGAAGCATAGTGCTGTAACCTCTCTGTCTCCATGGAGATGTTATTGCTTTGACTGGAATGTCCCATAGTATGACTTTAAACATGTCCATTAGTAGCGCTTATTCATTATTACAGGTGTTTCTATTGCTTAAAAATACAATAATTCAATGTGTGAATAGGGGCGCCTCCCCACAGATATGATTTGTAATGTAGCATAGTGCCATAACCTGCTAGTTTCCATGGAAATGTTATTGCTTCGCCTGGAATGTTCCATAGTATGACTTTAAACACGTCCATTATTAGCGTTTATTGCTAAAAAAAATACAGTAATTCCTTCTATGAATAGGGGTGACTCTCCACAGATCTGACCTGTAATGTAGCCTAGTGCTGTAATCTGCTCGTCTCCCTCGTGATAGACGGGGTTAATCTACAGTGTACTGTGGAACATTCTAGATAAAGCAATAACATTTCCGTGAAAACGAGCTGATGTCATGTTTGATCTCACTTGTTTTCAGGTTGCACAGAAAGAAATGGGTGTTGGATATGTTTGTTTGTTTTTTACATTTGCAAAGAAAAACAAAGCCGATCTCTAACTTCTATCTTAAAGTTTATGTATTATTGACTCTAAATCCTCCTTATTTCATTGGGACGGTCACAGAAAACTCGTGTTGCTCAAGGACAAAACCGATTGGCAACCGATTTGTCCCCAGGACTTGTGAGATTTAAGCCGTGTTCTAATGTCGTTTCCTCCTCAAAAACAGACCTGCCGTTGTGTTTTGTTTCATTCACACTTTATTATTAGTGTGTTGACATCTCTAAAGCTCAAATGCTCTGTTCCACCTTGTGATGTCATGAAGAGTTTCAAGTAATCAGCTCCTTTTCAACTTTTGTTCAGCTGAGATTGGCCGTTCCAGAGCTGAAATCATCTAAATGATTCTAGTGAAGGTGTGTGGGTTTGTATATAAACACAGTGGAGCACTTCCTGTGTCACCACATGACATCACAAGGTGGAACAGAGTGTTTTCTGTTTGAGAGAAGAACTTAACAGCTCCTTTTACCTCCTTTTACCAGCTCCTTGTCCAAATGATTCTAGTTTATCCTATTACCGCATGACATCACAAGGTGGAAATGAATGTTTTCAGTTTGGGAGAAGAACTTTGAATCCTGAAATGTGCAGGTTTTGTGTGTTTCCCGTGTGAATGAAACAAAATACAACTCGAGGTCTGTTTGTGATGAGGAAACTACTATTAGAACCGATCAGAAAATAACATGTGGAAGTGTCTAAAGATGCGCCGTCATATCTGGGTCTGTGTCCTAATACTGAGTTAATAATAATAATAATAATAATAATAATAATAATAATAATAATACATCGGTTTTATATAGCGCTTTTCACGGTAACACAAAGACACTTCAATGAGGTAACATTAAAACAAGGACAGGACAAAACAGTGATGAGGAGCAATCATGGAAAAGGTGAGTTTTGAGCAGTTTTTTGAAGGTGTTTAGTGAGTTTCTGATGTGAAGGGAAAGTTCCAGAGGACGGGGGCAGCAGTGGCAAAGGCCAAGAGGCCAAGGCCAAATGGCAAAGAGTTACTGAGTTCTGTTGTGCTCGGAAGTCAAAGAAATCCGACCTCCATCTCGGAAAAGTGCAAAGGAACAGCCAAGCAACTCGGAATTCTGAAGAACAAACTCACAACTAACGGTAAGGAGAGTTGTGTTTTCTTCATTTTGATATGTTGTGTTAAAGTGTCTTCGATAAACTTTGTGGGGACATTTAGACTCACAGTAGAATGCAGAACGCAGCAGAACGTCTCACGAAAAGAATCAACCTCGAGTTAAATGCAATTAACACAAACACACAAAGCTCAAATGATCTTTAGTGAATCTAAAATAATCTGAAGTAGATCTGAGTGCGTTGCCATGTTTGTGTTGGTTCGTTTGGGCCATAAAATAACAACATCTCCATGGAGACAAACGGGGCAGATGCTCCACCCGAAAAATGTTTGTTCATCAGCCAGGTACAATGAACTCTTCACTCGTAAAGTTACACAGTGCAACTTTAAATGATTTTACTTGTTTGATTTCTGAACGTTTTCAATGTTTTTCTCACATGTTTTGTACTTTGTGTAGAATCATAGTGACACAGAAAAAAGATTTTGCTTTGTTTTGTCTTATTTTGTTTATTTATTGAAAAGAGGAAATGCTCAGTGTGTTCACCCAAACAGCAGAGCGGCACTGTACCAGGTTAAAGATAAACTGTCATTCTGCCCGTTGGTCTCCATGGAGATGTTGTCTTATGGCCCAAATGAACCAAAACAAACATGAGTCGATAACGATGGCTTCATTTGTGAAAAAACGTGTAGAAGATGAGACCGTTGTGTACAGTTGTGCTCATAAGTTTACAGACACTGCAGAATTTGACTGATTTCTTGTCCGTCTTTCAGGGAATATGAATGAAAACACAAAAACTTTTCTTTCACTCATGGTCAGTGTTTGGGTGAAGCCGTTTATTATCAAACTCCTGTGTTTCCTCTTTTTAAATCATAATGAACAGAAACTACACAAATGACCCAGTGAAGCTGGAGTCTTTTGTGATAGTTGTGGATGAGGCTCTTTATTTCCTCTGATGGTAAATCTGCTCATTCTTCTGGGCAAAAGGCTCCAGTTCCTGTAAATTCTTGGGCTCTTGTCTGAACTGCAGCTTGAATCTGCCCAGAGGCTCAGTGATACTGAGGTCAGAAGAGACGAACACTCCAGAACCTTCACTTTATTCTGCTGGAGCCACAGCTCCACTTGCCTTTGTGTTTTGGATCATTATCATGTTGAATATCCAAGTACGTCCCATGTGCAGCTTCTGGACCAAGAAATCATCAATTCTGCCAGAGGATGTAAACTTATGAGCACAACTGTATTTGTGCTAAGTGCATTTAACTAAAAGTTGATTATTTTTGTGCGATGTTCGGACACGGACCCAGAAATGACGGCGCATCTTTAGACCCTTTTAGTGTAAGTGTGTAAACGCCGCCCACAGATGAGAACGGCCAATAGGAAACAGCCTCTGTCCTCCTCACTCACAGGATCGATTGCTTCTGTCTTGGCGTCTTGGATCTTTGCTGTGAGTTTTAGGGGCCATTTACACAACAACAGTAACGGGTGGAAAACGCAAAACGTTTTACCAGATATTGTCCATATCGTTTAGACGGCAACAGCATTTTGGGGGGGTTGAAAACAAAACGTCCTCCAGAGTGGAAATCTTGAAAATGCTGCACCCTGTCGTCACTGTTTTGTAGCGTGTTACTTTTAGTGCGCACCTGCCCAGGGACTGCGGATGGAAAATAGCTTTTTTGCTAAATCTGGTGCAAAACATCTCCTCTTTTCTAAGATTAATGTGTTTGTACATGGTCCCTGACAAATAAATAATAAACTAAACTAAACTACTGTGTAAACGGTTGAAAATGGAAAACTGTTTTCGTGGCCGTGGTGTAGAGATTACGTCACGAGCTCGAGTCAGTTCAGGAAAAAAACAAACATGGCAGAACTTCAACCGAGCAGCTGCAAATGCCACAGGACTCGAGTCAGAAAGTGACTCCACTGATCACACAGAGTCACTCAGAGCAGAGAAGACAAGTTCAACACATCGCAGACACTTTTGGTGCACTGGAGAAGCAGCGGGGAGAAGGGCAGAAGGCTCATACGCAGCATTTGGTGTTGGCAGTGCTGCCCCCTACGCTCTGGGCGTGCAAACTACATCGGCAAACTGCAGGTTTTGTGGCTTCATGTGCAGCAGAATTCCCCAAAACACTTGTGTAAATGCGGAATAAGAGTGAGAACGAAAACGCACTTTTGCATTTTTTGAGTCGATTCATCTTGACAGGTAAAATTATCTACCAATGGAATAAGTGTTTTTTTCTTATTTCAAGCAACTCTTTTGTTTCTTATTTTAAGTGCAAAAAGTTGTTGTTTTTCTCATTTTAAGTGGAGCAAGATGTGTTTTTATATTTTAAGAAAAAGAAAGTCTTATTCCATTGACAGATACTTTCACTCAAATCATGGTAAAACTTTATTAATTCAAGTCATCTTAACTAGATTTTGTTTTTTGCAAAGTGACACGTGTCTCTTGCTCTTTTTTGCTTCTTATTTAGAATTTATGATTACTATTTATATTTTTTACTCTTCGTTATTATATTATATTGTGATGTGTGAGCTTCTGTGTCCAAATAATTTCCCCTGTGGATCAATAAGGTTTGTCTAAGTCTCAATTCGAATGGACCAAATGATCTTCCATAGGTCCCGTTGACCTTTTTCCTTTTCCTGCCTCATTCAGACAAACGGGAGTAAACCTGAAATCCGTTCCTGGCTGAGAAGTGACTCACTTTCTACCTTTTTACCTTTAACTTCTGGTGAACCGTGCGTCAGAGTTTCAGCCGCGTTAAACTGGCCTGAATAAAAGAAGTCTGAAGGAGTCTCGAGGCCAAATATTTGTCCAAGGTGTGTGTGGAGAAGGAGGGCGAGGAGGCGATAAGATGGAGATAAGGTCTGAGCGAGACAAAGCCGGGGTTAATGATCTGACAGAGCGGCGGCCGGAGTGGACACCAGCGCACGGCTCGCGGCTGGAATGTGCGCCGCTATTGTTTGTGCGGAACCGCCATGGCAACCGCCGGCCCCGCCCCCTCGCAATATTAAACCCGGGTTAAGACGAGGCCTCGGACTGAAGGCGCCGCACGTTTCTCTGATCTGGCCGAGATTTTACAACTTGTATCAGGGTTTTCATCTTGTTTTCAGGTTTATTATCGACTTACTAGACCAGAGACGGCTTCATTCTAGTCCAGAGGGAGTTTATTTGAAGAGAACTTGTCCAGTAAAATGCTGCATGGACAGATCATTTCACTGCTTTTAAGTCATTTTCTGATAGATTTAAGTAGTGTTGTGGTCAAAACCGCACGAATCAGGACCAAGACCAGTCCAAGACCACAGGGTCCCGAGACCAGGACAAGACCGAGACCTCTGAGGGTCGAAACCGAGACAAGACCGAGACTTTTTGTAGTTGAGGCTGAGACAAGACCGAGACTTTCAAAGGTTGAGACACAGAGAAGACCGAGCATTTTAAATGCCGAGACCCAGACAAGACCGAGACTTTTAAAGGTCGAGACTAAGACAAGACCAAAACCTCTGAGGGTCGAGACTGAGACAAGACCAAGACTTTTAAAGGCCAAAATCGAGACTTTTAAATGCTGAGACTGAGAGAAGACCGAGACTTTTAAAGACCGAGACTTTTTAAGGCCAAGACTGAAACTTTTAAATGCTGAGACTGAGAGAAGACCGAGACTTTTTAAGACCGAGACAAAACCGAGACTTTTTAAGACTGAGACAAGACTGAGACTTAAAAGACTGAGACAAGACCGAGACTTTTAAAGGCCAAGACCGAAACTTTTAAAGGCTGAGACTGAGACAAGACCGAGACTTTTAGAGGTTGAGACTGAGACAAGACCGAGACTTTTAAAGACCGAGACAAGACCGAGACTTAAAAGACTGAGACAAGACCGAGACTTTTAAAGGCCAAGACTGAAACTTTTAAAGGCTGAGACTGAGACAAGGCCGAGATTTTTAAAGGTCAAGACTGAGACTTTTAAAGGTCAAGACTGAAACTTTTAAAGGCTGAGACTGAGACAAGGCCGAGATTTTTAGAGGTTGAGACTGAGACAAGACCGAGACTTTTAGAGGTTGAGACTGAGACAAGACCGAGACTTTTAAAGACCGAGACAAGACCGAGACTTTTTAAGGCCGAGACCGAGACAAAACCGAGACTTTTTAAGACTGAGACAAGACCGAGACTTTTAAAGACAGAGACTTTTAAAGACCGAGACTTTTAAAGGTTGAGACCGAGACAAGACCAAGGCATATATACTTACTTATTATGATGTTTCGCCCTACAGATACTTTCTTGCTGTGATGTTTCGCCTTATGCGGTTACACTGCACGTTATTACTGTGCCTGGGTTACCGCCGCCAGAAATGTTCCACACTAAGGCATTAAACTTATCTATCAAATATTTAGTCGATGACCTGTGTTTTTATTGCTCAACAATACACTGAAAAAGGGCGGGCTTGCCTCTTCACAGATCTGACCCATAACTTGTCTCCATGGAGATAGAAAGGCTGAATGCTGTGGAACATTCAGGCAAAGCAATAAAATACGTATTATGAAGAAAAGCAGCGGACCCTCCACCAGAAAAGTTACACAATGAGCCTTTAAGAACCAAACTTCAATAAACTAGGACATTGTGAGAAGGGAAATATCGCATCGTAATATCGTATCGTGTAAAAGGTCGCTCTAAGAAGATGATCCGGTCTATAGTTTGAGTTCCTGTTTGACTAAGAACATTATGAGTAACATCGTCACAATATAAAACAGTTCCTTGTTGCGTAACTGGCTTTGAGTAAATGATCCACCGACGAGGAGCTCGCGTCAAACCCAAACTCTGACTATGAATGAAGCACAGAGTCTCCACGTTTCATGTTGTTCAGATTCCAACGTAATTAGACTTTAATCTGAGCTTTATTTTAACACAGACTGAGCAGAAAGAGCTGAGTTGGTTGGAACTATAACAGCACAGATGGTTTTATATACAGTCGGTAGAATTACAGTCGTTTTAACATTTTTGCTGAAAAATCAAACTACAATTTTGCTAAAAGTGTCACAGTTCTGCCTTTTGTTCACCTGTTCTTCCCTAGTCCAGCTCCTAGTCTGTTCCAGTCCTCTTTTTGCTCATTCCCGAATTACCCCAGGGTTAGTCTATATAAACTTCTGCTCCTCGTTCAGTCTTTGCTGGATTGTTGACCTGTGAAGATCCATTCTCAGGCTCTGTATCTGAAACCTTGTATTTGTATCTGTTGTTTGCTGTTGAGCAATTCTGATTTATTCCCTGATTAAAGTCCCTGTTTGTGAGTTTTTTCCCGGCGTTCTTATTGAAGTAATTCCCAGTTTTGGAGGATATTTTAGTTCACTTTATAAATCATATACGTTGAGAGGGGACGAGGCGCTGAAGAGGAGAAAGTTCCCGCTCGAGGGCGAAGTCAGACTTTCACGGAGGAGACGGTAAAGCCCGATTTATGGTTCCGACCGACCTGCACCTCCCAAACTTTCTCACGACGCCTCAAAACGACGCAGACATAAGGGCTGTGATTGGTCCTCTCCACCGCTCTACATTTCCACCGCTCATTCTAGACTTTGAGTAATAATGTGTTTAATGCAGCTTTGGCACATTTGTTTACGTTTTACACAAACCAAACTTCAAACCTCATGACTCATTTGCATACAGCTCATTTGCATACAGCTAATTTGCATACAGTATAAGCGCTGATAAAAACAGCTCATGCGCTGACGCTGATGAGATCGAACGTGCTGCAAAGTTTGGTTTGATCAGAACTTGTGCCTCATCTTCAAATAAAAAGCTGCGACTGTTTCTGAAGTGTTTAGGTGCAGCTACAAAATAATTCTTAGTCTCGGTAATACCGTATCTCCCGGGAAAATGCTGAGAAGTTTTAACCATATCAAAGTCTGGACACCGCCCAAACCTAATATATATATATCTCAAACGTTATGGGGGTGACGTCACACTGACTTAGTCCACTTCTTTCTTCAGTCTGTGGTTGTAAATCCACAGCTAATGCTCCTGCTGATGGACAGAGAAGCTTTAACACTGAGCCCTGAGTCTCTGCTCTATAAAACTCCACTCAGAAAAGTTATAGTACGACTTTCATTAGCAGGGCCGTATTAAGCCATATGTAATTTACTAACTACATCAGCCCAGCAAAAAAAGGGTTTATCTGTTGTAGGTGTAAAATTGTGGAACTCACAAGAGAACGAATTAAAACGCTGTCAAAATATTTAGCAGTTTAAAGAAATGTATAAAACAAAACAGGTCAGAATGTACCAACTTGACTGTGGCTGAAAGTCTGTTGTGAACTTGTGTTAAATTTTGAAGTGAGTATTGAAAAAGGGAACGGGGCCAATGGAGAAATGAATCATTTGTATAATTTGTATTAATCAGTGTAAATGGGGCAGATAAATATAAGAATTGTTTTCTTCCGTCTGCTCCTTTCCGGTCATGAGAGTGTTTAACATCATGTACATGTTTTCATTGACAAAGGAGCATTTTCATGTATGGAACAAATAAATGAATGAAAATGAATGAACCTGACTTTACCCTGCGCATTTTACGAAAAATGTTTTAAAGTTTGTGTCATGTGGTTCCTCTGGACAACGCGCCACTGGCCCCTATGGAGAATCCGGCCTTGTTCGTAAGAAATACTCTGAAAATATCTAACTTACAGTGGCACAGTCATTCTAATGAGGGCAGAGTGACCAGAGGAGCAGTGAGGGAAGAAAAACTGGATTTGGTCTGTTCTGTTTTCTCCCACCAGTGGAACTCTGGGCCTGAACATCTCCCTCATTCTCTGCTTTCAAAAACAATGATAAAAAGTGGCTTTGAGAAACGCAAATGTGTGAACACTAAAACCTTTTATTGTATTTTTATAATGTTATTGTACATTTGTGTAATGTTTTATGTGTAACTTTTTAAGTGTATTTTCTTTTAGGCCTTTTTGACATCTGGCAAAGGGACGACCGATGCAAACGAGCTCCGATCAGCGAACTCGGGCACATTTACGTTGTTCTGATGTTGATTCATGTGCCTTTTTGTCCCTTTTCAAAGAAATAAAATAAATTCAGTGAAATATGAGAGTTGAATTCGTACCATCAACCGAACTGTTCATTCCTGATCACACAACAGAACATCAGAGAAGCAGGTGCACCGTCTGATTGGCTCCCAGAAGACACCACAGTCTATCACCTCGCTCCCTCTCTCCTTCTCGTTCCCTCCCTCCTCTCCTCTCTCCTTCTCGTTCCCTCCCTCCTCTCCTCTCTCCTTCTTGTTCCCTCCTCTCCTCTCCTCTCTCCTTCTCGTTCCCTCCCTCCTCTCCTCTCTCCTTCTCGTTCCCTCCCTCCTCTCCTCTCTCCTTCTTGTTCCCTCCTCTCCTCTCCTCTCTCCTTCTCGTTCCCTCCCTCCTCTCCTCTCTCCTTCTCGTTCCCTCCCTCCTCTCCTCTCTCCTTCTCGTTCCCTCCCTCCTCTCCTCTCTCCTTCTCGTTCCCTCCCTCCTCTCCTCTCTCCTTCTCGTTCCCTCCCTCCTCTCCTCTCTCCTTCTCGTTCCCTCCCTCCTCTCCTCTCTCCTTCTCGTTCCCTCCCTCCTCTCTCCTCCTCGTTCCCTCCTCTCCTCTCTCCTTCTTGTTCCCTCCTCTCCTCTCTCCTTCTCGTTCCCTCCTCTCCTCTCCTCTCTCCTTCTCGTTCCCTCCCTCCTCCTCTCTCCTTCTCGTTCCCTCCCTCGTCTCCTCTCTCCTTCTCGTTCCCTCCCTCCTCTCCTCTCTCCTCGTTCCCTCCCTCCTCTCCTCTCTCCTTCTCGTTCCCTCCCTCCTCTCCTCTCTCCTTCTCGTTCCCTCCTCTCCTCTCTCCAGGTGTAAACGTTCTTTCGTTCTTACCTGATTTGACGCTGCAGTGGATGTGGGCCTTGGACTCGTAGTAGACCCAGTCGAACCCGGCCTCCACGGCCAGACGAGCCAACATGGCGTATTTATTTCTGTCCCTGTTTGGAGGAAGACGCAAAGAAACACTCAGTTATACATTTTATTTACTTATATACAGTATTTTTCTCCTGTAAATGGTGACGTTTTGCCAAATTTATACTCGTCTTAGGTGATGACTGAATATAGATCCCTGTTTGTAGTGATGTTTTGGTTTATACATGATGCCTGTCTGTCTGAGGTTTTGCCGTTGTGTCGCTCGTTTATAGTGATGTTTCACCATGTAGATACTTGTTTTTGTGATGTTTCACTCTATAGATGCCTGTTTGTTGTGATGTTTCACTCTATAGATACCTGTTTGTTGTGATGTTTCACTCTATAGATACCTGTTTGTTGTGATGTTTCACTCTATAGATACCTGTTTGTTGTGATGTTTCACTCTATAGATACCTGTTTGTTGTGATGTTTCACTCTATAGATACCTGTTTGTTGTGATGTTTCACTCTATAGATACCTGTTTGTTGTGATGTTTCACTCTATAGATACCTGTTTGTTGTGATGTTTCACGCTATAGATACCTGTTTGTTGTGATGTTTCACTCTATAGATACCTGTTTGTTGTGATGTTTCACTCTATAGATACCTGTTTGTTGTGATGTTTCACGCTATAGATGCCTGTTTGTTGTGATGTTTCACGCTATAGATACCTGTTTGTTGTGATGTTTCACCATGTAGATACTTGTTTGTTGTGTTTTGCCGTATAGATACTTGCTCATGATGATGATTCCCCGTACACCTGTCTGAGGTAATGTTTCACTTTATAGATACTTGTGATGTTTCACCGTATATATACTTACTTATTCTGATCTGTTTCACCGTATAGATATAGACTGTATACACATACCTGTCTGGGGTGGTGATGTTTTGCCTATAGATGTTTGTCTGTAGTGTTTGGTTGTATAGATACCTGTCGGTTGTGCTGTTTTGCCGTATATATACTTGCTTATTGTGATGTTTCGCCGTATAGATACCTGCTTATTGTGATGTTTTGCCCTATAGATACCTACTTGTTGTGATGTTTCGCCCTATAGATACCTGCTTATTGTGATGTTTCGCCCTATAGATACCTACTTGTTGTGATGTTTCGCCCTATAGATACCTACTTGTTGTGATGTTTCGCCCTATAGATACCTACTTGTTGTGATGTTTCGCCGTATAGATACCTGTCTGTTGTGTTTTGTTGTATAATACCAGTCTGTTGTGATGTTTCGCCGTATATATACACTTGCTTATTGTGATGTTTCGCCCTATAGATACCTACTTATTGTGATGTTTCGCCCTATAGATACCTGCTTATTGTGATGTTTCGCCGTATATATACACTTGCTTATTGTGATGTTTCGCCCTATAGATACCTGCTTGCTGTGATGTTTCGCCCTATAGATACCTGCTTGCTGTGATGTTTCGCCCTATAGATACCTGCTTGCTGTGACGTTTCGCCGCACACGTACCTGTCGGAGGTGGTGATGTCCACCGCCCGTCCCTCGTAGTGCAGGGAGTCCTCAGAGTGGTGTCCGTCTTCGTCCCATCCTTCGGTCACTCGGAGTTTGACCCCGGGCCACATGTTCATGACGGAAATGGCCAGAGAGTTCAGCTTGTCTTTGCAGCGCTGCGGCAAAACACAACTAAAGTTTAGATTAGATCCCAAAGATTTAACTGATCAACCAGGAAACACAACTTCTCAAACCATTAATATGTTTTTAAAGTCTGTGAAGTACAAAACAAATATAAGATGTTTTATATATATATATATATATATATATATATATATATATATATATATATATATACACATTGGAGGTAACCGTACATTTAAAGCTTTTTTTTTCTGATCTCTCAAACCGAAAACACCACCTTGTGATGTCATGTGGTGATACAGGAAGTGCGCCACTGTGTTTTTAAACTCCACACACCTTCATTAGAATAATTTGGATGATTTCAGATCAGGAATTGACGATTTCGACTAAACAAAATGCAAATGGCAACTTGAAAACGACCTCTTCGTGACATCACAAGGTGGAAAAGAGCGTTTTGAGCTTTGGAGATGACAAACTAATAATAATAAAAGGTTACTCAAACGTGTGTGAATGAAACAAAACACAACTCCAGGTCTATTTTTATTTTCAAACTGAAAACACTCCGTTCCACCTTGTGATGTCATGTGGTGATACAGGACGTGCTCCACTGTGTTTTGAAATTCCATAAACCTGAAATCGTTACAATCCCAACTAAGTAAGGAGGATTAAAGATGCACTGTGGTATAGATGCTTGCTAGTGGTGATGTTTCACCATATAGATACTTGTTTGTTGTGATGTTTCACTGTATTTATTATATACGTACTTGTTTGTGATGTTTCACCATATAGATACTTGTGGTGTTTCACCATATAGATATTTGCCTGTTGTGATGCTTCGCCTATAGATACTTGTTGTGATGTTTTGCCTGTAGATACTTAATTGTTGAGATGTTTCACCATATATAGTATATAGATACTTGCTTGTTGTGATGTTTTGCCTGTAGATACTTATTTGTTGAGATGTTTCACCGTATACAGATACTTGTTAATTGCGTTTCGCTCTATAGATGCTTGCTGTGATGTTTTGCCGTACATGTGCCTGTCTGAGGTGATATTTCGCTTTATAGATACTTATGTAATGTAATGTTTCGCCGTATACCTATTTTCTGCAGTGATGTTTCGCCATATACACTTGCAGGTCTGTTTCTCATGAGGGAACAACATTATAACATGACAAAAACCTCAAGAAGCAGTTTTGTGTATTATAGTCCTGCCTAAACCTTCCTTTTCTTTTTGTTTTGGGAGAACTCGCTTTGCTTTTGCGCATTTCAACATTTGTCCTTCTGATGTCCAAGGATAATAGTTCGGAATTAGAAAACATGATTTATAGTTCTATGAAGGGAAAACGGCTATAAAACAATTGGAGTAGAAGCAATAAGATAAAACGCCGGAGTAACTCGCTCATCTGGGCAGCTCGCGGTCAAGGTCAGAGCGTGTTTGGGTGGCAGGGGCGGGGCTTACGTTGTGTTTTCGATGCGGGGGCGGGGCTTACGTTGTGTTTCCGATGCCGGGGGCGGGGCTTACGTTGTGTTTCCGATGCGGGGGGCGGGGCTTACGTTGTGTTTCCGATGCGGGGGGCGGGGCTTGTGTTGTGTTTTTTATGCAGGGGGCGGGGCTTGTGGGTGCGGAGGGGGCGGAGTCATTAGGCCGATTACACTGTTGTGGCTGGGACGCTGAGGACACGGCTCAGACTAAACACGAGGAAGGAAAAAAAACAAGCCAATTTCATGAGTGGGGCATTAGAGATATTGAAAAAAAACGGTTATTTGGGGGTTTGCGTCTTGAAGCGCATACTGTTAGCGCTCCCGTGGGCAAGGCACGTCGTCCGAATCGCCTGGGTGGATGTTGGAGCGATCGGTGGTTTGTCAGAGTTAATAATCATATAAAATTCAGGTTGTTCTTTATTGTTTTGTCTCAGTCTTGCAGTGCAGGTGCAGCATCGCTCTAGGATGACATTTAAACCAGATACTTTTCGGTTTGTGGGGGAAAACTCAACCCACTGAGGCACCGTTTGTTCGCCCGATTCTCTTAAAAAGTTGAATTACTTAAACTTTCTCTTGTAAGTGACAAAACTAGGCCACTGCGCAATGTCATCATTCAACTTCTCTGTGCGAAAATGCAGTTCTAGAGGAGCTTCAGTGCATTTCAGTACAAAAACGCACAGGTATCAGTATCGGTATCGTGATATTTGCTACTGCTGCTTGTACCAGAGCGAACAAATTCACTGGTTTCATGCATGACGAGGACTCATTTGCATCTCACAAGCATCTGTCAACTCCAAAACTCCATAAAAACGTTGTAAATTGACTTAAAATATGATATATGAATATGGTTTTCCACAGATCTGACCTGTAACTAACCTGTGTTTATGAAGGATTCTTGAACATTTGCACATTTAGTCTCCTTCCTGCTACGGCTTGATGTCATCTGGAACGTTTTTATTTCATTATACATTTGTCCTAAAAGCTAAATGTTCACAAACAAAGATGAAAAGTACTTGGAACAGTCATTAAAGAACAAATATTATGCATTTATCGTGTTCTTATTTGGGCTTTAAACCAGGCCTTGAATCTGTACTAAATACTAAAACAATACATACTAAATGCTAATAAAATACAATACGAAGTACAATCAGTGAATTAAACACTGTCCCACTTTTTTAACTGTATGTTTTAATCGTACTTATTTGTTTGTTGTTGTAAGGTGACTTTGAGTGTCAAGAAAGGCACCTGATAAATAAATTGTATTCTTATTATTTGGACTTTCCTGAGTGTGATGATGTGTGGTCCTCTGAATAGACTTGTGCGTGAGTCTGGGACGGCTCTTGAGGAAAGCGTTTGGAACCAGATCTGAGCTTTTAAATAAATACTTCACAGAGACTGGCTGAAACATCACAACAGACTGAAAACCAAACTTCAGTTAAATCCACTTAAGAGAAAAGCGCAGGCGTCTTTCCCTCCACAGACGCACAAAGCACTTGCTGAACCAGACTGAAGCATGAATCAGACTGAAGCATGAATCAGACTGAAGCATGAATCAGACTGAGGCATGAATCAGACTGAAGCATGAATCAGACTGAAGCATGAATCAGACTGAGGCATGAATCAGACTGAAGCATGAACCAGACTGAAGCATGAACCAGACTGAAGCATGAATCAGACTGAAGCATGAATCAGACTGAGGCATGAATCAGACTGAAGCATGAATCAGACTGAGGCATGAATCAGACTGAAGCATGAATCAGACTGAAGCATGAACCAGACTGAAGCATGAATCAGACTGAAGCATGAATCAGACTGAAGCATGAATCAGACTGAGGCATGAATCAGACTGAAGCATGAATCAGACTGAAGCATGAATCAGACTGAAGCATGAATCAGACTGAGGCATGAATCAGACTGAAGCATGAATCAGACTGAAGCATGAACCAGACTGAAGCATGAATCAGACTGAAGCATGAACCAGACTGAAGCATGAATCAGACTGAAGCATGAATCAGACTGAGGCATGAATCAGACTGAAGCATGAATCAGACTGAAGCATGAATCAGACTGAAGCATGAATCAGACTGAGGCATGAATCAGACTGAAGCATGAATCAGACTGAAGCATGAACCAGACTGAAGCATGAATCAGACTGAAGCATGAACCAGACTGAAGCATGAATCAGACTGAAGCATGAATCAGACTGAGGCATGAATCAGACTGAAGCATGAATCAGACTGAAGCATGAATCAGACTGAAGCATGAATCAGACTGAGGCATGAATCAGACTGAAGCATGAATCAGACTGAAGCATGAATCAGACTGAAGCATGAATCAGACTGAAGCATGAATCAGACTGAGGCATGAATCAGACTGAAGCACGTCTGTCAGCGTCGCCATGTTTGTTTGGGTTCGTTTGGCGCTGGTTTCTGCACAAACCAAAGCGCCGCGACGTGATTGGTCGGTTTCCTCTCATGTGCAAACCATTCATGAGCTGTTCGAGATGGACGCTCAAGAGTTCGTGAACTCACAGAAATCTAAGCCCTATGTTCCCTCAGCCCTATGTTCCCTCAGCCCTATGTTCCCTCAGCCCTATGTTCCCTCAGGCCTATGTTCCCTCAGCCCTATGTTTCCTCAGCCCTATGTTCCCTCAGGCCTATGTTCCCTCAGCCCTATGTTCCCTCAGCCCTATGTTCCTCAGCCCTATGTTCCCTCAGCCCTATGTTCCTCAGCCCTATGTTCCCTCAGCCCTATGTTCCCTCAGCCCTATGTTCCCTCAGCCCTATGTTCCCTCAGCCCTATGTTCCCTCAGGCCTATGTTCCCTCAGCCCTATGTTCCCTCAGCCCTATGTTCCCTCAGCCCTATGTTCCCTCAGGCCTATGTTCCCTCAGCCCTATGTTCCCTCAGGCCTATGTTCCCTCAGCCCTATGTTTCCTCAGCCCTATGTTCCCTCAGCCCTATGTTCCCTCAGGCCTATGTTCCCTCAGCCCTATGTTCCCTCAGCCCTATGTTCCCTCAGCCCTATGTTCCTCAGCCCTATGTTCCTCAGCCCTATGTTCCCTCAGCCCTATGTTCCCTCAGCCCTATGTTCCCTCAGCCCTATGTTCCCTCAGTCCCATGTTCCCTCAGCCCTATGTTCCCTCAGCCCTATGTTCCCTCAGCCCTATGTTCCCTCAGCCCTATGTTCCCTCAGCCCTATGTTCCCTCAGTCCCATGTTCCCTCAGCCCTATGTTCCCTCAGTCCCATGTTCCCTCAGCCCTATGTTCCCTCAGCCCTATGTTCCCTCAGCCCTATGTTCCCTCAGCCCTATGTTCCCTCAGTCCCATGTTCCCTCAGCCCTATGTTCCCTCAGCCCTATGTTTCCTCAGCCCTATGTTCCCTCAGCCCTATGTTCCCTCAGCCCTATGTTCCCTCAGCCCTATGTTCCCTCAGTCCCATGTTCCCTCAGCTCTGCTCGAGATCACGATGCAAAGGACTCTAGGTTGAAATTACTCTGAATCATCCATTTAAATGAGGTAAAAAACTAAAAATGACTTGACTTAAGAGTTAGTGCTGGCCCCGATAAGGAAAACACACAGCGGCAATGAACGATTTGAGGCAGAAATGCCCAAAACGAGTCTGGTGATGATTTGTGTCTTATAAACATCTCTAAATAAATGCATTTATAAATTAAACTGTGCAGGGTCTCACAATCTCACAATCCTGGGAAATTCAAATTAGTGTTTCGTGACTCAGCGGGAAAGGACTTTTTAACAGAATGAAACTTAAAAACAGCTCCAGGTATGTTTTTAATAAGGGAACGATGTCAAAAAACTCCAAAAAAATCCAGTTTACATAATATTCTATAGAAGTTCCAGCTGTAAACACACACTGACATATGTACGGCAAGAGACAGAGTTTTGTTTTTCAATTCTGCCTCTGGTCTGTGGTTTCTACACATTTCTGCACAAAACGTACGAAAAAACGACAAACCAAAAAAGGACTTAGAACGTTACGACCAAACTTTGAGTCAAATCCAAAAATAACCAAACCAGGATCGAGCTAAAATAAAATGAGACCCGAGAAATCCTGACTCAAGAGAGCTCACCCAGACCGGACCAAGGTTAGACCAGGACCAGCTCCGTCTGTGGTCACCTGACTTATAAATACGTTTTATGAAGCCGTGCGTGCGTTATTATAGAAATCATAAATGTTGCCATGGCGCGCTGCGGCTCAAGGCTCAAGGTTCACGCCGTTCTTTATAGAAGTCAAAACATCTGCGCTGAGGCTGAAACTCACACGTTTTTCTACTTATTACTACGTTCGATGGGAGGGCATCTGTGGTAAATGTTTATCATACTGTAGTTTTACATCAGTTCCAGTTCAGTCCTATTCTGTATTACGTAAACTGACTCTTGTGAGCTTTAAGTCATGTTATAATGTTGTTTCCGCCTCGAAAACAGACCCTGAGTTGTGTTTGGTTTCATTCACACGTGTCTGAGGTTTGTTTTTAGTCTGTCTGCATCTCCAAAAACGCTCTGTTCCACCTTGTGATGTCATGAAGTGGTAGTTTTCAAGTGAACCCTTCTAGACCTAAAAGCAATTACAGAACATTTGTCCTCGTCTGGATTTTTTTCTTAATTTTTTGGCATTAAAACTGCCCCTTTTACCCCATAGTGAAGTGTTCTACCTCCTTTTGTTCAGTCCAACCTGTTATTTCACAATCTGCTGCTGTAGTTGTGTCATGAGGCTGTGATAAAAGCTACAGGACCAGAAATACAAATGAAAAAAAAAATTAAAAATTCACACTCTTTTATACAAAACCCACAGCAAACATGTTTAAACAAGTTTTTGGACATAAAAAATGCTTGATTTAGGGCCTTCAAATCATATCAAGTCTGTAAGTAAATTAAAAATCTCCTTATTGCCCTTAAAACAAAAAAAAAGTGCAATTGCCCCATTACTTTTCTGGTTCAGTCGTGGAAACAGCTCCTGTCAGGTCCAGGGCCAGAGCCACAGCACTTCTGCATTTCCAGGTGTTTATTACATTTGGATTTGTTCATTTTGAGTGAAATAAATCTTTCAAATAAAAATAGCTCGGGATGCAAACCAAGAAGCTTAATTTGCCATTTATTTGAGAATAAACTGCACTTAGAGCAGCTTTTTCTCTTGTTACAAACACAGACGCTAAAAGCATCGATCATCTTGACTCACTTCACTCTTTGGCAAAGTTTGGGTCGACCAAAATGGACGGAGCGCATGAGTTTGGGGAAAACAAAGATTCTGTTGACCCTTTTAGTGTGAGTAAACAGTGATGACGTAGGCTCAGTTGAGCATTTTGGCAACAGAAGTGCAGCAGGACTCAAAGGATTATCGTCAAAAGATCGCAAAGATTTTCTCAACAATCTTTGACTTTAACAAACGGAGTCCGACTGCCAGGTCCTTGTGCGATCAGTGAGTAAAACATTCAAACTTTAGTCCGCCGGTAGAATATCGATTCTGACAAACACACACAGAACAACACGGGAATGTTTTTATCTCCGTGTTTTTCTGTCCGTGTTCAGTCTGAATGAATCGGAACAATCGGAGGACAATGACATTTCTGCTGCCAAAATGCACTCTGAGCTTTTTTATCACTTCTGCCCTAAAAGGGTCTATAAACACTTGTCTTCCGCACGTCATCACGCAGCGTGCATGTGACGCAGGATAATGCCGGAGATATGTTTGGAGAGTTTCTGGAGTCAGTGTCTGTCTATGCGCGTCTATATAAAACATATTGTTGGTCTTGAACAGCTCCTTTTTGCCTTTTCTTCAGCAGAGATTGAGACACATAGATCAGAAAATAGATATGGGCTCTTAAAGCAGCAGTTTAAGGATAAAAGCTGAAAAGAACAAAAAAACACAAAAGTACAAAAATGCAGGAAGTAGCGGAGAGGCCTAAAACAGAATCACTCTCAGGTTTACTCCTTCCTTCACAGGTTTTCTTTGGGACAATACTTAATATATGACACATCTGATCGACAGCTGAAAAATGGAGGCTCGAGGAGAGGAAGCGAGGAGAAGGAAGCGAGGAGAAGGAAGCGAGGAAAGAGAAATGAGACGCGGCCGATCTACACTCAACAAAAATATAAACGCAACACTTTTGTTTTTGCTCCCATTTGTCATGAGATGGACTCAAAGATCTAAAATTCATTCCAGATACACAATATTACCATTTCTCTCAAACATTGTTCACAAATCTGTCTAAATGTGTGATAGTGGCACTTTTGCTTTGCTGAGATAATCCATCCCACCTCACAGGTGCCACATCAAGATGCTCATCAGACACCATGATTAGTGCACAGGTGAACCTTAGACTGTCCACAATAAAAGGCCACCCTGAAATGTGCAGTTTTGTCTCACAGCAAAATGCCACAGATGGCGCAAGCATTGAGGGAGCGTGCAATTGGCATGCTGACAGCAGGAATGTCAACCAGATCTGTTGCTCGGGCATTGAATGTTCATTTCTCCACCATAAGCCGTCTCCAAAGGCGTTTCAGAGAATATGGCAGTACATCCAACCGGCCTCACAACCGCAGACCACGTGTAACCACACCAGCCCAGGACCTCCACATCCAGCAGGTTCACCTCCAAGATCGTCTGAGACCAGCTACTCAGACAGCTGCTGAAACAATTGGTTTGCATAACCAAAGAATTTCTGCACAAACTGTCAGAAACCGTCTCAGGAAGCTCAACTGCTCGTCCGTCCTCATCGGGTCTTAACCTGACTCCAGATCGCCGCCGAACAGACTTGAGTGGGCAAATGCCCACATTCGATGGCGCCCGGCCCGCCGGCGCGGTGTTCTCTTCACGGATGAATCTCGGTTTACATTGTTCAGGGCAGATGGCAGACAGCGTGTGTGGCGTCGTGTGGGTGAGCGCTTTGCTGATGTCAATGTTGTGGATGGAGTGGCCCATGGTGGTGGTGGGGTTATGGTATGGGCAGGCATCTGTTATGGACCAAGAACACAGGTGCATTTTATTGATGGCATTTTGAATGCACAGAGATACCGTGATGAGATCCTGAGGCCCATTGTTGTGCCATACATCCATGAACATCACCTCATGTTTCAGCAAGATAATGCACGGCCCCATGTTGCAAGGATCTGTACACAATTCTTGGAAGCTGAAAATGTCCCAGTTCTTGCATGGCCAGCATACTCACCGGACATGTCACCCATTGAGCATGTTTGGGATGTGCTTGACGGCGATATCGACAGCGTACCAGTTCCCACTAATATCCAGCAACTTCGCACAGCCATTGAAGAGGAGTGGACCAACATTCCACAGGCCACAATTGACAATCTGATAAACTCTATGTGAAGAAGATGTGTTGCACTGCATGAGGCAAATGGTGGTCACACCAGATACTGACTGGTTCTGAGTCCCCAGACCCCCAATAAAGCAACAACTGCACATTTCAGAGTGGCCTTTTATTGTGGACAGCCTAAGGTTCACCTGTGCACTAATCATGGTGTCTGATGAGCATCTTGATGTGGCACCTGTGAGGTGGGATGGATTATCTCAGCAAAGCAAAAGTGCTCACTATCACACATTTAGACAGATTTGTGAACAATGTTTGAGAGAAATGGTAATATTGTGTATCTGGAATGAATTTTAGATCTTTGAGTCCATCTCATGACAAATGGGAGCAAAAACAAAAGTGTTGCGTTTATATTTTTGTTGAGTGTATAACGTCAACACAGAAAACTTCATTCGAAAGCACCAGGAAGACTTTTTTTGTTGTTTTTATACATTTAACAATCTAAAAGTGCGTATGACAATAGCACGGAGATCTCAACAGGAATATCCTCGCTTTATCTGCATAACTTCACTCTTCTTTTTGGCCCTGGCCTCTCCACCTTTCATTTATTACATGTCGACATCATCATATTTAAAATTACATCAAGGCTCTGTAATGGTGATGCTACTCTAGGGTGACCAGATTATCAAAGCTCTAACCTGGGACACATTTGGGTTGGGATGTTTGGTATAAATAAAACTGTCATAATCTGAGAGACTTCTGAAACTGCATTTTTTTGCTTTATGGTAATTTGCAAACACGGTTTTCTGTTTTTGGGCTAAAGAAATGATCATTTATGCTCCTCTTTAGTGTTGGCGGGGATCAGATTAGTCAAAAATTGTGATAGTCCTGGTTTAGACCTGATGTAGTCCTGGTTTAAATTTAGTTTAGTCCTGGGTTAGATCAAAATGGTCAAAAATAGGGACATTTCTTGTATAAAACTGGGACAAATCACTAGTTTTGGATTAGTCTGCTGGGACAGGGGACACAGGGCTCAAACCTGGGACTGTCCCGGGTAAAAAGGGACTACTACACTTTATCTTTCATTCTCTACAGTGGTGTAGATCGACTGCTTTGGCACTTGCATGAGTAAGTAGTCCACACATTTGTCAACTTGTGCATCACTTTGGTCTGAAAATTGTGCTTTATGGAAAAATGTGAGGAAACTCATCCTCTGCGTGATAATTTTCCAAACTGGGGCAAGAGCAATGGGCACAAACCCATCTCCACATCTTGATCAAGGCAAGTTTTCTTGGCGAGTACGACCTTAGCTGCAGGATTTTGCCTTTTGCGCCCGCTTCGGATTGACAGGGGAAACTGGAGTGTCGGGGAATACGGTATCCCGCGGTATCAGAAAGTATCAGCGGTATCAGTTTAATCACCATCATTAAAAAAATCTGCATCAGGACCTAAAACCACAGCAGGACTTCCTCCCTCCGCTCTCTCTCCTCTTCAAACGTGGTTCCGCTCGGAGATTTCCCTCCACACGCTGCGAGGAAGAAGAAAAAAACCTGACTGACGCTTCGTGTGGATGTGGAGCCCAAAAGTTTGTGACGGAGACGTTTTATTGAAGTCAAGAGGGGACGAGGCTGAAGAGGAGAAAGTTCCTGAGGACGAAGTCAGACTTTCACGGAGGAGACGGTGAAGCTCAATTTCTGGTTCTGATCCAAACGTGTTTGTGTGGACGTGCGGCTCCTACAGCGTCCGACCTGCACCTCCTGAACTTTCTAACGACGCCTCAAAACGCCGCAGACATAAGGGCTGTGATTGGTCCTCTGCACCGCTCTACGTTTCCTCCACTCATTCTAGACTCTGAGGAATAATGTGTTTAATGCAGCTTTGGCACATTTGTTTACGTTTTACACAAACTTCAAACCTCATTTGCATACAGCTCATTTGCATACAGTATAAGCGCTGATAAAAACAGCTCGTGCGCTGATGCTGATGAGATCGAATGCGCCGCAAAGTTTGGTTTGATCAGAACTTGTGCCTCATCTTCAAATATAAAGCTGCGACTCTGATTGGTACAAAATAATTCTTAATTAGTCCCGGTAAAATGCCGAGAAGGTTTAACGGGATCAAAATTTGGATATCGCCCAATCCTGCCGGTGTGTCTTTGAGGAAACCCACCCAGACATCGGGAGAAACATGCAAACTCCACACAGAAAGGTGACGCAAAATATTCCATCCGATTTACGTACAGCGAACACATTTTTCAGACAGTTTAAAGATCCAAACGTTGTCATTTATTAAAGGCGGTTTGGGAGTAACTGTGAGGCTTTGTTTCGCTTTCTGTGTTCACCGTCGTCGCCTTTGCACCAGTGACGTGCGTTTACCTACACCTCTTCTAGCCGATGCCCAGAAAATAACAGCACGAGCAATAAATACATAAATAAAACTTCAGAAAGGAACAACATTTCCATGGAAACAAGCAGCTGGACGCCGAACAGGAGTCAGGTTTCGCGGCGAACGGTTCTTCCCTCGCGAACGTCGGCAAATCAGACACCGATGAGGCTAATTCTGCTGTAAATTCTTCTTATACGTTTGCATTTTATAGACTCAAAGTTCATCAGAGCATAAAACGTATGGCCCCACCCTAAGTGTTTGTCCCTGACCTAAAAAGACTTTATTAAACCGGGACTAGAGCAGCCGTTTGGAAAAGTGGACGAAACATTTCAGATATTAAAGGTCCTTCTGTGCACCACGGCCTTTTAGAATGATTATTTATGGGGGAAAAAAGCATCGACAAGCAAACGATACAAGCTCCAGACGGTAACTGGTTAGAAAGAGTCATGTGAAGTGTTAAAATTGTCTCACAGAATCAATTTTAGCATTTTCTTAGGGTTTATATGACTCCAGTCTGTTCTCGAGTAAATTTAACATTTTTGGGAAGTAACACTGGACCAAAGTTCCTCTTTAACCCGCAAAAAATTAAATACATTTTGCGAAATATTAGAACTTAGCCAACTAATGATGCTAAAAGCGTCTCATATTGGTTCAGTTACATCCAGCATAAAGTTGCACTGTGTAGCTTTTCGGCTGGGGGTCCGTCACCTTCTTGTTTCTATGGACATGTCATTTATTCACCTTTTCCACAGAATGATTTTAACACTTGAAGACCTACGGCATCGTATACGATACCAAGGAACATGTTTCTATAACCGCACAGAACTTTGTAACGGTAAAAGACAGAAACGTCCTTTTCCCCTCTGAAAGTGCAGACATAGAGGTTTCCGTACATTTCTGCGGCTTTATCCTACGTCACACTCACGCTGTGTGATGACGTGAGCAAAACGAGTGTCCAATAGGAACTTTGTTTTCCCCAAACTCATGCGCTCCGTCCATTTTGATCGAGCCAAACTTTGCCAAAGAGTGAAGTGAGTCAAGATGGTCGACTCCTCTGACTGTGTGTGTTTATAATGAGGGAAAAAGTCGCTCTAAGTGGAGTTAATTCTCAAATAAATGGCAAATTACACATCTTGGTGTGTGTAATTGCGCATCCCTTTGCTGTTTTTATTTAAAGGTTTATTTCACTCAAAATGAACAAATCCAAATGTAATTTCCACCCTGGAAATGCAGAAGTGCTGTGGCTCTGGCCCTGGACCTGACAGGAGCTGTTTCCAGGACTGGACCAGGAAAGTCATGGAGCCACTGCACTTTTTTGTTTTTAGGGCAATAAGGAGATTTTTAATTTACTTACAGACTTGAGATTCTGCATTTTTGTAGCTAAGGCTCTAAATTAAGCATTTTTCATGTCCAAAAAATGTTTATACATGTTTGTGTATGAATTTTATTTTCTGTTTTTTTTTTTTCATCTCTATTTCTGGTCCTGTAGCTTTTATTACAGCCTCATGACACAACTACAGCAGCAGATTGTGAAATAACAGGTTCTACTGAACAAAAGGAGGTAGAACACTTCATTATAGGGTAAAAGGGGCAGTTTTAAAAGCAAAATTAAGAAAAAAATCCAGGCGAGGAGAAATGTACAAAAATTGCCCTCAGGTCTTTGGGGGTTAAGCACCTCTACTTCAGTCACAGGTGGTTTTATAGCTTCTCATTTACCCTCTCGAAGTTGTGTTTAGAATTATTTGTGCGTGTTTGAGTCAAGACAGCATTTTGTCGATTACCCCCCGTTTCAGCACCACCGGTTTTACCTGCTCTGTTTTTATTTTGTTTTTCAATTTTATTTTCTTAATCGGTGATAAGTGTCGGATTGTGCAGCGTCGCTTTTGGTGCAAATGATGAAAAAAACGCTCTGCTCGAGTGTAACATGCAGCGATCCACAGGAGCGGCCCACAGCCTGGTTTAGTCCTGGTTTAGTCCTGGTTTAGTCCTGGTTTAGTCCTGGTTTAGTCCTGGTTTAGGCCTGGTTTAGTGTTGGTTTAGTCCTGGTTTAGTCCTGGTTTAGTCCTGGTTTAGTCCTGGTTTAGACCTGGTTTAGGCCTGGTTTAGTGTTGGTTTAGGCCTGGTTTAGTGTTGGTTTAGGCCTGGTTTAGTGTTGGTTTAGTCCTGGTTTAGTCCTGGTTTAGTCCTGGTTTAGTCCTGGTTTAGTCCTGGTTTAGACCTGGTTTAGTCCTGGTTTAGTCCTGGTTTAGTCCTGGTTTAGTCCTGGTTTAGTCCATGCAGTGTCAACTCCCACTGGACACCTGATCCAGGACTAAAGCCGGACTAAACCAGGACTGATCC
Source organism: Odontamblyopus lacepedii (assembly GCA_034769755.1). Classification (NCBI taxonomy): domain Eukaryota; kingdom Metazoa; phylum Chordata; class Actinopteri; order Gobiiformes; family Gobiidae; genus Odontamblyopus; species Odontamblyopus lacepedii. The sequence goes on along the minus strand of CM068356.1, from coordinate 391,669 downwards.
AGGACAAAACTGGGTCTGATCCAAGACTAAACCAGGACTGATCCAGGACTAAATTGGGGCTAAACCAGGACTAACAATGACTAAAGCAGGACTAAACCAGGACTGATCCAGGACTAAAGTGGGTCTGATCCAAGTCTAAACTGGGTCTGATCCAAGTCTATACCAGGACTAAACCAGGACTGATCCAGGACTAAATTGGGACTAAACCAGGACTGAACTGGGACTGATCCAGGACTAAACCAGGACTAACAATGACTAAAGCAGGACTGATCCAGGACTAAACCAGGACTAACAATGACTAAACCAGGACTAACAATGACTAAAGCAGGACTAACAATGACTAAAGCAGGACTAACAAGCACTAAAGCAGATCTGATCCAGGACTAAACCAGGACTAACAATGACTAAAGCAGGACTGATCCAGGACTAAAGCAGGACTGATCCAGGACTAAAGCAGGACTAACAATGACTAAAGCAGGACTGATCCAGGACTAAAGCAGGACTGATCCAGGACTAAAGCAGGACTGATCCAGGACTAAAGCAGGACTGATCCAGGACTAAAGCAGGACTAACAATGACTAAAGCAGGACTGATCCAGGACTAAAGCAGGTAGGACTGGGCAGATTATCCAGAGTTATTGAAGTTTTAAGTCCAAAAATAATTACAGGTGGTTTTATAGCTCAAAAATACCTAGAAAAACAGGCGTTCTGACTGTGAGCGGGGTCGCCTCTCCACAGATCTGACCTGTAACCTGGTCTGGTTTGGTCTCCATGGAGATAGAAATGTTTCATATTTATATTTCTAAATCTTCTCCTCTCCACCTGCAGAGTCTCAAACGGAATAAAAACAAATAAGAATATCAATGGTTTGGTCTCTGTTTAGTCCTGGTTTGGTCTTGGTTTGGTCTCTGTTTAGTCCTGGTTTGGTCTTGGTTTGGTCTCTGTTTAGTCCTGGTTTGGTCTTGGTTTGGCCTCTGTTTAGTCCTGGTTTGGTCTTGGTTTGGTCTCTGTTTAGTCCTGGTTTGGTCTTGGTTTGGCCTCTGTTTAGTCCTGGTTTGGTCTTGGTTTGGCCTCTGTTTAGTCCTGGTTTGGTCTTGGTTTGGCCTCTGTTTAGTCCTGGTTTGGTCTTGGTTTGGTCTCTGTTTAGTCCTGGTTTGGTCTTGGTTTGGTCTCTGTTTAGTCCTGGTTTGGTCTTGGTTTGGTCTCTGTTTAGTCCTGGTTTGGTCTTGGTTTGGCCTCTGTTTAGTCCTGGTTTGGTCTTGGTTTGGTCTCTGTTTAGTCCTGGTTTGGTCTTGGTTTGGTCTCTGTTTAGTCCTGGTTTGGTCTTGGTTTGGTCTCTGTTTAGTCCTGGTTTGGTCTTGGTTTGGTCTCTGTTTAGTCATGGTTTGGTCTTGGTTTGGTCTCTGTTTAGTCCTGGTTTGGTCTTGGTTTGGTCTCTGTTTAGTCCTGGTTTGGTCTTGGTTTGGCCTCTGTTTAGTCCTGGTTTGGTCTTGGTTTGGTCTCTGTTTAGTCCTGGTTTGGTCTTGGTTTAGTCTCTGTTTAGTCCTGGTTTGGTCTTGGTTTGGCCTCTGTTTAGTCCTGGTTTGGTCTTGGTTTGGCCTCTGTTTAGTCCTGGTTTGGTCTTGGTTTGGTCTCTGTTTAGTCCTGGTTTGGTCTTGGTTTGGCCTCTGTTTAGTCCTGGTTTGGTCTTGGTTTGGTCTCTGTTTAGTCCTGGTTTGGTCTTGGTTTGGTCTTGGTTTGGTCTTGGTTTGGTCTCTGTTTAGTCCTTGTTTGGTCTTGGTTTAGTCCTAGTTTAGCCCTGGTTTAGTCCTTGTTTAGCCCTGGTTTAGTCCTTGTTTGGTCCTAGTTTAGCCCTGGTTTATTCCTAGTTTAGCCCTGGTTTAGTCCTTGTTTAGCCCTGGTTTAGTCCTTGTTTGGTCCTAGTTTAGCCCTGGTTTAGTCCTAGTTTAGCCCTGGTTTAGTCCTTGTTTAGCCCTGGTTTAGTCCTTGTTTGGTCCTGGTTTAGTCCTTGTTTAGTCCTTGTTTGGTCCTAGTTTAGCCCTGGTTTAGTCCTAGTTTAGCCCTGGTTTAGTCCTTGTTTAGCCCTGGTTTAGTCCTTGTTTGGTCCTAGTTTAGCCCTGGTTTAGTCCTAGTTTAGCCCTGGTTTAGTCCTTGTTTAGCCCTGGTTTAGTCCTTGTTTGGTCCTAGTTTAGCCCTGGTTTAGTCCTAGTTTAGCCCTGGTTTAGTCCTTGTTTGGTCCTAGTTTAGCCCTGGTTTAGTCCTTGTTTAGCCCTGGTTTAGTCCTTGTTTGGTCCTAGTTTAGCCCTGGTTTAGTCCTAGTTTAGCCCTGGTTTAGTCCTTGTTTAGCCCTGGTTTAGTCCTTGTTTGGTCCTGGTTTAGTTCTTGTTTAGTCCTTGTTTGGTCCTAGTTTAGCCCTGGTTTAGTCCTAGTTTAGCCCTGGTTTAGTCCTTGTTTAGCCCTGGTTTAGTCCTTGTTTGGTCCTAGTTTAGCCCTGGTTTAGTCCTAGTTTAGCCCTGGTTTAGCCCTTGTTTGGTCCTAGTTTAGCCCTGGTTTAGTCCTTGTTTAGCCCTGGTTTAGTCCTTGTTTAGCCCTGGTTTAGTCCTTGTTTGGTCCTAGTTTAGTCCTTGTTTAGCCCTGGTTTAGTCCTTGTTTAGCCCTGGTTTAGTCCTTGTTTGGTCCTAGTTTAGCCCTGGTTTAGTCCTTGTTTAGCCCTGGTTTAGTCCTTGTTTAGCCCTGGTTTAGTCCTTGTTTGGTCCTAGTTTAGCCCTGGTTTAGTCCTAGTTTAGCCCTGGTTTAGTCCTTGTTTAGCCCTGGTTTAGTCCTTGTTTGGTCCTAGTTTAGCCCTGGTTTAGCCCTGGTTTAGTCCTTGTTTGGTCCTAGTTTAGCCCTGGTTTAGTCCTTGTTTAGCCCTGGTTTAGTCCTTGTTTGGTCCTAGTTTAGCCCTGGTTTAGTCCTAGTTTAGCCCTGGTTTAGTCCTTGTTTAGCCCTGGTTTAGTCCTTGTTTGGTCCTGGTTTAGTCCTTGTTTAGTCCTTGTTTGGTCCTAGTTTAGCCCTGGTTTAGTCCTAGTTTAGCCCTGGTTTAGTCCTTGTTTAGCCCTGGTTTAGTCCTTGTTTGGTCCTAGTTTAGCCCTGGTTTAGTCCTAGTTTAGCCCTGGTTTAGCCCTTGTTTGGTCCTAGTTTAGCCCTGGTTTAGTCCTTGTTTAGCCCTGGTTTAGTCCTTGTTTAGCCCTGGTTTAGTCCTTGTTTGGTCCTAGTTTAGCCCTGGTTTAGTCCTTGTTTAGCCCTGGTTTAGTCCTTGTTTAGCCCTGGTTTAGTCCTTGTTTGGTCCTAGTTTAGCCCTGGTTTAGTCCTTGTTTAGCCCTGGTTTAGTCCTTGTTTAGCCCTGGTTTAGTCCTTGTTTGGTCCTAGTTTAGCCCTGGTTTAGTCCTAGTTTAGCCCTGGTTTAGTCCTTGTTTAGCCCTGGTTTAGTCCTTGTTTGGTCCTAGTTTAGCCCTGGTTTAGTCCTTGTTTAGCCCTGGTTTAGTCCTTGTTTGGTCCTAGTTTAGCCCTGGTTTAGTCCTTGTTTGGTCCTAGTTTAGCCCTGGTTTAGTCCTTGTTTAGCCCTGGTTTAGTCCTTGTTTGGTCCTAGTTTAGCCCTGGTTTAGTCCTAGTTTAGCCCTGGTTTAGTCCTTGTTTAGCCCTGGTTTAGTCCTTGTTTGGTCCTGGTTTAGTCCTTGTTTAGTCCTTGTTTGGTCCTAGTTTAGCCCTGGTTTAGTCCTTGTTTAGCCCTGGTTTAGTCCTTGTTTAGCCCTGGTTTAGTCCTTGTTTGGTCCTAGTTTAGCCCTGGTTTAGTCCTAGTTTAGCCCTGGTTTAGCCCTTGTTTGGTCCTAGTTTAGCCCTGGTTTAGTCCTTGTTTAGCCCTGGTTTAGTCCTAGTTTAGCCCTGGTTTAGCCCTTGTTTGGTCCTAGTTTAGCCCTGGTTTAGTCCTTGTTTAGCCCTGGTTTAGTCCTTGTTTAGCCCTGGTTTAGTCCTTGTTTGGTCCTAGTTTAGCCCTGGTTTAGTCCTTGTTTAGCCCTGGTTTAGTCCTTGTTTAGCCCTGGTTTAGTCCTTGTTTGGTCCTAGTTTAGCCCTGGTTTAGTCCTTGTTTAGCCCTGGTTTAGTCCTTGTTTAGCCCTGGTTTAGTCCTTGTTTGGTCCTAGTTTAGCCCTGGTTTAGTCCTTGTTTAGCCCTGGTTTAGTCCTTGTTTAGCCCTGGTTTAGTCCTTGTTTGGTCCTAGTTTAGCCCTGGTTTAGTCCTTGTTTAGCCCTGGTTTAGTCCTTGTTTAGCCCTGGTTTAGTCCTTGTTTGGTCCTAGTTTAGCCCTGGTTTAGTCCTAGTTTAGCCCTGGTTTAGTCCTTGTTTAGCCCTGGTTTAGTCCTTGTTTGGTCCTAGTTTAGCCCTGGTTTAGTCCTAGTTTAGCCCTGGTTTAGTCCTTGTTTAGCCCTGGTTTAGTCCTTGTTTGGTCCTAGTTTAGCCCTGGTTTAGTCCTTGTTTAGCCCTGGTTTAGTCCTTGTTTAGCCCTGGTTTAGTCCTTGTTTGGTCCTAGTTTAGCCCTGGTTTAGTCCTTGTTTAGCCCTGGTTTAGTCCTTGTTTAGCCCTGGTTTAGTCCTTGTTTGGTCCTAGTTTAGCCCTGGTTTAGTCCTTGTTTAGCCCTGGTTTAGTCCTTGTTTGGTCCTAGTTTAGCCCTGGTTTAGTCCTTGTTTAGCCCTGGTTTAGTCCTGGTTTGTTTGTTTTGTTGTAAATTTCTTTCTGTATTTTATGCTCTTGGCCGTTTTTAAATTTTCAATTGAAGAATATTTAGATTTTAACATTTACAATAAAAAATGTTTTTTCCGTCCGGTTCAGGGTTTTATCGTGTCCGACCGTCTTCTGTCTGATGAATGAATCCCAGATGGTTTCATTATGCAAGGACTAACCCAGAACTAAACCAGGACTAAACCAGGACTAACCCAGAACTAAACCAGGACTAACCCAGAACTAAACCAGGACTAAACCAGGAGGAAACAGAGACCAAACCAAGACCAAACCAGGACTAAACCAGGACTAACCCAGAACTAAACCAGGACTAACCCAGAACTAAACCAGGACTAAACCAGGACTAACCCAGAACTAAACCAGGACTAACCCAGGACTAAACAGAGACCAAACCAAGACCAAACCAGGACTAAACCAGGAGGAAACCACGACAGGTCCAGGAATAGACCGGGATGAGTCCTGAGTCAGACCAGCTCCGGCTCCCGACGCCAACGACAAACAGATGAGATCCCACAGGTCCAGGACTAAACCAGGACTAAACCAGGACTAAACCAGGACTAAACCAGGACTAAACCAGGACTAAACCAGGACTAAAACAAAACTAAACCAGGACTAAACCAGGACTAAACCAGGACTAAAACAAGACTAAACCAGGACTAAACCAGGACTAAACCAGGACTAAAACAAGACTAAACCAGGACTAAACCAGGACTAAACCAGGACTAAAACAAGACTAAACCAGGACTAAAACAAGACTAAACCAGGACTAAAACAAGACTAAACCAGGACTAAAACAAGACTAAACCAGGACTAAAACAAGACTAAACCAGGACTAAACCTGGACTAAAATAGGACAGAACCTGCACTAAAACAGGATTAAAATAGGATTAAACCAGGACTAAACCTGGACTAAACCAGGACTAAAACAAGACTAAACCAGGACTAAAACAAGACTAAACCAGGACTAAAACTGGACTAAAATATCCAATCCAATCCAATCCACTTTATTTATATAGCACATTTCATAAACTGAAAGCGTTTCCAAAGTGCTGCACAAAACCATCATTTAAAATAAACAAATAACTACAGAAACTGTTTAAAATAAACAAGTAATCAAATGCCCTACCAGAGTGCATACAAATAAATATACCATAAAATAATAAAAACAATAAAAGATAAAAACACTAAAAAAATTAAAATAATAAAAAATAAATACTCTAAGAACAATAAAATAATAAAAAACCCTAAAATATAATAAAAGACACAGAGGACCACACAACTCACGCAGTGTTAAAAGCCAGAGAATAAAAGTGGGTCTTAAGACGAGACTTAAAACACTCCACTGTGGGAGCTGCTCGGACGTGGGAGGGCAAGGCGTTCCACAGTTTAGGACCAACCACAGAAAAAGCCCTGTCCCCTCTGGATTTAAGTCTCGTCTTAGGCACCACGAGCTGGAGCTGGCCCTCAGACCTCAGAGCGCGCGCCGGAGTGTAGAATAGGACAGAACCTCCACTAAAACAGGATTAAAACAGGACTAAACCAGGACTAAAACAGGACTAAAACAGGACTAAAACAGGACTAAAATAGGACAGAACCTCCACTAAAACAGGATTAAAACAGGACTAAACCAGGACTCAACCAGGACTAAAACAGGACTGAACCAGGACTAAAACAGAAATAAACCAGGACTAAAATAGGACAGAACCTGGACTAAAACAGGATTAAAACAGGATTAAACCAGGATTAAAACAGGACTAAAACAGGACAGAACCAGGACTAAAACAGGATTAAAACAGGATTAAAACAGGACTACACGAGGACTAAAACAGGACTAAACTGAGACTAACCCAGAACTGAACCAGGACTAAAACAGGACTAAAGCAGAGGACTAAACCATTACTAAACCAGGACTAAACCAGGACTGATCCACAGCTAAAACAGGACTAAACCAGGTCTACAGCAGGACTAAACCAAGATTTAACATGTCATAAATCAGGACTAAAACAGGACTAAACCAGGATTGTTTAAATGTGATAATTTCAAGACCAGGACTTTACTAAACCTGGTCTAATCCATGACTAACTCAGAACTAAACCAGGATTTAAACTGGGTTTTAACAAGGAAAGAATAGTTCTGATCCAGGACTAGATTAAATCAGAACTAAACCAGGACTAAACAGGACCAATCTGGGACAGATCCGGGATTAGACCAGGACTAAACCAAAACAGGACAATCAGGACATGAGAGGATTTATCCAGAACTAAATCCAAACTAAATCAGGACTCACAGGACTGATCCAGGATTTAACCAAGTACTGAACCAAGACTCAGCCCGGACTAAAGCTGGACTGAACCAAGACTCAGCCCGGACTAAAGCTGGACTGAACCAAGACTCAGCCCGGACTAAAGCTGGACTGAACCAAGACTCAGCCCGGACTAAAGCTGGACTGAACCAAGACTCAGCCCGGACTAAAGCTGGACTGAACCAAGACTCAGCCCGGACTAAAGCTGGACTGAACCAAGACTCAGCCCGGACTAAAGCTGGACTGAACCAAGACTCAGCCCGGACTAAAGCTGGACTGAACCAAGACTCAGCCCGGACTAAAGCTGGACTGATCCAAGACTCAGCCCGGACTAAAGCTGGACTGAACCAAGACTCAGCCCGGACTAAAGCTGGACTGAACCAAGACTCAGCCCGGACTAAAGCTGGACTGAACCAAGACTCAGCCCGGACTAAAGCTGGACTGAACCAAGACTCAGCCCGGACTAAAGCTGGACTGAACCAAGACTAAACCAGGATTTAAGCAGGTTAAACCAAGGAAAACACAGGCATGAAACAGGAATAAAACAGGACTGAAGCAGGACTAATTTCTGGTTGAAACAGGACTAAACCAGGTCTAAAACAGGACTAACCCAGGACTAAACCAGGACTGAAACAGGACTAAAACAGAACTAAACCAGGTCTAAAACAGGACTAACCCAGGACTAAACCATGACTGAAACAAGGACTGAAACAGGACTGAAACAGGACTAAACCAGGATTGAACCAGGACTAAACCAGGATTGAACCAGGACTAAACCAGGACTAAAGCAGGATTAAAACAGGGCTAAAATGGGACTAAACCAGGACTGAACCAGGACTAAAATGGGATTAAACCAGGATTGAACCAGGACTAAACCAGGACCAAAGCGAGACTATAAAAGACACTTGACCAGAACTCGTGAAACACCAGTGAAACTCGGCCCTGAGCTCAGAAATGCTGCTTCATTCAAAATTTGCACAAGACCAAGAATTTACTCTGATAAAAATACGTCCAAATATTATTACGTCTTATTTATTATTTTTGTTCATTTAATTTTCTTTCTTTTTTGTATTTTTTCATATTTTATTCCGTTTTTTTTCTCCATAAACTCTGCTGATATCTCAGCATCTCGGTCTATCCCATGACTAAAGCAGGCTTGATCCAGGACTAAACCCGGACTAAATCAGGACTGATCCAGAACAAAACCAGGACTAAACCAGGTCTAAAGCAGGACTAAATCGGGACTAAACAAGGACTATTTAACTGTGATCACATCAGGACCAGGACTGGACTAAAACCTGCTCTAATCCAGGACAAACTCAGAACTAAACCAGGATTTCAGGGGTTTAGGGTTGGAATGAGGGTTCTTTTCTGTATTTTTTCGTACTTTATTCTATTTTTAATCCATAAATTCCGCGGATATCTCAAATATCTCCGTATCTCTCAGACCCGCGTACTTTACCTCAACCTGCTTATGGATTATTGACGTTTCCATGACGCAAAAGAGCCAAACGCGGACACCCTAACCTACATATTGCCGCGTCTCCAAAAGTGTCCGTGCGTCCTCCGCGCCGCGCTCACCTGCGTCATGAGGCGGTCCGCTCCCGTGTCCTCCTCGTCTTTAAAGATGATGTCCGTGTTGTAGTTCGGCGTGAGCTCCTTAAACCTCTCGGAGTTCCGCGTGATCTTCCCCTCCGGTCTGCCGCTCGCCCCCAGGGTCTTCTCGGCCACGTTGGGGCTGAACTGCTTGTACGCCAGCGGGATGAGCTTCTTGGGGGGCCGCCTCTTGCCGTACGCCCTCCCTGGACCGCAGCTATCGGCGGCAGGTGCGAGCGACAGGAGGAGCGCACCGAGGAAGAGCGCCGAGACCCGCATGGAGGGAGTTTGTCTCTGTGGCGGTGGCAGGGGAGGGGGAGGAGGAGGAGGAGGCGCGGGGGTGGGGGGGAGCGACACGCGTGGATGTCTGCAGAGACCTCCCCGGGAACTGTCAAGGCCGGCTTCACATGCTTCGGAGTTGGGAGAGAGGCAGCGTGGCGCACCGCTGTTACGCGCTCAGCTCATTTTTTCTCTCCTTCTCTGCGCGTAAAAGCGGAGCGGAGCCCGAGGAAGTTGTAAAGTCCGCGGATTTAGACAAACAGGTTCAAAGTCGAAGTTCCAGAGAGGGTGAGGGAGGGAGGGGGGTGACGGCCCGGGCGGTGATCCGTGCGCAGCGCCGTTTCCACCGCCGTTTCTTCCTCGAGATTACGTCCCCAACGCGCGCCGCTCTCCCACTGCTGCTGGACTTTCCTTGACGCTGCAACTTGAAGGGTTTGAGTGATCCAAGGGCTGCCACTCCAGACCGCACCCTGCCAGCGTCTCTCAGTGTGCGCCACCCACCCCACCTCAAGGCCCGTCCCGCCCCTCGGTCGTGGGCACGCGGCGGCTGGCACAGAGCTCCGGGCAGTGGGTGCAGCAGGGAGCCTATAGCGGCCGCTCCGGGGCTGTTCTGCGGCCGCTGACTTTTCCACTGCTCGGCCTCTGGGGCTGACGGGCAGCGCGCAGGATGTAAACAGCGCGATCGATGCAAATCACGTTATGTGCGCGCAGTGTGTGGGGCTTTTTACGCACGGAAGTCCAGTGTGCCCCTGCGAGGACGAAAACACGGACTTGTACAGAGGGAACAAACTGAGTGCAGAAGACAGGAGCAGAGACAGGAGCAGAGACAGGAGCAGGGACAGGAGCAGGGACAGGAGCAGGGACAGGAGCAGGGACAGGAGCAGGGACAGGAGCAGCATTATCAAAATAACTACATGTACACTGCAAAAAGGCTTCAAAATCTAAGAAAAAAACATTTAAATCTATCAGCAAATGAATTAAAAGTAGTGAAATGATCTGTCCCAGCAGCAAGATCATTTTACTGGACAAGTTCTCTTAAAATAAACGACCTCTAGACTAGAATGAAGCGTCTCTGTGAGTGTTCATGGGCTGGAAATAACTTTACAGACGCTAAATTTGAGATCAACAGACTTAAAACCAGTTTATGATCAGTGTTCGTGGTCTGATAATAAGTTCTCATATGTCAAATTCTAGATAAAATGGTTTAAATTATTCTAAATTCCAGATAAACGTATTGAAACAAGTTTATGATTAGTGTTCCTGGTCTGATAATAAATTCAAAGGTGCTAAATTCCAGGTAGAATCAGTCTGACGTGATCGTGGAGCTTTGTCCATTCTCGACTCACGTGTGGGTCAGAGTAAAATCTGAGACTAAAAACAGAAGCACCTCTTTTGATTTGGGCAAAACAAATGCAATTTATGCTCCTCTGGTTTAGACCTGGTTTAGAAATGAAATAGTCCGATTTTACCTCCAGTTTAGACCTGGTTTAGACCTGATTTAGACCCGGTTTAGACCTGGTATAGTCCTAATTTTAGCTCTAGTTTAGATGTGGTTTAGACCTGGTTTAGAACTGATACAGTCCTAATTTTAGTTTGTGCTTAGACCTGGTTTAGACCCAATATAAATCCTAATTTTAGCTCTAGTTCAGACCTAATTTAGACCTGGTTTAGATCTATCTTAGATCTGGTTTAGCCCGTTTTAGACCTGGTTTAGACCCAATATAGTCTTAATTTTATCCCTAGTTTAGACCTGGTTTAGACTTGATATTGTCCTAATGTTAGCCTTGGTTTAGTCCTGGTGTAGACCTGGTTTAGTCCTGGTGTAGACCTGGTTTAGTCCTGGTGTAGACCTGGTTTAGTCCTGTTTTAGACCTGGTTTAGTCCTGGTGTAGACCTGGTTTAGTCCTGGTGTAGACCTGGTTTAGTCCTGTTTTAGACCTGGTTTAGTCCTGGTGTAGACCTGGTTTAGTCCTGGTGTAGACCTGGTTTAGTCCTGGTTTAGTCCTGGTGTAGACCTGGTTTAGTCCTGTTTTAGACCTGTCTTTAACTCCTGACTTTGAGCTTCAAATGAACTCTCTGAAATACTTGTGTGTGAAGTGTGTGTACAGCGAGTGTGTGTACAGTGAGTGTGTGTAAAGTGTGTGTACAGTGAGTGTGTGTACAGTGAGTGTGTGTAAAGTGTGTGTACAGTGAGTGTGTGTACAGTGAGTGTGTGTAAAGTGTGTGTACAGTGAGTGTGTGTACAGTGAGTGTGTGTAAAGTGTGTGTACAGTGAGTGTGTGTACAGTGTGTGTACAGTGAGTGCGTGTACAGTGAGTGTGTGTACAGTGAGTGTGTGTACAGTGCGTGTACAGTGAGTGTGTGTAAAGTGCGTGTACAGCGAGTGTGTGTAAAGTGAGTGTGTGTAAAGTGCGTGTACAGCGAGTGTGTGTACAGTGAGTGTGTGTAAAGTGTGTGTACAGCGAGTGTGTGTACAGTGAGTGTGTGTAAAGTGTGTATACAGCGAGTGTGTGTAAAGTGCGTGTACAGTGAGTGTGTGTAAAGTGCGTGTACAGTGAGTGTGTGTACAGTGAGTGTGTGTAAAGTGCGTGTACAGTGAGTGTGTGTAAAGTGCGTGTACAGTGAGTGTGTAAAGTGTGTGTACAGCGAGTGTGTGTACAGCGAGTGTGTGTAAAGTGTGTGTACAGTGAGTGTGTGTAAAGTGCGTGTACAGTGAGTGTGTGTAAAGTGCGTGTACAGTGAGTGTGTGTAAAGTGTGTGTACAGTGAGTGTGTGTACAGTGAGTGTGTGTACAGTGCGTGTACAGTGAGTGTGTGTAAAGTGCGTGTACAGCGAGTGTGTGTAAAGTGAGTGTGTGTAAAGTGCGTGTACAGCGAGTGTGTGTACAGTGAGTGTGTGTAAAGTGTGTGTACAGCGAGTGTGTGTACAGTGAGTGTGTGTAAAGTGTGTATACAGCGAGTGTGTGTAAAGTGCGTGTACAGTGAGTGTGTGTAAAGTGCGTGTACAGTGAGTGTGTGTACAGTGAGTGTGTGTAAAGTGCGTGTACAGTGAGTGTGTGTAAAGTGTGTGTACAGTGAGTGTGTGTAAAGTGTGTGTACAGTGAGTGCGTGTACAGTGAGTGTGTGTAAAGTGTGTGTACAGTGAGTGTGTGTAAAGTGCGTGTACAGTGAGTGTGTGTAAAGTGTGTGTACAGTGAGTGTGTGTAAAGTGCGTGTACAGTGAGTGCGTGTACAGTAAGTGTGTGTACAGGGAGTGTGTGTAAAGTGTGTGTACAGTGAGTGTGTGTACAGTGAGTGTGTGTAAAGTGTGTGTACAGTGTGTGTGTGTACAGTGTGTGTGTGTACAGTGTGTGTACAGTGAGTGTGTGTACAGTGAGTGTGTGTAAAGTGTGTGTACAGTGTGTACAGTGAGTGTGTGTAAAGTGTGTGTACAGTGAGTGCGTGTACAGTGAGTGTGTGTAAAGTGCGTGTACAGTGAGTGTGTGTAAAGTGCGTGTACAGTGAGTGTGTGTAAAGTGCGTGTACAGTGAGTGTGTGTAAAGTGCGTGTACAGCGAGTGTGTGTAAAGTGAGTGTGTGTAAAGTGCGTGTACAGCGAGTGTGTGTACAGTGAGTGTGTGTAAAGTGTGTGTACAGCGAGTGTGTGTACAGTGAGTGTGTGTAAAGTGTGTATACAGCGAGTGTGTGTAAAGTGCGTGTACAGTGAGTGTGTGTAAAGTGCGTGTACAGTGAGTGTGTGTACAGTGAGTGTGTGTAAAGTGCGTGTACAGTGAGTGTGTGTAAAGTGCGTGTACAGTGAGTGTGTAAAGTGTGTGTACAGCGAGTGTGTGTACAGCGAGTGTGTGTAAAGTGTGTGTACAGTGAGTGTGTGTAAAGTGCGTGTACAGTGAGTGTGTGTAAAGTGCGTGTACAGTGAGTGTGTGTAAAGTGTGTGTACAGCGAGTGTGTGTAAAGTGTGTGTACAGCGAGTGTGTGTAAAGTGCATGTACAGCGAGTGTGTGTACAGCGAGTGTGTGTAAAGTGCATGTACAGCGAATGTGTGTAAAGTGTGTGTACAGCGAGTGTGTGTAAAGTGCGTGTACAGCGAGTGTGTGTAAAGTGTGTGTACAGCCAGTGTGTGTAAAGTGTGTACGGCGAGTGTGTGTAAAGTGTGTGTACAGCGAGTGTGTGTAAAGTGTGTGTACAGCGAGTGTGTGTAAAGTGTGTGTACAGTGAGTGAGTGTACAGTGAGTGTGTGTACAGCGAGTGTGTGTAAAGTGTGTGTACAGAGAGTGTGTGTAAAGTGAGAGTACAGTGAGTGTGTGTAAAGTGAGTGTACAGCGAGTGTGTGTGTAAAGTGTGTGTACAGCGAGTGTGTGTAAAGTGCGTGTACAGCGAGTGTGTGTAAAGTGCGTGTACAGTGAGTGTGTGTACAGCGAGTGTGTGTAAAGTGCATGTACAGCGAGTGTGTGTAAAGTGCGTGTACAGCGAGTGTGTGTAAAGTGCATGTACAGCGAGTGTGTGTAAAGTGTGTGTACGGCGAGTGTGTGTAAAGTGTGTGTACAGCGAGTGTGTGTAAAGTGTGTGTACAGCGAGTGTGTGTAAAGTGTGTGTACAGCGAGTGTGTGTAAAGTGCGTGTACAGTGAGTGTGTGTACAGTGAGTGTGTGTAAAGTGTGTGTACAGTGAGTGTGTGTAAAGTGCGTGTACAGTGAGTGTGTGTAAAGTGCGTGTACAGTGAGTGTGTGTACAGTGAGTGTGTGTACAGTGAGTGTGTGTAAAGTGCGTGTACAGTGAGTGTGTGTACAGTGAGTGTGTGTACAGTGAGTGTGTGTAAAGTGCGTGTACAGTGAGTGTGTGTACAGTGAGTGTGTGTACAGTGAGTGTGTGTAAAGTGTGTGTACAGTGAGTGTGTGTACAGTGAGTGCGTGTACAGTGAGTGTGTGTAAAGTGTGTGTACAGCGAGTGTGTGTAAAGTGTGTGTACAGCGAGTGTGTGTAAAGTGTGTGTACAGCGAGTGTGTGTACAGCGAGTGTGTGTAAAGTGCATGTACAGCGAATGTGTGTAAAGTGTGTGTACAGCGAGTGTGTGTAAAGTGCGTGTACAGCGAGTGTGTGTAAAGTGTGTGTACAGCCAGTGTGTGTAAAGTGTGTACGGCGAGTGTGTGTAAAGTGTGTGTACAGCGAGTGTGTGTAAAGTGTGTGTACAGCGAGTGTGTGTAAAGTGTGTGTACAGTGAGTGCGTGTACAGTGAGTGTGTGTACAGCGAGTGTGTGTAAAGTGTGTGTACAGCGAGTGTGTGTAAAGTGCGTGTACAGTGAGTGTGTGTAAAGTGCATGTACAGCGAGTGTGTGTAAAGTGTGTGTACAGCGAGTGTGTGTAAAGTGCGTGTACAGCGAGTGTGTGTAAAGTGCGTGTACAGTGAGTGTGTGTACAGCGAGTGTGTGTAAAGTGCATGTACAGCGAGTGTGTGTAAAGTGCGTGTACAGCGAGTGTGTGTAAAGTGCATGTACAGCGAGTGTGTGTAAAGTGTGTGTAAAGGGAGTGTGTGTAAAGTGTGTGTACAGTGAGTGTGTGTAAAGTGTGTGTACAGCGAGTGTGTGTAAAGTGTGTGTACAGTGAGTGTGTGTAAAGTGCGTGTACAGTGAGTGTGTGTACAGTGAGTGTGTGTAAAGTGTGTGTACAGTGAGTGTGTGTAAAGTGCGTGTACAGTGAGTGTGTGTAAAGTGTGTGTACAGTGAGTGTGTGTACAGTGAGTGTGTGTACAGTGAGTGTGTGTAAAGTGCGTGTACAGTGAGTGTGTGTACAGTGAGTGTGTGTACAGTGAGTGTGTGTAAAGTGCGTGTACAGTGAGTGTGTGTACAGTGAGTGTGTGTACAGTGAGTGTGTGTAAAGTGTGTGTACAGTGAGTGTGTGTACAGTGAGTGCGTGTACAGTGAGTGTGTGTAAAGTGTGTGTACAGTGAGTGCGTGTAAAGTGCGTGTACAGTGAGTGTGTGTACAGTGTGTGTACAGTGAGTGTGTGTACAGTGAGTGTGTGTACAGTGAGTGTGTGTAAAGTGTGTGTACAGTGAGTGTGTGTACAGTGTGTGTGTGTACAGTGAGTGTGTGTAAAGTGTGTGTACAGTGTTTGTGTGTACAGTGAGTGTGTGTAAAGTGTGTGTACAGTGAGTGTGTGTACAGTGAGTGTGTGTACAGTGAGTGTGTGTAAAGTGAGTGTGTGTACAGTGAGTGTGTGTACAGTGTGTGTACAGTGAGTGTGTGTACAGTGAGTGTGTGTACAGTGAGTGTGTGTACAGTGAGTGTGTGTAAAGTGTGTGTACAGTGTGTGTACAGTGTGTGTACAGTGAGTGTGTGTACAGTGAGTGTGTGTACAGTGTGTGTACAGTGAGTGTGTGTACAGTGAGTGTGTGTAAAGTGAGTGTGTGTACAGTGAGTGTGTGTACAGTGAGTGTGTGTACAGTGAGTGTGTGTAAAGTGTGTGTACAGTGAGTGTGTGTACAGTGAGTGTGTGTAAAGTGTGTGTACAGTGAGTGTGTGTACAGTGAGTGTGTGTAAAGTGTGTGTACAGTGAGTGTGTGTAAAGTGTGTGTACAGTGAGTGTGTGTACAGTGAGTGTGTGTACAGTGTGTGTACAGTGAGTGTGTGTACAGTGCGTGTGTGTACAGTGTGTGTACAGTGAGTGTGTGTACAGTGAGTGTGTGTAAAGTGTGTGTACAGTGAGTGTGTGTACAGTGAGTGTGTGTAAAGTGTGTGTACAGTGAGTGTGTGTACAGTGAGTGTGTGTAAAGTGTGTGTACAGTGAGTGTGTGTACAGTGCGTGTGTGTACAGTGCGTGTACAGTGAGTGTGTGTACAGTGCGTGTGTGTACAGTGTGTGTACAGTGAGTGTGTGTACAGTGAGTGTGTGTAAAGTGTGTGTACAGTGAGTGTGTGTACAGTGAGTGTGTGTAAAGTGTGTGTACAGTGAGTGTGTGTACAGTGAGTGTGTGTAAAGTGTGTGTACAGTGAGTGTGTGTACAGTGCGTGTGTGTACAGTGCGTGTACAGTGAGTGTGTGTACAGTGCGTGTGTGTACAGTGTGTGTACAGTGAGTGTGTGTACAGTGTGTGTACAGTGAGTGTGTGTAAAGTGCGTGTACAGTGAGTGTGTGTACAGTGAGTGTGTGTACAGTGTGTGTACAGTGAGTGTGTATAAAGTGTGTGTACAGTGTGTGTACAGCGAGTGTGTGTACAGTGAGTGTGTAAAGTGTGTGTACAGTGTGTGTACAGTGAGTGTGTGTACAGTGTGTGTACAGTGAGTGTGTGTACAGTGTGTGTACAGTGAGTGTGTGTACAGTGAGTGTGTGTACAGTGAGTGTGTGTACAGTGAGTGTGTGTACAGTGAGTGTGTGTACAGTGTGTGTAAATGTGTTAAATGCCTTTATTATACTTGATCCTTTCTTATCTTTGTCAGGACTCTTCCTTTTCTTCGGGAGCCGACAAACACAAACGCCACGACAAACACAAACGCCACGACAAACACAAACGCCACGACAAACACAAACGCCACGACAAACACAAACGCCACGACAAACACAAACGCCACGACAAACACAAACGCCACGACAAACACAAACGCCACGACAAACACAAACGCCACAGCGGGACAGAAAAAGCCACAGCGGAAGTGACCACAGACTTTTCCGATGGACCGAGTGAGGAGGATCGAGCGGGAAGTGAATGGGAAAAGCTGAAGAGGAAGAATGTGAAAAGTAAAGGAACAGAGAAGTGAACGAAGTTGGAAACATGAGTAAAAGTCATTTGTTGTTTTGTGGCCAGTATCGATGTCGTAAATAATTTCCCGCTTGATCCTCCTCGCCTGGTCCGTCACAAAATAAAGTCCCCTGGTCCGTCACAAAATAAAGTCCCCTGGTCCGTCACAAAATAAAGTCCCCGCGGTCACTTCCACTGTGGCTTTTTGTCGTGTTGCGGCGTTTGAATTTGTTGTGAGGCTTCCGTACGTGTTTCTTTATGTGGACAATATGAAATGATTTGAACATTTACTTTTACAATAATCATACTGGAGAAGTAGTTTCAATTGTTTTTAACACACAAAGTGTTATTTTAACTATTTGAAAGTTAAGTGGGGGTTCGACTCGGTCTTATTTGCCAGAGTTGATATGGTTGAAGTTAATTCAGCTTCCACTAGTGTTAATTCAACTTCCCTTAGTTTAATTCAACTTTTACTAGTGTTAATTCAGCTTTTTAGTGTTAATTTAACATGTTTTAGTGTTAATTTAACATGTTTTAGTGTTAATTCAACTTCCTTTAGTGTTAATTCATCTTTCTTTATGTTAATTCAATTTTCTTCAGTGTTAATTCAACTTCTCTTAGTTTAATTAAACTTCCCTTAGTGTTAATTCAACTTCTTTTAGTGTTAATTCAACTACTTTTAATGTTACTTCAACTTCCCTTAGTGTTAATTCAACTTTTAGTGTCAATTCAACTTCCTCTAGTGTTATTCAACTTTCTTTGGTGTTAATTCAACTTCCTTTAGTGTTAATTTGGCACCTCCCATGAGAGAAGACCAGTTTGAACCACTTTTCTACATAATTTCGTCTTAAACTAACTCAAATAAAGTGTCAAAATAAAGCACCTCTGTGTGTCGTTTCGCTAAATCAGGATAACACGACAAAGTGTGATCCGTTTACTCTCAAAACGTTAATTTAGCTCTCGATTTCGGGGTTAAACGGGAAATTTGGTCCAGTCTTACTTCATTAAAACGATAAATTAACTCTAGATCAGATTGGACTTGTATAAACGCTGAGAAAATGTTCAAATTGATTCTGTGAGAGTCGATTTTAACACTTTTTGCTGCGTATGAACGGGATATTATGTGTGCTTAATCTTAATCTGTGACAACTACTGCTTTTTCTTGAGTATTATTTTGACGTAAACATGTTTGAGAACTTGTTGTTGTTTTTTTTACTTTTAAGTTTTAACCTGGGCTCTTCTTTACTAATATATTCACAGGAAGTCTTTGTGTTCTCGAATCCTTACGTGACATTTTCGTCATTTCTCTCGATTCGCGACGAAATAAACAAAACTACAATGGAAGCAGCTATTGTTGTTCACCTTAACCGTCACCCCCCCGCTCCCTCCCGGCTCCGGCTCCGGCTCCCGGCTCCCTGACTGCGCCTGTGTGGGCTGGGCAAACAGAACTGACCAGCCCCTCCAAATTAGCTCCTCAAATATTTATCCTGACCGAATCAGCGGTCTCACGTCTTTCAATGAGCTGGACTGTGACCGGGCCCGGGCCTATCCACAATTTATGTTTTATTATTTGTCAGCGCAAACACCGTAAAGTATTTTCTGATCGGAGGGCGCCTTTCATGTCTGCAGATGGGACAGGAGCAGACAGTGTACACAGCCCGGGATAGAAGCGTTTACTTTTGGGCCGAAATAGAACTGGACTGGCGCTTCATTCATTAGTGTTCTGGGGGTAAGCAGGACAGGGGCAGTGACAGGGGCAGTGACAGGGGCAGTGACAGGGGCAGTGACAGGGGCAGTGACAGGAGCAGTGACAAGAGCAGTGACAGGGGCAGTGACGGGAGCAGTGACGGGAGCAGTGACAGGGGCAGTGACGGGAGCAGTGACAGGGGTCGTGACAGGGGCAGTGACGGGAGCAGTGACAGAGGCAGTGACAGGGGCAGTGACAGGAGCAGTGACAGGGGCAGTGACAGGGGCAGTGACAGGGGCAGTGACAGGAGCAGTGACAGGGGCAGTGACAGGGGCAGTGACAGGGGCAGTGACAGGAGCAGTGACAGGAGCAGTGACAGGGGCAGTGACAGGGGCAGTGACAGGGGCAGTGACAGGGCCAGTGACGGGAGCAGTGACAGGGGCAGTGACGGGGGCAGTGACGGGGGCAGTGACAGGGGCAGTGACAGGGGCAGTGACGGGAGCAGTGACAGGGGCAGTGACAGGGGCAGTGACAGGAGCAGTGACTGGGGCAGTGACAGGGGCAGTGACAGGAGCAGTGACAGGGGTTCTTGGTTTAGAACGGTTTACTTTTGCGTTGAAATAGAACTGGACTGGTGCTTCATTTCTTAGAGTTTGGGATAAACAAGACAGGAGCAGTGACAGGGGCAGTGACAGGGACAGTGACAGGGGCAGTGACAGGGGCAGTGACAGGAGGAATGACAGGAGCAGTACCAGGAGTAGAGCAGCGACTCGGAGTAGAGTTGCTGCTCCTCCACGTGGAGAGGAGCAGCTGAGGGGAGGAGCATCTGTTCCCTCAGGAGGTGTTCGTGTCCCAGCGGGAGGAGGCCCCGGGGAGGACCCAGGACTCGCTGGAGGGACTCTGGGTCTGGGAACGCCTCGGGGTCCAGGAGGAGCTGGAGGAAGTGTCTGGGGTGAAGGAAGTCTGGAAGTCTCTGCTTAGACTGATGCCCCCAATGACCCGGCTCTGGAAAAGCGGAATAAAACGGATGGATGGACTGTAATTATAGGAGTAACTGGCTATATGTAAGATTTAACTTGTGATTTTGAGTCGGTGTCATCGGGAGGAACGAAATGAACATAAATGATGTGCAGGATTTGGTATTTTCAAAGTCTAAATCAAAAAAGTAAGAAAACAAAATCAGGGGAGAGGTGCAAGAAACACAAATGTTCAAATCATTTCATACTGCTGACATTAAAGGTCCATATTACACTTTCTGATCTGTGTTTAATGTCGTTTCCTCGTCACAAACAGACCTGGAGTTGGGTTTCGTTTCATTCACATAAACCCTCTCAGCTTGAAAACACTCTGTTCCACCTCGTGATGTCACATGCGGGAATACAGGAAGTGCTCCAATGTGTTTTAAAACTCCCCACACCTTCGCTGGAATCATATGGAAGTTCTTCAGACCTGGAAATGAAACTCTGTCGGTGGATCAGAGCGTTTTGAGCTTTGGAGATGTAGACAGACTAATAATAAAGAATGACTCAAACAAAACCCAACTCCAGGTTTGTTTTTGAGGCGGTAACAAGATCCTAACACGATTTAAAGCTCCCGAGAGTCCGTTTTGCGTCGTATTTCAGACCTTTAAGCTTTTGTCACTTCTTAACAGTGACCAAAACTAGAAGTAAAAGTACTGTTGCGTGTCAAATACTTTTCATTTTCACAGAAGAACAATTTTGCTGGATTAAAAATCGAGCACTCGTTCTCAAATCCCGACATAACCAAGCGTCCCGTGAGGACTCCAGGCGTGAATGTGTAAACTGTGGTCCGTGCGAGTCCGACGCCAACGCCTCAGCTCAGGTCGGGTCCCTTTTCTCTCACAGACTTATCGTCCTTCAGGTATTTCCACAGACGTGAACTCCGACCCGGGCGATAAGTGCTGTTCACTGCTCTGTGTGTGGGACTCGGGGGCCGGCGGTTGCACAACACAAGAATGAACCGGAGACATTTGTAACGTTTCAAATCTGCTTCGGCCTCGGAAAACGAAGTGAAGCTCTGAGCGAAACGTGTTGGCGCGTAATCACAAAGGGGTTTAATCCGTGTGTAGTTCGTTCATTCGGTTTTCAAAATAAAACCAAAATTAAAAAATGGATAATGATTTGTTTGTTTTTTCAGTTTTCGATTTTGTGTTTAAATGAATAATGGAAAAACCAGATAATGACGGTTTCCCGTTCCCCGAACCAAACTCCTGCTCCTGATGTCCAGGGTGGAGCATCTGCGTCTAAACCAGGACTGAACTTTATTTATTATCCGAGTCTGAACAATGTTTTATTTTGAAAAATCAGAATCAGAATCAGAATTACTTTTATTCATCCCCGAGGGGAAATTTTCTTTGTTACAGATGCAACTGACCAAGAGCCTGTACATCGAACAAGTTACAAAATAAGCCAAATACAATAAGATAAAAGATAAAATAGCTCTCTCTGGGAAACTATTTACATCAGTGACATATTTATGACTATATACATGTGTGAGCAGGAATAGGATGAAAAGGATTGAGTAGTTTGTGATTTAAAGTGCAGCGTTCAACAGTTTGATGGCGACAGGACAGATTTCCTGTGTCTGTCAGTGGAGCAGCCGCAGTCTATGGCTGAAAGAGCTCCTCTGATTGGCCAGCACCTTGTGGAGGGGGTGACTGAATTCTCACTGTTACCTCTGTGAAGTCGGCTCCCATCAAACGCAAACCTACACAACAACTATTGTTTGTGCTGCAAAGTTTCATTTGTGTGATTCTGGTTCTTCAGATATTTGCAGTTTTATTTTTGGTCGATGACGTCGTCCAGAACCTCAGAATGTGAAACCGCCTCAAAACAGGAAGAAAATTATAGAAAACGTTTGTATTTCATTTGTGCTGTTTTGTGCTGTGACAGTTTCATTTGTGTGAGTTTATTTCTAAAATTCTTCATTATTATTTCTGAGGTAATTACAGGACGTCATTTCCGCTCAGCTGACGGTGACAAACTCCACAGAACTAGTGAAGAGAAACGATTTCAGGCTCAAAAGCGAATGACTAAAGACTTACAGACTTTTCCTCAGCCTCAGATCGTTTATTCAGTAATATATCGTGATATTTCATTGCACAATTCTCGAATCAATTCAAAACATCTGATTTTTCAAATAATATTTTTCAGGAGTTACATTCACTGTTCTCATGATTTAAAAAAGATAAATTATATTTCATACAATTTGGTTCTCGTGAAGTTGTAGTTCACAATATTATTAGAAGTAATTATTGATAAATTGTAATGTATCGCCCACTGTTTTAGTATCGGTATATTGTGATATATCGAATTGTGACATGAACATAATGATATAATAATAATAATAATGCATCAGTTTTATACAGCGCTTTTCTGGACACTCAAAGACACTTTACAGCATTATTCATTCACTCCAGACCCGGTGGTGTAAACTACTATTGTAGCCACAGCTGCCCTGGGGCAGACTGACGGAAGCGAGGCTCCAATCTGCCCCATCGGCCCCTCCGACCACCACCAACACTCACACACACACCACTTTCACACTAGGCGATGTGGGTGAAGTGTCTTGCCTGAGGACACAACGACCGTTTTTGCCACTGGCCCCACTGTATGTACGATATGTCTCGTATTGTCAGACTCTAGGCACATCCCTACTCAGCACTGCCCCCGTGTGGTGCCTCTGGAGAAGTGAGTCTCATGTGTGAGTCGAAGTAAACACCCCCTCGTCTTTGTTGATAATGTTTGTACAGAAAAAGAAGACAAAAAGAATGTTCTAAATATATTTCTGAGCGAATTGAACCTGAACAAATGTCCTCTTGTGTTGTGCTTTGATGTGGTCGTTCAGGATGGGACAAGATCTTGCGAGACGCTATTTTCGTTGTTTCCTCATGACAAACAGACCCAGAGTTGTGTTTCGTTTCATTCCTCAACTTGAAAACACTCGCATCTGCTGGACCGACCGTTTTTTCAGCTCTTAGTTTATGCAAATGAGCCATGTGGTTTCTGTTTTGTTTCTGTGAAACGTAAACAAATGTGCTCAAAGATGAATTCTAATCTCACACGGGCTGATGTGGCTCCATAGTGGCTTTATTGTTTAGATGTTGTAAAGTTGAGTTTATTTATTTGCAGAAGATTTTAATGAAGAAATCTGCTGCAGTGTGGAACTTGTACAATCGTGTTTGAAAACGTTCGGTTTGATCTCTGCAGAGGATTGTGGTTCACAAAGAACTGCTCCACAGTTGTTTAAACCAGCCCAGACAGGATTTCCACCAGTAAAAGAAAAAAGATGGTTATGTTAAAATGTTAAAGTGAAAATTATGAGATAAAAAGTCATAATTATGGGATAAAACGTTTACCGGTCCCTTGTGTGATATAATTGTAAAGCTTCTGAATAACCTTGAAGTGTCTTGGTCCATTTTACTCAACGGTTTCATATCGCGTAAAAACTGAGGCTCAGTGGGGTCAGAGATATACTGATTTAATCTCATAATTTCGACTTTTTGTCTCATAATTATGACTTTCTTACCTCGTAATTTCAACTTTTTATCTCATAATTTTTACTTTTTATCTCATAATTGACTTTTTATCTCATAATTTTGACTTTGTATCATAATTTTGGATTTTTATCTCATAATTATGACTTTTTATCTCATAATTTAGACTTTTTATCTAATCATTTTGACTTTTTATCTCATAATTATGATTTTCTATCTCAATTTTTACATTTTATTTCATTATTTTTACTTTTTATCTCATAATTATGACTTTTTATCTCATAATTATGACTTTCTTAGCTCATAATTTTGACTTTTTATCATAATTCTGACTTTATCTCATAATTATGACTTTTTATCTCATAATTTTTACTTTTTATCTCATAATTATGACTTTCTTAGCTCATAATTATGGCTTTATAACTGATAATTTTGACTTTTTGTCTCATAATTTCAACTTTCTGTCATAATTGGCTTTCTTATCTCCTAATTTTTACTTTTTATCTCCTAATTTTGACTTTCTCTCATAATTTTGACTTTTTATCTCATAATTATGACTTTCTTACCTCGTAATTTCAACTTTTTATCTCATAATTTTGACTTTCTCTCATAATTTTGACTTTTTATCTCATAATTATGACTTTCTTACCTCGTAATTTCAACTTTTTATCTTATAATTTCAACTTTTTATCTAATAATTATGACTTTGTATCATAATTTTGACTTTTTATCTAATTATTTTTTGACTTTTTATCTCATAATTATGACTTTCTTATCTCATATTTTTGACTTTTATCAGTATTTTGATGTTTTAGCTCATAATTTTGACTTTTTATCTGATAAATTTGAATTTTTATCTCATAATTATGACTTTCTTATCTCATAATTTTGACTTAATTGAATCTTTTTTTCTTTTACTGGTGGAAACAGGCTTCCACAGTATTTAACCCTGTCTATAAGATTCTATTTCATATGGACTTAATGTAAAGACACTGATAAAACTGTACTGGAGGATTAAAGCTGCCAGTATTTGAGTATATTTCATCCATGTTGTGTCAGTTTCAGAGGTGTGTCGTGTCCCTCTGTCTTTGCCTTCTTAGGAAGTCGATGTCGAGTACAGAGACTTAATTACTGATATCAGATTTATGTTTCTGTTCAGCTGAATTTCACTGTACTTTTCCAGCTCAGACGGTTAAAACGTTCAATATCGTGAACACAATCCCGGTTCCAATCCTGTTCTTAAACACAAATGCTGAACTCAAGTCAATAAATATAAAGAAATACATATTGCTGACGTGATTATTATCATGATATTTCAATTTGCTCAGCGCTGAACAAAAATTAGAGGGAACATTGGTGTGGTGCATTAAAAAAGGAGAGATTTGGGTGCATGAGACGTGGGATTGGCCCTTGTTTTGCTCATTTTGATTTTATTTTTTATTGATTTATTATTATTGGACACAGTTTTCCAACGGACTTGTTTCTTTTAACATTTTAGATGAATATTTCGATTTAAAACGTCCACATTACAGCAGAATGATCCACAGGTGTCATAGATTATAACTCTGGAGAAGACACAAACACAATGGATCTTCCGCTTTAATGTTCTGATTTCTGATTCTTCTGGTTGTGAAATCCAAACGTTCCAGTCAGACAGAACGTTTGTATGTGGAAATCAATGTAAAGAGCCACATTAGAAGCCGTAGATGGTACTTCCCGGCCGTCCCAGCGCACATGTTTTCCTGTAACTATCAGTATTCGGCTGCTCTGTGCGTGAGAGCGTGTGTCATAAAAAGAGGTGTGTCCCTGATGCCCTCCCTGAGTGAAGTGGTCACATGCTCCCTCCCTCCCTCCCTCCCTCGCTCTGCACTCGGCTTTAAAGCGATCGGGCCACATTCTCACGCCGTTTCAAAGCGGTTTAAAGATTGTTCTGGTGGAGGTAAAAGAAGCTCCACAAAGACCCGGGACCCGGCTTCTCCCCGTGTCGTTTCGCCCACGACAGAAATATTGTAAAAACGGCTCGTCAGGTCCAAATAAGCTCACTGCGTATCGGCAAAGCGTTTTATTGTCCAATAATCAGGAAGTGCGTGTTAGCATGTAAATGTTTATAGCCTTACTGTGATGTGAAAACTCCGGTCTGGTCTCTGGAGGTGGCGAAAAGCTCTTAAAAACTGAGAATGCATAAGCCACACTACAAAAAAGCATTTTCTAGCAGAGTTAAACTGACTTGAGTTAAGCAGATTCATCTTAAAAGACCAATTTAAAGATTTTTTTACTTAATAAAATGAGATTTTTTACTTGTTTCCAGATATTCCATCCTGATTTATCTTATCTCGATATTACAACTTATTCTAAGCACTTTTTATATTAACTCAGTCCAGGTTAAGCCTCTTTCACTTCCTTCTCAAACCAATAAGGGGAAAAATCTGTCCATAAATACTTGAAACTCGTGTTTTCTGCTGAGAACAAGATTCATATTTCATCTTGTTTTAAGAAAACTTGGTAAGTGAAAATTTCTTACTGCACTGGCAGAAAATTTCACTTAAAATAGGGCATTTTTACCTCAAAAAGGGTATTTTTGCTTATTTTTTGATAGGCCTTTTCTGCAGTGTAAACGAGGAATAACTTTGGAGCACTGCAAACTGTAAAACTGCAAACTGAACTAATTCTGTTTTTCGTGTTTCTTCTTATATTTAAAAATGAGGATGTCACGGCCCTGTTGTGCCGTGTTTGCTATAATAGTTTTATTTTGAGATGACCCGGATGCAGTAGGGCCCAGTGCTTCCACCTCCCACATCCATGGCTGCTCCTCCGGCTCCACTCCACCTGGTCCCGTCGGTCTCCAAACGCACTGCAGCACCACTTGCACATATTTACTGTAATTCATGAATAAATGCTCCAGGAGAAAGCGTAAACCGTCTCTGTGGTCGTGTCCTCCCGTCCATTGAGCCGGGGCCATAACACAGGAACAGGATTGTTATTTTAATTAAAGAAACGGTCTTACGTTTTATTTTTGACCAATCCAGTCCAATCCACTTTATTTCTATGGCATATTTCAGAAACAAAAGCGTTTCCAAAGTGCTGCACAAAACAGGTAAAACAAATCCAATAGAAATCTAAAACAAAGCTCTAAATAACTCCACTAGTCCTCCTTAAGACAATAAAACTCCATCCATTTTCTTCCGCTTATTCAGGGTCAGGTCGCGGGGGCAGCAGTCTAAGCAGGGACTCCCAGTCTTCCTTCACCCCAGACACTTCCTTCACTCGTAAAAAAAAACAACCCTAATTTAGCTTTAAAGGTATTACAGTCCCAACGGACCGTGTCTCCAGAGTCTTCACCTGCAGATAGAGACACGTCCGAGTTTGTCTCATTCTCAGTTTATGCACAGGCGTCAGGTGAAGCTCAGAACCTCCAGAACTCCCTCCCTGAGCTGCAGAGGCTGCACTAGCACTAGTTCTGGGGTTTAGGGAGTGACCGTTCAGATCAGAGAGACGATTTTAGGTTTAAACTCGATCAGTGTCCGCACATTTCGCTGTTCTACTTCAGAATATTTTAATGAGGAAAAATGATGGCAATAATATTTGGACTCCCGTAGTTTTGTTTCACCGAGCAGTGCCTTTTGTGCCAAAGAGTCCAAATAAAGAAGTCATATAAAGCTTGTGTGTCCTTTATGTATAATCTATTACCTCTGTGGAGCATTAGCTATAATATAGAATTATAATTTGGACATTTTAAATCACAATATTGATCTAAAACAACTTAATAAAAGAAAGTCCACGGGGAGAATCTGTGGTGTCCAGTGGGAGCTGACGTGGGCATAAACGTCATCACAACAAACTAGAGCATTTGGACCAAAATGACGACGACG
The DNA here is from genome assembly GCA_034769755.1 of Odontamblyopus lacepedii. NCBI lineage: Eukaryota > Metazoa > Chordata > Actinopteri > Gobiiformes > Gobiidae > Odontamblyopus > Odontamblyopus lacepedii. The sequence goes on along the minus strand of CM068356.1, from coordinate 364,923 downwards.
CGACACTGCTGAATCCTACGTGTGTCACCGATTAAGAAAATATTGGGAAATTAGAGAACGAAGTTAGGACGTCACAGTGGACCGGTGAAAGTGAAAGTTGAGTTTAGTGTCAGAATGTCATCTTGAAGGTAATAAAACTGCTTTTCTGAAGTGGTCAAAACATGGGTCTATAGGCTGTGGATTGTCAGCCGATATCAGACCTGCTAAAATGTACAAATATTGGAGCAAAATATCAGCCAGTTAAGCCTATGAAGGTTTAAAATCATTCCAGACAAAACACGGGAAGAAGCATTTGATGGACCCTCCCCCAGAATAGTTAAACAATGCACTACTAAAAACTCCAAAAGCTCAAAACCAACACAAAAAGTTTCAAAACGTGCGGTTTAAAGCTCAGAAAAGTTGATTTTGTGTAATAAAACTGCTTTAATGAAGTGGAGGCAGTGGGAGCTGCAGAGTGAAGAGATGTAGATGTTCTCAGTCAAAGGAACACGGCTGTGGAGCTCTTCACCTCCGGAGCTAAAGTCTCAGTCGAACCTGAAACTTTTCTCATTAAAGCTGAAGCTCTGGATCAAGAATCAACAGTGCAGCACTAAACTGCAGATGGACTCATGGTGTAAAGGGACCAGATTTGTCTCAAAGGGCAGATCCCTTCCTCTTACTGTTTTTAGACTGTGTATTTTACAAATTTCACAGTTTTTCTATTTGTGTTTGTATTGACATTTTTAAAAGCCAAACCAGAGACGGGGGCTGCAAATGAGCCTTATGTACATAACGTCCGTGACTTATTTGGTGACAGTGTTTTTCTACAATCCCTGACAAATAAACTAATAAATAAATAAATAAAAAACAATTGTCAGCTGATATTAGACACGCTAAAGTGTGCAAATATTGGCGCGAAATATCAGCCAACCATTTGATGTGTCTCTGAAATAATGCAGCTGAATAAGAAAAAAACTTAGTACAAAGGTTAATCCACAAAATAGTGTTTTGAAAATCACTCACAATCACAATTTAAAGCTCAGAAAAGTCGATTTTGTGTAATAAAACTGCTTTAATGAAGTGGTCAAACATTGTCAGCCAATATTAGACACGCTAAAACGTACAAATATCAGCCAACCGATATATCGATCTGTCTCTGAAGCCTCCTTTGCTACTGCTGCTGAAAATATTGGAAAATTGGAGAATGAATTGAAGCCCCTTTTGACACTGCAGCACAGATCTTTTGAAGTACAACTAAAAATTGTGTCAAAATCGTCCCGGAAACTGGTAGAGACGTCATTGCTTTGAAATATTGGAAAATTGGAGAATGAATTGAATTGAAAATAAGCGGTAAAGAAGACTCAAACATGCACTCATCACTGTAAAACTGAGAAATATTGGCGCGAAATATCAGCCAACCGATATACTGGTCTGTCTCTGAAGCCTCCTTTGATACTGCAGCACGGATCTGTTATAGTACGACGAAGGATTGTGTCAAAATCGTCCTGTAAATTGGTAGAGACGTCATTGCTCTGCCTGGAATCTTCCACAGTGTGACATTAACCAGCTCTGAAAAGTCGATTTTGTGTAATAAAACTGCTTTAACGAAGTGGCCGGTATCAGACACGCTAAAACGCACAAATACTGGCGCGGAACATCAGCCAACCGATATATCGATCTGTCTCTGGAGGCTCCTTTGATACCGCAGCACGGATCCGTTGGTAGAAAATCAAAGTCTTTCCCGTCGCAAATGAAAAAGCAGATCTGTCTCAGAGTGGGAGCAGTTTTCTGTGTTGACATCGTCCTCTTTTCCTTCTGCGTCCACATGACAGGCCCATCCCCGGCTCGTGCTCATTCATTTTGGGAGCGCTGTAAAGGCTGCGGTGGGCGACAAGAGGGAGCGGGGTGCCAGCCTGCTCTGATGGGCACCGGGGTTACCCACACACACCCGGGGCCCCACCAACAAACGCCGAGGGCCCCGGGAGAGAGGACACATCAAAGGCGCTGTTTACCATGTGTGTGAATCGCGCCGTGACACACACATAATGAGAGATGAGACCGGAGCGGAGGTTTTGGACGCAAATATTAATATTCACACTTATTACAGAGGGTGAGACAGCTGTTTGAGCCACATTAAAACCCACGCACACAAAAAAAAGCAAATGCTGACTCAAAATAAATATGTTTTTATCTTTAAACGTCCTATATTACGCAAAAATTGACGATTACAAGCTTTAAACTATGTTATACTGTAATTAGGGATGCAACAATAACTGAAATATGGTGATGTCGTAAGGTCAAAGGTCTCACAATAATATGTTGGATCATCACAATATATCGAATGAACAGTTCTGATGCAGAAATAGCTTAAAAGAACAGAGGGAACTACATAGACCATGATCCTTTGCTCCGTTTCAGTGCAGACGACATGAAGAAATAACTGTTCTAAGCACTTTTACATCTTCATTCTTTGGATTAAGACTGTGAAGCATTTTAGAGGAAAAAGTCACAGATTCACAGTTTTCTATTGTAATAAATCTGGTCCAGTGAGATGTTTATGGTGAAAATATCGAACAGAGAGATTTGGATTTCGTTCCATCTCTAATGACAATAAATGTTGCACCAAATGACTGAAGCATTTTAGAGTCAGTCTGTTATTAGGGATGGGCAATTCGATTAAATCTTCTTAATCGATCGATTTTTGATTAAACATTGACATTTTTATATTAAAAATAATCACTATTATTACTATTACTAATCTGCATAACATACATAACGACATATAAACCATCACCACTATAGAGGCACATCAGCCCGTTACAGAAACTAAACTTAAAACCGAATGGCTCATTTGCATAAACTATAAGCACTGAAAAAAGCAGCTCTTTCCTTGTGCTGCTGCTTCAGCTTCTGTTGGACTAAAGGACTGGACTCAGTGGAATATGAGTGTTCTCCCTGTGACAGAGGATGTTCTGCTGATGGTGAGTCTGTTCTGTGCGTATGTCGCGTTGGAGATGTTCATGTTTTCACAGATCAGACGTGTGCAGGTTTAGCGCAGCTCTTTATTTAACATCATTTCACTTTATTTATTTTGGCTTCTGTTGTGATGCAAAGACTGAAAAGTGTTTGTCTTTTGGACCCACTCGACTGTTGCAGTAACCGGGACACTGCGTAAACCTGCACCACGACCAAACCGGGACACTCAAAACACCCGATCATACCCGGGACACTGATGTGCAGGTAAACACACTCTGAGGAATATAGTGATCTCCAAGGAGCCAGAGCCGAGCCGTGGGACTGTGGGGCCACAGCTCCAGTGTTTGTGCTGTGAGACGCAGCCTCCACTCCTGACGCTGCGTTTGTCAATTAAAATGAACGTGACAAAATTTTTTACGATCAATTATCGATTTGTCGACTAATCGTGCCCATCCCTACTTGTTATTCTGTAGAATATCGTAATATCGTGAGCTTTCCCACCATATCGCAGTAAATATCGCACCGTGAGGTTCAGACCGTGACCGTATCGTGGATATCGTTACACTCCTCGTTATAATGTTGTTCCCTCCTCACAAACAGACCTGGAGAGTTTTGTTTCATTCACACACGTTTGAGTAACTCTTTATTATTAGTCTGTCTACATCTCCAAAGCTCCAAAACGCTCTGTTCCACCTTGTGATGTCATGAAGAGATCGGTTTCAGGTTAACAGCTCCTTTTCATCTTTTATTTTGAAGAGATTGGAAATTCCAGGGCTGAAATGATCCAAATGATTCTAGTGAAGGTGCCCGGAGTTTAAAAACACAGTGGAGCACTTCCTTCCTGTATCACCGCATGACATCACAAGGTGGAACAGAGTGTTTACTGTTTGAGAGATCTCCCGTTCTGTGTCTCTGCTTGTTTACAGTTTCTGTTTGTTCTGAAGTGTGAGCTGTGCTTGAGGCGTGTCTGCATAATAGTTCATAGCTGTTGTCCAGTGTGTGAAGGGGCCCTTTAAGGTGCTTTTTCACCCACGAGACGCTTCAGACGTGTTCCAGGGCCGGACTGCTCTGAATACACCCTCCTCACCACATCACCACAGAGGAACAGGTGTGGGGGCTGAATCCTGAAAAACTTCCACTCGTGCCACTCGTCCGCAGGAAAAAAGACTCAGGATCAGTGTCACTATTTGGATTTTTGAATGGACTTTTTCTTTTGCTCTTCATTTTCTGATGTGATAAAAATAATTGTTATGCGGAAATTGTCTGTAAAATAATACTAAATAATAAAAAAAAGTCCCGTGGGGCAGTTTTTTGAAGAGAAACTTACACAGTCTCATCCGTCGTCTTCACATCCGCGTATGGACCTGATCACTGACCTAATCACCTGCGCCGCCTTCAGGACCATCTGCACTTTCCACAGAGGAGCGTTCAGAATAAACTGTGGGATTAATCTGCGTTAAAAAAAACATTAGTGCGATATTTTTTGTGATTAATCGCATGCGTTAATATGTAAAAAAAAAAAAAAAAAAAGGTGCAAAACCAAACCAAAGACAAAACAAACAAAACAGCAGCAGACCAATCCTGCGATAAAAAAGACAGACAAGGATTAAAACTATGTTAAGTTTAAAAACAACACCTGTCCTACCTTAACATTTCAAACACTCGGGGGGAAAAGATCTGCCATGGGTTTACTTTAGCTCTAAAAATACAGTTAAACCCGATTAAAACTGGTTTAAAAGAGCTAAAATAATAAAACGAACGCTTGATATATTTAAGCCCGACTTGCACTGGCACAGGAAGTTGGCGTCAGGTGATTAAAAAGTAAAGGTGCCCCCTGTTGTTCGCCACACTTAATATTAATTAAAATACAAATGTAAATGTAAAGTTTTTAGAAATGTAACTATAGCTATTTTTGTAAGGGAATCAATGGTTTTTTTTGGTATCGATGGACCCATGACGACCGTACGATCACGTTTGACAAAGTCCCTGTTCTACCTTCAACGCTAAACACGTCTTAAATACCGACGCTGTTTCGGATTTTATTTCGTGTTCACCAAAACAGGGGAAAGTGTTAGACATATATATTAGTCTGTGGATTGGGATTCCATTCGCAGAGCGGCCGCGGCTGTAAAAATTCCTCTGGATGCTATCCAATCGGATTGCGTCCAATCGGAGACCCCCGCCTCCGCCCGAGCCCCGCCCCGTTTCGGTTCGACAATTAGGATTGGCCGGGCTTCGACTCGCCGCGGATCGCGAAAGCCACCGCCGTAAATACCGTTTCGCGCAGGCACGAACGCGAGCAGAAAAATACGCGGTGCGGTGCGATGCTTTTATCACGGCAATAAATGGGAGGATTACATTTGGGGCAGACGAAAATGCGAAATCCACCGCAGGAGTTTGGTGCAGAGGAAATGAGCACCAGCGCCGGACATTAGCTGGTAAACAAGAGGCTGTTTTGCACTCGGGGGGGAGTCTGCGTGCTTGTGGCCTGTGGCGGGGCTTGTAATGGGGGCTGGACCACGTTACGCTCAAGGTAAGACCAGCTGGAGCTCCACCACTTCACCACATGGGCCCCCTTCTCCCTCCTCCTCTTCTTTTTCTTCCTCCTCCTCCTCCTCCTCCTCCATTCACACACACATACACACCAGCCCCAAGCCACAATAAACAAGTCCTGCAGCCTCGGACCACTGCGGTCGAGTTTGAAATCCTGTAAGCCTTCATCATGAGAGGGAAAAGTCTGCACCCGATGGCTTTTGTGAATGGGGGAAATGGAGCCTGTCACACTGCGGAGCTCCGGGACAGTGGGCGCTGTTTACTGGAGCGACTTTGTGAACGAGCGGCTCTTGTGGCGACCTGACTGGCACGCTGAGGAACTCTTTTTATTTTTGAGCTTTTGCAGTTTTTAGTAGTTGTTTATTCGGTCATTTTGCAGCACTAGAGAAACAAAACAAAACAAAACGAGAGACGGCAGCACCGCGGATCACGACCCAAAGGGTTTAAGCTCAAGTAAAAGAACTTTTAATGCCAAATCCTATTAAACAATGACAGAGTTCCAAGAAAGAAAAGCAGCAAGTTTGGGTTTATAATTTCACTTACGATTTACTGTACACCGCAAAAAACACAATCTAGTCAAGATAAAATGACTTGGATTAAGACATTTTTCCCATGATTTGAGTAAATTTCACTTGACAAGTAAAATTATCTGCCAGTGCAATAAGATTTTTGTACTTAAAATATGAAAATACATCTGGCTACACTTAAAATAAGATAAATAAGAACTTTTTGCACTTAAAATAAGAAATAAAATGAAATGTTGCTTGAATTAAGAGAAAAACACTTGTAAAATGTTCTTAATTTAAGTCATTTTAACTGACCTAGATATAGTTTTTTTCCAGTGTAAATATAAGAGACAAGAGTTAAAATCAAACAAACTCATTTAAAGCATAATTCATTCGTTTCAGAGCTCTCAAAACATAACACTTTACATGAGTGTTGAGGCGGTATCCACATTTTAATACCGTTAAACCTCAGCATTTTACCGCGACTAATTCAGATTTATTTTGTTTCTTGCACCTAAACCCTTCAGAAACAGAACTGCAGCTTTATATTTGAGGCAGTCAGGTTTTTTTCTTCTTCCAGCTGTGGTTTTAGGTCCTGATGCAGATTTTTTTTAAATGACGGTAAAGAAACTGATGCTATTACCATCCAACCGTATTTTACTAAATTTAGGTCAGGGTTAGTCGCTTTTTCGCACCTTCGAGAGGCCGGTCCTACATGTCACAGTTCATTCATCCACTACACAATAAACACATAAAAAGTTCAAGTACAAAGTCAAACGTAATGAAATTCCTCTTTCTTCACAGGCAATGTTTACTCCGAGAGAGGATAAATATAATCTGAGGGGTCCGTGCATGTTCGACAGGCCACATGGAAGAACGGCATTTGTGAAGTTTTTCATTGAAGCTGCACAGTCTGGGCTGAGTGTGTGGAGCAGATCCCAAAGTGACTTCTGTTTGGGAGTGAACGGCTCAACCTGAAAACAGAACAACAAGAAAACATTAAACCAAAAATCTTGATCTTTTTGGGGCACCCTGGATTACTTCTTTTACCTGAGATATGTCATCGTTTGGTGCTTCGATTGTTGATTCTGTAAAAAATCCATGCATTTTCTTTAATGCTGTTGTGATGTTTTTCCTGTTTTTGTGTGTGTCATGTTTGTTTTCGAGCGTGCGTCTGACTGATTGCTTAATTCTAGGGTGACCAGACGTCCCCGTTTACCCGGGACAGTCCCAGTTTTAAGCCCTGTGTCCCCTGTCCCAGCAGATTTATCCAAAACCACTGATTTGTCCCAGTTTTATACAAGAAATGTCCCTATTTTTCACCAATCTGATCCTGCCAACAGTAAAGAGGAGCATAAAGTGTCATTTGTTTAGGTAAAATACAGAAAAGCTGCTTAAAAATGACGAAAACACAAAGAAAATGTGACGATACTGACAACAATTTTCCTTAATTACGCACTCGTTTCACAGTTTTATTATTACCAACCACCACAAACCAGGGATGTCCCAGTTTTTATTTTGGAAATCCGCCTGTCAGTCACACCCTCTGGAATCAGGGACACGGGGACGCGTCTCATTTCTCTTTCCTCGCTTCCTTCTCCTCGATTCTTCTTTCTCCTCGATTCTTCTCCTCAATTCTGCAGGAAATAAGCGAGGAAGTCCCATGAATAAAGTTTGCTTCTTTTCTCCTGAAGCTCAGGTTTCCTCCTTCCTCCTGTGGTTTTCTTTAGGGCAACACTTAATATGACACATTTGATCGACAGCTGAAAAATGGAGGATGGAGGAGAGGAATCGAGGAGAAGGAAGCGAGGAAAGAGAAATGAGATGAGGCCAGGACACAGCTTTAGATCCACTCGTCTTTGTAAAGTTTTGTCAAAGCTTGTGGTTCTGGCCGGACACGTAAGACATGACACGTTTTTATGATTCTCGAATTTTGACTGAATTTGCTCCCCCTTCAGAGCGCTACCACAGCACAATCAGCATTAGGGTGGTCCATTCTTTAGATTAGACCGCCCTACAAAATCAGAACGCTGTAACATCAGGTTTGGTCAGAAATGAGTTCCTGTCATTTTGGGCGTATTTCAGACGAGCCTGATTCATGAGCCGGTTTTACTTGGTGGAAACCGTCGACTTCGCAGCATTAGGATTCGTTCGCTCGACGGTGGGCGGGTCATTTTTTTATTTAACCAATCGCTGCTATTTGGTCGTGTGCACACGGCGTCTGCAGTCGCAGCTCGGGTTGGTTCTGGCCGACACACCGCTTCACTGATCGGCCGGTGCACCAACTACATCTATTTTTCAAACCGTGTAGTGACTGTGATCCCCGACGAGTCGCTGGAGAGAAGTTAAATTGAGCGGAGGCACGAGGTGACACCAGCCTGGCTAATTTGAGACCTCCTTTATCATGTGAATAAATATCGTGAGCCAGTTTGATTGTTTTAATCAGAGAATAAAGGACTATGACAACCGTAACATCCAAAAACAGAAAAAAAAAACCTTTGAAGTCATTTTTCTCAGTTTCATTCTCTGGTGAGTTAAGGTCTTTTGCCGTTGTAGGGCAGAAGAATCCTGCGTTTGGTTCCATATCTGCCCAAAACACAGGGCTGAAAAAACCACTGCATCAGTTTCTCTGATTTCACTACTTATAGGTTTGTGTTTGAGTAAAATGAAGAGTTTTGTTTCGTTCTATAAACTACTGACAACATTTCTCCCAAATTCCAAATAAAAATATTGTCATTGTTTGTGTAGAATTCAACAGACGCTGGAATAAAACGGCCGTCACACATGTACAGACGCTGATTTCAGAAAAACAAATGCAGTGGTTATTTTTCTCCAGAGCTGTGTGTGGCTCCAAATCATGCAAACGAATTCATATGTAGAGGTTGTTCAAGACACTGTACTACAGTTGGGCTCATAAGTTTACATCCTCTGGCAGAATTGATGATTTCTTGGTCCAGAAGCTGCACATGGGACGTACTTGGATATTCAACATGATAATGATCCAAAACACAAAGGCAAGTGGAGCTGTCACTGGCTCCAGCAGAATAAAGTGAAGGTTCTGGAGTGTTCGTCTCTTCTGACCTCAGTATCACTGAGCCTCTGGGCAGATTCAAGCTGCAGTTCAGACAAGAGCCCAAGAATTTACAGGAACTGGAGCCTTTTGCCCAGAAGAATGAGCAGATTTACCATCAGAGGAAATAAAGAGCCTCATCCACAACTATCACAAAAGACTCCAGCTTCACTGGGTCATTTGTGTAGTTTCTGTTTCATTATGATTTAAAAAGAGGAAACACAGGAGTTTGATAATAAACGGCTTCACTCAAACACTGACCATGAGTGAAAGAAAAGTTTTTGTTTTCATTCATATTCCCTGAAAGACGGACAAGAAATCATAAATTCAGTCAGAGTCTGTGAACTTATGAGCACAACTGTATAACATAGCAAACCAAATAAATAAGACGTATTCGAATAATTTGTCAGTTTATTCTGCAAACAAAAACTTAAATTTGCATGAAAATTCCTTAAAAAGTCCATAAAGGCCATAAAAAGTGACTTGAAACCACAAAATTAGTCCATTTCCAGGAAACATGCAGCTTGAGCAACCTCTAAAACATCTCCGGTTTCTTCCACATTTCTTTCTAAATCATCTTTTGGACGCTAAAGCCTAATGCAGGGTTCTAATCGAGGTTTTCCGTCTTTATTTCGCTTTGATGGACCACCCCAACGTTCACCCCACTAACGAAACTACCGCACATCAGGTCTGTGGAGTTGCTGTGTGCAGTTTTGAATCATGCTTTTGTATATTTATGGAGAAATGAGTCATCTAACCGTCGCCACGTTAATGTCAGAACATTCCAGACAACGCGATCAAATCTCCATGGAAACCAGAAGGTGACGCGGTGCACCTTTAAAGTCGGCGAGGTCAAGACGAGGCGAGTTTATTTGTACAACGCGGTTCGTACACAAACCGATTCGAAGTGCTTTACAGAACGAGAAATACGTTCCAATCACAACACAAACAAATCAAAACATGAATAATCAGCAACAACGTGAGTCAACGTGAGTCAATCTCGGGCTTTTCCTCTGCTCCAGAACAAACCACAGCCCACAGCGAAAGAGCTGGGCCAGAATGGAAGATATAAACACTTTTTTTTATTATAAGGCGCACTTAAAATCTTCTCATTTTCTCACAAATTGACAGTGCGCCTTATGTATTAATTCTGGCTGTGCTCACTGACCTCGAGCTGATTTTATGTGGTCCACGACGCTCAAAAATCTGTCAAAATGTTTTAGTACGACTGTGAAGCTCCGAAGCCGCACCGCTGGAGGTCACACGAAAGCCTCAGAAACACTCGCACAGGACAGAAATCTGCAGCCGAACTCAAAACCAAAACATCTACAAACGCTCGAGTGAGTCCAGTCGTCCAGAAAATGTGTCGTGTGTATTTCATCCAGAAGAAAACGAACTGAAAAGTTACGACTTCAACAATTACAATCACCAAATGAAAACTTCAGATTACTACGGTGTTTACCAGGACTACACCAGGACTACACCAGGACTACACCAGGACTAAACCAGGACTACACCAGGACTACACCAGGACTACACCAGGACTACACCAGGACTAAACCAGGACTACACCAGGACTACACCAGGACTACACCAGGACTACACCAGGACTACACCAGGACTGAACCAGGACTACACCAGGACTACACCAGGACTAAACCAGGACTACACCAGGACTACACCAGGACTACACCAGGACTACACCAGGACTACACCAGGACTACACCAGGACTAAACCAGGACTACACCAGGACTACACCAGGACTACACCAGGACTACACCAGGACTGAACCAGGACTGAACCAGGACTGAACCAGGACTGAACCAGGACTACACCAGGACTACACCAGGACTACACCAGGACTAAACCAGGACTAAACCAGGACTACACCAGGACTACACCAGGACTACACCAGGACTACACCAGGACTACACCAGGACTGAACCAGGACTGAACCAGGACTACACCAGGACTGAACCAGGACTACACCAGGACTACACCAGGACTACACCAGGACTAAACCAGGACTACACCAGGACTGAACCAGGACTGAACCAGGACTACACCAGGACTACACCAGGACTACACCAGGACTACACCAGGACTACACCAGGGCTAAACCAGGACTACACCAGGACTACACCAGGACTACACCAGGACTAAACCAGGACTACACCAGGACTACACCAGGACTACACCAGGACTAAACCAGGACTACACCAGGACTACACCAGGACTAAACCAGGACTACACCAGGACTACACCAGGACTAAACCAGGACTACACCAGGACTAAACCAGGACTACACCAGGACTACACCAGGACTACACCAGGACTACACCAGGACTACACCAGGACTGAACCAGGACTAAACCAGGACTACACCAGGACTACACCAGGACTACACCAGGACTACACCAGGACTAAACCAGGACTACACCAGGACTACACCAGGACTACACCAGGACTAAACCAGGACTACACCAGGACTAAACCAGGACTACACCAGGACTACACCAGGACTAAACCAGGACTACACCAGGACTAAACCAGGGCTACACCAGGACTACACCAGGACTACACCAGGACTAAACCAGGACTACACCAGGACTACACCAGGACTACACCAGGACTAAACCAGGACTACACCAGGACTACACCAGGACTAAACCAGGACTACACCAGGACTACACCAGGACTACACCAGGACTAAACCAGGACTACACCAGGACTACACCAGGACTAAACCAGGACTACACCAGGACTACACCAGGACTAAACCAGGACTAAACCAGGACTACACCAGGACTACACCAGGACTAAACCAGGACTAAACCAGGACTAAAACAGGACTAAACCAGGACTACACCAGGACTACACCAGGACTAAACCAGGACTAAACCAGGACTAAACCAGGACTAAACCAGGACTAAACCAGGACTACACCAGGACTACACCAGGACTACACCAGGACTACACCAGGACTACACCAGGACTACACCAGGACTAAACCAGGACTAAACCAGGACTGTGCTGTCGTTTTGCGTAGGGTGACCAGAATGTCAAAACAAAAAACTGGGACATTTTGGTGGTTGGTAATAAGAAAATTGTGAAACAAGTGCGTAATTAAGGAAAATTGTTCTGCAGTCAAACATGTGAACCAGTGTCACGTTTATTTTGTGTTTTGTGGCATATTTTGGAGCATATTTTTTTGTATTTTACAGAACCAAATGACGATTTATGCCTCTCTTTGCTGATGGCATGGAAACAAATTGGCCAAAATAGAGACAGCTGGGACATTTCTGGTATAAAACTGGGACAAATCAGTGGTTTTGGATAAATCTGCTGGGACAGGGGACACAGGGCTCAAAAATAGATCCCAAAAATACGCTATCAGAAAATGAAAAGTTGTGAAATGATCTGTCCGTGCAGCAGGATTATTTTACTGGACAAGTTCTCTGAAAATAAACGACCTCTAGACTAGAATGAAGCCGTCTCAGAACTTGTAAGTCGATAATAAACCTGAAAACAAGATGAAAAACCTGATAGAAGTTTGAAAATCTTGGCCAGATCAGAGAAATTTGCAGCGCACTAACAAAACTCACAATATCCTATTTCCTAATCTGTGTTAATGTAATTTCCTCCTCAAAAAAATAATTAAAATGCCAATTTTCCGCTATTTTCTGATCTATGTTCTAATATTGGTCATTATAAACAGACCTGGAGTTGTGTTTTGTTTTGAATAGTCCTGGTTTATTCGTCTGTCTACATCTCCAAAGCTCCAAATGCTCTGTTCTGTCTGGCAATGTTGTCATCAAGCGGTTGTTTTCAAGTGAACAGCTCCTTTTGCCTTTAGTTCAGTAGAGATGGGCAATTTAAAAACACAGTGGAGCACTTCCTGTAGAGAGGAACTCGGCGTAAACATGCAGGGTTTGTGCGTTAAACCCCAGGTCTGTTTATAATGACGAATATTAGAACATAGATCAGAAAATGGCTTAACAATGTTGTTTGAATTATTTTTTTCTGGAAAAATTCAAAAAGAGAGATTCATTTTCAAACTGTATTTACCTGAAGTGAGTATAAAAGTTTCAGAATCCTTGAGTCTGTGCGTATTTGCAGCCCGCCCCAGCCCAGAGCCGGGCAGAGGACTGTTCCGGGGAGGACTCGGGAAAATAAAGCAGAGGATAAAAAAGTGAGAGCGCTAAAAGTGTCCTGGAGTTAGCGGCCGGAGCTAGCCACCGCACGGCTAAAGCAAACACAGGGCTGCCCGGGGGACCACTGCGCCTCTGTGCCGCTCACACTCCCAGTGCCTGGCTCAAAGGCACGCAGGTACCACAGGCTGCACAGCACACACGCTCCTGTTTGACTAGACTCTATATTCAGTTATTATTGACCGGCGCATGCACACTTGGCAATACAAGTTTAACCAAACCGCAATAAGTTTCCACTTGACAAACAGCATCAGCCATTGGGACTGTAAACACACAGAGACCGCAGGAGTGTGCAGGACAGACAGCTGGGACGGAATTTTTCTGAAATGAATGTTTCTGGGGATTGAAAGAGGACCCGGGGCTCTGATTAGAGCCGCTGCTCCTCCTCACTGTTCTGCAAAACCTCCCTGAAGGATCAGAACAACTTCCACAGGAATGAGGGAGGGAAATCTCATGAATATTTAGATAAAACATGAGGGGTGTAACCATATCCAAGTCTCTCGATGCGATACGGTCACGGTCTGAACCTCACGGTACGATATTTACTGCGATATCGTGGGAAAGCTCACGATATTCGATAACATTCCACAGTATGGCATAAAATTCACTTATCCCCATGGAGAATATTCTCGAGTACGGCACTTTGTTGTGATGATGTTTACGTTGGACACCACAGTTTTCTAACAGAGAAATCAGCGCATAGTTGTTTTTAGGGTTGTAACGATATCCAAGTCTCACGATACGATATCCTCAAGGTCTGATATTTACTGTGATATCGTGGGAAAGCTCACGATATTACGATATTCTACAGAATAACAAGACTGACATTATAAAACGCTCTGACCAGTCATTTGGTGCAACCTTTATTGTCATTAGGGATCGAATTAAATCCAAATCTCTCTGTACGATATTTTCATCATAAACATCTCACCGTAACATATTTATTGCAATATTTTGTGGTAAATCTGCTCCTTTTTCCTCTAAAAATGCTTCACAGACTTAATCCACAGAATGAAGATGTAAAAGTGCTTAGAACAGTTATTTCTTCATGTCGTCTGCACTGAAACGGAGCAAAGGATCATGGTCTATGTAGTTCCTACATCAGAACTGTTCATTTAAGCAAAGAGACTTGGGATTCGATATATTGTGACGCTCCACGATATTATTGTGAGACCTTTGACGATACGATATCACCAGATTTACGTTATTGTTACATCGTTGTAAATCATACAAATTGTGCTGTAGATGTGGGTTTTTTGTTGATTATCTTTGAAGAGGTGAGGCAGACATTTGTACGGCCTTTGTGTCCCTGACAGCACATTTGACCCATTCTAATGCAGCCACAAGCCAAAAGTTGTGATTGTTGATTAGGGAGTCCAGACGTCCCTATTTACCCGGGGCAGGCCCAGTTTTGAGCCCAAAACCACTGATTTGTCGCAGTTTTATACAAGAAATGTCCCAGTGTCCCTATTTTTGACCAGTTTGATCTAAACCAGGACTAAAATTGGACTAAACCAGGACTATTTCAGGTCTAAACCAGGTCTAAACTAGGACTTAACCAGGACTGTATCAGGTCTATTTCAGACCTAAACCAGGACTAAACTTGGGCTAAAATAGGACTATTCCAGGTCTAAACCAGAGGAACATAATTTGCATTGCAGGTGTCTCTGTTTTTTTGTTTTAGGTTTTTCTTTAAGTAAAATGTTTGTGGTGATGGTTATTCGTGTTTGTTTTCTCATTGCTTTTTAATTGAACTGTTTTGCACAATTGCACCTTTTGTATCATTCTTATTGTCGTGTCTTTAGCGTGACCATGTTTACCGTCTGTCCAGGGACTCCAGATGTTCACTGTCCCTGCTAAAGAAATAAAGAAAAAATAAGTAAAATTACAGAAAATACAAAGAAAATAGGACTATGCTGACTGGTGTTATCGTCAGTACATCATGAATGAGCGAAGTGCAGAACAATTTTCTTTAATTACTCGTTTCACAATTTTATTATGACCAAAAAGACCAGATTTTGAAAGTCTTGTCACATTGTTGTCGACTCTTCTTCACGTGTTACTTTTTTAAGGTGATGCGTTTCTCATCCAACTTCTGATTAAATGAAATAAAAAGTGCTTCTGGCGGTTGCTTCTTCACGATTCTTTAAAACGTTTAGGTCATGTCTTTCAGTCTTCTTCTTCTGCCTCACAAATAACCACCTCTGCGGCCCCTTTAAATGCTCGCAGTGTTGTGCCCGTGTTCTTTTTAAACCCACACTTCTGTTCTCAAGAGGTTTCTCAAAAGAGGATTTGTCCGAACGGCCAAACCCGGAGCTGTGTGACCGTAATAAAAGTGAATGACACTAATGTGTATTGGTGCCTACGCGAACAAGCCCCCTGAAAGCCCCTGTTTGTTTACTCTGTCACTTTGAGCACGGGGCTCGCTCCGGGCCCCTCCGGTGGACGCCCCAGGAACTGCACCACAACCACCACACAGCACTTTTCTTGTGTGAAAGAAAAACTGACGCTCGGACGGTTTAAAAAGTCACTGATCACGACTGAACCTGTGTCCCCAGAGTCTTCACCCGCAGACAGACACAGATCAGAGTTTGTCTCATTCTCGGTTTATGGACAGGACCTCCAGAAGCAATTTGGGCTGAACAAATGCTCCTCTGGTTTAGACCTGGTTTAGACCTGCTCTGGACCTGCTACAGTCCTGGTTTAGTCCTATTTTAGTCCTGGTTTAGCGCTAGTTTAGACCTGAAATAGTCCTGGTTTAGCCCTAGTTAAGACCTTGTTTAGACCTGAAATAGTCCTGGTTTAGCCCTAGTTTAGACCTGGTTTAGACCTGAAATAGTCCTGGTTTAGCCCTAGTTAAGACCTGGTTTAGACCTGTTTTAGTCCTGATTTAGCCCTAGTTTAGACCTGGTTTAGACCTGAAATAGACCTGGTTTAGCCCTAGTTTAGACCTGGTTTAGACCTGAAATAGTCCTGGTTTAGCCCTAGTTTAGACCTGGTTTAGACCTGAAATAGACCTGGTTTAGCCCTAGGTTAGACCTGAAATAGACCTGGTTTAGCCCTAGTTTAGACCTTGTTTAGACCTGAAATAGTCCTGGTTTAGCCCCGGTTTAGACCTGAAATAGACCTGGTTTAGCCCTAGTTTAGACCTTGTTTAGACCTGTTTTAGTCCTGGTTTAGCCCCGGTTTAGACCTGAAATAGACCTGGTTTAGCCCTAGTTTAGACCTTGTTTAGACCTGAAATAGTCCTGGTTTAGCCCTAGTTTAGACCTGGTTTAGACCTGAAATAGTCCTGGTTTAGCCCTAGTTAAGACCTGGTTTAGACCTGTTTTAGTCCTGATTTAGCCCCGGTTTAGACCTGAAATAGACCTGGTTTAGCCCTAGTTTAGACCTTGTTTAGACCTGAAATAGTCCTGGTTTAGCCCTAGTTTAGACCTGGTTTAGACCTGAAATAGTCCTGGTTTAGCCCTAGTTAAGACCTGGTTTAGACCTGTTTTAGTCCTGATTTAGCCCCGGTTTAGACCTGAAATAGTCCTGGTTTAGCCCTAGTTTAGACCTTGTTTAGACCTGAAATAGACCTGGTTTAGCCCTAGGTTAGACCTGGTTTAGACCTGAAATAGTCCTGGTTTAGCCCCGGTTTAGACCTGAAATAGACCTGGTTTAGCCCTAGTTTAGACCTTGTTTAGACCTGAAATAGTCCTGGTTTAGCCCCGGTTTAGACCTGAAATAGTCCTGGTTTAGCCCTAGTTTAGACCTTGTTTAGACCTGATTTAGCCCTAGTTAAGACCTGGTTTAGACCTGTTATAGTCCTGGTTTAGCCCCGGTTTAGACCTGAAATAGACCTGGTTTAGCCCTAGTTTAGACCTCGTTTAGACCTGAAATCGACCTAGTTTAGCCCTAGTTAAGACTTGGTTTATACCTGTTATAGTCCTGGTTTAGTCCTACTTTAGTCCTGGTTTAACCCTAGTTTAGTCTCGGTTTAGATCTGATGTAGTCCTGGTTTAAACCTGGTTTGGACCTGATATAGTCCTGGTATAGGTCTGAAATAGACCTGATATAGTCCTGGTTAAGTTTTAGTTTATACCTAGTTTAGACCTGTTATAGTCCTGGTTTAGTCCTATTTTAGTCCTGGTTTAGATGCAACTGGTCAAAAATAAGGACATCTGGGACATTTCTTTCTCCTGAGTGAATAAAAAATAAAGTGTCTTTGTGACGTGTCTGTGAAAAGCGCCGTAGAAATAAACTTACCTACATACCAAGTTTAGTCCTGGTTTAGACCTAAAATAGACCTGGTTTAGACCTGGTTTAGACCTGGTTTGGACCTGTTATAGTCCTGGTTTAGGTCTGAAATAGACCTGATATAGTCCTGGTTAAGACCTGGTTTAGACATGAAATAGACGTGGTTTAGTCCTATTTTAGTCCTGGTTTAGATCAAACTGGTCAAAAATAAGGACATCTGGGAGATTTCTTGTATAAAACTTTGGACAAATCAGTGGTTTTGTGTAAATCTGCTGGGACAGGGGACCCAGGACTCAAACCTGGGACTGTCCTGTGTAAATACAGTGGTCTGGACACCCTGATACGTGTGGCCATGTTAATGAAATTTAAAAACATAATCTTTCGTACACTTCCTCGTGTTTATTCAGTTGAAAAAACAGTGAGAAATAGACTTGTTTCTTTGGCGCAGTCGTGTTGTATCAGCTGAGGAGGTACGTTTAAATTACAACCTTAGAAAATACGTATAAATAGTGCACTTAATAGTTAAATGTGGACCATCATTTTCCGTCCAACGCTAATTCTTTAATAACAGAGTAAAGGAAAGTCAGACATGAGTCTTACGAGTTACTTTTAATATAAATGAACTTCTGCAGTAGTTTTCAGACACCATCCTCTCTTATTTGAGTAACATATGACTCTTACTTGAGTCAAAGTTGTGGTTCCTCCTCCTGCTGTAAATCTAAAGTGACAGAAGCAGCTCCTTTAGATCTGGTTTAGTTTGTCTCATTTTTCTCATAAATCATAAATCAGTCACTTTTACACTTACGTACTGGAGTAACAGTTTCCTCAAATACTTTTACTATTTTAGGGTGACCTGTCCCTATTTACTCGGGACAGTCCCGGTTTTGAGGGGTTTGAGCGCCCGAATGATCCTGGAGCTGTGTTGTCGGGGGCTTTGTGCCTCTGGTCGGGTCACAGGTCCTGGGGAAGGGTCAGACTAAGAGCGCTTCAGAAGCCTCTTATGACGAGTAAAAGAACGAGGCCGGTTACGCCCTGACATGGAGACTATCTCTGGTGTTATGGAATGTCACTTCGCTCTGGGGGAAGGAGCAGAGTTTGTGCAGGAGGTCGAGTGTTACCGACTCGTTATAGTCGGCCTCACCTCCACGCACCGCCTGGGCTCCGGGACCCAAGAGGGGCTGGACTCTCCGTTTCTGTGGCGTTGGCGGCGGGGAGCCGGTGTGGGCTCATCGGCCACAGCTCAGCCGCTGCGTGTTGGAGTTCTCCTCGGTGAACGAGGTGGGCGGATCTCTGACTGTGGTGTCAGTGGTGTGGTGCAGGGGACCCGGCCTTCCTGGAGTCTGTGAGGGGGTCTGGACAGTGCACCGGCCGGGGACTCCGCTGTTCTACTGGGGAACTTGGTCATCATCCATCATCTCTACTTTCCTCATGGTTGATCAAACTTTTCTGCCTTTTTCCTTAGTCATGTGATGTTGTCATGTGATATAACTGGACGCCTGTGGGTCTCACACTTATGTACGGAAGCCGGGGAGGCTCACAACAAACGCCACAACATCAAAAAAAGCCACAACGGAAGTGGCCACGGGACAAGTTGAAGAAGAAGAACATGAAGAGTAAAGGAACGGATAAGTGAACGAAGTTGGAAAGTAAGTAAAAGTCATTTATTGTTTTGTGGCCAGGATCGATGTCACTGTCTGATCATCATAAATAATCTCCTCGCCTGGTCCCACGGTCACTTCTGTTGTGGCTTTTTGTGGTGTTGTGGTGTTTGTATTTGCTGTGAGCCTCCCCAGCTTCTGTACTTATGCCCCGACGAAGACCATCTTGTTGACCGAAACATGTTGGCATTTCTCTGCCTAATAAAGGACTTTTAATATATTCAGTCGGTGTCTTGGGTTTGTACCTCGCCCATTTTTACACTTTTCGGTCAAGGCTATTTCTTGTTTAGATTAAACATCAATGTCGGAGTGGTGCATGTAACCTCCACAGAACTGTAAAGAGAGGCAAACATTGTCATTTGTTTGGGTAAAATAGAGAAAATCTCCTTAAAAACGACCAAAACACAAAGAAAATGTGACTCAATTACGCGCTCATTTCACAGTTCTTTATTTTGAAAATCTGGTCACCCTAATTTTACTAATACTTTTTACTCTTTCCAACCCTCTACTTTATACTGGACTGGAGCCATATCATTTTGCAGTAACGTTACTCTAACTGAAGTAGAGTTCTGTGTACGCTGGTATCAGGGCTCTGGTGCTGCTAATGCCTCCTGCTAATGCCTCCTGCTAATGCGTCGTGCTAATGCGTCGTGCTAATGCATCCTGCTAATGCGTCCTGCTAATGTGTGGTGCAGTGCGTCGCGTACAGACCGCTGGCTGCAGGAGGAGGGATATTTCCTCTCCGGCTGTGGCCTGTGTGGCGATGTTTCTCTGCTCAGAATGGATTCACCAGCTCAAAAACCTCCTTATTATATTTATATTTTACTACACCACCAGAAAACCATGCCAGCTGTGCTCCCGAGGCCAGCTCCAGCTCCAGAGCCGGCAGCCTGCAGCCCGGCCGAGCAGGAGGAGGGAGAGGAGGAATTAAAGGTGCAGAAAGTGGATTCAACTCACTTCAGCTCAGCTACTTTTATAGTTGGTCTAGTCCGTACACTTATATATAAATGGACAGAGCTGACCCGTCAGCCGCTGCTCCAAATAGGAAGTGAGCGTCGAGGAGTTTCCGGTGTTCTGTGGAAATGAGCTCCCGCAGCCTGAATCGACAGTGACGTCGATCAATTCACGCTGCCCCGTCGAAATAAGCTCCTTCATGTTTTTCTGTTTCCAGTCGTACAAATCCAGGAAAGTGAACCTCCAGTTTTACTCCAGATTCTTTTGGATTAGGATGTTTGCACACAGTGATCACACTTTATGCCTTAGTTATGTCACATTTTCACTCATTTATATGAATCTGCGTAGTTCATTTGGACAGTCTTATTCTGCTCAAACAGGCTCAGACTAAAGGAGCAACATATCGACGATTTAACCATTGAATAATGACCCACTGTAGAATCCCCATTATTCACTTACAGTCTGTTCAGTCTTCAGGCACGTCTTGAGTATTCAGGCGTTATCATCAAAAGTTGAAAAAGCTGAAAGTGGGACGTGCCGCGTTAACCAATCAGGGACGACTATACAGTGACGTGGCGATGTTATTATCTGGAAGAAAGAGAAGAAAGAGAAAGACCCGAGGACTGCAGCCCGGAGCCCCGGCCTCTGCTGATGTGTTTATGTCATAAATTAACTAAAGTCTCGACCGGAAAAACACGGCACTCACAGACCACAGCTGACGCCCTCGACACGCGTTAAGTATTTTTCTCCCGTTGGTCCACAGAGTCCGAGATGCGCGTCAGGGGCGTCTGAATCCAAACGCAAAGACGTCCAAATGAAGGCGTCCAGGGCGTTTTTGGACCCTGCGGTCTGAACACAGCATCATTAATATGAATGTGAATAATAACACACTGTAGAATCAACATTATTCACTCATTTATATGAATCTGTGCAGAGGAGCTCATTTCGACAGGACTGTATCTTCTGTCAAATAAAACTCCCGCTGTAGAAGAGAAAGAAATGACTGGAAATACTGAAATCTTTATATTAAATAGTGTTAAATCTGTAATATTTAACGCTAATATCACAGGTTACAGTGGGAGTTTCCTATTAAAATATCGTGATATTTTATATATATAGAACCTTACAACATTTTCTACACATGGAAACAAAATAAAATACGATGTAATAAAAATGATAAAATATTAAATCCAGACTATTCAGTCATCTAACGTAGTTCTTCTGCCACAGATCCGACCTGCACAAGTCGATGTTTAACTGGTCCAAACGCACAATGAAACCAAAACAATTCAAAATGATTATTGTTCCTCCACTTCTGCCTCAGGAGCTCAAATCGACGCCATTTAAACTGTAAAAGCACTTTGGGGTCGTGTCGGGGTCACAGTTTTCTAACAGAGAAATCAGCACACTTTTATTTAGTCATTTTAGATGAATATTGTGAGGATTGTAAAATGAGTCTGTGTCCGGGTGAGAAGAGTCAGCTGTGATCTAACCTGCTGCCCACAGGTTCTGGAGAGATCGTCCACAACGCTCTGCTGCACAGAGGGACCAGCTTTTCAAAATAAATTTAAAAAAAAAACTGGGTCATGTTTAAAATTGTGAATCGAGTGTGTAATTAAGGAAAATTAGTATGCATAATATATTAGAGACCATCCAAGACCAAGATGTGAGTCATTATAGTCACATTTTCTTTGTGTTTTGGTTATTTTTAAGCACCTTTTCTGCATTTTACCTCAACAAATGTCAGTTTATGCCTCTCTTTACTGTTGGCGGGGATCAGATTGGTCCAAAATAGAGACATTTGGGACATTTTTTTGTATAAAACTGCAACAAATCACTGGTTTCAGATGAATCTGCTGGGACGGGGGACACAGGGTTCAAAACTGGGACAGTCCTGGGTAAACAGGGGCGTCTGGTCGCTCTGCTGCCGGGCTGAAGCTCGTCCTTCTTCAGCTGCTGCAGGAGGTCCATCCCTGTGGACCTGCTGGAGCTGACGATGAATATCCCCCATTATTAATTAAACAGTTGGTACAAGTCATAATTGGTATAATTCTACCCAAAAACCAGGTCAGTACTCAGGAAGAACCATGACATCTTTATATTTTTGCGTGTTTTGTTTGTGTAGTTTTCATTTGCTGGACACAAAATCCATTTTTTAGAACATACATCAGGTGAAACGAAGTCGTGTGGTACTTTTTACTGTCCGGACTGTCATAAGAGCCTTTACAACAGTGGATCGGTTTATAATGAAGTGGAAAACAAAAAAGAATACATCACCACAGAGTTAACCGTTTACTTATCAACCAATAAAAGACGAGTATTTCCTGCCTCGTCTCTGGGGCCTGCACAGATTCATATTTTCACAACGTGCAGGTCGTGCAGAGGGAGGAAGCGTCGAATCGGTGAGCGGTTTTATGGAGAATACAGCGATGGGAGGGACGTTATCAAAGGAAGTGAGAGTGGGGAGTCCCAGTGAAGCCGCAGGAACAAAAGGCCCAGTGTCTGTGGAAGACTTTCTGCACAACTGTACTGCACAAGTGCACAACGAGACCAGGGTCAATATTGTTTTAAATGAAACTGTTTCATTTATTCTCACACTGATGACTTAAAACAAATCATTTTACTCTTGGGACATTCCTTCCCTGCGCCTACGATAAAACCGAAGCATATCTTAAAGGGATAATTCGGGATTTTTGACGTAACACTGTCAACACTTCCCCGGATTCTGTGCTGAGGAAAGCGTCGGGCGAGTTGGCTGGAGTCACGAAAATAAAGCGTTTTCTTCTCAAAACAAAATGTGTTAAAAAGAGTGTCACAAAACGGTGAACCACGAAAAAGTCAGAGCTCATAATCGCTCGGTACTATTTTCTCTCCGGTCGTATCACTGCGCGCAAACATTGATTTTGTGACGTTGACATGAGCACAGACGGAGAGATCTGTGCAGTTTAAATGCTGTAGATGTTCACAGGTTAAATGTCGACCATTTAAACTGCACAAATCTCTCTTTCTGTGCTCAGATCGACGTCACAAAATCGATTTTTAATTTGAATTCTACAATCAGAGTGAACAAGTTCCTTCTGTTTTCTTCATGTCCATAACGTTAGTGTCGCTCAGTCGTGTCACTGATGCTCGTCGTTGTTCTTCTTTAAGTTTTCGTCTTTCTTCCCTCGATCGTTGTGGATAAATTCTTCATGGACAGAATACAGTTGGGCTCATAAGTTCACATCCTCTGGCAGAATTGATGATTTCTTGGTCCAGAAGCTGCACATGGGACGTACTTGGATATTCAACATGAGAATGATCCAAAACACAAAGGCAAGTGGAGCTGTGGCTCCAGCAGAATAAAGTGAAGGTTCTGGTTTAGTCCTGGTTTAGTCCTGGTTTAGTCCTGGTTTAGTCCTGGTTTAGTCCTGGTTTAGTCCTGTTTTAGTCCTGTTTTAGTCCTGTTTTAGTCCTGGTTTAGTCCTGTTTTAGTCCTGGTTTAGTCCTGGTTTAGTCCTGGTTTAGTCCTGTTTTAGTCCTGGTTTAGTCCTGGTTTAGTCCTGGTTTAGTCCTGGTTTAGTCCTGTTTTAGTCCTGGTTTAGTCCTGGTTTAGTCCTGTTTTAGTCCTGGTTTAGTCCTGGTTTAGTCCTGGTTTAGTCCTGTTTTAGTCCTGGTTTAGTCCTGTTTTAGTCCTGGTGTAGTCCTGGTTTAGTCCTGTTTTAGTCCTGGTTTAGTCCTGGTTTAGTCCTGGTTTAGTCCTGTTTTAGTCCTGGTTTAGTCCTGGTTTAGTCCTGGTTTAGTCCTGGTTTAGTCCTGGTTTAGTCCTGTTTTAGTCCTGGTTTAGTCCTGTTTTAGTCCTGGTGTAGTCCTGGTTTAGTCCTGTTTTAGTCCTGGTTTAGTCCTGGTTTAGTCCTGGTTTAGTCCTGTTTTAGTCCTGCTTTAGTCCTGGTTTAGTCCTGCTTTAGTCCTGGTTTAGTCCTGGTTTAGTCCTGCTTTAGTCCTGCTTTAGTCCTGGTTTAGTCCTGGTTTAGTCCTCCTTTAGTCCTGTTCAGACAAGAGCCCAAGAATTTACAGGAACTGGAGCCTTTTGCCCAGAAGAATGAGCAGATTTAC
Source organism: Odontamblyopus lacepedii (assembly GCA_034769755.1). Lineage (NCBI taxonomy): Eukaryota > Metazoa > Chordata > Actinopteri > Gobiiformes > Gobiidae > Odontamblyopus > Odontamblyopus lacepedii. The sequence goes on along the minus strand of CM068356.1, from coordinate 340,681 downwards.
CATCAGAGGAAATAAAGAGCCTCATCCACAACTGTCACAAAAGACTCCAGCTTCACTGGGTCATTTGTGTAGTTTCTGTTCTCATTGTTGACATGTCTTTTATTTATTTTATTTTATTTATTTAATTCTACTTTGTGAGTTTTATGGTGTTGCTTTAATTGGATTTTGCTGGTTTTATTGTTTTAGGACTGGTGCACTGCAAAAAACTAAATGTAGTCGAGCTAAAATGACTTGGATTAAGAAAGTTTGACCAGGATTTGAGTAAATTTCCCTCGATCTGTCAGTGCAGCAGGACTTTTGGACTTAAAATACGAAAATCCATCTCACTACACTTAAAATAAGAAAAACAACAAATTATTGCACTGAAAATAAGAAATAAAATCAAATGTTGCTTGAATTAAGACAAAAATCCTTAGATGAATCTGCTCAAATAAAGTCAAATGTTCTTAATTTAAGTCATTTTAATTCACCAACAGATTGTTTCTTTGTGTTTGCCCAAATTTTAGCATTCTTCTTTTTGTTTTATCTCTGCACCACAAAAGATTTTCTATCATAGTTAAACTGACTCGAATTAAGCAGATTCATCTTAAAAGACCAATTTGAAGATTTTTTTTCCTTAACAAGATGAGATTTTTTACTTGTTTCAAGATATTTCATCCTGATTTATCTGATCTCCATATTACAGCTTATTCTGACACTTTTTATATGAACTCAGTCCTCTGTCAGATAGACAGAGGAGGAGGATAGAGGGAGGAGGAGGAGAGCAGGAGGAGGAGGATAGAGGGAGGAGGAGGAGGAGAGCAGGAGGAGGAGGAGAGCAGGAGGAGGAGGAGGAGAGCAGGAGGAGGAGGATAGACAGAGGAGGAGGATAGAGGGAGGAGGAGGAGGAGAGCAGGAGGAGGAGGATAGACAGAGGAGGAGGAGGATAGACAGAAGGAGGAGGATAGACAGAGGAGGAGGATAGACAGAGGAGGAGGATAGACAGAGGAGGAGGATAGACAGGAGGAGGAGGATAGACAGAGGAGGAGGATAGACAGAGGAGGAGGAGGAGAGCAGGAGGAGGAGGATAGACAGAAGGAGGAGGATAGACAGAGGAGGAGGAGGAGAGCAGGAGGAGGAGGATAGACAGAGGAGGAGGATAGAGGGAGGAGGAGGAGGAGAGCAGGAGGAGGAGGATAGACAGAGGAGGAGGATAGACAGAGGACGAGGATAGACAGGAGGAGGAGGATAGACAGAGGAGGAGGATAGACAGAGGAGGAGGATAGACAGGAGGAGGAGGATAGACAGAGGAGGAGGATAGACAGGAGGAGGAGGATAGACAGAGGAGGAGGATAGACAGAGGAGGAGGATAGACAGGAGGAGGAGGATAGACAGGAGGAGGAGGATAGACAGAGGACGAGGATAGACAGGAGGAGGAGGATAGACAGAGGACGAGGATAGACAGGAGGAGGAGGATAGACAGAGGAGGAGGATAGACAGAGGAGGAGGATAGACAGGAGGAGGAGGATAGACAGAGGAGGAGGATAGACAGGAGGAGGAGGATAGACAGAGGAGGAGGATAGACAGAGGAGGAGGATAGACAGGAGGAGGAGGATAGACAGAGGAGGAGGATAGACAGAAGGAGGAGGATAGACAGAGGAGGAGGATAGACAGAAGGAGGAGGATAGACAGAGGAGGAGGATAGACAGGAGGAGGAGGATAGACAGAGGAGGAGGATAGACAGAAGGAGGAGGATAGACAGAGGAGGAGGATAGACAGGAGGAGGAGGATAGACAGAGGAGGAGGATAGACAGAAGGAGGAGGATAGACAGAGGAGGAGGATAGACAGGAGGAGGAGGATAGACAGAGGAGGAGGATAGACAGGAGGAGGAGGATAGACAGAGGAGGAGGATAGAGGGAGGAGGAGGAGGAGAGCAGGAGGAGGAGGATAGACAGAGGAGGAGGATAGACAGAGGACGAGGATAGACAGGAGGAGGAGGATAGACAGAGGAGGAGGATAGACAGAGGAGGAGGATAGACAGGAGGAGGAGGATAGACAGAGGAGGAGGATAGACAGGAGGAGGAGGATAGACAGAGGAGGAGGATAGACAGAGGAGGAGGATAGACAGGAGGAGGAGGATAGACAGAGGAGGAGGATAGACAGAAGGAGGAGGATAGACAGAGGAGGAGGATAGACAGAAGGAGGAGGATAGACAGAGGAGGAGGATAGACAGGAGGAGGAGGATAGACAGAGGAGGAGGATAGACAGAAGGAGGAGGATAGACAGAGGAGGAGGATAGACAGGAGGAGGAGGATAGACAGAGGAGGAGGATAGACAGGAGGAGGAGGATAGACAGAGGAGGAGGATAGACAGGAGGAGGAGGATAGACAGAGGAGGAGGATAGACAGAAGGAGGAGGATAGACAGAAGGAGGAGGATAGACAGAGGAGGAGGAGGATAGACAGAAGGAGGAGGATAGACAGAAGGAGGAGGATAGACAGAAGGAGGAGGATAGACAGAAGGAGGAGGATAGACAGAGGAGGAGGATAGACAGGAGGAGGAGGATAGAGGGAGGAGGAGGATAGACAGAGGAGGAGGAGGAGAGCAGGAGGAGGAGGATAGAGGGAGGAGGAGGAGAGCAGGACTGGCAGTGATCAGGAGCTGCTCTCTGATTGGTCGGATGCTTAACTCACAACATGTTTACCCACAATCCCTCAGCACCACTTCAAGGGCACCACACTGGTTCACCACTGCAGCTCCACCGGGGCCGACTGCACGGCCAGTAACCAGTACACACCAGTACATGCAGTACACACCAGTACATGCAGTACACAGTACACACCAGTACACACCAGTACATGCAGTACACACCAGTACATGCAGTACACACCAGTACATGCAGTACACACCAGTACATGCAGTACACAGTACACACCAGTACACACCAGTACACAGTACACACCAGTACATGCAGTACACACCAGTACATGCAGTACACACCAGTACACACCAGTACATGCAGTACACACCAGTACATGCAGTACACACCAGTACATGCAGTACACACCAGTACATGCAGTACACACCAGTACATGCAGTACACAGTACACACCAGTACATGCAGTACACACCAGTACATGCAGTACACACCAGTACATGCAGTACACACCAGTACATGCAGTACACACCAGTACATGCAGTACACACCAGTACATGCAGTACACACCAGTACATGCAGTACACACCAGTACATGCAGTACACACCAGTACATGCAGTACACACCAGTACATGCAGTACACAGTACACACCAGTACATGCAGTACACACCAGTACATGCAGTACACACCAGTACACACCAGTACATGCAGTACACACCAGTACATGCAGTACACACCAGTACACACCAGTACATGCAGTACACACCAGTACATGCAGTACACACCAGTACATGCAGTACACACCAGTACATGCAGTACACACCAGTACATGCAGTACACACCAGTACATGCAGTACACACCAGTACACAGTACACACCAGTACACAGTACACACCAGTACACACCAGTACATGCAGTACACACCAGTACATGCAGTACACACCAGTACATGCAGTACACACCAGTACACAGTACACACCAGTACATGCAGTACACACCAGTACATGCAGTACACACCAGTACACAGTACACACCAGTACACAGTACACACCAGTACATGCAGTACACACCAGTACACACCAGTACACACCAGTACACAGTACACACCAGTACATGCAGTACACACCAGTACATGCAGTACACACCAGTACACACCAGTACATGCAGTACACACCAGTACATGCAGTACACACCAGTACATGCAGTACACACCAGTACACACCAGTACACACCAGTACACACCAGTACACACAGTACACACAAGTACACACCAGTACATGCAGTACACACCAGTACACACCAGTACATGCAGTACACACCAGTACATGCAGTACACACCAGTACATGCAGTACACACCAGTACACACCAGTACATGCAGTACACACCAGTACACACCAGTACACAGTACACACCAGTACATGCAGTACACACCAGTACACACCAGTACATGCAGTACACACCAGTACACACCAGTACACAGTACACAGTACACACCAGTACATGCAGTACACACCAGTACACACCAGTACATGCAGTACACACCAGTACATGCAGTACACACCAGTACACACCAGTACATGCAGTACACACCAGTACACACCAGTACATGCAGTACACACCAGTACATGCAGTACACACCAGTACACACCAGTACATGCAGTACACAGTACACACCAGTACACACCAGTACACAGTACACACCAGTACACACCAGTACACACCAGTACACACCAGTACACACCAGTACATGCAGTACACAGTACACACCAGTACACAGTACACACCAGTACACACCAGTACACAGTACACAGTACACACCAGTACACAGTACACACCAGTACACACCAGTACACACCAGTACACACCAGTACATGCAGTACACACCAGTACACAGTACACACCAGTACACACCAGTACACACCAGTACATGCAGTACACACCAGTACACAGTACACACCAGTACACAGTACACACTAGACCAGTACACACCAGTACACACCAGTACACACCAGTACACACCAGTACATGCAGTACACACCAGTACACAGTACACACCAGTACACACCAGTACACGCAGTACACACCAGTACACACAGTACACACAAGTACACACCAGTACACGCAGTACACACCAGTACACACCAGTACATGCAGTACACACCAGTACACACCAGTACACACCAGTACACACCAGTACACACAGTACACACAAGTACACACCAGTACACACCAGTACACACCAGTACATGCAGTACACACCAGTACACAGTACACACCAGTACACACCAGTACACAGTACACACCAGTACACACCAGTACATGCAGTACACACCAGTACACAGTACACACCAGTACACACCAGTACATGCAGTACACACCAGTACACAGTACACACCAGTACACACCAGTACACAGTACACACCAGTACACACCAGTACACACAGTACACACCAGTACACACCAGTACACAGTACACACCAGTACATGCAGTACACACCAGTACACACCAGTACACACCAGTACACACCAGTACACACCAGTACATGCAGTACACACCAGTACACAGTACACACCAGTACACACCAGTACACGCAGTACACACCAGTACACACAGTACACACAAGTACACACCAGTACACGCAGTACACACCAGTACACACCAGTACATGCAGTACACACCAGTACACACCAGTACACACCAGTACACACCAGTACACACAGTACACACCAGTACACACCAGTACACACCAGTACACACCAGTACACACCAGTACATGCAGTACACACCAGTACACAGTACACACCAGTACACACCAGTACACAGTACACACCAGTACACACCAGTACATGCAGTACACACCAGTACACAGTACACAGTACACACCAGTACACAGTACACAGTACACAGTACACAGTACACACCAGTACACAGTACACAGTACACAGTACACAGTACACACCAGTACACAGTACACACCAGTACACAGTACACAGTACACACCAGTACACAGTACACAGTACACACCAGTACACACCAGTACACACCAGTACATGCAGTACACACCAGTACACACCAGTACACACCAGTACATGCAGTACACACCAGTACACAGTACACAGTACACACCAGTACACAGTACACACCAGTACATGCAGTACACACCAGTACACAGTACACAGTACACACCAGTACACAGTACACACCAGTACACACAGTATGTGAGTATTTGGGCTCTGAGCGGCGCAGTGTCGGTTTCCAGGACTTTTCGGGACACTCAGATGGTGAAGCTCTGACGCAGAAGATCTGGGAGCGAGAGACGGAGCTACAAACGACAAGAAAACAGATCTGAGCCCTTTACAACCAGAGGAAGAGAAGAGAGGGGGAGAGATGGAGAGAGAAAGGATAGAGAGAGAAAGGATAGATGGAAAGAGAAAAGGAGTTAGAAAGGATAGATGGAAAGGAAGAAAGAAAGAAAGAAAGAGAAAAGTGAGAAAGAGAGGACGATGGAGAGCAAGAGGGAGAGAGCGAGAGAGAGAGAAGGATGGAGAAAGGGAGAGAAAGAGAGAAAAGGAGTGACAAAGGATAGAGAGAGAGAGAAAGAGCAGGATAGATGAGAGAGAGAGAAAGAGAGAGAGAAAAGGAGAGCAGGATAGACGAGAGAGAAGGAGAGCAGGATAGATAGAGAAAGAGAAGAAGATAGATGAGAGAGAGAAAGACAGCAGGATAAATGGAGAGAGAAAGAGCAGGATAGACAGAGAGAGAAAAAGAGCAGGATAGACGAAGAGAAAGAGAGAAAAGGAGAGCAGGATAGATAGAGAGAGGAGAAGATAGATGGAGAGAGAGAAAGACAGCAGGATAGACAGAGAGAGAAAAGGAGAGCAGGATAAATGGAGAGAGAAAAAGCAGGATAGACAGAGAGAGAAAAAGAGCAGGATAGACGAAGAGAAAGAGAGAAAAGGAGAGCAGGATAGATAGAGAGAGGAGAAGATAGATGAGAGAGAGAAAGACAGCAGGATAGATGAGAGAGAAAAGGAGAGCAGGATAAATGGAGAGAGAGAAAAAGAGCAGGATAGACAGAGAGAGAAAAGGAGAGCATGATAAATGGAGAGAAAGAAAGAAAGCAGGATAGACAAAGAGAGAGCTGGAAGATAAGGACATAAGGAGCAGGGGTCTGTTATCGTCTGAAGAGAAAGAGCGATGGAAAAGAAGATGAACTGTGTCGGCTCCAGAGTTCTACTGTGTGACCCACACAGGGAGAAGCCCACAGAGACACAGGAGGATCTGGAGGAGCTCAGGGCCTCGGCAGCACTGAGGCTCCTCCAGATCCTTCACCCTGTAAGTCTGAGGAGTTTAGGAGGAAAGACCTGGAGCTCCATGGTTCTGCTGTTTACTGATCAGATCCACGCTCCTCTGATGCTCTGGCAGATACAACACGACCTCCACACATCCTGAGACTACAGCTGACCACAGGGTGAGAAGGCCACATGGGGGAGAATTCTGGATTGATTCTGGTTTGATTCTGAGGCTGAAACGAGCCTTTATGTTCTCCCTGCGTCAGTGGGTTTCCTCCTGGGATCTCCTCTGTGACGTCAGCTCTTCTCTGCTTCATGTTGACCATTTGTGACTCACTGGCTGCTGTGAGCTTGGTTCTGTGTGACTCTTCTGGACTCGTGACTTTAATGTGGCTCTAATGAAGTGTGGAGGCAAAAACATTAAAGTGTGGAGGCTCTAACGCTAAAGTGTGGAGGCTCTAACGCTAAAGTGTGGAGGCTCTAACGCTAAAGTGTGGAGGCTCTAACGCTAAAGTGTGGAGGCTCTAACGCTAAAGTGTGGAGGCTCTAACGCTAAAGTGTGGAGGTTCTAACGCTAAAGTGTGGAGGCTCTAACGCTAAAGTGTGGAGGCTCTAACGCTAAAGTGTGGAGGCTCTAACGCTAAAGTGTGGAGGCTCTAACGCTAAAGTGTGGAGGCTCTAACGCTAAAGTGTGAAGGCTCTAACGCTAAAGTGTGGAGGCTCTAACGCTAAAGTGTGAAGGCTCTAACGCTAAAGTGTGGAGGCTCTAACGCTAAAGTGTGGAGGCTCTAACGCTAAAGTGTGGAGGCTCTAACGCTAAAGTGTGGAGGCTCTAACGCTAAAGTGTGGAGGCTCTAACGCTAAAGTGTGGAGGCTCTGACGCTAAAGTGTGGAGGCTCTAACGCTAAAGTGTGGAGGCTCTAACGCTGAAGTGTGGAGGCTCTAACGCTAAAGTGTGGAGGCTCTAACGCTAAAGTGTGGAGGCTCTAACGCTAAAGTGTGGAGGCTCTAACGCTAAAGTGTGGAGGCTCTAACGCTAAAGTGTGGAGGCTCTAACGCTAAAGTGTGGAGGCTCTAACGCTAAAGTGTGGAGGCTCTAACGCTCAAGTGTGGAGGCTCTAACGTTAAAGTGTGGAGGCTCTAACGATAAAGTGTGAAGGCTCTAACGCTAAAGTATGAAGGCTCTAACGCTAAAGTGTGGAGGCTCTAACGCTAAAGTGTGAAGGCTCTAACGCTAAAGTATGAAGGCTCTAACGCTAAAGTGTGGAGGCTCTAACGCTAAAGTGTGAAGGCTCTAACGCTAAAGTGTGAAGGCTCTAACGCTAAAGTGTGGAGGCTCTAACGCTAAAGTGTGAAGGCTCTAACGCTAAAGTGTGGAGGCTCTAACGCTAAAGTGTGGAGGCTCTAACACTAAAGTGTGGAGGCTCTAACGCTAAAATGTGGAGGCTCTAACGCTAAAGTGTGGAGGCTCTAACGCTAAAGTGTGAAGGCTCTAACGCTAAAGTGTGGAGGCTCTAACACTAAAGTGTGGAGGCTCTAACGCTAAAATGTGGAGGCTCTAACGCTAAAGTGTGGAGGCTCTAACGCTAAAGTGTGAAGGCTCTAACGCTAAAGTGTGGAGGCTCTAACGCTAAAGTGTGGAGGCTCTAACGCTAAAGTGTGGAGGCTCTAACGCTAAAGTGTGGAGGCTCTAACGCTAAAGTGTGGAGGCTCTAACGCTAAAGTGTGGAGGCTCTAACGCTAAAGTGTGGAGGCTCTAACGCTAAACTGTGGAGGCTCTAACGCTAAAGTGTGGAGGCTCTAACGCTAAAGTGTGGAGGCTCTAACGCTAAAGTGTGGAGGCTCTAACGCTAAAGTGTGGATGCTCTAACGCTAAAGTGTGAAGGCTCTAACGCTAAAGTGTGGAGGTTCTAACGCTAAAGTGTGGAGGCTCTAACGCTAAAGTGTGGAGGCTCTAACGCTAAAGTGTGGAGGCTCTAACGCTAAAGTGTGGAGGCTCTAACAGCTAAAGTGTGGAGGCTCTAACAGCTAAAGTGTGGAGGTTCTAACAGCTAAAGTGTGGAGGCTCTAACAGCTAAAGTGTGGAGGTTCTAACAGCTAAAGTGTGGAGGCTCTAACAGCTAAAGTGTGGAGGCTCTAACGCTAAAGTGTGGATGCTCTAACGCTAAAGTGTGGAGGCTCTAACGCTCAAGTGTTTAGGCTCTAACGCTAAAGTGTGGAGGCTCTAACGCTCAAGTGTTTAGGCTCTAACGCTAAAGTGTGGAGGCAAAAACATTAAAGTGTGGAGGCTCTGACGCTAAAGTGTGGAGGTTCTAACGCTAAAGTGTGGAGGCTCTAACGCTAAAGTGTGGAGGGTCTAACGCTCAAGTGTGGAGGCTCTAACGCTAAGGAGTGGAGGCTCTAACAGCTGAAGTCTGGTTGCTCTACCGTTAAAGTGTGGAGGCTCTAACGCTAAAGTGTGGAGGCTCTCACGCTAAAGTGTGGAGGCTCTAACGCTAAAGTGTGGAGGCTCTAACGCTAAAGTGTGGAGGTTCTAACGCTAAAGTGTGGAGGCTCTAACGCTAAAGTGTGGAGGCTCTAACGCTAAAGTGTGGAGGCTCTAACGCTAAAGTGTGAAGGCTCTAACGCTAAAGTGTGGAGGCTCTAACAGCTAAAGTGTGGAGGCTCTAACACTAAAGTGTGGAGGCTCTAACGCTAAAGTGTGGAGGCTCTAACGCTAAAGTGTGGAGGCTCTAACGCTAAAGTGTGGAGGCTCTAACGCTAAAGTGTGGAGGCTCTAACGCTAAAGTGTGGAGGCTCTAACGCTGAAGTGTGGAGGCTCTAACGCTAAAGTGTGGAGGCTCTAACGCTAAAGTGTGGAGGCTCTAACGCTAAAGTGTGGAGGCTCTAACGCTAAAGTGTGGAGGCTCTAACGCTAAAGTGTGGAGGCTCTAACGCTAAAGTGTGGAGGCTCTAACGCTAAAGTGTGGAGGCTCTAACGCTCAAGTGTGGAGGCTCTAACGTTAAAGTGTGGAGGCTCTAACGATAAAGTGTGAAGGCTCTAACGCTAAAGTATGAAGGCTCTAACGCTAAAGTGTGGAGGCTCTAACGCTAAAGTGTGAAGGCTCTAACGCTAAAGTATGAAGGCTCTAACGCTAAAGTGTGGAGGCTCTAACGCTAAAGTGTGAAGGCTCTAACGCTAAAGTGTGAAGGCTCTAACGCTAAAGTGTGGAGGCTCTAACGCTAAAGTGTGAAGGCTCTAACAGCTAAAGTGTGGAGGCTCTAACGCTAAAGTGTGGAGGCTCTAACACTAAAGTGTGGAGGCTCTAACGCTAAAATGTGGAGGCTCTAACAGCTAAAGTGTGGAGGCTCTAACAGCTAAAGTGTGAAGGCTCTAACAGCTAAAGTGTGGAGGCTCTAACACTAAAGTGTGGAGGCTCTAACAGCTAAAATGTGGAGGCTCTAACAGCTAAAGTGTGGAGGCTCTAACAGCTAAAGTGTGAAGGCTCTAACAGCTAAAGTGTGGAGGCTCTAACAGCTAAAGTGTGGAGGCTCTAACACTAAAGTGTGGAGGCTCTAACAGCTAAAGTGTGGAGGCTCTAACAGCTAAAGTGTGGAGGCTCTAACGCTAAAGTGTGGAGGCTCTAACGCTAAAATGTGGAGGCTCTAACGCTAAAGTGTGGAGGCTCTAACGCTAAAGTGTGGAGGCTCTAACGCTAAAGTGTGGAGGCTCTAACGCTAAAGTGTGGATGCTCTAACGCTAAAGTGTGAAGGCTCTAACGCTAAAGTGTGGAGGATCTAACGCTAAAGTGTGGAGGCTCTAACGCTAAAGTGTGGAGGCTCTAACGCTAAAGTGTGGAGGCTCTAACGCTAAAGTGTGGAGGCTCTAACGCTAAAGTGTGGAGGCTCTAACGCTAAAGTGTGGAGGCTCTAACGCTAAAGTGTGGAGGCTCTAACGCTAAAGTGTGGAGGTTCTAACGCTAAAGTGTGGAGGCTCTAACGCTAAAGTGTGGAGGCTCTAACGCTAAAGTGTGGATGCTCTAACGCTAAAGTGTGGAGGCTCTAACGCTCAAGTGTTTAGGCTCTAACGCTAAAGTGTGGAGGCTCTAACGCTCAAGTGTTTAGGCTCTAACGCTAAAGTGTGGAGGCAAAAACATTAAAGTGTGGAGGCTCTGACGCTAAAGTGTGGAGGTTCTAACGCTAAAGTGTGGAGGCTCTAACGCTAAAGTGTGGAGGTTCTAACGCTAAAGTGTGGAGGCTCTAACGCTAAAGTGTGGAGGCTCTAACGCTGAAGTGTGGAGGCTCTAACGTTAAAGTGTGGAGGCTCTAACGCTAAAGTGTGGAGGCTCTCACGCTAAAGTGTGGAGGCTCTAACGCTAAAGTGTGGAGGCTCTAACGCTAAAGTGTGGAGGCTCTAACGCTAAAGTGTGGAGGTTCTAACGCTAAAGTGTGGAGGCTCTAACGCTGAAGTGTGGAGGCTCTAACGTTAAAGTGTGGAGGCTCTAACGCTAAAGTGTGGAGGCTCTAACGCTAAAGTGTGGAGGCTCTAACGCTAAAGTGTGGAGGTTCTAACGCTAAAGTGTGGAGGCTCTAACGCTAAAGTGTGGAGGCTCTAACGCTGAAGTGTGGAGGCTCTAACGTTAAAGTGTGGAGGCTCTAACGCTAAAGTGTGGAGGCTCTAACGCTAAAGTGTGGAGGCTCTAACGCTAAAGTGTGGAGGCTCTAACGCTAAAGTGTGGAGGCTCTAACGCTAAAGTGTGGAGGCTCTAACGCTAAAGTGTGGAGGCTCTAACGCTAAAGTGTGGAGGCTCTAACGCTAAAGTGTGGAGGCTCTAACGCTAAAGTGTGGAGGCTCTAACGCTAAAGTGTGGAGGCTCTAACGCTAAAGTGTGGAGGCTCTAACGCTAAAGTGTGGAGGCTCTAACGCTAAAGTGTGGAGGCTCTAACGCTAAAGTGTGGAGGCTCTAACGCTAAAGTGTGGAGGCTCTATAGCTAAAGTGTGGAGGCTCTAACGCTAAAGTGTGGAGGCTCTAACGCTAAAGTGTGGAGGCTCTAACGCTAAAGTGTGGAGGCTCTAACACTAAAGTGTGGAGGCTCTAACAGCTAAAGTGTGGAGGCTCTAACAGCTAAAGTGTGGAGGCTCTAACGCTAAAGTGTGGAGGCTCTAACGCTAAAGTGTGGAGGCTCTAACGCTAAAGTGTGGAGGCTCTAACGCTAAAGTGTGGAGGCTCTAACGCTAAAGTGTGGAGGCTCTAACGCTAAAGTGTGGAGGCTCTAACGCTAAAGTGTGGAGGCTCTAACGCTAAAGTGTGGAGGCTCCTAGGGCTCCTGAGACAGAGCAACAAATACAGAATCATCGATTACCGAAGCACAAAGGAATGCATTTTTTAAAGCCGTATCTTTAGTACTGTCCCACTAAACAGTTCTGGACTAAATAACCTGCAAATTACGTCCACTATTTGGACGTCTCACGATGAGCCCACTTGGACGACAATCTGCAGTTAAAGATTTTAACCGTGGGAAACTTTTGGACTTCATGAGGACGTCGGACACAGGGGCAGGAAAATTACGTTATTCATGAATATTCCCCCTGCACAAAGCAGTGGGAATATTCTTTTTAGGGTCTTTTTTTGTACGTCCAGTCTGGGTCCACTGAAGGTGCAGCCTGTGACTCCAGATAACATCCTTTCGTCTTCGTCTTCCGGACGTCCAGTGTTGACGTTCCCAGGACCTCCAGATGAGGGATAATTCTTGCTCAAATGAGGCTGTTTTTAACATTTATGACAAACATCAACATTGTTCATGTTATAAATGTTATTCATTGATATTCCTTTTGATGATTTGTGATTAAACATTTATTACTAATTATTTATTTGAGTACATGATATTTTGTTCATGAACTAATTTACGTATTTATGTATGTTTATTTATTTGGGCCTAGGAGTTCAACCATAAAAACGGTCTGAAGGACGGAGGTGTAGCTCAGGTGGTCGAGCGTTTGTCTCGACATAAAACATCATTGGTTGAGCGGTTGGATCCACTGAGCCACAGGTTGGTGGTGTGACTCCAGCTCCCACAGACGAAGGCTGCCGTCGTGTCCTTGGGCAAGACCACCAATGTAGGTATGAATGTATGTATGAATGTATGTATGAATGTAGGTATGAATGTGTGTATGAATGTAGGTATGAATGTAGGTATGAATGGGTGTATGAATGTAGGTATGAATGTGTGTATGAATGTATGTATGAATGTATGTATGAATGGGTGTATGAATGGGTGTATGAATGGGTGTATGAATGTGTGTATGAATGGGTGTATTAATGTATGTATGAATGGGTGTATGAATGGGTGTATGAATGGGTGTATGAATGGGTGTATGAATGTGTGTATGAATGGGTGTATGAATGGGTGTATGAATGTGTAACCTGGGAACGTCAATGCTGGACGTCCGGAAGACATTGGGGGAAAAAAACATCATCTGGAGTCACAGTCTGCACCTTCAGTCGACTGAGATCGGATTGATACAAAAATGACCCTAAAAAGAAGTTGTTTCTTTGTGCAGTGGGCTGTAGATCTAAGTAAACTCCTCGTGAAACATTAGGAGGACACCATGTGGCCTTCTCCTTTGCCACATCAGTTCAGTCCTTTTCAGAATTAAACTGAGTGAAGAGAAACCGGGTGTGTTGAGTGTCCTTACATGTTCCTTTAAGATGCACAAATCAGCACTTTTGGCTCCGCTTCATGCACACCTCACGCTGAAATCTTAATATCATGGCAACAATACTTTATAGTTATTAGTTAGTTGTTATGGTCATGGATTATTAAATATTCTTCTGATCAAATCTTCTCAACAAAGGTAAGAAAAGCTGGAAAAGGTACACACGATAAACCCTTGGCCTAAAAACACGAGCATCCATCATACTCTGCAGTCAATATAGTAATTATCATGACAGGCGAAGCATTTCAACCAAATATTGTGGACGTTTTTCCATCTTTGAGCAGGAAGTGAGCGAGACTGCATAGACGATGTGTAAGGCGTTTTGAGGGAGCTTCCAAAAGCAGCGCTGGTGGACTGATAAATATATGTTGAGTGTGACCAGAGAGAAGCATGAGTCACACAGCTCCTCCTGACCATCCACTTTGAACCCTTCCCCATCCTCCATTCGCCCGGCCACAAGCCGACTGCCGCTCTCACCGGTCAGCCTCTCCTACTGCTCCCGTCAGACAGTTTAGTTCACTCTTATTTGCTCTCACTTGGTGAAAAACCTATAGAATAAGCTACTTTATACAACAGAATGTGAAGGGTGGTTACCAAAACGGTCCATGTTGTGCAAAAATAACTCTGTAATCCAGGTTGGAATGTTGTTACCTCAGCAAAAACAAACCTGGACACACCATAAACATCTCACTGGACCAGATTTATTACAATATAAAACTGTGAATCTGCTCCTTTTTCCTCTAAAAATGCTTCACAGACTTAATCCAAAGAATGAAGATGTAAAAGTGCTTAGAACAGTTATTTCTTCATGTCGTCTGCACTGAAACGGAGCAAAGGATCATGGTCTATGTAGTTCCCCCTGTTTTTATAGCTCTTCCTTTATCAGAACTGTTCATTTAAACAAAGACACTTGGGGTTCGATATATTGTGAGACCTTTGACGATACGATATCCTGATATTTTGGTTATTGTTACATCTCGAGTTTTGAGTTTGGCAATTACACGTCTGAAATCATCCAAATGAGTCTAGTGAAGGTGGAGTTTAAAACACAGTGGAGCACTTCCTGTGATACCACATGACATCACAAGGTGGAACAGAGTGTTTTCTGCAGCCTACACTAAATATTATTCACAAAGGCAAGGCAAGTTTATTTGTACAGCACCATTCGTACACAAAGTAATTCAAAGTGCTTTACAGAATAAGAAATACTTTAAAATCACAAGACAAACAAATCAAAACATAAAAAATCATCATAAAATTTTAAAATAGAGATGGGACATTAAATTAGAGAGAATTAGAGAGAAGCGTGCGGAGAAAGTGCTTCTGGAGACGTAGGATAGGCTCAAGTTTAGACTGGATGTATGGATCACTGAATAATCCAACATCACTGCTGCTAAATACTAAATACCAGTGAGTGCTGCACAGTTCAGTTCACTCATGAACTTCAGAGTGGTCCGAAAAGTTTTTTTTTTACATTCTTTACATTAGAACCCTTTATTTGGTTCCATATCTGGCCATATCTTTATGCAAATGAATTCATATTTAAAGATTCCTCAAAACACTTGAAAATTGCCGACTACACTATACTAATATTATAACATGCTGAATCAAATAAATAAGACGTATTTGAATAATTTGCCATTTTATTCTGCAAACACAAACTGAAACTTGCATCAAAATGACTTAGAAAGTCCATAAAAGTTGCTAAGAAAGTCCTTAAAGGCCATAAAAAGTTAATTGAAAACGCAAAATGAGTCAATTTCCAGGAAACTTCATGCAGCCTGAGCAACCTCGAAAACATCCACAAAACTCCTTTTTCTTCCTAAATCATCTTCTGGAGGCTAAAACCTAATGCAGGGTTCTAACTTTGTTTTTTACCACACTTTGATGGACCATCCTAATGTACTTTTACTTTTACTTTCATTTCTTCTTGAGGAATATATTTGACAGCACAGAATTAGAAAGAAACTCTTTGGTGAACCTAAGACGGCGTCGTGTTGTTTTCAGGGCTCTGTCCCCATTGGCTCATGGCCCACCTGTGTGACGTCTGTAACGTGCACGATGCAGAGAGTTTGGACCAATGAGATCACAGCGTGGAGCGTTCGGACCAATCGGAGTGCAGCATGGAGCGTTTGGACCAATCAGAGCGCAGCATGGAGCGTTTGGATGAATCAGAGCGCAGCATGGAGCGTTCGGACCAATCAGAGCGCAGCATGGAGCGTTTGGACGAATCAGAGCGCAGCATGGAGCGTTCGGACGAATCAGAGCGCAGCATGGAGCGTTTGGACGAATCAGAGTGCAGCATGGAGTGTTTGGATGAATCAGAGCGCAGCATGGAGCGTTCGGACCAATCAGAGCGCAGCATGGAGCGTTTGGACCAATCAGAGTGCAGCATGGAGCGTTTGGACGAATCAGAGCACAGCATGGAGCGTTTGGATGAATCAGGGCGCAGCATGGAGCGTTTGGACGAATCAGAGTGCAGCATGGAGCGTTTGGACGAATCAGGGCGCAGCATGGAGCATGGAGCGTTCGGACCAATCAGAGCGCAGCATGGAGCGTTCGGACCAATCAGGGCGCAGCATGGAGCGTTCGGACCAATCAGAGCGCAGCATGGAGCGTTCGGACCAATCAGAGCGCAGCATGGAGCGTTTGGACGAATCAGAGCGCAGCATGGAGCGTTGGGACCAATCAGAGCGCAGCATGGAGCGTTGGGACCAATCAGAGCGCAGCATGGAGCGTTCGGACCAATCAGAGCGCAGCATGGAGCGTTTGGACGAATCAGAGCGCAGCATGGAGCGTTGGGACCAATCAGAGCGCAGCATGGAGCGTTCGGACCAATCAGAGCGCAGCATGGAGCGTTTGGACGAATCAGAGCGCAGCATGGAGCGTTGGGACCAATCAGAGCGCAGCATGGAGCGTTTGGATGAATCAGAGTGCAGCATGGAGCGTTTGGACGAATCAGGGCGCAGCATGGAGCGTTCGGACCAATCAGAGCGCAGCATGGAGCGTTCGGACCAATCAGAGCGCAGCATGGAGCATTTGGACGAATCAGAGCGCAGCATGGAGCGTTGGGACCAATCAGAGCGCAGCATGGAGCGGTTGGACGAATCAGAGCGCAGCATGGAGCGTTCGGACCAATCGGAGCGCAGCATGGAGCGTTTGGATGAATCAGAGCGCAGCATGGAGCGTTTGGATGAATCAGAGCGCAGCATGGAGCGTTCGGACCAATCGGAGCGCAGCATGGAGCGTTCGGACCAATCAGAGCGCAGCATGGAGCGTTTGGACGAATCAGAGTGCAGCATGGAGCGTTTGGATGAATCAGAGTGCAGCATGGAGCGTTTGGACGAATCAGGGCGCAGCATGGAGCGTTCGGACCAATCAGAGCGCAGCATGGAGCGTTCGGACCAATCGGAGTGCAGCATGGAGCGTTCGGACGAATCAGAGCGCAGCATGGAGCGTTTGGATGAATCAGAGTGCAGCATGGAGCGTTCGGACGAATCAGAGCGCAGCATGGAGCGTTCGGACCAATCGGAGCACAGCATGCAGCGTTTGGACCAATCAGAGCGCAGCATGGAGCGTTTGGATGAATCAGAGTGCAGCATGGAGCGTTCGGACCAATCAGAGTGCAGCATGGAGCGTTCGGACCAATCAGAGCGCAGCATGGAGCGTTCGGACCAATCAGAGCGCAGCATGGAGCGTTCGGACCAATCAGAGCTCGCTGGCTCGTCCTTCGATCCGGCTCCTCCAGTCGTCTCTTGGGACTTTCCTCCACGTCTCTTTGGATTTGTGAGCGGGATGTGGGAGTGGGCTGAGGTGTGGCAGCCTCACACTCAGTTTGTCTTCTTCCTCCTTCTCCCACACTCTTCCCTTCTCCTCCTCAGCTCACAGACGGAAAGCGTGAGGACAGAAATAAAAAAAGTTTGGATCGTTAACGTGTTTTCCATGGAAACCTCAAATCAGAATTATCATTTGTATGTAAACTGAAAGGTGAATGTTTTTTACAATTCGGAATTAAAAAACATCATGTAACTGTGGCCTTTATATCTTTTCTGGGGAGATAGAAACTACATGGACCAAAATGGACTAAAACTGTTGCGACTTCAGATACTTTTTTTTTACCTGAGACGTTTCTTGGACCACTACTTGGACTCCTGACTAACAGCGCTCTTATGTGAGTACAATTTTTGGCTTCTGTGCCCACCTCTGATCTCTGAGAATAAAATGGCACTTTTCCAGTCAGAGCGTGGCTGTTTTTAGCGGTGGTTGCCAGGTTGGTTGTCATGAATAAGCGTGTTGTGTGAGATGAGAGATGGAGACAGTGACCACAGGCGTCCTGCAGGCTCCAGGCAAATATACCCTGACTTTAATTAAGAGCTGTAAAACTTTACAGGCCTGACACTGTCATTGAGCCCGGGCCTGGCGCAGCCTCGTGGGGAGATAAGGCCCTATGGTGAATCAGTAAACCACGTTTCTACACACCAGCCACCTTAGTCCGGAAGCTGTGGTCGCCGCATCATCATTCCAGTTGTATTATTTTGTTTGGAGCTGCTTATCTTGACAGCAAATAAATTCAGTACAGTCGATAAAACCGTTTTAAAACCTCCCAGAGAAACAGTGCGGTGTGACTTGCTGTCGCACGTAAACATTGCACATTTTACACAAATTAAACGTCCGTGCACCATTCGTTTTTTTGGATTTCAATTAAGAACGAAAAACAGTTTGTTATTTCTTTATTCCGTTTTAGTGTCCAACATAAACAGATTTTGACTTCTATTTCCAATATTTAATTTAAAGTTTCTTTCAAATAACAGTCTCAGTGCCTATTTCAATTTTGATATTTTATTCTTTCTGGTTTATTTGAAGTTCTGCTGTTAGAAGGACTTACCTGAAAAATCGTTGCAGTTTCGTGGAAAACATGTCGTCTTCTTGTATAGCGACGTGTTTACTTTGGCGTCTTAAGGCCGCTGCACACTAGAGGATTCTTTTGGTCTTAAACGATTTTTAAATGTGCGACAAAATGCACAGACACCACAGACACGAGGAGAAACTTATGAGACTTAAAATCTCTGATCACAAACACTTCAGCAGGATCTGTCTGTGTAAAACAGGCTGTAAAGCTGTGAGCTCGATCACGTCAGCTGTTTCCTGTCTACAGTAAAACCACTCGCTCTGAGACTCTGAAGTGTTCAAAGATCAGAGCTCTGCACTTCTAGTTTAGACACAAGTCAAACTGTGTTATTATTATTTGTGAAATGTGGAGCAATACTTCAGATACAGGATTTTTAAAGCAGAAACGAGGAGATAAAGTCCACAGGAAGTAGAGTCACTGTCGCTGATCTGCAGCTTTACGCTCTGTGGACGTAAACAAACACATGAGGAACAACTTTCACCTTTTTACTTTCAAAGACGCTTCAAACTGGATTAAAATTGTGGTTTTGTGGACTGGACGTAATTATTTGTGAAGGACAATTTCTATGGATAGAAGTGCTTAGAACAGTTATTTCTTCATGTCGTCTGCACTGAAACGGAGCAAAGGATCATGGTCTATGTAGTTCCCTCTGTGTTTTTTTTTTAGCTATTTCTGCATCAGAACTGTTCATTTAAGCAAAGAGACTTGGAATTTGATATATTGTGATGGTCCATTATTGTGAGACCTTTGACGATACGATATCACCAGATTTACGTTATCATTACATCCCTACATAATATCGTGATCTTTCCCATGATATCGCAATAAATATTATACCGTGAGACTTGGATATCGTTACACCCCTAGACATGAGCAATCCCACAACTCAAATCATTGAAATAATTTGTCTAGTGAAGGCGTATGGAGTTTAAAAACACAGTGGAGCGCTTCTTGGAGCAGAGTGTTTTCGTTTTTTTTGAGAAGAACTCGGCGTAAACATGCCGGCTTCGTGTGTTCAACATGTGTGAGTGAAGCAAAACAAAACCCCGGGCGTGTTTTCGACGAGGATACGACATCATAACAGAGATCAGAAAATAGCGTAATATGGGCCCTTCGATAATAGACCGCAGGACTTTTCCACTTGTGCGCCACATTTTCACAATAAAACCGTCAAATTTCCCAAACAGCATTCTCATAATTCCGCGCTGGTTTCTCACAGCGCCGGCCACCCCCGCTCCAGCCTGTTTACAGCGCAGCATTTATGATATTCCCTCGACATGCCCAGTAAAATGAGCTGCGGTTTGGGGTCTCTGGTTTGCTCATGGGCAAAGGGAGGGCTTCTAACCAGCAGCCTCTAATCCCCACACGCTGCCTGGGTCAATTAGACGTCTTGAAGCAGGGCTGGGGGAGGGCGGACATGACCAGAACACTGTAATTACAGACGAGCGTTTAATGACTCTTTCCTCCTGATTGACAAGTGCAGCTCGGAGCAGAGGAGGGAGCCGGAGCTGACGAGGACAATGGGTTTTCTCATGGGACTGTTGGACGATTAGGACGGGGACGTGTTTTAACTTTCACTGGCTGCGTTTATATGAGGGTTTTTTTTATTCTGAGTTAATGGTTCAGTGTTAAATGGTTTGGAATTTAAATATTCTCCTTTGAGTTTACGCGGAAATAATCATTCTGAACTGAGGTTTAATGGATTGAGGTAAACTGTAGGGCTAAACTAGAACTATTTCAGGGCTAAACCAGGTCTAAACCAGGTCTAAACCAAGTCTAAACCAGGTCTAAACTAGAACTATTTCTGGTCTAAACTAGATCTAAACCAAGTCTAAACCAGGGTTAAGGCAGAACTAAACCAGGTCTAAACCAGGTCTAAACTAGGGGTAAACCTGGACCAAACTAGATCCTCTGTCACTCTTAAAGATCCTCTGTGACTCTTAAAGATCCTCTGTGATTCTTAAAGATCCTCTGTGATTCTTAAAGATCCTCTGTGACTCTTAAAGATCCTCTGTGATTCTTAAAGATCCTCTGTGACTCTTAAAGATCCTCTGTGACTCTTAAAGATCCTCTGTGACTCTTAAAGATCCTCTGTGACTCCTAAAGATCCTCTGTGACTCTTAAAGATCCTCTGTGACTCCTAAAGATCCTCTGTGACTCTTAAAGATCCTCTGTGACTCCTAAAGATCCTCTGTGACTCCTAAAGATCCTCTGTGACTCTTAAAGATCCTCTGTGACTCCTAAAGATCCTCTGTGACTCCTAAAGATCCTCTGTGACTCTTAAAGATCCTCTGTGACTCCTAAAGATCCTCTGTCACTCTTAAAGATCCTCTGTGACTCCTAAAGATCCTCTGTCACTCTTAAAGATCCTCTGTGACTCTTAAAGATCCTCTGTGACTCCTAAAGATCCTCTGTGACTCTTAAAGATCCTCTGTGACTCCTAAAGATCCTCTGTGACTCTTAAAGATCCTCTGTGACTCTTAAAGATCCTCTGTGACTCCTAAAGATCCTCTGTGACTCCTAAAGATCCTCTGTGACTCTTAAAGATCCTCTGTGACTCCTAAAGATCCTCTGTCACTCTTAAAGATCCTCTGTGACTCCTAAAGATCCTCTGTGACTCCTAAAGATCCTCTGTCACTCTTAAAGATCCTCTGTGACTCCTAAAGATCCTCTGTGACTCTTAAAGATCCTCTGTGACTCCTAAAGATCCTCTGTGATTCTTAAAGATCCTCTGTGACTCTTAAAGATCCTCTGTGACTCTTAAAGATCCTCTGTGATTCCTAAAGATCCTGTGACTCCTAAAGATCCTCTGTGACTCCTAAAGATCCTCTGTGACTCCTAAAGATCCTGTGACTCCTAAAGATCCTCTGTGACTCTTAAAGATCCTCTGTCACTCTTAAAGATCCTCTGTGACTCTTAAAGATCCTCTGTGACTCCTAAAGATCCTCTGTGACTCTTAAAGATCCTCTGTGACTCTTAAAGATCCTCTGTGACTCTTAAAGATCCTCTGTGACTCTTAAAGATCCTCTGTCACTCTTAAAGATCCTCTGTGACTCCTAAAGATCCTCTGTGACTCTTAAAGATCCTCTGTGACTCTTAAAGATCCTCTGTGACTCCTAAAGATCCTCTGTGACTCTTAAAGATCCTCTGTGACTCCTAAAGATCCTCTGTGACTCTTAAAGATCCTCTGTGACTCTTAAAGATCCTCTGTGACTCCTAAAGATCCTCTGTGACTCTTAAAGATCCTCTGTGACTCCTAAAGATCCTCTGTGACTCTTAAAGATCCTCTGTGACTCCTAAAGATCCTCTGTGACTCTTGAAGATCCTCTGTGACTCCTAAAGATCCTCTGTGACTCTTAAAGATCCTCTGTGACTCCTAAAGATCCTCTGTCACTCTTAAAGATCCTCTGTGACTCCTAAAGATCCTCTGTGACTCTTAAAGATCCTCTGTGACTCCTAAAGATCCTCTGTGACTCTTAAAGATCCTCTGTGACTCCTAAAGATCCTCTGTGACTCCTAAAGATCCTCTGTGACTCTTAAAGATCCTCTGTGACTCCTAAAGATCCTCTGTGATTCTTAAAGATCCTCTGTGACTCTTAAAGATCCTCTGTGATTCTTAAAGATCCTCTGTGACTCTTAAAGATCCTCTGTCACTCTTAAAGATCCTCTGTGACTCCTAAAGATCCTCTGTGACTCTTAAAGATCCTCTGTGACTCTTAAAGATCCTCTGTCACTCTGAAAGATCCTCTGTGACTCTTAAAGATCCTGTGACTCTTAAAGATCCTCTGTGACTCTTAAAGATCCTCTGTGACTCCTAAAGATCCTCTGTGACTCCTAAAGATCCTCTGTGACTCTTAAAGATCCTCTGTGACTCCTAAAGATCCTCTGTGACTTCTAAAGATCCTCTGTGACTCTTAAAGATCCTCTGTGACTCCTAAAGATCCTCTGTGACTCTTAAAGATCCTCTGTGACTCTTAAAGATCCTCTGTGACTCCTAAAGATCCTCTGTCACTCTTAAAGATCCTCTGTGACTCTTAAAGATCCTGTGACTCTTAAAGATCCTCTGTGACTCTTAAAGATCCTCTGTGACTCCTAAAGATCCTCTGTGACTCCTAAAGATCCTCTGTGACTCTTAAAGATCCTCTGTGACTCCTAAAGATCCTCTGTGATTCTTAAAGATCCTCTGTGACTCTTAAAGATCCTCTGTGACTCTTAAAGATCCTCTGTGACTCCTAAAGATCCTCTGTGATTCTTAAAGATCCTCTGTGACTCTTAAAGATCCTCTGTGACTCTTAAAGATCCTCTGTGACTCCTAAAGATCCTCTGTGATTCTTAAAGATCCTCTGTCACTCTTAAAGATCCTCTGTGACTCTTAAAGATCCTCTGTCACTCTTAAAGATCCTCTGTGACTCTTAAAGATCCTCTGTGACTCTTAAAGATCCTCTGTGACTCCTAAAGATCCTCTGTGACTCCTAAAGATCCTGTGACTCCTAAAGATCCTCTGTGACTCTTAAAGATCCTCTGTGACTCTTAAAGATCCTCTGTGACTCCTAAAGATCCTCTGTGACTCCTAAAGATCCTGTGACTCCTAAAGATCCTCTGTGACTCCTAAAGATCCTCTGTGACTCTTAAAGATCCTCTGTGACTCCTAAAGATCCTCTGTGACTCCTAAAGATCCTGTGACTCCTAAAGATCCTCTGTGACTCCTAAAGATCCTCTGTGACTCTTAAAGATCCTCTGTGACTCCTAAAGATCCTCTGTCACTCTTAAAGATCCTGTGACTCTTAAAGATCCTCTGTGACTCTTAAAGATCCTCTGTGACTCCTAAAGATCCTCTGTGACTCTTAAAGATCCTCTGTGACTCTTAAAGATCCTCTGTGACTCTTAAAGATCCTCTGTGACTCTTAAAGATCCTCTGTGACTCCTAAAGATCCTCTGTGACTCTTAAAGATCCTCTGTGACTCTTAAAGATCCTCTGTGACTCTTAAAGATCCTCTGTGACTCCTAAAGATCCTGTGACTCCTAAAGATCCTGTGACTCTTAAAGATCCTCTGTGACTCTTAAAGATCCTCTGTGACTCTTAAAGATCCTCTGTGACTCTTAAAGATCCTCTGTGACTCCTAAAGATCCTCTGTGACTCTTAAAGATCCTCTGTGACTCTTAAAGATCCTCTGTGACTCTTAAAGATCCTCTGTGACTCCTAAAGATCCTGTGACTCCTAAAGATCCTGTGACTCTTAAAGATCCTCTGTGACTCTTAAAGATCCTCTGTGACTCTTAAAGATCCTCTGTGACTCTTAAAGATCCTCTGTGACTCTTAAAGATCCTCTGTGACTCCTAAAGATCCTCTGTGACTCTTAAAGATCCTCTGTGACTCTTAAAGATCCTCTGTGACTCTTAAAGATCCTCTGTGACTCCTAAAGATCCTGTGACTCCTAAAGATCCTGTGACTCTTAAAGATCCTCTGTGACTCTTAAAGATCCTCTGTGACTCTTAAAGATCCTCTGTGACTCTTAAAGATCCTCTGTGACTCTTAAAGATCCTCTGTGACTCCTAAAGATCCTCTGTGACTCTTAAAGATCCTCTGTGACTCTTAAAGATCCTCTGTGACTCTTAAAGATCCTCTGTGACTCCTAAAGATCCTGTGACTCCTAAAGATCCTGTGACTCTTAAAGATCCTCTGTGACTCTTAAAGATCCTCTGTGACTCTTAAAGATCCTCTGTGACTCTTAAAGATCCTCTGTGACTCTTAAAGATCCTCTCTGACTCTTAAAGATCCTCTGTGACTCCTAAAGATCCTCTGTGACTCTTAAAGATCCTCTGTGACTCTTAAAGATCCTCTGTGACTCTTAAAGATCCTCTGTGACTCCTAAAGATCCTGTGACTCCTAAAGATCCTGTGACTCTTAAAGATCCTCTGTGACTCTTAAAGATCCTCTGTGACTCTTAAAGATCCTCTGTGACTCTTAAAGATCCTCTGTGACTCTTAAAGATCCTCTGTGACTCCTAAAGATCCTCTGTGACTCTTAAAGATCCTCTGTGACTCTTAAAGATCCTCTGTGACTCTTAAAGATCCTCTGTGACTCCTAAAGATCCTGTGACTCCTAAAGATCCTGTGACTCTTAAAGATCCTCTGTGACTCTTAAAGATCCTCTGTGACTCTTAAAGATCCTCTGTGACTCTTAAAGATCCTCTGTGACTCTTAAAGATCCTCTCTGACTCTTAAAGATCCTCTGTGACTCCTAAAGATCCTCTGTGACTCTTAAAGATCCTCTGTGACTCTTAAAGATCCTCTCTGACTCTTAAAGATCCTCTGTGACTCCTAAAGATCCTCTGTGACTCCTAAAGATCCTCTGTGACTCTTAAAAAGTGTCTATAGAGGGACACCGAGACACTGAAATGTGTGAACAAGTCACTCACACATTCATTCATAAAGTTCAGTCATGGCTCCTTTACCACATGAGAGAAGAGAGAGAAGAGAGAGAACAGAGAGAACAGAGAGAAAACAGAGAGAAAACAGAGAGAGAACAGAGAGAGAACAGAGAGGAGAGAGAGTACAGGGAGAACAGAGAGAGAAGAGAGAGAACAGAGAGAGAACAGAGAGAACAGAGAGAGAACAGAGAGAGAAGAGAGAGAACAGAGAGAGAACAGAGAGAGAACAGAGAGAAGAGAGAGAAGAGAGAGAACAGAGAGAGAAGAGAGAGAACAGAGAGAGAACAGAGAGAGAACAGAGAGAAGAGAGAGAAGAGAGAGAACAGAGAGAACAGAGAACAGAGAGAACAGAAAGAAGAGAGAGAACAGAGAGAACAGAGAGAACAGAGAGAACAGAGAGAACAGAGAGAAGAGAGAGAACAGAGAGAACAGAGAGAACAGAGAGAACAGAGAGAACAGAGAGAACAGAGAGAGAACAGAGAGAACAGAGAGAGAACAGAGAGAGAACAGAGAGAACAGAGAGAGAGAACAGAGAGAACAGAGAGAACAGAGAGAAGAGAGAGAACAGAGAGAGAACAGAGAGAACAGAGAGAGAGAACAGAGAGAACAGAGAGAACAGAGAGAACAGAGAACAGAGAGAACAGAGAGAACAGAGAGAACAGAGAGAGAACAGAGAGAACAGAGAGAACAGAGAGAACAGAGAGAGAACAGAGAGAACAGAGAGAGAACAGAGAGAGAACAGAGAGAACAGAGAGAGAGAACAGAGAGAAGAGAGAGAACAGAGAGAAGAGAGAGAACAGAGAGAGAACAGAGAGAACAGAGAGAGAGAACAGAGAGAACAGAGAGAGAACAGAGAGAACAGAGAGAGAACAGAGAGAAGAGAGAGAACAGAGAGAAAACAGAGAGAACAGAGAGAGAACAGAGAGAAGAGAGAGAACAGAGAGAGAAGAGAGAGAACAGAGAGAGAACAGAGAGAGAACAGAGAGAACAGAGAGAGAACAAAGAGAACAGAGAGAGAACAGAGAACAGAGAACAGAGAACAGAGAGAACAGAGAGAACAGAGAGAGAACAGAGAGAACAGAGAGAACAGAGAGAACAGAGAGAGAACAGAGAGAACAGAGAGAACAGAGAGAGAAGAGAGAGAACAGAGAGAGAACAGAGAGAGAACAGAGAGAAGAGAGAGAACAGAGAGAACAGAGAGAGAAGAGAGAGAACAGAGAGAGAAGAGAGAGAAGAGAGAGAACAGAGAGAACAGAGAGAAGAGAGAGAACAGAGAGAACAGAGAGAACAGAACAGAGAGAAGAGAGAGAACAGAGAGAACAGAGAGAGAACAGAGAGAACAGAGAGAACAGAGAGAGAACAGAGAGAACAGAGAGAACAGAGAGAGAACAGAGAGAACAGAGAGAACAGAGAGAGAACAGAGAGAGAACAGAGAGAGAACAGAGAGAACAGAGAGAACAGAGAGAGAACAGAGAGAACAGAACAGAGAGAACAGAGAGAACAGAACAGAGAGAAGAGAGAGAACAGAGAGAACAGAGAGAGAACAGAGAGAACAGAGAGAACAGAGAGAGAACAGAGAGAACAGAGAGAACAGAGAGAGAACAGAGAGAACAGAGAGAACAGAGAGAGAACAGAGAGAACAGAACAGAGAGAACAGAGAGAGAACAGAGAGAACAGAGAGAACAGAGAGAGAACAGAGAGAACAGAACAGAGAGAACAGAGAGAGAACAGAGAGAGAACAGAGAGAGAAGAGAGAGAACAGAGAGAGAACAGAGAGAGAACAGAGAGAACAGAGAGAGAACAGAGAGAGAACAGAGAGAACAGAGAGAGAACAGAGAGAGAACATCTTACGTACAGCTTTATATCACCGTATCCCCAGGTTAGACTACCTCAGGTTTAAGACTTTTTTAAGACCACTTTAATGATAAAATCTCATTCAGAACTCGTTTATAGTCGTATTTAAGACTTTTTAAGACCTTTTATGGACTTTTAGGGCCCCACGGAGCCTGTATATTAGCGTTCATATCTGCCGGCCCCTGTAGCTGCTGCTGCTGCTGCTGCTGCTGCTGCTGCTGCTGCTGCTGCTGCTGCTGCTGCTGCTGCTGCTGCTGCTGCTGTTGTTTACTCCAGCCCGGCCTGACATGTCCCACCACAGACATAATGACAGACGCACACACACACACACACACACACACACACACCGCATTCACACTTCCCGTAAAGCTGCGGTGCGGGGCCCTGGGATGCCTCACCGGGGCCGTTTCCGCCGGGGCCCACATGATACACAACCTCGTCCTGTTTAATGAGGCCGGCTCCGGAGCGCCGTTAAAAACTGCTTTCTCTCTCTCCGTCGCTCTTCTTATCAGTGACGCTCTTCAGTCGCACCTCTGTCCTCCTCCGTCCTCCCGTCCGGCCTCTGCAATTTCTCGATCCCACCTCGGACCGTTACCGTGGAAACATCTCTCAAACAGGAACGTGCGGCGCAAAGTTTTGGTCCGTCTACGCCTCGAAAAACAACCGAGCTGGACGCAGTTTACAACGTGAGAGGGGACGACCGTGAGACTGCAGGTTTGGGCACATACTGTTCCACCAGGGCTGTTAAAGGCCATTTAAAGATCACATTCTGTGCCTGAGTGCACCGTAAAACACCAAATAAGAGCCGTGGCGCTTAAAAAAATCTTACTCTGAAAAACTGTGAAAATATGGAACTCAAATTCTTTTAACCAGTGTGACGATAATTTAGGCCAGTGATACTCAGCGACATAAATATGTAACAGAACTACATAAACATATAGTGAAGAGTGCAATACAAACATCTGCATTGCACTGAGTATTAGGGATGGGCCTGATTAGTCGACTCATGGATAATTGATCATTAAAACATGTTTCATTTGTAAACAACAACAATTTGTCGACAAACCAAATGTTGCTGTGTGTAACGTAGCCTGAGGAGTGGAGGCTGCGTCTCACAGCACAAACACTGGAGCTGTGGCCCCACAGTCCCACGGCTCGGCTCTGGCTCCTTGGAGATCACTATATTCCTCAGAGTGTGTTTACCTGCACATCAGTGTCCCGGGTATGATCGGGTGTTTTGAGTGTCCTGGTTTGGTCGTGGTGCAGGTTTACGCAGTGTCCCGGTTACTGCAACAGTCGAGTGGGTCCAAAAGACAAACACTTTTCAGTCTTTGCATCACAACAGAAGCCAAAATAAATAAAGTGAAATGATGTTAAATAAAGAGCTGCGCTAAACCTGCACACGTCTGATCTGTGAAAACATGAACATCTCCAACGCGACATACGCACAGAACAGACTCACCATCAGCAGAACATCCTCTGTCACAGGGAGAACACTCATATTCCACTGAGTCGAGTCCTTTAGTCCAACAGAAGCTGACGCATCGTTTCTGTAAAATGTAAACAAATGTCATTTTTTTAGTTGAACTAACCTTGCGTCGCCTGAATCGTCTCATGTTGAGGTTCTATTTTCTCATATATCAGTCACCGCTGCCGAGCTTCTGTCAGGAAGAACAACTCACTGCTGCTCAGACACAAATCCTTCAAATCCAAGGTTAGTTTTACTTCTAAAATGATCCTGTGACACAGACGTTCACAGGGACAGTCTGCAGTTCTAATAGTTTCCTCGGGTCTGTGGAGTGGGTCAGACTGTTTTTAGTGGCAGGACGACTGTGGCCATTGACCTGCACTAGCCCAGCACCAGCACCTCTGCAAATACAAGGACTGGAGGAAGATTTAAACAAGTGTCTCCACACATCGACTACACACTGGCTCACAGGTAAATGAGGCCCTGTGTCCAAAGTCCAGAACGGCCCCTTTAATATCGCTGGGGAAACCTGTCAGGAGCAGTGGGACCATCTCCAGATCTTCTAAACTCTCTGTAGGATTTGACCTGTTGTAGATGGTTTGGGTCGATGGAGGAAAACGCAGCTAAACGTTGGGGCGTTCTCCATGGAGACAGACGGTTTGTGCTGTTCTGGGGGTGACCTCTCACTTCCTCTCGCTGCGTCTTACTGTTCTTATTTCACGTTTGACTCAGCCTGTGTAAATAAACCATCGTGCAGCGTGACATTTGACTCACGTACGTTTGACCACAGCTCCGAGCCGCAGAGGAGCGTCTCCAGAGCGCTGAAAGTGTCTGAGGATAAATATAACTCCAGTTTATTATTTGTTCTACATTTTGTTTAAAATGGACGTTTGGCGGTTCTGTATTGTGCATGTTTGGAATGTTTAACCCCAGGACAGTTTGGTGCTGCACATGTTCAATGGGATTAAAGGTTCCTCTGTGTTCACAAAGACGCTACAGACACTGAGGGACTGAGGGAAAGGCTGAGGGGAGATGTTTTCATTCACTTTTAAGACGATAAGATGCACAGTGTGGGCAGTTTGAAATCGTGAGATGTACGATCACTTCATACAGTGTTAAAACACAGAGGAACACTTATTGACTTCATACATTTTTACGTTATTTTCAGTATTAAGTTGGATTATGTCGTGGGGGTTTCTCCTCTTTGTAGAGTTGCACATTATCGATCCGGAGCGGCTCTTGCTGAAAGAGATCGGGCAAACGTGTAGCATCAAGGCTACGATTTGAATCTTATCAGTAAAAGAATAGTAACAGGATGAAAAATCAAACTTTAGTTAAAGGGATATTTCGGGATTTTGACATGAATCTGTTCGTCTCCATCACCAGTGCCGCATCAACACTGACTCACCTCCCGACAGCGTCTGAGCCGAGTTCTTCCCCGGTTTCGGTGCTGATGAAAGTGTCCGGCGCGTTGGCTGGAGTCATGAAAATAAAGTGTTTTTCTTTCTTTCTTTTGTTTCTCAAAACAATCTGTGTTCAAAAGAGTGACACATTTGCGTCACAAAACGTGAACGGGGAAAAAGTCAGAGCTCATTGGTGCTATTTTCTCTCCGGTCGTATCACTGCACTGCCTCCAGGTGGCGCCTGTTTCACTGTTTCCTGCTCGGAAAGTTCACGACGACATGTGTGAGTACGACAGCGACGATGAAGACGTGGGCTTCAGCACAGAGCCAAGGGGAGATCTGTATGAACCCGAATATCCTGAAGCCCAAATGTTTTGTTGTTCCAGCCTGAAAATCACAAGTCTGCACCATTTTTATATCCATTCTTCTACAGCTTATAGAAGCTTTTATACTTATCACTCATTAGCTCTCTCGTGTCACGGCGGTCAAAAGTCTGAGCATGAAAACACTGCTGAACTACTGAAAAAGGTGTTGGATTCGTGCGTGCTGTAACCTGCAGCGAGCAGTGATACGACCGGAGAGGAAATAGCACCAAGAGCTCTGACTTTTTTGTGGTTCACCGTTTTGTGACGCAAATGTGTCACTCTTTTGAACACATAGGGTTTTGAGAAGAAAAACGCTTTTATTTTCGTGTCCCCAGCCAACTTGACACTTTCATCAGCACCAAACCCGGGGAAGAACTCGGCTCAGACGCTGTCGGGAGGTAAGTAAGGAAGTAAGTAACGGAGACGAACAGATTCATGTAAAAAAAAACCTGAACTATCGCTTTAAATTCTTTTGAGAGAAGAGCACAGACGTCTCCCCTGTCCACAAATGCACAGAGCGCTTATCTTCTGCACGTTTTTCACAGACAAATCAGTCCTGTAGTAATGACGCTGAAACAGGCTGAAGTGCGTCTGTAGCATCACCGTGTTTGTTTTTGGTTCATTTTGGTGCTTTGGCTTCTGCACTAACCTCAGCGCTGTGATTGGTCGGCCTGCTGATCCGTACAAGAGTCCTTCAGATGGATTCTCGGGAGTCTGAACTCACAAATATCACGAGAATCCATCACGCTGACACTATGAATAAATGTCTCAGGTGTTTCTGACCAAATTGATCTAAACCAGGACTAAACTAAGATTAAATCAGGACTACATCAGGTCTAAACCAGGACTAAACTGAGATTAAATCAGGACTACATCAGGTCTAAACCAGGACTAAAACAGGGACTATCACAATTTTTGACTAATCTGATCCTGCCAACAGTAAAGAGAAGCATAAATTGTCATTTGTTGAGCCAAAACACCATAAAGCAAAACATTAAGATCAGATTATGACTGACACGAGCACAATGTTCCACGCTCTTTTCACTGTTTTATTTACACCAGGCGTCTCCAGCCTGCAGCTCAGGAGCAACATTAAACATGACGTGTTAAAAATGTTCATCATCAGTGAGTTCTGTTTGGGGCAACATAACTTTTGTTTGTTAACACATTTTTTTGTGTTGTGGAAGTTAAATCATGCAACACATTATTTGCAGAAACTGACATATGTTATTTGTCTTTCTTCATATTAAATGTCTCAGAAAACAACACATTGTTTCTGAGCGTGTCCCAGGAGCTCTCCGCCCCTTCACCAATTACACATACAGCTCTGGAACAAAGAAGAGCTGCAAATGATCAGATTCTTTGATATTCCTAATTATAGGTTTGTGTTTGAGTCAAATGAACATTTTGACAACTATTGACAACATTTCTCCCAAAGTCCAAATAAAAATATTGTCATTTAGAGCATTTATTTGCAGAAAATTATCAAAATAACAGAAAGGATTCAATGTTTACGACCTGAAATAATGCGAAGAAAACAAGATCATCTTCACTTTAAAACAACACAATACTGATGTTTGAACTGAGGAAGAGTTCAGAGGTCAATATTTGGTGGAATAATAATAATGTTGAACACAGCAGTGGTTTTTCCTCCTTTTCCTCCTTAAATCAGGTTTGGTTCAGGTGATTTCCTGAAGCAGAATGAGGTGTGTTTGTGTTGGATTCAACAGACGCTGGAATAAAACGGCCCAAACACACGTAGAGACACTGATTTCAGAACAAATAAAATGCAGTGGGCTCTTATTTTTCTATCTATCCATCTATCTATCCATCTATCTATCCATCTATCTATCCATCTATCTATCCATCTATCTATCCATCTATCTATCCATCTATCTATCCATCTATCCTCCACTCTTGCAGGGCAGCGTTTGACACAGGCCTCACTCAGTGCCTCAAAGTGGCTTGAATTATCCCACCTCACTTTAAATTCAGTCTGTTTGTCCATCACTCCACGACCCTCTCACAGTAACTCTGAGGTACATTTAAACAATGAAACAATCACAGAAGCCAATGAAACAAAACATTAGCACATATGCTAACACGCAAGCAATACATCCGTTTGTCCAATGTATATGTGATGTCCATATTAAATCCATAAATCAAACTACCGCTGGTGATGTATTGGTGAACAGGGTAAATATATTGCCTGTATTTTGTGTTTATTTAGAGGTAATTTATGCAAATCTGAGACATTTTCTCTGTCTTTAGTTTAGTTTTCACGGTGTTCCATGTGTTGAAGTTGGCGAATGAGAATAAATGTTACACATGATCATCAGTACGGAGGGTGAAGTCCTTTAAGTGCGAAGAAAACCAGGGGAGCTACACATGGCTCTTGTGTTTACTTTATTTCCGGTGAAAAATGAGCAGCTCTGTGGAATTTTCGTCTGGCAAAGGTGGTTGACCCGAGGGAAAAGGTTGCAGACCCCTGATTTATTCCAACCATCCCAACCCGGGTGTGTCCCAGTTTGCATGTTGAAAATGTGGCCGAGTACCATCTTTTGGAGCGCGCGCTTCTGTTTACAAACCCTGGTGTGTAATATCTCCATGGAGACGGGCAGACGGACACTTAAAGGGCCCATATTCTGCAGTTTCCTGATCTCGGTCGCAGTGTTGTTCCCCTGCTTCGCTGTTGTTGTTGTGTAAGACGGTTGGTTAGGCCGCACGACATCATGACCCGCCGTTGTCCTGGTCCCAACCTGATTTGATCCAAACGTTTTGCTCCTTCCAGATGCGACTGGAGACCCCCTCCCTTCCTCTTCCTCTGCCTCTTGCGTTCTCTCTCTCGCTCACACACACACACACACACACACACACACACACACACACACACACACACACACACACACACACACACACACACACACACACTCGCAGCTCGGAGCGCAGATGTTTTGTCCACCGCTGCCTTCCCAGAACGCCACAGTGAGCGTATTTTCCCGCCGCAGGGTCGGGGAGCAAAACCACGAGAGGAGCCCGCCGCAGCCGACATAAAGCAAAAACAGCCCCAAAAAATGTCGCTCCGAAGGGGACGCCAGGGAAAGAAGGCAAAGCATTTTCTAATCCATCCTTTATTGAGGTGGCTGGGTTTCGGCAGCACAACCTTTTTTATGTGTGAGAAGGCTGGCCTGTAATTTGGGTAGCCACGGCGACCAGAGGGACTTGTAATAAAACGGGAGACTATTCTGGGACGCTCTGTAATAATGGCCGCCACTCCTCTTGTTAGGGACGGAAGGACAGATGGACATCGTTGGACGGGGGACAAACGGACCCGGATCGACACCTGCCCGAGGCCCGGACTCGGATTTCAAAGAGTCCGAGATTTTTTTTTTTTACGCTATTTTCTGACCCGTGTTCCGTTTTTCCCTCGTCGCAAACAGACCCTGGGCTGTGTTTTGTTTCCCTCACACACGTTTAACTCTTTAGTCTTTTAGATTTACGCTGAGTTCTTAATACAGGGAGTGCTCCACTGTGTTTTTAAGCTCCACACACCTTCACTAAAATCACTTGGAGCATTTCAGCCCTGGAATTACCGATCTCAACGGGAACTTGAAAACTACCGCTTCATGACATCACGAGGTGGAACGGAGCATTTTGAGCTTTGGAGTAGAGGTTAATTATTTTGTTATTTCGTTAGTTTATTTTCTTTGGTCAGTTGACATAATCATTAATCATACTGCAGTGATTAAACACAGAAATTCTGCATAACTCAAGGTTCTACAGACCGAAGGGTTTAGGCTGAAGTTTGAAAAAAAAATTAAAATAAATAAATAAAAACTCTTTTATGAGTGCAGGAAAGAATACGTACTTGGTTCTTTGGCGTGCACCTATACGCACTGTTGGTATTAGTGCTGTCAAACTATTCATTTTTTAAATCAGATTAATCACACTTTAGAATTTTGATTAATCACGATTAATCACAATTAATTATTCTTAAAAAAAAGCCAAAATAATTTGATAAAAATGCAATTTATTATCAAAAAGTTATTTTATTGACATTTTTCTATCGCTGGTAGTTTTGTTGACATCATTTCCGTTGTTTGTCGTGCTCATTTTGTCGTTGGTACGAGTTGTGTCGTTTCTGCCGCTGAATCAAACCCGTGTTCTGCTTTAAGACGGTGTTTTAAACTTGTGCTTCTGTGGACAGAGAGTTCATCACTGCGACATCTGCAAACTGCCTCAGTTTATCTAAAGTCGCGAATGGACCTGATCACTGACCTAATCACCTGCGCCGCCTTCAGGACCATCCGCACTTTCCACAGGAGCGTTCAGAATAAACTGTGGGATTAATCTGCGTTAAAAAAACATTAGTGCGATGTTTCTGTGTTCTTTTCTGGTGGAGGTTACGCCACGGTACAGCATTAAAAATCAATTCATCTTTTGGTTCATTAGAAGTGATTTTATTAGGGGTGTAACGATATCCAAGTCTCACGATACGATATCATCACAGTCTGAACCTCTCGGTATGATATTTATTGCGATATCGTGGGAAAACTCGCGATATTACGATATTCTACATAATAACAGACTGACTCTAAAATGCTTCAGTCATTTGTACAACATTTATTGTCATTAGGGATGGAACGAAATCCAAATCTCTCTGTACGATATTTTCACCATAAACATCTCACTGGACCAGATTTATTACAATATAAAACTGTGAATCTGCTCCTTTTTCCTCTAAAAATGCTTCACAGACTTAATCCAAAGAATGAAGATGTAAAAGTGCTTAGAACAGTTATTTCTTCATGTCGTCTGCACTGAAACGGAGCAAAGGATCATGGTCTATGTAGTTCCCTCTGGGTTTTTTTTTTTTAGAATTATTCATTTAAGCAAAGACACTTGGGATTCGATATTATTGTGAGACCTTTGACGATACGATATCACCAGATTTACGTTATTGTTCATCTCTAGATTTTCCTTTAACAACTTATATTTTTGTGAGAGTGGATTCGCCTCTACACAGAACTGGTCTGCACCTTGGTCCGCTCGCTTCCATGGAAACAGATAAGTTACTGTGGATCTTGCACACAGTTAAAAAAAAAACTCTAAAATGTCGCCATAGTGATTGCCAATTTCAAACTAAATATTTTATTTTTTGACCCATGAAAACAACCAAACAGGCCAAGTTACAGGTCAGATCTGTGGAGAGGCGACCCCTTACTGTGAAAGATTCTAGGCTGAACCGTTACGTACATTTACATGGAGACTAGCATGTAACGTACCCCTCTCCACCCCGCCCAAAAAAGTTACGCAGTGCACCTTTAATACTTTAGTTATTATTTTTATTTAATTTCTTTCTTTCTTTTTTGTTCTTTATGTATATTTGAGGTTTTTACAGATATATTGTATATCTGTGTGTATCAAATTATAAATCGCTTTTATCGTCAGAGAATGAGGAAGTGCGCCGTTAGCATGCGAGTGAACATGTCGTCATGTTTATTGGCCTCTGTAAAATGCCAAACCCACTTCTAAACTTATTTTAGTGAATAATTAGGATGCTCAGAATGCATAAAGTCAGTGAGGAAAAACTTTTGAACCACTGCAAATCATTTAAAGAACAAATATACGAGACTTTTGCTTTGGAATTTCATCATTTGGAACGTAAAATAAAGCCTGAGTGAAATAAACAGACATAATTCCCCTGCCCCGGTGCTCAGTGTGCTCTGATGTGGTGCAGCTCGCCCTCTACTGGCAGCAGAGGGAATTACCACAGCAACAATTAAACTAGGAAACGATGAAAGCAGTTTTTTGATGATTTATAGACTTTAAAACTGAGCGGGGCTTCTATGGAATCAATTTTGAGTCAAATAGTTCACAGAACGCTTATAAAACATCAAGCAAAAAATAAATAATACCAAAAAAATACCAAATAAAGAAAAATCAAACAAAAAATATAAGATTGCGATCAAATTATGTATGTAATCATGTAAAATATCCATCTTTGCCTCTTTTATTTTTGTTCTGCGTGTTTTTCAGTTTTGTCTGATTTTTTTTTTTTTTGGTTACAATTCTATCTCTCTCATATGTTCTCGACTTTTTGGTTGCAGTTTTGGCACAAACGTGACCGTTGGTAAAACAGTAAAAACACCACACACACACAAAAAAAAATCGTAATCTAATCAGAATCGAAATAGTCATGGCATGTTTTTCCATCCTGCCTCGGCCCTCTCTGCTCCTCCTGCTCCTTGCCCAGCGTTACAAGGGTTTGTGGCCAGAGCGCCAGTCCCAGACACCTCTCTATAATCTCCGTCCATGTTAACAGGCCCGCTCCATCCCAGGGCCCTCATTAAGCACTCGCACTGGCCCCGCCATCCTCTCATTACACGTGTCTATTGCTATGGAGTTGTAATTACATTTTAGTAGGTTGTTATTACACCATTTACCGAGCTGTCCGTCTCACCTCAATCTCCTCCTTAATTGGTTATGTTGGTTTGTCCCGCCCCTCCCCCTCCCGGCTCCGCCCGCCTCTTTCGACGGCGCATTCCGGCGGTTTGGGGCATTTTGGGCTGCCGAGGATTACAACGGCGCTCAATGAAAGAAACGGTGGAAAAAAATAAAACGGGAGGGGGAAAAGTAGGAAGCGGATGGGAGAGAAGAGCGAAAGGCACAAGACGAGAACATGGAAAAGGATGATTTAAAGGGCGCAAAATGGACTTGTGTGAGCGTTGAGACGTGTTATGAAGCTGCTACTTCCTCAAAAACACACTGGAGTTGTGTTTTGTGTCATTCACTTTATTATTAGTCTGAATTAACACTAGAGGAAGTTGAATTAACACTAGAGGAAGCTGAATTAACACTAGAGGAAGTCGAATTAACACTAAGAGAAGTTGAATTAACACTAGAGGAACTTGAATTAACACTAGAGGAACTTGAATTAACACTAAGAGAAGTTGAATTAACACTAGAGGAACTTGAATTAACACTAGAGGAAGTCGAATTAACACTAGAGGAAGCTGAATTAACACTAGAGGAAGTCGAATTAACACTAGAGGAAGTCGAATTAACACTAGAGGAAGCTGAATTAACACTAGAGGAAGTTGAATTAACACTAAAGGAAGTTGAATTAACACTAGAGGAAGTCGAATTAACACTAGAGGAAGTCGAATTAACACTAGAGGAAGCTGAATTAACACTAGAGGAAGTTGAATTAACACTAAAGGAAGTTGAATTAACACTAGAGGAAGTCGAATTAACACTAGAGGAAGTCGAATTAACACTAGAGGAAGCTGAATTAACACTAGAGGAAGCTGAATTAACACTAGAGGAAGCTGAATTAACACTAGAGGAAGCTGAATTAACACTAGAGGAACTTGAATTAACACTAAGAGAAGTTGAATTAACACTAAGAGAAGTTTAATTAACACTAGAGGAAGTTTAATTAACACTAAGAGAAGTTGAATTAACACTAAGAGAAGTTGAATTAACACTAGAGGAAGCTGAATTAACACTAGAGGAAGTTGAATTAACACTAGAGGAAGTCGAAGTAACACTAGAGGAAGTCGAATTAACACTAGAGGAAGCTGAATTAACACTAGAGGAAGTTGAATTAACACTAGAGGAAGTTGAATTAACACTAGAGGAAGTCGAATTAACACTAGAGGAAGTCGAATTAACACTAGAGGAAGCTGAATTAACACTAGAGGAAGTCGAATTAACACTAGAGGAAGTTGAATTAACACTAAAGGAAGTCGAATTAACACTAGAGGAAGTCGAATTAACACTAGAGGAAGCTGAATTAACACTAGAGGAAGTTGAATTAACACTAGAGGAAGTCGAATTAACACTAGAGGAAGCTGAATTAACACTAGAGGAAGTCGAATTAACACTAGAGGAAGCTGAATTAACACTAGAGGAAGTCGAATTAACACTAGAGGAAGTCGAATTAACACTAGAGGAAGCTGAATTAACACTAGAGGAAGCTGAATTAACACTAGAGGAAGTTGAATTAACACTAAAGGAAGCTGAATTAACACTAGAGGAAGTCGAATTAACACTAGAGGAAGTTGAATTAACACTAGAGGAAGTCGAATTAACACTAGAGGAAGTTGAATTAACACTAGAGGAAGTTGAATTAACACTAGAGGAAGTTGAATTAACACTAAGGGAAGGTGAATTAACTAGGAGAAGTGGAATTAACACTAGAGGAAGTTGAATTAACACTAGAGGAAGCTGAATTAACACTAGAGGAAGTCGAATTAACACTAGAGGAAGTCGAATTAACACTAGAGGAAGCTGAATTAACACTAGAGGAAGCTGAATTAACACTAGAGGAAGTTGAATTAACACTAAAGGAAGCTGAATTAACACTAGAGGAAGTCGAATTAACACTAGAGGAAGTTGAATTAACACTAGAGGAAGTCGAATTAACACTAGAGGAAGTTGAATTAACACTAGAGGAAGTTGAATTAACACTAGAGGAAGTTGAATTAACACTAGAGGAAGTTGAATTAACACTAAGGGAAGGTGAATTAACTAGGAGAAGTGGAATTAACACTAGAGGAAGTTGAATTAACACTAAGGGAAGGTGAATTAACTAGGAGAAGTGGAATTAACACTAGAGGAAGTTGAATTAACACTAAGGGAAGGTGAATTACCTAAGAGAAGTGGAATTAACACTAGAGGAAGTTGAATTAACACTAGAGGAAGTTGAATTAACACTAAAGGAAGTTGAATTAACACTAGAGGAAGTTGAATTAACACTAGAGGAAGTTGAATTAACACTAGAGGAAGTTGAATTAACACTAAATTAACACTAAATGTTGAATTAACACTAAAGAAAGTTGAATTAACACTAAAGAAAGTTGAATTAATTCAATTCAATTTATTTTTGTAGCACCCAGAATCACAACACCAGTTGCCTCTAAGGGCGTTTCAAGATTTGGATGAGTAAAACATACACACAGACATATCAAAACACTTTATTAGTCTGAATTAACACTAGAGGAAGTTGAATTAACACTAAAGGAAGTTGAATTAACACTAAAGGAAGTTGAATTAACACTAAGAGACGTTGAATTAACACTAAAGGAAGTTGAATTAACACTAAGAGAAGTTAAATTAACACTAAAAATTTGAATTAACTCTAAGGGAAGTTGAATTAACACTAGAGGAAGTTGAATTAACACTAGAGGAAGTTGAATTAACACTAGAGGAAGTTGAATTAACACTAGAGGAAGTCGAATTAACACTAGAGGAAGTTGAATTAACACTAGAGGAAGTCGAATTAACACTAAGAGAAGTTGAATTAACACTAGAGGAAGCTGAATTAACACTAGAGGAAGTTTAATTAACACTAAAGGAAGTCGAATTAACACTAGAAGAAGTCGAATTAACACTAGAGGAAGTTGAATTAACACTAAAGGAAGTTGAATTAACACTAGAGGAAGTTTAATTAACACTAGAGGAAGTCGAATTAACACTAAGAGAAGTTGAATTAACACTAGAGGAAGTTGAATTAACACTAGAGGAAGCTGAATTAACACTAGAGGAAGTTTAATTAACACTAAAGGAAGTCGAATTAACACTAGAGGAAGTTGAATTAACACTAAAGGAAGTTGAATTAACACTAGAGGAAGTTTAATTAACACTAGAGGAAGTCGAATTAACACTAAGAGAAGTTGAATTAACACTAGAGGAAGTTGAATTAACACTAAAGGAAGTCGAATTAACACTAGAGGAAGTTTAATTAACACTAAAGGAAGTTTAATTAACACTAGAGGAAGTTTAATTAACACTAAAGGAAGTCGAATTAACACTAGAAGAAGTTGAATTAACACTAGAGGAAGTTTAATTAACACTAAAGGAAGTTGAATTAACACTAGAGGAAGTTTAATTAACACTAAAGGAAGTCGAATTAACACTAGAGGAAGTTGAATTAACACTAGAGGAAGTCGAATTAACACTAGAGGAAGTCGAATTAACACTAGAGGAAGTTGAATTAACACTAAAGGAAGCTGAATTAACACTAGAGGAAGTTGAATTAACACTAAGAGAAGTTTAATTAACACTAAAAATTTGAATTAACTCTAAGGGAAGTTGAATTAACACTAGAGGAAGTCGAATTAACACTAGAGGAAGTTGAATTAACACTAGAGGAAGTTGAATTAACACTAGAGGAAGTTGAATTAACACTAGAGGAAGTTGAATTAACACTAGAGGAAGTCGAATTAACACTAGAGGAAGTTGAATTAACACTAGAGGAAGTTTAATTAACACTAAAGGAAGTTGAATTAACACTAGAGGAAGTTTAATTAACACTAAAGGAAGTTGAATTAACACTAGAGGAAGCTGAATTAACACTAGAGGAAGTCGAATTAACACTAGAGGAAGTCGAATTAACACTAGAGGAAGTCGAATTAACACTAGAGGAAGTTGAATTCACACTAAAAAAAGTTGAATTAATTCAATTCAATTTATTTTTGTAGCACCCAAAATCACAACACCAGTTGCCTCTAAGGGCGTTTCAAGATTTTTGATGAGTAAAACATACAACACAGACATATCAAAACACTTTATTAGTCTGAATTAACACTAAAGGAAGTTGAATTAACACTAAAGGAAGCTGAATTAACACTAAGAGAAGTTAAATTAACACTAAAAATTTGAATTAACTCTAAGGGAAGTTGAATTAACACTAGAGGAAGTTGAATTAACACTGAGGGAAGTAAAATTAACACTAGAGAAAATTGAATTAACACTAGAGGAAGTTGAGTTAACACTAGAGGAAGTTGAGTTAACACTGAGGGAAGTAAAATTAACACTAGAGGAACTTGAATTAACACAAAAAAGTTGAATTAAAACTGAAGGAAGTTGAATTAACATCGACCATATCAACAAATAACCCCAACTCGAACCCCCATCATTTAGTGAAAATAACACTTTAAAACAACTCAAAAACACATAGTTTACACTGAAATTTTAACTCTCCAGTTTTCGCTGCGTGTTCGGGTTTAGCGTTTTTGCTTTGTGCACATGTGAAATATCGGCACTGTTCAATAAAACGACTGCAGCACGTGTCCCTTGTGTCCTTAGGCAAGACGCTTCATCCGTCTTTGCCCGTTTTTTGTGAATGTGAAATCGACCGGGTTTGTGCGTGAAACAAACGCGCGTGAACGGAACAAAACACGACTCCAGGTCCAGTTTGTGACGAGGAAACGACTTTAGAGCAGATCAGGAAATAAATCACGTGATGTTCTGAACCTTCGGGGTTTAGTGAAACGAGTCGTTCGGCCCAAACGGCCCCAGACGTCCACATTCGGTTTTTGCAGCACAAAGTGGAAGTGGAAAAATGGGTGCAAAGTATGTTTTCCTGTCGCATGCTCCCTCCCTCTGTATCCCTCTTTCTCCCTCCTCCCTCCCTCCTCCCTCCCTCCCTCCCTCCTCCCTCCCTCCTCCCTCCCTCCCTCTGTATCCCTCTTTCTCCCTCCTCCCTCTTCCTCACTCGCTTCTACCCTCTCTCTCCCCTTTTCCTTCTCTCTCTCTGTTTTTATTTCCCCTCTATCTCTCTTCCTCCCTCCTCTCTTTCTCACTTGTTTCTCCCTTTCTCCTGCTTCTCTCTCCCCTCCCTCTCTTTATCCCTGTCTCTCTCTTCCTCCCTCCCTCTTCTCTGTCCCTCACTCCTTCCCTCTCGCTCTCTACCTCCCTCCCTCTCCGTCTCCTCTTTCCTTTCTTCACTCCCTCCTCCCGCTCTCTCTCTCTATCCCTCTTTCCTTCTCACCCTCTTTCCTCTCTCTCTCTCCCTCGCTGTTTGCCCCTCTCTCTATCCTTCTTTCCCTCTCTCTCTTCCTCCCTCCCTCTCCTTCTCCTCTTTCCCTCTCTCACCTCTTTCCTCTCCCTCTCTTTTCCTTGCTCTTTGCCTCGCTCTTCCTCTCGCTCTCACCCTCTTTCCTCCCTCCCTCTCCTTCTCCTCTTTCCCTCTGTCTCACCCTCTTTCCTCTCTCTTTCTCCCCTGCTCTTTCCCTTTCTCTCGTCTGTCTTTTTCCCTCTTCCTCCCTCCCTTTTCCTCCTCTTACGCTCTTTCCCTCCCTCCTTTGCTCCCTCTCTCCTCCCTCTCTCCTCCCTCCTCCCACTCTATCTCTATCCCTCTTTCCCTCTCTCTTTCTTTCCTCCCTCCCTCCCTCTCACCCTCTTTCCTCTCTCTTTCTCCCCTGCTCTTTCCCTTTCTCTCTCCTTCTCTCTATCCCTCTTTCCCTCTCTCTTTCTTTCCTCCCTCCCTCCCTCTCACCCTCTTTCCTCTCTCTTTCTCCCCTGCTCTTTCCCTTTCTCTCTCCTTCTCTCTAATCCTCTTTCCCTCCCTTTTCTTATCCGCTTTCTTTCTCTCCCTCCCTCCTTTGCTCTCCTCCCTCCTCTCCTCCTCTCCTCCTCTCCTCCCTCGCTCCAGCCTGTCCTTTAATACCCGGGGCCCTTCATGTGGTCCTGGACGATCGCGCACGGACCAGAGGCGACCGCAGCTTCTTATTATACAGCTCCACTCACACCGCACATGTGTT
The DNA here is from genome assembly GCA_034769755.1 of Odontamblyopus lacepedii. Taxonomy (NCBI): domain Eukaryota; kingdom Metazoa; phylum Chordata; class Actinopteri; order Gobiiformes; family Gobiidae; genus Odontamblyopus; species Odontamblyopus lacepedii. Next base: position 298,073 of record CM068356.1, on the reverse strand, counting down.
CTTCCCACCAGCCCCGGGGAGGGGGGGCAGAGGGGGCAGGAGCGGGGGCAGGAGGGGCAGGAGGGGCGGGGGCAGGAGGAAGGGGGGAGGGGCGTCAGTCAAATCAGCGCTCGTCCATTCTAAATGAACACATTAACACGTTCATCTGTCAGAGCCGCATGATGGACGGAGCGTGAGGAGAATGGTCCGTGCACCTTTCGATTTTAAGGACGAAAAACAAGAAAATAGGAAAACAGTTTGTTATTTGGTTATTCGGTTTTAGCGGCAAACAAAAAAAAACAAAAAACAGATTTCGATCTCTATTTCCAATATTTAATTTCAAATGTATTCAATCAAAAAACAGACTCGGAGCCTATTTTAAAGGGATAGTTTGGGCTTTTTGACATGAATCTGTCCGTCCCCGTCAGCAGTTTCATTTTTAATTCCGCACTTTTCTCTCTAATTTAATGTCCCATCGCTATTTTAAAATTTTATGATGATTATTTATGTTTTGATTTGTTCGTATTGTGATTTTAATGTACTTCTTATTCTGTAAAGCACTTTGAATTACTTTGTGTACGAACTGTGCGGTACAAATAAACTTGCCTTGCCAGTGTCGCCTCAGCGCTGACTTACCCCCCCACAGCGTCCGGTGAGTCCAGTCCTTCCCCGGTTTGTGTCCGGCAAGTTGGCTGGGGTCATGAAAATAAAGCGTTTTTCTTCTCACAACAATCTGTGTTCAAAAGAGTGACACATTTGCAGCACAAAATCGCTTGGTACTATTTTCTCTCCGGTCGTATCACTACGCTGCCTCCAGGTGGCGCCGCGCACGAATCCGACACTTTTTTCAGTAGTTCTGCGGTGTTTAGTTGGGAGCATAGACTGTATAAAAGAAGTGGACTAAGTGATCGTGACGTCACCCATAGCGTTTAGCGTCGCGCAAATGAGGCTCACGATGCTAACGGCTACAGGAGCGAATCTGGAGCCAGGCTCTGTGTCATGAATAGGATTTTTTTTGGCGAACAAAATATGGAAAAAATTCAGGACCATGTAGAGCGAGTTCATATGAACATTTTAAGACCAAAATTACGAGGCCACAGCAGCAGGTACAGAGAGAGGAGCCAGAAGATCTCAGTGTAAGTCAATGGGAAAATGGGAGAGAAGGAGCCGGAAGAGCCTCCTGGAGCACTTCCTGTTTGGCACACGGCGGCTAACGGGTTAGCTCAGTCCACTCATATATACAGTCTATGGTCGGGAGGTAAGTCACTGCTGATGCACGACCATAGTCCGTATATATGAGTGGACGTAGCTAAAGCGTTAGCCGCCGTGTATATATACAATATACAATATACAATATACAGTATACAATATACAGTATACAATATACAGTATACAATATACAATATACAGTATACAATATACAATATACAATATACAATATACAATATACAATATACACTATACACTATACACTATACACTATACACTATACAATATACACTATACACTATACACTATACACTATACAATATACAATATACAATATACAATATACAATATACACTATACACTATACACTATACAATATACAATATACACTATACACTATACACTATACACTATACACTATACAATATACAATATACACTATACACTATACACTATACACTATACAATATACAATATACAATATACACTATACACTATACACTATACAATATACACTATACAATATACACTATACAATATACAATATACAGTATACAATATACAATATACAATATACAATATACAATATACAATATACAGTATACAATATACAGTATACAATATACAATATACAGTATACAATATACAATATACAATATACAGTATACAATATACAGTATACAATATACAGTATACAATATACAGTATACAATATACAATATACAGTATACAATATACAATATACAATATACAGTATACAATATACAGTATACAATATACAGTATACAATATACAGTATACAATATACAATATACAGTATACAATATACAGTATACAATATACAATATACAGTATACAATATACAATATACAATATACAATATACAGTAGGCCTATACAATATACAGCGCTTTTCCACTTTTAAGGCTCACCCATTCACACACATTCACACACACGCACACACACACACATACAGACACACACACACACAGACACACACACAGACACACACACACACAGACACACACACACACAGACACATACAGACACACACACACAGACACACACACACACAGACACACACACACACAGACACACACACACACAGACACATACAGACACACACACACACACACAGACACACAGACACACACACGCACACAGACACACACACACACACGCACACACACAAACACACACACACACAGACACACACACAGACACACACACACACACAGACACACACACACACACAGACACACACACCCACACACACAGACACACACACACACACAGACACACACACACACACACACAAACACACACACGCACACACACACACACACACACATACAGACACACACACACGCACACACACACACACATACACATATATATATGTATGTGTGTATATATATATACATATATACACATACATATATATATGTATATATATAAAAACACATTTCTCACCTTCCACGGTGGTTGGTCTCTCACCCTCATCAGCTCGGGTCCTCTACCAGAGGCCTGGGAGCTTGAGAGTTCTGCGCAGTATCTTTGCTGTTCCAGTACTGCACTTTTCTGGACTGAGATGTCTGTTGTCCTTCCTGGGATCTGCTGCAACCACTCCTCCAGTTTGGGGGTCACGGCCCCGAGTGCTCCGATCACCACAGGCTCCACCGATGCTTTCACCTTCCAGGCTCTCTCCAGCTCTTCCTTGAGCCCCTGGTATTTCTCTAGTTTCTCATGTTCCTTTTTCCTGACATTGCCATCGCTCGGTATTGCAGTGTCCACCACCACGGCTTTGTTCTCTCGCTTATCCAGAACCACGATGTCTGGTTGGTTCATCACTGTTCTGTCAGTCTGTATTTGGAAGTCCCACAGGATCTTGGCTCATTCTCCACAACCTTTGGAGGTGTTTCCCACCTTGATCCTGGGGTTTCCAGCCCGTACTCTGCACAGATGTTTCTGTACACTATGCCCACTACTTGGTTATGTCGCTCCATGTACGCTTTCCCTGCAGCATCTTACACCCTGCAGTTATGTGCTGGACTGTCTCAGGCACTTCTTTGCACAACCTACACCTTGGGTCTTGTCTGGTGTGGTAGATCTGGGCCTCTATTGCTCGGGTGCTCAAGGCTCCTGTGCTCCAGGATGAGCCTCTGTGTCCTTCAGACCAGCCCTCTCCAGACATTGGTAGGATTTCTTGATATCAGCCACTTCAGTTATGTTCCGGTGGTTCGCCCCATGTAGGGGTTTGTCCTGCCATGATGGTCCCTCCAGCACCTCTTCCTCTGCACCCCACTGTCTGAGACATTCTCTGAGTGTCATCAGTCTGGGCCTTGTCACTGATGTACTTGTGGAGCTTGGATGTTTCATCCTGGACAGTGGTTCCCACACTCACTAGTCCTCGGCCTCCTTCCTTCCGGCTCGTGTACAGTCTCAGGGTGCTGGACTTGGGATGGAACCCTCCTGCAGGTCAGGAGCTTTCGTGTCTTAACATCTGTGGTCTGTATCTCCTCCTTTGGCCAGTGCCTGTTTCCTGCTGGGTCTGATCAATGGCAGGGCGTAGCTGTTTATTGCCTGGGCCTTGTTCTTGCCATTGAGCTGAGGTACTTGTAGCTGTCCTCAATGTCTGTTATTGTTCCCTCTGGGAGTGAGACCCCCTCTGTGTGGACTACCTTCCCTCTCTTTGTCACCATCCTACTACATTTCTCCAGCCCAAATGACATTCCAGTGTCTGTGCTGTAGATCCTGGTGGTGTGGATCAGTGAGGCGATGTCACTGGAAACAGGACCTATGCACTTATTTGTTTTGTTTGAACTGTAAGAGAGGGTCTGATACTCTCATTGAGCCCTCCATGCAGAAATAAAGCCACTGCTATGCTGATGACACTCAGCTGTACTTATCAATGAAACCTAATCAGACCGATCAAATGGATAAGCTCAGTGCCTGTGTGAAGGACATCAAAACCTGGATGACCCTGAATTACCTGCTCTTAAACCCTGAAAAAACAGAGGTCATTGTTGTCGGTCCTAAAGGTCAGAGAGATTCTCTGTCAGACCAGATAATCTCACTTGACAATGTGAGTATAGCCTCTAGCTCTACTGTAAAAAACCTTGGAGTCGTATTTGACCAAAATCTCTCATTCACAGCTCATATAAACCAAGCTTGTAAAACTGCATATTTTCACCTGCGAAACATAACTAAAATCAGAAATATTTTGCCTAAAAATGATGCTGAAAAACTTATCCATGCATTTGTTACATCCAGACTAGATTACTGTAATTCTCTGCTCACCGTCTGCACTAAAGGTACTTTAAGAAGCTTCCAGTTGGTCCAAAATGCAGCGGCCAGAGTCCTAACAGGAACTAAAAGACGTGATCACATCAGTCCTGTGTTAAAATCACTTCACTGGCTTCCTGTCGAGTTTAGAATTAAATTCAAAGTTCTCCTCCTGACATACAAAGCCTTAAACAATATGGCCCCATCATATCTTCAGGATGCCATTGTCCCCTATCAGCCAAATAGAGCACTTCGCTCTCAGAATGCAGGATTATTAGTGGTTCCTAGAGTGTCTAAAAGTACAGTGGGGGGGAGAGCCTTCAGTTACCAAGCTCCTGTGTTATGGAATCAACTCCCTGTTGGTGTTAAACAGGCTCCACAGTCTCTTTATTTAAGACCAGGCTTAAAACCTTCCTCTTCGGAATAGCTTATGACCAGGTTACTTAGTTGATGTCACTAAGATAAGCTGCTGCAGGAGATAACAAGCTGGGGGAAGTGTGGCAACCTGAGCACTGTCCTCTGTTTCCTCCTATTTTCTCACCAGCATCACTCACTATGTTCTCATCTGTAGTTTGTTCAGTGCTATTCACATGTTGTCCCCTGTCCCACTCCCCCTGTGGAGTGGAACTCTTTCAGACGCCTGATGGCAGCTGGACCCCTCTCCTCCTCCTCACCCGGCTCCTCCTCCTCCTCCTCCTCCTCGCCCGGCTCCTCCTCCTCGCCTGGCTCCTCCTCTTCGCCTGGCTCCTCCTCTTCGCCCGGCTCCTCCTCCTCGCCCCTCTCCTCCTCCTCCTCGCCCCGCTCCTCCTCCTCCTCGCCCCGCTCCTCCTCCTCCTCGCCCCGCTCCTCCTCCTCGCCCGGCTCCTCCTCCTCGCCCGGCTCCTCCTCCTCGCCCGGCTCCTCCTCCCCCGGCTCCTCCCCACCTGGGTAGCTGTGGTCATACTGAACTGGCCCACGGGCCTGGACATCTATAGCCTGTCCGTCCATGGGAGTGGATCTCTCCTTCACTGTAGTTCTCCCCGAGGTTTCTTCTTTTTCCCAGGACCCTGGGTTTTTTGGAGTTGTTCCTTGCTGAGAAGGAGGGTCTAAGGACAGGGGATGACTGGACCATGTTTCATTTGCTGCTTTACATGAAAGTTGTTTATTCCTGTTTTGATATGTCTGTGTGTATGTTTTACTCATCCATATCTTGGAACGCCCTTAGAGGAAACTGGTGTTGTGATTTTGGGCGCTACAAAATAAATTGAATTGAATTGAATTAAAGATCAGAATAATAATCATGTGTCAGCTTTAAAGTCCCTGTACCTGTTTTTTCCATGTATTTGAGCAAAATGTGTCTTGCCCCAGTACAGAAATACAGATATATTGTCTGTCTTGAGGTCAACATAAGTCAATAATGTTGTATTGTTTGAGAATCAGGAAGAGCTATTAACTTGCGAGTTGTTGTTGAATACATAAGGTAAATGTGGAATAACTCTGGACAGCTACAAACCGTTTAAAATGAACTAGTTCTATTTTCCACATTTTGAAGACCGTAAAAAGCAGGTACTTGTTGAACTTGACTTTAAAGGTGTGTGAGCCTGTCTCCTGGTGTTTGGTTCTCCAACAGCTGAGTGACCTCTTTGGAGCCTGTCTGTCCAGAGCAGAGCAGGGGGATGTCCTCCTTCTCCGAGATGGGAACTGGAAATCTGGGCTTCTCCAAACCTCTCTGCTCATGGAGATCAGCAGTGTGTGAAAAGTGCTTATAAACTCATCATGGTGAATAAACAGGGTGGTCAGAATGCAGAAGGCAAACGAGGAATAACTATAGACCACTGCAAACTGTTTAAAATGAGCTAGCTCTGTTTTTCACATTTTGAAAGTCAGGTACCGCACCTTTAATGAAAATATCCAAGAATTAGAGACGCATGAGGTGTCTTTATTTTACAATAATTTATTTCAAATCAGCAGATTATTACAATTAAAAAAACAAAAACATTACAGTAAGCCCTTCATATGAACAAAGGCAGTGCTGCGGAGAGATGCTCACAGGTCTAAACCAGGACTGAATAAGGACCAGGACTTAACCGTAAATGAATTAGTACAAAACTAGGATTTAACCAGAACTAAACCTGAAGAAAACTAAAGTAAACCAGGACTAAACCAGAATGAAACCTGGACTAAAAGTAAAATACATTTGAGTACATATTACAGGCATAAAACGCAACCACAGAAAAGAGCGCCTTGAGTAAACATTATTATATTGATAAGTGCACTTAAACCAGCACCTTATCATTTCTATCTGTGCTCCACAAGTGTGTGGTGGCTGGTGTGTGGGTGGGAGAAGTTAAAGCATCTTGATGTGCCTTGGCCTTAATAGGTCCAGTGATGTATTATCTATTGTTAAACCAGGACTAAACCAGGACTAAACCAGGGCTAAACCAGGGCTAAAGCAGGGCTAAAGCAGGTCTAAATCAGGACTAAGCTAGGACTACGCCAGGTTTACACCAGGTTTAAACCAGGTCCAAACCAGGTGCAAACCAGGTCCAGTGATTTATTATTTATTGTTAAACCAGGACTAAACCAGGACTAAACCAGGGCTAAACCAGGACTAAACCAGGGCTAAACCAGGACTAAACCAGGGCTAAACCAGGTCTAAACCAGGGCTAAAGCAGGTCTAAATCAGGACTAAGCTAGGACTACGCCAGGTTTACACCAGGTTTAAACCAGGTCCAAACCAGGTGCAAACCAGGTCCAGTGATTTATTATCTATTGTTAAACCTAAACCAGGTCTAAACCAGGACTAAACTCATGTGAAGGTGATGAGGTAGTCGGGGTAGGCGTGGCTGTCGTGGAAGATGATGAACATAGAGGGAGTCTGAATGTTGTCCACCACACTGTCGAACTTCTCAATGGAGCCAGTCTTCTTCGGAGGAGGTTCTATCATGTCTGAGCTCCCTTTGGTGAAGTCTCCGGTCAGGACGGAGCACAGGTACATGAGCTTCTCACCTGTGGCGTTGGGGCGGGAGTATGTGTCACCACTCGAGTACTGAGCGTTCACTGCAAAGTACGTGCCTTTACCGTACGCCGTGGCTGTGGAGAGAAACAGGACAAGAGTTTAAATGTAACAGGATCACTAGGCTGCCACAGGGACACACTCAGAGAGGCTGGGAGTCTAACCCACATCCCCCAACTCAGAGGAGGTGACCAGGTAACCACTCACAGTCAAGTGTGGTGTCCATTTCGTGATTTTTTTGTTCATCTTTTAAGACTGTTGATGTCCTACTACATGGTGTGAGGAGGAGTTTAAATGGTCTGACTACTCATGATCACAGTGTGCGCTGGTGCACACTGTGATCATGAGCAGTTGCAGAAAAGACCAAAGCAAAGGCTCTGTGTGGTATAGTTTCTGTAATGGTCCATTCAGACTGCAGGGTCAAAAAATGGCCTGGACGCCTCTATTTGGACGTCTTTGCATTTGAATTCAGACGCTGTGGACAAACGGGAGAAAAATACTTGACGCAGATCCAGGGCGTCTGCTGCGGTCTGCAAGTGTCTTGTTTTCCTGGCCGAGAGAGTAACTTTAGTGTATTTATTACATAAAATATATCAGCGGAGGCAATCGGCAGCATATATATAATGGGCAATGGCAATATATTCCGCTAATGACACATTCTGGCGTATAGGCTCCCTGCCCCGAGTTTTCAGACCTGTCTCTTTCTTCCCCTTCTTCCGGATAGTAACATTGCCAAGTAGGATTGCCACCTATATCTGACAAAAAACCTGGACATTTCGGCAACCCAGTCATCCGTTTTGCAGCAATACCCTTCACACATCTGACCCATGGCAAAAATTGGACATAACCTTGTGATGGAGTTAGTTTTGCTTTATGTAGTTACTGTGGTTAATGTCAACAAATATGTTTATTAGGCCCGATCCCCTACAGGGCGTAGGGCCTATTGCTTTCGCAACCATGAATCATTGTTGTCAACTTCGTCCCTCAATCGCTCCCTGCGTGAACAGCAGTATCCTAGCAACCCATGCCGAAGGCATGCTAACAAGTCATCATCAACCCACTCAATGTCCACAAAAGTAGCGCGAAACGCTCCAGTCCCCCAAACACACTCCTGACATCAGGCTGTATCCAAGCCCCCATATTTACAGCTGCTAAAATAAATGGAAATCAATGGGGGGTCAATGGCCGACGAGATGCTGAATGACCCCACGGTGACGTGGGGAATCTCGAAAGCTTTCAAAAAATGTATAATATGCATTTCCTATGTTAAAGGATATTGTTTTTGCTAAAATTATTATTATTTTAATAATGCATCAGTTTTATACAGCGCTTTTCTGGACACTCAAAGACGCTTTACAGCATTATTCATTCACTCCAGACCCGGTGGTGGTAAACTACTATTGTAGCTACAGCTGCCCTGGGGCAGACTGACGGAAGCGAGGCTGCCAATCTGCACCATCGGCCCCTCCGACCACCACCAACACTCAGGCACACACCACTTTCATACTAGGCAATGTGGGTGAAGTGTCTTGCCTAAGAACACAACGACAGTTTTTGCCACTGGCCCCACTGTGGCACCTGGAATTCCCAGTGGTCTCCCATCCAAGTACTAACCAGGCCCGGCCCTGCTGAGCTTCTGAGATCTGACGGGTTCAGGCTTTGACGAGCCGGTATGGCCACATACTGGCTCATTTTTATTTATTATTCTTTTTTTCTTCTGCTCTTCGAGCTCTAATTTGACCCCCTGAACACGCTCAAAAACTCACCAAAATTCAGAAGTGGTGAAAAATTTGATAAAATATATGTTGCATGTATGGGCATAAAAAACTGGCACGACAGCGCCACCTGCAAAAGTAAAAATACATTGCGCCTATGGGAGACGTCCCGACGTAAAGTTTGTCGTACAGTCACGAAATTCAGTACAGACATTCCTCATGTGAAGACAGAAAAAAAATATTATTATGGCCACGCCCCCTGACAAACCAGAAGGCGGCCATCTTGGATTGAAATACAAAACATACTGAGTCAGCACTTTCGCTCACATCGCATTTGATCGAACTCCTCTGAAGGCGCTTCACCCACACCCGTTTACGTGCGGCGAAGACGCAAAGTTCAATCAAAATTTAGACAAGATTCAATGTCAAGATTTGCTCCCGTTGGCACAGATTGAGTCCGATCGTGCTGAAATTTGAGTCACTGATGCTGATCTCGGCCTGAATATAAAACATATGGAAAATTACACTATAGCGCCCCCTAGTACAATGAAATTCCAACATTATCGGATTTTGACCAAATTTGGGAATTAAATTCTATGTATGACTATGAGCAAAAAAAATACATTATGGACGTGGACAATTTTTCACTGTTGGCCACTAGGGGCGCAAATTTGGGATATGTGGGTTTTTTTTGATGTTCCGCCCCTGGAGATAATGTGGACAAATTTGAGGCAGTTCGGGTGAGCGCCCACAGAGGAGTGCGTTTCTGCTTCGCAAACTTTAATCCAAGATGGTGTGTCAGGGGGCGTGGCCACGCTCTGCCCAGCTGCACCCTCTACCTGAAGTCATGTTGTAGCTTCACATGTTGGTCACTCAATTATAGAAGTCATAATTTAGTGCCCTGATATAAATGTCTGTATAACTCGCCATAATATTAAAAGGCGTCATAAATAAACAAAGCGAACCATTCATTAGCTCGGAGGCTAATGCTAGCTTACTAGCTCCAGTAGTTATGATGAATGAACTCACCGGTTCCCTCTTTGTTTTCAAACGCACAATGATGAAACTGTAATATTTGGACAAGGCAGAGGTGCCTAAAAGGTTGAAAACATATCAGCGTGTTAACCGCAGTAAAAAAGTATGAAAATCGCTGTTTTAATTGAGGAAACGTGTACCTTAGTAGCAGCTCCAATAAGGCGTCACTACACATACAACACCGTATGTGGAGCGTGCCATCTTAAAAGAAAGTTAAAAAATAAAAAAACGCGAGGGCGATTCGAAGTATCGCGAGGTTTCGGCAAAACTACTCTCAGGTAGAGAGACGGAGAACCCTGAAAATTACCTGGGTTACATATGGCTCTAGATTTTCCCCCAGTCAGAAATCTTTGATTGGAGATGGACAAAACTATACAGTGGACAACCATCTTAAGACAAAGAGGACATGCACAGCCAGAGAGCTCGGGAGTCTAACCCACAACCCCGTCACTGGTGGGTGGTTGTACCGTTCTTGCCGGCATAGCTGCGGTTGAAGCCGTGCTCATTGATGAAAGCGATAGTGTCGTGGCTTGTGCCGTGGAACAGTTGTCTCTCATTGTTCTGGTGTCCGTTCTTCTGGTCCAGTGCTCTCCTCTTGATCTGCAGACTCTGCCACAGCACAGGGTTCTGGATACGCTCGATCTGAGGAGGACAGGGTCACAGTTTAGTGATTAGACACTGATCATGTGATAACACAACAATGCACAATATCTATAGTTTTGATTCTCACATCACGCTGGGTGTGTTCTATAATGCATTTTTATTGGCTGAATATTTCCATGGTGACACAATACACACATTGGCAACCTCAGACATAAAAGTTTTAAGTTTGAAAAAATCCCAAATGGATTTAAACAGCCCATTTTCAGGAGCCTGCATTCATGGTCCTGTTTAGGAGCTAGCTAGCTTGTAGCTGTAATTTTAGGCCTATTTGTGAGAGACGTGTTTACTTGTTTAACAGCTCAAATCAACTCACCTGTTGTAGTTCCAACCAAATCATCTCTTTCTGCTCAGATTGTGTTAAAATTAAGATCAGATTCAAATCTAACTTGAGTGACAGAGCTTCAGACAGAGTAGTGCTTTCAGTTATATTCGCAAGTATCAACAGATTAATCATAGACTGCATTAAGAGCATGGAAACCCGACCAAAGTCCAACAGGACCCGTCGGAACCTGAGGTGTTCTGACCAATATTTAGAGCTTATCTTCAGGCTCGGGTCGGACTAGACACATCTGCGCGTCAGTTGTTTTCTGTCTACAGTAAAACCACTCACTTTGAGACTCTGAAGTGTTCAAAAGATCAGAGCTCTGCACTTCTAGTTTAGATACATGCAGGGACGTGCACAGGAATTTTGAGGGGCAGTTGCTCTGACATTAAGAAAGCGGCACCTGTGATACTGTGATAAAATTTATACATTTTATTTTCCCTGCATTTCTGGAGTTTCTCAATAGATGGCGCACTCTAGATACATTGGTACATAAATCCATATTGACCTGTGGCACAGTGCCCAGGGGTAGAACTATATGTTGAACACGTCTTCCTCACTCATGGTCCGAAAACCTTCCCATAAAGCACTGCGGCCAAGTCTATATCTAGTTTGCCTCACACTCCTCCCGTACGGCGCACGCCGCATCTCCTCTTGTGCGGCGTGGACACCGCGCGTGGATCGTGTCTTGTCGTGTACGATGCGTGGACCGCGCTTCCTCCTGTGCCTCTAAACCAAAACTAACACCAGGACTAAGCCAGGTCTAAAGCAAGTCTAAAGCAGGTCTAAAGCAGGTCTAAACCAGGTCTAAACCAGGTCTAAAACCAAACAAGAATTTGCAGGAGTTGGTTGCTACATTCATGTAGTTTTAAAAATCATGACAATATCAAGTAATCCAAAGTATTCAGATTACGTTACTCACTTAAGTAATTTAATGGATTACATTACAAACTACATTTTGGGGTATGTAATCTGTAATGTGTAGGGATTACAGTTTAAAGTAACCTTCACTGTCAACAGAATTATCAAATGTGTCACAATGAAACGGAATTCAGAACTTCTGAAACGGAAAATCATCGGCCCTAAATATGGTGCACAAGTTGATTTGAGACGTTTGAATCTGCTACATGTAAATCGTTGGATTTATTTTCGTGATGTAGTCAGACAAGAACCCTCCGTCCATCTGCTCCTGGTCCGACTCTTCCAGCAAATTTTAGAACCTTTGTGGCCCTCGAGCCAAAAAGTTTGCCCACCCCGTGTTAGAAGTTGAAAAAACTGAACTTTTGGCGTCGGCCGCGCCGTGGACCGGGGCTCGGGGCTCACTCCGCGGGACCGGGGATCTTTGCTGGACCGGGTCTCCCCGCGGGGCTTGTGGGTAATCTCTTTTTACTTTGCACAGGCTCAGGTGCTGGTCGCGTGCAGCTCTGTGGCTGTAAACAGAACTGAGCCCCTCCCTCCAGACTCACACTGTGCCCTAATGTAAGTGAATGAGGCACTATTTTATGTTCAATTTCAAATCTAGGCACAGACATTTTCATACATGAAAACCTGTATGCTTCGACCGAATAAAATAAATAAATAAATAAATAAATAAAAATATATATATATATTTTTTTTCCCTGGAAGGGAAACTTCAGTCAAGGAGGCCATATGGGCAGTTGCCAGGGCAACCAAAGCAACCCCCCTCTGCACGTCCCTGGACAACAGTCGACTGTCTTAGATACAGTCAACTGTCATGTGGCCACACCGGCTCGTCAAAGCCTGATCCTGTCAGATCTCAGAAGCTCAGCAGGGCCTGGTCAGTACTTGGATGGAGACACTGGGAATTCCAGGTGCCACAGGGGGGCGCCAGTGGCAAAAAACTGTCGTAGTGTCCTTAGGCAAGACACATCACCCACATTGCCTAGTATGAAAGTGGTGTGTGAGTGGTGGTGGTCGGAGGGGCCGATGGTGCAGATTGGAGCCTCGCTTCCGTCAGTCTGCCCCAGGGCAGCTGTGGCTACAATAGTAGTTTACACCACCGGGTCTGGAGTGAATGAATAATGCTGTAAAGCGTCTTTGAGTGTCCAGAAAAGCGCTGTATAAACCTGATGCATTACTATTATTATTATTAACTGTGTTCTTATTATTTGTCAAATGTGGTGCAATACTTCAGATACAGGATTTTTAAAGCGAATGCAGCTTCACCTCGATCCATGCTCTGTGTGGATGGAAACAGACACACGTGAACTACTTTCGCCTTCTTACTATTAAATAACACCTTAAACTGGATTCACAGCACGGTTTTGTGGACTGGATGTCATTATTTGCAGAGGACAATTTCTATGGATAATATGGATGAGATGCTGCACTTTAAATTTACCACTTTACGAGAGGTGAGGAATAAAATCTTCTCATTATTTTCACTGTATCCCTGTATTTTGCGTCTCTGTGTCCATTAGAGGCCACACAAACAATATCCTACATGTGTCATTAGTAAGCCAATGGAAATAGTGTGATTTTATTCACGTCAGGTTCGGACACAAGTATCTTAATGTCTGCCGGGCTTGGGTCAGATTCCATCACTGGTCTGTCAGATGAGGCCAGGCTCAGACAGAAAAATTCGGCCCAATAGACCCAGTTCTTAACCTGGGTTCGATCAAACCCCAGGGGTTCGATCAAACCCCAGGGGTTCGGTGAGTCAGTCTCAGGGGTTCAGGGTCAGACACACATCCAGCTCATATGACTGGTGATGACACGCCCCGTTTGGCCGTTACTGGCTGCAGGAAAATTTGTGAGCGCAATAGTCTTGGACTGTCGTGATGGTGTCGTGTAATTTCTTTCTTAATATTTTCCCTTCATACTAACTATGTCGAGCAAAAAAAGAAAGTGGTTGGATGAATATGTGCAATATGGATTCACATATGTGCACCAATAAAATATATAGGACTATGTTTTGAATTTGAAAAAAACATATTTTATTTTTCCGATTAAGAAGGGTTCGGTGAATGTGCAGATGAAACTAGTGGGCTTCAGTACCTCCAACAAGGTTAAGAACCACTGATCTAGACTGTATATATATAAATGGACTTAAGACTGATCCAGGACTAAACCAGAACTAACCTTGGTTATATTCCTGTTACATGAAGCCTTGAACAGTTGCTGCACTCTGCAGTACTCAGGGCTCCCAGGGGCCACAGTGAGGACTTTGGTGGAGCTGGTGTCCATGGGCTCCCAGGACTCAGGGAGCTCTGCAGGAAAATATAAAAAACAGTAGTTTTGTTACAATAGTGTTGTCATAATATAAAAATGTCAAACTCTCATCTTTGATACTAAGAAATAGAATTGATACTTAATACCAATTCTGATATCACAATGATAATAATAATAAAAAAAACACTGCTCTTCCCTTCCTCTTCTTCACTTACCCCTCACCTTGGTAACTCTCTGTATCTTCAGGCTCCTCACAGACTATATAAAATTTGATTAGATTTGGCTGCAGCCCATAAACTGTAAATACAAATGGACATAGCTAACCCGCTAGCCCCCACTAAATACAAAGTCAGCATGAGCACGCTTACACACACTTTTTCAATTCACCATTGAAAAAGTGTGGCCTCTGGAACAGTTGCTGTGAGGCTGGACATTTTGGTCTTCAAACGTTCGTATTAACCGGCTCTTTATGATTCTTTGTTTTTTATTTTGTTATTTTGTCCCTAAATCACAGTATGAACATTAATCCCTAGTGTTAACAACAGGTTTGACAGTGTTGCTAAGCAATGCTGTTTTAGCAGGGAGCGGGCGGGACGTTACCTTCAGCAGCCTCACTCCTGATTGCCGCCCCCCCCACTCACCACTGCCCTTGTTGACCCTCTGTATCTTCAGACTCTGTCCGCTCTTGCTCTTGGCTGGTCCGAGGGGAAGTTTCACTGTCACCTCTTCTCCATTTAGTTTCACTTTCACTTCACTCTTTTTCTTCTCCAAAGCCTGTTCTAGCTCTAAACTCGTTGTCGCGTCGAAGCTCTCGAAGTCCTTCCCGGGGATGGCATACTGCCACTGCACCACTGCACTCAGCAGCGCCGCCTTCAGGTGCATTTCTTCCTCCTGTCGCACTGCCTTAAGCATCTCGTGCACCAGTGTGCTGGCGCTGGTCACATCCTTGGCCAGCCCCTCAATGTGGATGCTCCCCTCTTGGTTCCTCCCCTCAACCCTGACCCCCACCTCCATGCTCCTCTGCAGCTCCTCCAGACGCTTCAGCTGATTCTGCGAGAAGCCACCATATCACATTTTAGACTTAGAGGGATAGTTCGGGATCTTTGACATGAATCTGTATGACATCCCCATCAGCAGTGTCGTGCATCAACACTGATTTACCTCCCGACAGCGTCCGGTGAGCCGAGTTCTTCCCCAGTTTCAGTGCTGATGAAAGTGTCCGGCAAGTTGGCTGGAGTCATGAAAATTAAGCGTTTTTCTTCTCAAACAATATGTGTTTAAAAGAGTGATACATTTGCACCACAAAACGTGAACAGAAAAAAGTCAGACCTCATAATCACTTGGTACTCTTTTCTCTACGGTCATATAACTGTGCGCTGCCGCCAGTCTATACCGCCAGGCAGTTCGGCAGTGTTTACGTGCTCAGACTGTTGGCTGGTGCAACACGAAAGAGTTAACGTGAGAGCTACAGCCATAAGTATATAAGCTTGTATAAGCTATAGAAGAATATATATCAAAAATGGTGCAGACTAGTGATTATCCAGGATGGAACAACAAAAATCCAGCTTCAGCTTGTCCCATTCTGTCCCTCCACTCTCTGCCCGTTGTCACTCCATCGTCAGTGTCGTAGTCACACAGGTTGTCGTTACTTTCCGAGCAGGAAACAGTGAAACAGGCGCGGCTTCACCTGGAGGCAGCGCGGAGTGATACGACCGGAGAGAAAATAGTACCAAGAGATTATGAGGTCTGACTTTTTTTGAGTTCAGGATTCGTGATGCCAATGTATCACTCTTTTGAACACATATTGTTTTGAGAAGAAAAACACAATTTTTGTGACCACAGCCAACTTACCGGACACTTTCATCAGCACCAAAACCGGGGATGAACTCGGCTCAGTGGACGTTGGTAAGTCAGTGACACTGCTGACGGGGACGTACAGATTCATGCCAAAAATCACAAACTATCCCTGTAAAAAGGCGTTATTACACTTCTAACTTTAACACAGAACATGTTTAGATCACATTTCAGACATTACACTTCTAACTGCTAAAACATCAGATCACCATGTTTCCTTTTATTGTTTTGAAAATGCAGATTACAACATATTAACATGTTTTATAAATTTCACTTTTGCTCCCTAAGTCACTCCCCCTTCAAAGTGACATCACAACACAATCAGTGTGCTAATGAAACTACTGCACAGAGCAACAAGGTGTAGTGTATTGTAATGTATTGTTTTGTATCATGTTTTGTAAACTTGAGTGGTGTCGGATTGTAGGTGGAGCCTTGTACAGACTCTTACAGCTAACTGTAAGGGTTTGAATAGGGCCCGGGAGAGATCGCTAAAATACTCAAACATGCTTGGATGGAATCTAAAACATTTTCAGGCAGGTTTTGATGAGGCGATAACATTATAACATTTCCCTTTTACAGTCCTATTGTGACTTGATTAATCCTGATTATAAATGACTGTCATACCTTGGAGAGGCTGAGGATGGTCTCATCTTTGATGCTGATGCTGTGGAGACTTTTGGACAGGAGAGAGTCAATCTTCTGTTTGGCTGAGTTGATTTTAGCCACAGACTCTCCACAGATGTGGAAGCAGATGATGGTGGGCTTCAGAGCTTCTATCATAAAGTCTGAGCTCTTCTGGGTCTTCTCCGGTGACGAGGTGACAAAGAACGCTGAGAACAAAGACAGGGGTCAGAAAACTAATCAGTATCTGGTGTGCCACCATTTGCCTCATGCAGTGCAGCACATCTCCTTCACATAGAGTTGATCAGGTTGTAGATTGTGGCCTGTGGAATGTTGGTCCACTCCTCTTCGCTGTGCGAAGTTCCTGGATATTGGCAGGAACTGGAACACACTGTCATATACACCGATCCAGTCAGGCAACAGCCCTGGTGGACCTTCCTGCAGTCAGCATGCCAACTGCACGCTCCTTCAAAACTTGCGACATCTGTGGCATTGTGCTGTGTGATAAAACTGCACATTTCAGAGTGTCCTTTTCTTGTGGCCAGCCTCTATTATTTATGGAGCGCATGGGTAACGAAGGCTTGTGGGTGGAGCTTTGTACAGGCTTGTACTAATAATTGTAAGGAAGTTTGCATAGAGCCCAGGAGAGATTGCTAGATTACTCAAACCTCCATGGATGACATCTAAACCCTTGAGGCAGAGTGCAATGAGTAGTCTAACCTGTCATATGTTCTTAAAAATAATGGGACTTACATTTGATCTTGGAGGCCAGGTTTCCCAGCATGCCACTCTCCTTGGTCTTGTCCGTGTGCTTGTGTGTGTGCGTGTGATCCGAGGCGGAGCGTTGCTGCAGACTGTCCTGGAAGTCTGAGAGCATCTGCGCCTGGAAGATCACCATCCTCACAGTCTTCAGACAAGAGTTTGGGTTTTTACTCAGAACCTCCACCACCGCGTCCAACATGGCGTCTGCCACTTTCCGCGCTGCCACGTTCCCCTGACCTGCAGTCCCAACACCAGACAGATGTGTCAGATGCCCTCCCCTCCTCCTGTACCCCAGTGTGTCCTCTTACATCTCTGTGTGTCAGATGCCCTCCCCTCCTCCTGTACCCCAGTGTGTCCTCCTACATCTGTGTGTGTCAGATGCCCTCCCCTCCTCCTGTACCCCAGTGTGTCCTCTTACATCTCTGTGTGTCAGATGCCCTCCCCTCCTCCTGTACCCCAGTGTGTCCTCCTACATCTGTGTGTGTCAGATGCCCTCCCCTCCTCCTGTACCCCAGTGTGTCCTCCTACATCTGTGTGTGTCAGATGCCCTCCCCTCCTCCTGTACCCCAGTGTGTCCTCTTACATCTCTGTGTGTCAGATGCCCTCCCCTCCTCCTGTACCCCAGTGTGTCCTCTTACATCTCTGTGTGTGTCAGATGCCCTCCCCTCCTCCTGTACCCCAGTGTGTCCTCCTACATCTGTGTGTCAGATGCCCTCCCCTCCTCCTGTACCCCAGTGTGTCCTCCTACATCTCTGTGTGTGTCAGATGCCCTCCCCTCCTCCTGTACCCCAGTGTGTCCTCCTACATCTCTGTGTGTCAGATGCCCTCCCCTCCTCCTGTACCCCAGTGTGTCCTCCTACATCTGTGTGTGTCAGATGCCCTCCCCTCCTCCTGTACCCCAGTGTGTCCTCTTACATCTGTGTGTGTCAGATGCCCTCCCCTCCTCCTGTACCCCAGTGTGTCCTCTTACATCTGTGTGTGTCAGATGCCCTCCCCTCCTCCTGTACCCCAGTGTGTCCTCTTACATCTGTGTGTGTCAGATGCCCTCCCCTCCTCCTGTACCCCAGTGTGTCCTCCTACATCTCTGTGTGTCAGATGCCCTCCCCTCCTCCTGTACCCCAGTGTGTCCTCCTACATCTCTGTGTGTCAGATGCCCTCCCCTCCTCCTGTACCCCAGTGTGTCCTCCTACATCTCTGTGTGTCAGATGCCCTCCCCTCCTCCTGTACCCCAGTGTGTCCTCCTACATCTCTGTGTGTCAGATGCCCTCCCCTCCTCCTGTACCCCAGTGT
The DNA here is from genome assembly GCA_034769755.1 of Odontamblyopus lacepedii. NCBI lineage: Eukaryota > Metazoa > Chordata > Actinopteri > Gobiiformes > Gobiidae > Odontamblyopus > Odontamblyopus lacepedii. The sequence continues at coordinate 279,152 of CM068356.1, read as the reverse complement.
GTCCTCCTACATCTCTGTGTGTCAGATGCCCTCCCCTCATCCTGTACCCCAGTGTGTCCTCCTACATCTCTGTGTGTCAGATGCCCTCCCCTCCTCCTGTACCCCAGTGTGTCCTCCTACATCTCTGTGTGTCAGATGCCCTCCCCTTGTCCTGTAGTGTGTCAGATGCCCTCCCCTTGTCCTGTAGTGTGTCAGATGCCCTCCCCTTGTCCTGTAGTGTGTCAGATGCCCTCCCCTTGTCCTGTAGTGTGTCAGATGCCCTCCCCTTGTCCTGTAGTGTGTCAGATGCCCTCCCCTTGTCCTGTAATGTGTCAGATGCATTCCTACCTGTTCCGATGGCGGGGAAGGCGACAGAGGTGAAAGAATGCTGGATGCAGGTGAGCAGAGCGGTTTGTACGGTGGTGATGATCTTGGTGGGGTCAGTCTGTCCCACCAGGTGCAGGATCTTCTTACATTTGAGGTTCCCCGGCTGCGTCAGGATCCAACCATTGTTTGGCTGAGCTCCTAGTACAGGATGGACCATTAAACAATAAATCAGACCCGCTGTGCTTGCATGTGCTCTGTACCTAAACAATCTGAAATGAACTTTATCACAATGAACAAAAAAAAGTATAATTCCTCCTGACACTCCAGTGATTCATAGACTTTTGAATCGCCCTGAATTTGGACTGGCCAGAACCTACCACACCAGACAAGACCCAAGGTGTAGGCTGTGCAAAGAAGTGCCTGAGACAGTCCAGCACATAACTGCAGGGTGTAAGATGCTGCAGGGAAAGCGTACATGGAGCGACATAACCAAGTAGCGGCATAGTGTACAGAAACATCTGTGCAGAGGACGGGCTGGAAACCCCAGGATCAAGGTGGGAAACACCTCCAAAGGTTGTGGAGAATGAGCCAAGATCCTGTGGGACTTCCAAATACATATATATATATATGTGTGTGTGTGTGTGTATATATATATATATATATATTTTATATATATATATATATATATATATATATATATATATATATATATAAAATATATATATATATATATATATATATATATATATATATATATATATATATTTTATATATATATATATATATATATATATATATATATATATATATATATATATATATATATATATATATATATATATATATATATATATATTTATATAACATATATATAACACACAGTCTACCCTCCCTAACCTTACCATACTGTCTGTCTTTGTGACTGTGCTGATGTGTATTTCTGTATTTGTTATTATTACTAATAATAAAACATACTACAAACATATGAGTATATTTATATATGTGGAGAATGACTGAGCCAAGATCCTGACACGACTGTATTCATCTGTGGGAACTAGAATCGCACCAAACTGTGGGTCAGTGGATCTGACTGCTCACCAATGATGTTTTATGATTCAAACCAGCAGCCTTCAGAGCAGTGGCTCTGAGCTACTGTCTGTCTGTATCTCCAAAGCTCAAAATGCTCTGTTCTACCTTGTAATGTCATGTAGTAGTAGTTTTCAAGTTAACAGTTCATTTTACTTTTAGTTTAGTAGAGATGGGAAATTCCAAGGCACAAATAATCCAGATGGTTATAGTATAAGTGTATGGAATTTAAAAACTAGTAAAATAGTGGAACACTTCCTGTTTTACCACATGACATTAAAAGATGGAACAGTGTTTTCTGTTTGAGAGAAGAACTTAACCTAAATCTGCAGGGTGTGCAGAAACCCTCATTTGTCCAGGTAGACATGGCACATGTTTAACACACAAACCCTAAATATGCAGGTTTGTGTGTTAAACATGTGTGAATGAAACAAAACACAACTCCATGTTTGTTTGTGATGATGAAACTACATTACAGGAGGCTGAAAAAAGTGTAGTATGTAGTGTAGTAAGTCTCTCACCCAGGCTAGCACACTCGCTCTCCACAGCAGGTCCGGCTGCCTGCAGGATGGCCTTGGATACTCCTGCTCCACACACAGAACAGAATAAAGATATATTTATCATTTCATCATTACAGGTGCTGTACCTGATTTTTACATTCTTCAAAAGGTGAAAACTGAACTCATTCATTGTGAACAGTTTGCACTGGTCCAAAGTTATTCCTCACTTACTTTAAGCATTCTGAGCAGAGTTTGTTTACCTGATTTGAGGGAGAAGTTCTCATTGGATGAGTTGACAATGACATCGGTGCTTTCTTTGGTGATGTCACCGGTGACCACCTGCACCGAGACTCCGCCCATTTTTGCCTCATGCATCGAAGCCGAAGACACAACCTTAGAGAAGGGCCCTAGAAGAAGAACTTATTACCCCTGTGGATCATTATGTTATAATTTGAACATTTTAAAACTGATCATCACATCACTGTTTGCTGATGTGTTAGAAAACTGTGGTGCCCAGTGCTCACACTAGAGCAGAGCATTTTTTATTTCAAAATAAGTGATTAAAAATAACTCAAACATGCACAAATCACCCCAAATGAACCTCCAGAGCTCTGAAAAGTCCAATTTGCAGAATAGGTCTGATTTAATGAGCAGTGTGTACCTCCAGAGGACACTGCTGCAGCTGTAGAAGAGCCTCCTGCTTTTGGAAACTTCTTTTGAAACTCATCACTGAAAACCTGAGGAACAGACAGGATAACCACTCAGCCACAATAATACAGTGAGCATATGCATAACCCACAACCTCCGCAGTGAGAAGGACACAGGACTGACTCTCACCCTCGGCCTGTCACAAGACTTATCGTTCAGTATGAACGCTGGAACAATACTTTTCATGTGTACAACTTTTTTGAACTAGTAGGGTAAGATTTTAGCTGTAGAGGGGGGAATAAATAACTTCTGTGGCTAATTATTGGATGATTCTGTTATTTGTTGCAGCTCAGGCCTTTTGATGATACTGTATATCTGGTTTATCCTGCTTTGTGTTGGTGGCATAAAGTAGTTTCAATATTATTCTCTGTAGCACTAGCAATATACGGTGCTCTTAAATGTCTTATGGTACCAGGCCTTTCTCACCCGTATGGTGTCTGTGTCTGTTGGGTACAGCACCACATGGACCTTCTTGAGGGCCTTGGGCTTCTTGCTGCTGATCTCCAGGACTCTCTCCATGAGCAGAGAGAAGACCAGAGGTTTGGAGAAGCCCAGATTTCCAGTTCCCATCGCGGAGAAGGAGATGGAGGACATCCCCATGTCCTCTGCTCTGGACAGACAGGCTCCTAAGAGGTCACTCAGCTGCTGTAGGACAAACACCAGGCTTACACATGGTTCATTTAAAGTCTCTGTACCTGACTTTTACTGTCTTCAAAATGTGAAAAACAGAACTAATTCATTTTAAACAGTTTGCAGTAATTTCTCACCTACCTTATGCTTTCAACAACAACTAGCATGTTAACAGTGCACTTCCTGATTCTTTGACAATAAATCTCTTTATATTTAGATGCCAACAGTACACATATCTTCTAGCATGTTTTTGATGAGGGGACAATGTTATAACATGGTTGAAAGCTTCAAAAAGTCCACTTTGCATAATACCCCTTTAATCTGTCTTTATTTAAATACACGAGTCCTAGTCCTTTTTTCTACATAAATAGTAGTTTTGCATGAGCTTCCCCTGCAGGTGTAGTCTTGTGAGTGCACTTTAGGTCAGATACACATCCATACATAATAGTTTTGAGAGCTTTGGCACGCCCCCTTTTTAGTTGACCAATTGATTCTGCAAAGCTGTCTCCCCACCTCACCTTCTGCTCATTGCCTTGTCCCTTGTTGTAGTGAGGAGCCACAGCGTGAAAGACCTTCTGGCAGCTCAGGTTTCCACCCTCAGTGACAATCAGGTCCCCCACAGCCACCTGGTTCTGTCCGGTCTGGTTCTGTTGGGTCTGAACCATAGTCTGAACCATGGTCTGGAGGGAGGGACCGGCAGCAGACAGGAGGGCATTGGAGACCGCCCCCCGGGATAAAACCAAATCCGGTGCTAGTGTGTTCACGATAACATCTGTCTGAGGAGGGAAGAGAGAAAGAGTGAACCAGGCCATAAACAGGATTACACCAGGTCTAAATCAGGATAAAACTAAAGCAGTACTAAAACTTGTTTAGAGCAGGACTAAACCAGGACTAAATCAATACTAAAGCAGGACTAAGGGTGTGTTCACAGCTGGTTTGGTCCTGTTTTTGGTCCAGTTTAAGACATATGTAGACTTAGTTTTGATCCTGTTCTAGTTTTGTTTAATCCTGGTCTAGTCCAGGTTTAGTTCCAGGTCCAGGTTCCCATTTTAATCACAAGTCTGATGTGGTGAATGAACACACCCTAAAACAGGACTGTACCAAGACTAAACCAGGATTATGTAACTAGGCCTAAACTAGGACTAAACCAGGACTAAAGCAGGACGAACTAAAACAGGAGTAATGCAAGACTAAACAAGAGCTTTTACTTGTTTAATACAGATTCTAAACATGAGTATTTACCATAGATTTCTCCAGGTTGCCTTTAAGGATGCAGATCTCCACTCCCTCTTTGGTCAGCTCTTTGCCCACACAGTTCTGATCAACCATCAGTGGAGCTGACACTGATGAAGCTGATGCTAACGGAGCTGAAACTGCTTTAGGAGAAGCAGGAATGGCAGCCATTTTGTGACTCACACCTCCTCCAAACTCCATCTTCACTGCGTCCTCCATCGCTCTCACTGCAGTGTCGTCATTGTTCACAAAATGGATGCTTGTCAGGCAGCCGTCGTCGTATCTCTCCTCGCAGTGCTCTTTGACGGCTTTCACAATGGTCTGGGCACACTGTTTTAGCGGAAAGTTGCGGTTTCGGCTAATCGCTGGTATGGCAATAGAGCTGCACTGGTATTGCTCTGCTAGCTCCAGGCTCCTCTTCACCACTTTCTTCAGCTGTGCATGGGATTTCGCTCCGTTTTGCCTGTCGTACTGAGGCCCGATTGCATGGATAATGTTTTGGCACTGCAGATTTCCACCTGCCTCAGTCACTTTGCACTCTCCCGGTTTGAGCTTCCCTTGTGTTAATATTATTTTATCACATTCCACTTGTAGCTGTCGGCCTGCTGCTTTTAACAGCGCAGCAGACAGGCCCTGGGTGAGCTGTAAGTCTTCCACTGTCGCATTAACGATAGCGTGCACTGGGTAGCTGCACATGTCTGCGTTAGAAACTACAATCTCCACTCCATCGGGTGTTTTGATCTCGTAAACCGACTTTGGTGAAAGACTAGCTAAAGATGTATTTTGTTTAGCATCAGTGGCGTCTACTATCTTCACCAAACAGCCTGTCTTATCTGCAATAATTGACTGGTAATTCTCATCTTTGTCCTCAAATATCTTCCTAGCCCCATGTTTAGCAACAGTTAGCGATTCAAAGGTGACAGAAGCAACCAAATTCTTGACTAAACCTGAGCACTCTTGGACACTTGCTCTCGCACCGCTCAGAGAAATGCCGTCCTTTGTAAAAGAAATCTGCACTTTATCTTTCATTGCATCTATCTTTGGCTTTGAGAACTGTTGGAGGTATTCTAGTTTGGCAATAGGGTTAATGACAATACTATCTTGAATATGAGCATTTTGTTTTAAGAAATTGTCAAGTTCTAGGCTAACCTTCATCACATTTTCTTTGAACCCAGACACTACAGCTTGGTCTTCCTCTTTCCTAATCTGAACTTTCTTGGTTCCTTTATTTTCATATTTCTCGAGTTTGTCCACCAGTGACTGCCATTCAGTTGTCTGTAGCACGTTACTATCCTCAGCTTTGACATATGTCGAAACAAGCACTGATTTAACATACGCCTCTGCATCTGTCACATCTTTCCGCGTACATGCCAAAAGCTTGATTCGATTTCCGGAGATGTCCAAAACTGCATGCTTCTGGGTCAGCAGTGCGTTCTTCAGCTCCTCCTGTTCACCTGATTTTAAAAACTCTAGCACATAACTGTCTACTTCTAAATTTTGGCTTTCGAGCTCTGACTTTTCTTTATAAATTTCACCCTTTGTGGCGGCGATCTCTTCTATTAGCCCGGTAACTTTTGGAAATGGTCCGCTCATGTCGAATTTGATCTCTGGATAGATGGTTTGGAGCTTCTGTAGGAGGCCATCTTGGGAAAGTAGCTTGAAGATGTTCACTGGGACGTCAATCTGCTCTGTGACCTGTGTCTTGTCTCTGCGCATCCGTTTTATGAGCGAGTTAATAGAGTCGCAGAGCTGTTCTTGGAGTTTCAAGATGTCCGATTTGAGTCCCACGACTTTTAGTATGCCGTTGGTCTCGTCTGGGACCATCAGGACCTGGTTTTGGTTTTTCAGAAGAGCTGAGATCTTGTCCAGACTTTGCCTCCACAAATCAGGATGAGGCTTCAACTTATAGACGTCAAACTGAGACATGAATTGGGACAGAACCGACCTGGAGAGAAGAGAACGTGTCACAGTCTATAATAATGCCAATACCATGCACTATTTTTACAGGGGTTCTATTACAGTGGTAAATCAAGAATTCCTACCTGTAGTTTGTTGTAATTCCAATGTAATTTAGAGAAGTACCTTTAATATTTACTTCTTTGTCTTTGCTGAATGTGTTCTGTGCTAACTGCTAAGGAGCTACTTTTAGCATAACAGTGAGTGTTTTCTTACTTCTACCACAGCCACACCAATATGGACATTCTATACCTCATTCAGTTACTAAAATTGTGTGTCAATTACAAAAAGTCCCAGTGCACGCACAAGGAAATAATTGCCCGCATGTAGCCACATTAACCTGCTACTGTAAACACAGCACTGCGCTGATATCCTGTGAACGATAAAAACCTTTTTCATGCTACAGTCACATGTGATTAAGGCCTGTCAGAACCACACACTTTTACAAACTGCAGAGTTTGGAACCCATCTCCAGGATTTATGATGGCCGGGCTTGACAGACGGATTAACCACTCAGACAAAAACATAGACCATTTGTGTCTAAACAGATGAGTAAAAAAATATGAATATGAATATGAGGTAAAAGAATATGTCTGACGCTGTGTGGTCCATTACTCTCCTGTGTTCAGATATCTGATGTATCTCTGTTGTGGCTGATTTTTGCCAAAGACCTTCAAACTGAGGTCAAGTTGTAGTTTGAATGTAATATTGAGTTGACAAATGCAAATAATACAATTAAAAGGGGAAAAAAGTAAAAGAACCAGTGCTGGTTTTAATTGTTCTAGTGAGGTTTGAACACTAAAGCTGCTGCATCATTTCATAAAAGTCAGAAAAATCAGACAAAACTCAAACTATGACAAAACCTCTGCTAAAAATGATAAAAACGATGAATGACCACAACATACAACAGTTGTCTCCAGTCTGACCCGCATAACTTCACATTACACCTCCAGAGCTTTACCTTACGGTCTCAGTCCAGTTCCCAATCACCTGCTCCTCCTGCTGCAGCAGCTGAGGGGCTGGACTCAGGCTCACAGAGTCTTGGTTGAGTTCTGGCTGGCACCAGTGGGTCTGCAGCTGTGAGTGGAGGCTCTGAAGGAGTGAGGGTCTGCTGGAGAAGAACTGGAGGAGAGTCGGATCTGTGGACTGGCACAAAGGAGCAGGCAGCCGGAGGGGGGGTCTGTCTGCACCGTACAAAGCCCGGCCCAAGCTCTGATAAAACGGATAAAACTTCAACTGCTTCTTACGGAGCTGGTGACGCTTCTGCAGCAGCTGGAGCACATCTGAGACAAGAAAGAAACACAAGAAAAGTCAGACTACAGACAGTAGTGGACTAAGGAAGTTTGATGTCACCCACAGTGTCCAAATGAAGCTCATCAAGTCTGCAGTTATATATAGTTCTGTATTTGGAATTCCAACCACAAGTATCATAGCAACCAAAGAAGAAATCCAGGTTGAAAGTAGTGTCGCTGGTTTAGCAGGGAGCTGTCCATCAAACCTGTTGCTAACACTAGCAGAAGCGACCTTGGGGAAAGAAGGTGCCTAATTGGTCTGTTATTAGCATTCACATCTTGATAAATGGACAAAATTGTGAAATAAAAAAATAATAATTTGTAGAGCGGGTTAATCTGAATATTTTAATCTTAATATTTTAAGTCTGACAGCAGCAATTACAGAGAGAGGGGCCACGCTTTTTCAGTAGAATGTGAAATGGTGACTGTTGACAGAACCGAAGCCCACCCATGCTCACTTCCATATACTCTGCTGCCATTGGAGGGCAGTAGAGGACTATAACCATGTGCATACAGTCTACATACCGGTGTAGTTGTTGAACATGAGCACCATGCGTCGCTGCTCCTCTTGAACCTGTACCGTCTCTAACTCTGCACCCTCCTTCTCAAAGTACAGCCTCAGCAGCTCCTCATCCACTGTGTCCTCCAGAAGAACCTGCCTGGTCTGCTCCAGAGCTCTCACCTCCAACAACTTGGACTTAAAGGTTCTGTTCTGAGGGCAGCGTGCCACAAACTCGCTGCATTCTGGAATTATTATCAAATATTAGAATTCAACTGCATTTTACAAACAAATACATAATAACTTCTTAATAAATAATAAGAAATAAAATAAGAATTATTGATACTTTGCAGCTGATGTCATCAACATTCATTGGGGGTGTGATGCTATCTGAAGGTACAATTCTCTCTGAAGCTCTGTTACTCAAATTATTTTAGCTTTAATCTGAGGTTTGTTTCAACACAATCTAACCAAAAAGAGGGCTGATTTATTTGGAACTACAGTAGATGATTTATGCTTTAGCCATTTTCAACTCCTTCACTGGTATTGGTTGATCATATATATGAGATCATATATCGGTACCAGATCTGGAGACCTATTTAGCATGTTTGAGATCATGATGTGACCTATCGTGCTTGTTTTGGGTTCTTAATGTGAAGCCACCACGCTGCATTTTTACTTTCACTTAATACAACTCTAATTAACCTACACTGGAAGTTTCTGTATATTTTGGATTTGATTCAAAGTCTTATTTTAATGCATTTTTATCATAGGTTATATTTACCGTTATTATTCATTGTTTTATGTTATCAGATATGATTTAGTTTGTCTCATTTTTCATTCTGTCCTTTGACAATACCAGACTTTGTGAATCATTTATGTTTTGTCCTTCCATTTATAATAACTTTACATTTTAAATCAGATGCTATGTCCAATGTTATGACAGTTACTCTTGAAGTAACTTGAGCACTTTCTTGGACCACTACTCTGAAGTGACATTACTCTTACTTGAATATAATTTTTGGCTACTCTACTCACCATTGCTACTACATCTACTGCATTACTAATACTGTACAGTAATACAGTGCAGTACCTTGTGGGGTCTTGAAGCTGACCGCAGTAGATTTTAAAGCCGGGATCATCTCCACTGTGACTCCCTCTTGAGTTGCAGACGCTGCTCCCTTCATGATGTTCTCCACCAACATCTCCACAAACTCCTGGGTCATATCTAGAGGAACATTACCCAGGAGGCAGACTGTGGGGAGGGACAGGTCTGAGGGAGGGCCCATGAGAGGATCACTGGAGCTGGGCACAGAGGCCGGCATCTCTGCATCACCCCCACCTGGAGCTCTGCGCGTGTGGACCACTGTGGAAGGAGGGGCTGGAGAAGACAACTCAGGTTTAGAGCCATGTCAGAGGAGCAGAGCCACAGGAGCAGGCTGGAGTTTTGCTGACAAACCTGTTCTTAGTCGAGTGTGTTACATAAACTCATTTGTGAAACAGAAAGTAGAGCACTCACTTTTATTGTCGTTCTTATCAGCGGGAGATTCCTGTAAAGACACACCACAGTCCAGAGTCAGACTATTAAACAGGAACTCACTGAGAAATAAAATAAATTAAAATGAGGTTTATAACAGTTACTGAGGTTTGGGAAATGGGAAAATTGTGGCTCATGTCTCAGGATTAGAATATTAATATAAAGTCTGTTATTGCTCTCTAAGATTATATCACCATTACATTTACACTGATGACTGCTTCAGCGAGCCCGACGGTGATTTGGATATTGTCTGTACCGCATTATTTTGCATACTACAAATAGTATTAAATGGTAAGTATGATCATTGTTGAACCTTCTCATTCTTTGTTTCGGCTCCACAAACTTGTCCTATTAATCTTATTGTTTAAAGTCCTTTCGGCTGAAACACTCAGGTCTTTGGGATTGAATAATGGCACCACTTTCCGAAGTGATTTGACTTTTTCTGACAGAGAAGTTTTTGTTTCATGTGGATAGGCCCAGGAATTACAGAGATATGAACCATAAATCAGATCAACAAATCTGTAATCTGACAGTTCCACAGCAGACTCCACCTGAGAATGTGGACCTCAGCTCAGGTTAAACTAGAGGACTCAACACTGTGCTGATGTCTCATGGCCGCAACCTATTGATACATCCCGCTGGGGGGGTTCTCCGTGTATGTCTGTGGTGGAATGTTCAGCAGTTACCATAGGGACACAATGCACACATTAGCAATAACTATCAGAAAGTGTTTCAGATTCTCTGAAAACCAAGAAAAAATACAAAGTTAATTTAAACAGCACATGTTCATGGACAACATTAAAACTGTTCATGCTAATGCTAACTAGCTTGTGACTGTAATGTTATTTGAGAGGGATTTGTTTAACAGCACAAATCAGCTCACCTGCCGTTCTAACTAAGTCTAAGTTGTTTCTGGTCAGGTGGTGTTAAAATAAAGTCAAGATTGAAGCCTAACTAGAGTAACAGAGCTTCAGACAGAAAAGTGCCTATATAAAGTTATGAGTTGTGCAGAGGTCGATGACCTGTTTCTGAGGCGTGAGGCGCACAGTGAGGTGGAGCTCTCCTTGTTCCAGGTGGAGCAGGTGGGACTGTTTCTCCAGAACGTTCCTCTGATCTGTGCAAAACAGAACAAAACACCATTAAAACCATTTAGTCTCAAATATAAAACCACTGTCACTACAGTGAAGCATACAGACAGGCCTGTCCCGGTGAGCACTATATAACAATAACACTATATAACAATAACACTATATAACAATAACACTATATAACAATCCTGTTTAGTGTTCTTTGTGCTAAAGGAAATATTTTGAGTTATTTTGGGGCAATACAATAAGATTTGAGCTGTAGAGGGCTGAAGTGTGAACTGCTATAACACTGAAGTACATTCTACTATTTATTTCCCCTCCCACATTATAGTAGATTTAGAACAGATTTTGTGGTTTAATCCTGCACTAGGGTTCTTGTTCTCGTGTTATGGCATAGATTAGTTTCTATATTAACACTTAGCCACTTGTGGTCACACCGGCTCGTCAAAGCCTGATCCCGTCAGATCTCAGAAGCTCAGCAGGGCCTGGTTAGTACTTGGATGGGAGACCACAAGGAATTCCAGGTGCCACAGTGGGGCCAGTGGCAAAAACTGTCGTAGTGTCCTTAGGCAAGACACATCACCCACATTGCCTAGTATGAAAGTGGTGTGAGTGGTGGTGGTCGGAGGGGCCGATGGTGCAGATTGGCAGCCTCGCTTCCGTCAGTCTGCCCCAGGGCAGCTGTGGCTACAATAGTAGTTTACACCACCGGGTCTGGAGTGAATGAATAATGCTCTGTAAAAAGTCTTTGAGTGTCCAGAAAAGCGCTGTATAAAACTGATGCATTATTATTATTATTATTATTAGCATGCCCCAAGTGTAATATATGTCCTTTTTATCTTTTATCTTATTGCATTTATCTTATTTTATTTTTGAAACTTGATTCTAACTACTTGGTCGGTTGCGTCTGTAACAAAGAAAATTTCCCCTCGGGGATGAATAAAAGTAATTCTGATTCTGATTCTGAACTGTTTAGTAATTAAAGAAGCACTGTGTAACTTTTCAGATGGGAAGCTTGTTTCCATGGAGAAGTGATTCCATTACACCTACTTGAGTATCAATTCAATTCAAATTCAAATAACTTTATTTATCCGTTAGGAACTTCGTTTGCAGACAGAGCACCAGCACAAGTGAGGACTCCACACAAACATTAATAAAAAGCACATTCACATCACACATCAAGCACACATCAAATGCATAATAATAAATAGATCAATAAAAGAATACATCCATAACAGCACCTCTCACTTCCCCAATGCAAATTAGCAAATTAGTATGAGTATGAGTATATACAGTATATTAGTATGGTGTAACAATACTCTTATTTGAGTAATATATTATACAGTGTAACAGTGCTCCTTGAGTAAAAGTTAATTTTACTCTTCTCACTGTGAATGACAAAAGCTTTAGATAAGATAAGATCAGATAAGTCAGGACTTTATTGATCTCACAGTGGAGGAATTCAACAGTCACAGTAGCTCCAGGACAGATTAGTGCAAAAGAGGGGGAAAAGTGTGATGCAATCAAGATAAACAATAAAAATAGAAATAATAATAAAAATAATAATATAGTACCAATATGAAATGATTTGAACATTAGTGTTTCTTGCAGCTCTCCTTCAGATATTTAGTTTGTCTCATTTTTGTGTTTGTCCTTTGAAAACACCAGATTTTGTGCATGATTTAATGTTTTGTTCTTCAAATTACTTTCACTTCAAATTATAAATCAGATGTTACGTCGAAACAGTTACTCTCTAAGTTAGAGTAGTGTAACTTGAGTTATTTCTTGGCCCACTACGTTTTACTGCATGAGTAATGTTATTGTGAAGTAACGTTACTCTTACTTAAGTATTTTTTGGCTCTGATCATTTCCTCATTGACATGTTATGACACCGGTTTTAGGACATGTTATGACACCGGTTTTAGGACATGTTATGACACCGGTTTTAGGTGGAGCGACACTCATCTGATGAGGAAGAGACTAGATTTAGGATTATTTCACGAAGAATTTCAGCTATAACAAAACTATAACACAATGAGTAACTTTAACATGAACCGTCACGTGACTCCACATGTTTGTTTGGAGGGAGTGCGAAATATTTTACAGATAGTACATTTACAGATTTTTAAACTTTCATATTCATAAGTTCTATGTCATTTCCCTCACATTTGGTCAAGTTGTCGTTATATTATTTTAGCGGAGTGAACAGCGGAGCTCTGAGGCGGTGCGTTTACCTTGTTCTGCCCGGAACCTGAGCACCGCTGTCCGGCTGCCGCTCTCATGCTCCACGGTGCAGTCTCCTCCGCGGGACAGCCTCTTGCTCTGGAAATATTTTATCAACTTATTCTTCAGTTTAGGAACTTGATTTTGTTCAAATTCCACGAGCAGCGCGTACTGGTATGGTTCTGCCATGGTGTCCGCCGCGCACTGACAACTTTCGGTTTTGTTTCTGTAGAAATGAGGCTGGGAGCGGGGAAACACGGAGAGGCGGTGACCGGGGACAGAGCACCGCGGAACGGGGGCGAATGAGCGCGGGGTGAACCTGATAAACAGCGCTGGCCCATAACACCCAAACCTGTCCGGCCACAACGCTTTCACTTTTGGCTTCACTCGGGACTTTCCAGCACCAAAATGGGTGAGTATTTCTGCTGGTTCTAATGTAGCTAGCTTATCCATTAGCCTCTTTTAGCATGTTTGTGACTTTACAAATGAAATGACAGCATTTGCACTAAACCTTCAGATGTTTTAGTGTTTACTGTCGTTTCCGATGAGGAGCGAGGTGCGTCATGTTCTGTGTTTAACGGACATCTTGGCGCACAACTTTCATTTGAGTCTATTTTTATGTCGTGTAATGATGACCTCTGAGCTGCTGTCATTATTTTAGTGCATCAAATTTAGCTGTCCGCCAGGTATGTTTTAGCTTCAGAATGACCTGCTTGTATTTCTTAGTAAATTGTATGGCAAAACGAAAACACCGTCCCGTAAAACTTATTTTGCTTCCTTGTCGCAACGGAAGGGCTGTTTGCCAGGACCCAGGGCATAAATAATGATGTGGCCCGAAAACATTACTGCGGTCATTTGTTTTTATTCTGTATTTAACTGAAATGCAGTTGAGGGTTGTGCAATACTTTACGTAGTTTAAAACTTCTTGGAGAAAGGATAAACGTATTTAAAGGGCCTTTATTTCGCTATATTTCCCGTTTCACAGTTTACTCGCAGCACATTTAAGATATTTCTTTCGTCAGGTGTCTCAAAATGGCGTCATCCGGGTGTTGTTACCTGTTGTTCGCGGTCACAAATACAGACTATAAAACATGGCTACATCCCGTCCAATACTGCATCAAAGAACTGCACTGGAAAATAACTCATAAAATCTATCCTACCAATTTACTTATATCCAAATCTGGTCAAATTTAGAAACACTTATACTACAAAAAATATCCACCAGAATTCATCTGGACTGTTCAAATATAATAACCAACTTTCACAAACAAAATAAAATTGAATATTGAATAAATCTATGTATTTTGATTAGAAAATTCATACATCTAAATTTTCAAATTCCAGACCCCGATTTAAAATATATATCCTAAACATTAAGAATTATCTTCAAATATTAAACAGTATTTCCAACAAATATAGCCGCAAGCAGCGATGATCGGCCCTCGCGTGCGCCTACGCCACACCCCGCAAACACCGTGCCCTGCAAATGACACATCGCGCCGTGCACCCCAGCAAACGCCATTCCCCACACTAACCCTAATAACTGTAAAACCAAACCAGACTTTTCATATGCTTTATAGTGTATTATATTCAGACTGAGATCACGCATTAGTGATTCAAATTTCCCAGGCCAACACATCCTCCTTCAGAAAAATTACATAGTGCACCTTTAAATGATTTTTGAGGAGTCTTTGCGCACTGGCTAACAGTGAAAAATTCCCCATGTCTGTAATGTTTTTGTTTTTTTTTTGCTCGTAGTCAAGCATAGAATTTAATTCCCAAATTTGGTACAAATCCGATAATGTTGGCATTTCATGATACTAGGGGGCGCTATAGTGTAATTTTTCATATGCTTTATAGTGTTTTATATTCAGGCCGAGATCAGCATCAGTGACTCAAATTTCAGCACAATCGGACTAAGTCTGTGCCAACGGGAACAAATCTTCACATTGAATATTGTCTAAATTTTGATTGAACTTTGCGACTTTGCTGCACGTAAACCGTGACAGTTTTCAAAAAATGGAGGTAACGTTTGAAGCCGCATTTCTCTAGATGATGAGATGTGTGATTTTCAGCCCTGTGGGTGAAACGCCTTCAGAGGAGTGCGTTCAAACGCAACATGAGCGAAAATGCAAACTCTGCATTTTGAAGATTTCAATTCAAGATGGCCGCCTTCTGCTTTGTCAGGGGGCGTGGCCATAATAATATTTTTTGTTTGTCTTCACGTGACAAATGCCTGTACTGAATTTCGTGGCTCTACGACAAAGTTGAACTGGGTCGGCTCCCATAGGAGTGGGCAGAGCCTAATATTCGAGGTGGTGTATTATCTCCATTTTTTGATCCTCACACATGAAACCTATATTTTCTTGAATGTCTCATCATTTCTGAACTTTTGGCAAAGTTTGGTCAGTTTTTGAACGTTTTTCAACGTGTTTGCGGGGTCATGTTTTATTTCAATCTGTAGGGGGCGCTAATGCACCAAATTAATTTTTTTCACATTCAGTCCCTTTAGGGCAGAGAGTTTAAGAACTGTGTCAAATTTCATTGAAATCAGTGTTTGTTTGAGCAAATAGGAGCAAATTGTAAATTCTTAAAGTTGTGTTCATTATTTGTGGCTTCACTGCTCAGAGACGTCAGACGGATTTGGGATGTGGATATTTTTTGATGTTCCGCCTCTGGAGATAATGTGGACCAAATCTGAGGCCGTTCGGGTGACGCCCGCGGAGGAGTGCGTTTCAGCTTCACAAACTTTAATCCAAGATGGCCGCCTTCTGGTGTGTCAGGGGGCGTGGCCATAATAATATATTTTACTTGTCTTGTCATGATCGACTTCTGTGTTTAATTTCATGATTCTAGGTGCAAATTTTCTGGGGGGTCATTCATATTCCCTAATGTATTTTTGTGTCATTAGGGGGCGCTGACGAGCCATTTTATTTATTTATTGAAAATGGAAATAGCCAAAAGTTAGAGAAGCGGAGTCTGTAACACGTGACCAAATTTTGTGAGTTTTCGTCATTGCTGGAGAAAGAGAAAAAAAGAAGAAGAAGAATATTCTGAGACGAGAACAATGTTCCGCTTTTTTTTGGCCGACAAACGATATATTTTCAGAAACCTCTGGTGCAGCTACGTCATGGCGAGGGTCCCTGGTCACTACGGGCGAGTCACGTCGCGTCATTTTAGTTCCCGCCCCCTATGAGCATCGCTATGTGATACTAATATGCCCTTCACCAGCCTCTGGCTCTCGGGCCTAAAGAATATTCTGATACGAGAACAATGTTCCACTTTTTTTTGGCCGACAAACTACCGTATTTTCCGGACTATAAGGCTCTACTTTTTTCCCAGGCTTTGAACCACGCGGCTTTTAGAACGGAGCGGCTAAAAGCCAGATTTTTCTTCCACCGCTAGGGGCGCTCTAACCGGAATTTCAAAAACAAGATAGACGGAAAATTAAGAAGAATACGCTACTTTTTATTTAGCAGATATAGCACGCACGACAAATTACTAACTGGTAATTATTTTCAAATCCTCACCCCTTCATGAAAAGCACACGAAGGAGTTTGTATGGTGCAAGTTTTAAGTTTAAGGCATCGATCTTTCGCTCCAGGAAGGAAAAGTTCCTGGTCACTACGGGCGAGTCACGTCGTGTCATTTTAGTTCCCGCCCCCTATGAGCATCGCTCTGCGATACTAATAGGCCCTTCACCAGCCTCTGGCGCTCGGGTCTAAAAAAAAAAGTTTGCATTCGCGGTGAAGGGGAGTACAGACGAAGCACCAGCACACAAAGGCACCACACAGAAAGCTGCTGTAAGGACTTTTACTACTAAGTAAAAGTACAGATACTTGCTCTCAGAAGTAGTGAAGTAAAAACTATACACTAAAATGTACTTAACTAAAGTACAGAGACCTAAAATGTATGTTTAAGCACAGTACATTACTACTTTTACTTTACTGGGTTTAACTCAAAGACACTGAGGGATGGGTCAAATGCATCTGTACCACATTCTTTGGAGCTAATGAGTTTTTAAATTGTTTTAATAGCACCACAATGAGCTCCAAAGAACACACACACATCTGTTTTTGTTTTTTTACAGACTGTGTTTGTAAGAAGTTTTATCAGATGTGTCCAGGCCTTTATCTACCAGTCAAATGCAGGTTTATCCTAGAGACAGTGAAGGATGTGTTATACACATTTCTTCATAGGGAGAAGAAAGTGTACACTAACCTTATCTTAACCTCATGAGACTTCAGGATTATAACAGCACTTCTCAAATTGTGGTATGTGGAGGTACACAGGGCCCTCTACAGTTTGAGCAATTGCTTTATTTATGTTTTGTCCTTCTTTGGGTTTATTATATTTAGACCTACGTTATTCATGGTTGAGGTCTATTTTAGACCTGTTTAAACACAGGTCAAAAATAGACTGCTCAAGAACACACACCGATTGCACTGTGATAGTACTGTGAAGGGGGAGTGATTTGACTCCTAGTGTTTAAACATGTTAATACATTGTTTTGGGCAGGGCCCTATGCTAACTTTTTTCTTTTCAGGAGCACGGGCCCCTAAGTTAAAGATTTTAGGAGAACAGAAAAAAAAATTGGGGCACAAGTAGGTTTTCATTTTGAACGTTTATTTCAGTGCAGAACTGAATTTTATACAAAAAAATAAATAAATAAAAGAACTATGACTGCACTTTTCCTGCATGATCTCAATGTTTTTATAAATATATCTCCATTTTATCTGATTAATATTCATTTAGACGACATAAACTGTACTGCACTTAAACACTCTGTGCTCCTTTTTGGACCCTCACCCACAGTTTGAGAACCTCTTCTTTAAGAGAGCTTCCACTGGCACTTTACTGAAAACTGCTTCATGTGAATAAAGTGGGTAGAATTTTTAAACCTGTATTTTCAAATTCCTGGAGTTACATTTTCTTACTGGTCTCACAGTGGTATTTAGCCTCTGCACATTTACTAAACCAAACGCACATTGTGACAAACTTCAGCCCACATATCGCCTGCTCTGTGCTGTAGCTCTGCTCTGTGCCGTAGCTCTGCTCTGTGCCGTAGCTCTGCTCTGTGCCGTAGCTCTGCTCTGTGCCGTAGCTCTGCTCTGTGCCGTAGCTCTACTCTGTGCGGACACTGACATAAAATTAGTTTTTGCTTCACGTTTCGTCCTGCTCTTCTAATCAGTGCTCATTGAGGAGGAGCCTCTGTGCGCTGTACGTGGGGAGGAGAGAGCGTGAAGAGGCGAAGGATGTTTAACCTGCCCTGTGATGCTGGTACACGAGGGTGGCGCTGTGGACAAGCCGCGCGCTGGCGGTGCATGTGGTGACGGGCCGCACAGTGTCTGCGGGCTCCAGCGCACAGGTCCCGCACACCGGTACAAGTTTAGTGCCGACAGCAGTGGCCACAATGAAACATGATCACACTCAGTATTCAGACCTTCAGTCTGTGACGAGGCCGAGACAAGACCAAGACAAGGCTCTCGCTTTAGCGGAGAAGGAAGTCCAGCGGCACAGGGGTGTCTACTGAGTGGGACAGGTGTGGGTCCTGCTGCAGTGCGCGCTCCTCGTTTAAGGGGGCGTGGGTGTGTTTTGAAGAGTTTGTATGAGTGATATCGGCGCACATGCAGAGCTCGTATGCGGTCGTCGCTCGGAGGTGTCGTGCCTGGTCACGGTTCGGTTGCGCTCGCGCTGGGCCTGCGTGTCGCGCTTTAGGGGCGATCCAGGCTTGGGCACGATTCTGAAGGCCTAGTGTGAGTTTGCCCCTAATGTTTGATACATGTAGAACGTTTAACTCGTCACATCACGTCTGTGCACAGCTCCTTATTGTGCTGCAGAAACACTCACACTGGTGCAACTGTTTTCTTTTCCTCGTTTGCACGCCGAAATATTTACTCGCAAATGCGAGTGAAATGGGCGCACTGTAGAGCCCTGGTTTTGGGCAAATATAACATTAGTAATTTGTCATGTAACATGGTGATCTATATGTGTTTGCAGTTACTACTTCATAGTAGTACCTAGGGGTGTGACGAGACACTCAGCTCACGAGACGAGACGAGACACGAGATTGGGTTCACGAGATCGAGACGAGACGAGATTTTAAGAAAACTAAATTACAAATTATATGAATGCCTGGACAACAGACTTTTATTTAACTGAGTTGCACATGGATTTTATAACTTTGTAAGCGTTAACTTTTAATAAACTTCTTCCTTTTAATGAACTTCTTAATGAGCTTCTTCCTCTACAAATTGAAACTAAAATAAAATGTTCAATTTGATCAATTTGTGTGGTGGCAAGTTCAGCTGTTTCTGCTTGGAAATTAACACCGCGGTAGCTGTTGAACTCCAATGAAAAAAAGCAGCCACACGTCTCACTCGCCCGAGCAAACGAGCGACGCGGGGAACACCAAGACCAGCTTGGGTTGCAAGATTTATAGTGTGCGCAAAACACTTTATGTGCGGCTTTAATCCTGCCTCGCGCACGGCCACGTCCATATTACGTGCATTGTCAGTAACAATAGCGATGTCGTGGTTGGGTTTTTTAAGATCCCAGTCAGTAACAGCTGTCTGTAAAACTTCAGCTATGTTTGCCCCCGTGTGGGACTCGAAAAGTGGGCGAGTCTGTAATACAACATTTTCCATTTTCCAGTCATTGTTGATTGTGTGGACTGTAATTGTGATGTAGCTTTGTGTACTCCTCGATGTCCACCCGTCCTGTCGTTATGGCGATGCTTACTGCGCCTTTCAGGATCTGCACTATCTTGCTCTTTGAATCTTCATAGAGTTTCGGGATCACTGTACGAGTAAAATGCGTGCGTGATGGGATGGTGTATTTGGGTTCTAGTGTGTGGAGGAGTCGCCGAAATCCTTCATTTTCTACCACAGAAAATGGCCTCATATCTGCTGCAATAAAAACACCTATGTCTCTTGTTATTGCTGTGGCTCTAGCGCTTGACTGTGGAAGTTGAGGTCCGAATGTGTTTGTCAGCGTTGTCTGGTTTGTTGGTGTTTTCTTCGCAGGCGCAGTTGTTGATTTGAGTGCTGAGCTGTGGTAGTGCTGTAAATGTCTCTGCATTGTGCTCGTATTAGCCGCGCTGTACGGCATTGTTTGCATACAGTGTCTGCATATTGTCCGTGTCTTATCAGTCACTCTCTTGCCATTTATCATTTCTGCCGGGAACCCAAAATGCTGCCAAACAAACGATTTGAAAGTGGCGGGGGCATCGTCAATAGTAATACCTGTGTTTTCCGTCATTCTGGCTGCTTGCTGGATAACTCTCGCGAGACAGAATTTTAACGCGAGCAATCTCGTCAAATTACATCTCGCGAGATCTCGTCACACGAGATCTCGTCACACCCCTAGTAGTACCTCGTCTTTAAGAGCCACTGCATTACAATATATTTCATATCTTGATTCTAATCTGCTTCTCTGTCCTCAGCCTCCTTTGCCTCCGGCCCCCACACTCTGGAAATCCCTTTGATTGGTCCATCCATGCACATCGCTCGCAGCTCTGCCCACATCCTTGTGGACCTGCTCCGGACCCGCTTTCACTGTGAGGCCCAGATCCTCGGTGTAGACCTGGACTTAGGTCCAGGGCTGAGACCACACATAGTCCCTGACAAACGCTTTGAGAGCAAACTGCCCTGTGGTGTCCGAGTGTCCGTGTGGAAGGCAGATCTGGTACACTTCTCGGTTGTGGCTGTGGTCAATGCGGCCAACTCAAAGCTCCAGCATTACGGAGGTCTGGCCATGGCTCTGTCCACTGCAGGAGGACCACTGATTCAAAAAGAGAGTGATGATCATGTCCAGAGCCATGGAGAGGTGCAGACAGGAGAGGCCGTGGTTTTGGGAGCAGGGAATCTTCAGTGCAAAGCTGTTATCCATGCGGTCGGCCCTCGCCTGACCTTCAGACCCTCTTCTCATGAGGTCTTATTGGCTAGAGATCTGCTGGAGAGAACCATCAGGAGTGTGCTGGAAAGAGTGGAGGAAAAATGCTTTGATACAGTGGCAATTCCGGCCATAAGCTCTGGAATTTTTAACTTCCCGCTGTCCCAATGTGCAGAGGTGATAGTTAGTACGGTGAAGAAGTTCTATGGAAGTGGCACGTCTCATAGGTATGTGTCTAAATTCAATTCAGTTCAATTCAATTTATTTTGTAGCGCCCAAAATCGCAACAACAGTTTCCTCTAAGGCCGTTCCAAGATTTGGATGAGTAAAACATACACACAGACATATCAGAACAGGAATAAACAACATTCATGTAATGCAGCAAATGAAACATGGTCCAGTCATCCCCTGTCCTTAGACCCTCCTTCTCAGCAAGGAAAAACTCCAAAAAACCCAGGGTCCTGGGAAAAAGAAGAAACCTCAGGGAGAAGAAGAAACCTCGGGGAGAAATGAATGCTTAATCAATAATCGGGGTTAATTAGGTCATAATGTTATGTAATGAATGTATTTTTATTTTGTAGTGCACATTAATGAAGATTTTTGTAAATATGTTAGTTTTAGCTGTGTTGTAAGTGATCTATGCTCCAAAAGATAGTAAATAGCTTTACTATGAGTGTGTCTGTGTCATATGAGCTGGACTTCAGAAAGTGTGATTAGATAAAGCTGCCCACAGACAGAATGGGATGAGACAGAGTAAAGGAAGGTGTGTTTCTTGGGGTCAATAATTGTGAAATCAACACAGTATAATTTTCTTGAGGTGGGATGCATGATTCCATGCATGTGACAGTTACCACCAGATCAGCCAGTCCCTGACTGGACCATAGAGTGTGAAAAGCTCAAATTACTCTGCTAATTAGTATCTTGTCTCTCAAATGCAGAAGACATCGCCTCTCCAAAACTTGTAACATTCAAAACCACACATATCACTTCTTTTACTTAAGATAAGTAAAAGTTTATGTTGTTAGTAAGTAACCACGTTTGTTTGGCATAAAGGGAGCACGTGTCTCTCTGATCGAAATCAGGGAGACATGAGACAGCTCCAGATCCTCTCCTCTTCATAAAGTTTTGTCAGAGCGTGTGTTTCTGGTCAGAAATATCATTTTTCTATGGAGAGGGATACATTTTATATCATACTGTGTGCAATATTATAGCCAAAGGAACAACATTTCCATGCGAGCAAAGGCCCTCCTACAAGCCAAATAAGAGTCAGGTTTGTGGAGATACAAGTACACTCACAGTAAGGACACTAATTTTTCTCTGTTTTTCAGGTCAATGAAACAGCCGGAAAAAACAAACAAACAAACAAACAAACAGACATGCATTTATTGACTATTTTTACACAGTGTGGCTTTAAATCTCAGTCTCTTCCTCAGGTTTAAGCCCAAAGAGGTCCTGCTGGTGAACAACGATGACCCCACAGTGGAGGAGATGAAGCAAGCATGTACTAGGCTCCTGCCCCCTCCTCCTGTGTCCTACAGCCAGGCAGCAGCGGGAAACTCACCCCAGACCAGAGGAGCAGCTAAAGGCGGCGCTCGTTCTCCTTTTCCACAAGTACAGTTAGGAACAGTGCGTGTGACCCTGAGGAAGGGATGCCTGGAGGAGCAGAAGGTATGAGATGTTTTAAGCAATCCATACAGGGAGAATACATCATCAAAATGGCAGATCACTGTTGCTTTAATGATAAAACCTCTTTTCCAGCACATGGGGTGTTTAATTTAGTGTAGTCCAGATTACTGACTATCAGATTCATTGATTAGTATGAGGATTATTGTTATTGTGTGCTATGATCACTTAAAGGAACTGTAAGTATTGTATGTGCTGAGGGGGTGGCTTGTTACAGTAGGCTACGCTCTAAAGCTACATTCAGACTGCCGCGCCAAAAATGCACCGAATGCCTCTAGTTGAAGGCTTTTCATTTGAGTTCACACACCCTCAGTGCACATTTTGGACGCCGTGGACCAACGTTGGAGAAAAATACTTGAGGGGGTGTGAAGCCCAGTGTGGTGACCGAACAGACGCGGGGGTATTACTGTGACCCTTACCCCTAATTTGCACCAAAGCAACAACGTGTAAATGCAACAGCACAACACAAGCAGCACATGCGCAGATGGTTTTCGATTTTAACCGCTCAGACAATCTACACCAGTAGTGTCATACATGCGTCCAACGGCTGTCATGATGCTACGCGCTGCTCAAGATAGGGTGGAGTTCTAATTTTGCAGTGTCAACAGTCTTCGGGCTTTTTAGCAGGGTAAAGACAGGACATGGGCACGCAGTGTCAAACCTCCGGTGCCCTTACGTGTTCTAAAACCACTACAGTCGCATAAACACCATGCATTACATCCAGGAGCCCGGGGAATAACTCATGATGGACTACAGAAAGTTTACAGCCGGGAAGTATAAATATAAAACACTTTACAGCATCAGACAGCAATGTTACAAGAACAACTTCTGAAGGGAAAGGTGCGTGGTGGAGACAACCAAAGTGAAATGGTGGGAAGCTTAATTAATGTGAGCACCGCAGATACGGCTTGTTATCGCTCCAAAGCATTGTCTCTCTTGGTGTATTGTGACTTAAAACATAAGCCACCTAATGAACAATGTAAAAAGTTTAGTGTTTAGTGAGAATACACAGAGGCTGGTGTCACAGGAGCAGCTCTACTGCCTCTAGTATAAATTGAAGCCTTAAAAGTACACGTGTATGTAGCTCTGCCTACGTTGCGTGATGCTGATGCTCCTGGTGTAAATTCTGGGTTATGGAGATCATTTGGGCTGGGACAGACTTGAGACGGTCACTGCAGCCTTTATGAAATCTGTTAGACGCAGTAGACTACAGACTATGTACATTCTCTACAAAACATACATAGTCATTTTTTAATAGGAAGTAATTTAAGAAATCTTGGAGGAATTAGAATTTTATGTTCCCTTATCAGAGTAATAATATTCTCAAACAGTAGAGTTTTTGTTCTTACAAGTGCTCCTGACTGTTTGTAGGATTTGTTCTTCCAGAAGAACATTTTCACTTAAGCAGACATTTTGTGAATGCCAAAAATGTTTTGTAAGAAGGCCTTAAGTCCAAATTTGTTCATAAGAACACTTCATGAATGAAGCCCAATGTTGAGTAATACTAAACTGGATGATCTCTATGGTTTCAGATGGATGTGATCGTGAACACCATCGGGAAAGAGAGAAATCTGAGCGTAGGCCAAGTGTCCAACATGTTATCGAAGAAAGCTGGCTTCAAAATGCAAGAACAGATCAACAGTGCCCCCTTCACTAGATCCGTGATCATTACACACGGCTTTAAGTTAGGCTGTAAACAGGTCTACCACACCTGCTGCCCAGATAAAAGCAACATCGGATCTGACCAGGTAATTTATACATGATGAGACTTATGTAACCCTATGGGAGGGCACTGTAAACTGGACTTTTAACCATGTCTTCTCATTGACCCTCTGAAGTTGTATTTGGAGTGATTCGTGCATGTTTGAGTCATCTTTATTCTCCTGTATTCAAGACGTCATTGCTCCGATCTTCCCCCGTTTTCAGCTCCACCGTTATGCGCCCGCTGAGACATACGCGCTTCCTTCTCCAGTTTTATTTTCTTAGTCAGTGATACCTGTAGGATTTGGCAGTATTGCAGTCATTTTGGTACAAAAAAATCTGCATCTCAGTAGTGTGATGTGCAGCTATGCATAGGAGGGGCCAACAGCTTGCAGCACTTTGTTGTGATGACTCCTAACGGAGAAATCAGCAGACTTAGATTATTATTATTATTATTATTATTATTATTATTAAATTGATTGATTGTATTTAATATTGTATTTTATTAGTAGTATTAGTATTTAGTAATGTATTAGACAGTATTTGATTGTATTTAATTGACTTACAGTTAGTTCTCAGCTATTCTCCCTGCAGACCTGGAGCATGTTTTGGGTTGATGGGTTAAACCGGAGTGCCCAGAGGAAAACCATCCAGACATGGGGAGAACATGCAAACTGCACAGAGAAAGGCATGAGGGTTGAACCGGGAACCTTCTTGCTGTGAGGCATGAGTGCCACTCAGCCATCATGCTCCCACGGGCAGTGCAGTGCTGGTCTGGTGCTGTGGTGGAGGGAATAGGCCAGTCTGAACAGGTGTGTTTGGAGTTGAAATGTGGGAGAGAGTCAGAGTTTGGGAGGTCAGGAGGGAGAGTGTTCCAGAGCTGAGGAGCAGTGACTGAAAGATCTGCTCCCCATGGAGACGAGACGAGCAGAGGGAACAGAGGAGGAGAGAGGAGGAGGAGCAGAGGGAACAGAGGAGGAGAGAGGAGGAGCAGAGGGAACAGAGGAGGAGAGAGGAGGAGGAGCAGAGGAAGGTGGAGGTATCAGGTTATGGAGGGCTTTGAATGTGAGGAGCAGGATCTTGTTTTGGATGTGGTGTGAGATGCGGAGCCAGTGGAGCTGTTGTAGGATGGGTGTGATGATGTTGATGGAGGAGGTGGTGTGATGTGGTGGATGGAGGAGGTGGTGTGATGATGTTGATGGAGGAGGTGGTGTGATGTGGTGGATGGATGAGGTGGTGTGATGTGGTGGATGGATGAGGTGGTGTGATGTGGTGGATGGAGGAGGTGGTGTGATGTGGTGGATGGAGGAGGTGGTGTGATGATGTTGATGGAGGAGGTGGTGTGATGTGGTGGATGGAGGAGGTGGTGTGATGAGGTTGATGGAGGAGGTGGTGTGATGATGTGGGCAGCTGAGTTTTGGACCAGTTGAAGTTTCTGGAGAGTTTTTGTGGCATATCGTGGTCAGTAATGTAGGAGTCCCACCAGGTTTCAGTCTTCTTTTCTGTTCACTCTGTACACCCTGGATTTCTAGTACAGCTCAGAGTCCTGCAGAAGTTCTCTGATGACTGCAGTGGTCGGGTGTATCAGAGATGGAAAGGAGCTGGAGTACAGGACAATGATCGCACGTTTTATAGAGTGGTCCCAGGCACTGCTCCTGAACGCTGACAAGACCAAGGAACTGGTGATTGACTGCAGGAGAACTAATAGGACATCAGTGGAGCCCATCACCATTCAGGGCCATCACGTGGAAATAGTGACTGCTAAAAGTGCCTTGGCGTCCATGTGAACAACAGGCTGGACTGGAGGGACAGCAGGGATGCTGTGTTCAAGAAGGACATGAGGAGACTGGACAAACGGATCCATAAAGCTGAAAAAGTGAGCTGGAGACATTTGTCACAGTGAGGGACACGAGGACACTGGACAAACTGCTCTTCATCATGGACACTCCTGCTCCCCCACTGCACCAGAATATAGAGGGACAGATAATACTCCCTACAACTGTACAACAGCTCCCCCACTGCACCAGAATATAGAGGGACAGTGAGCTACTTTGTCCAAATAATGTCCCTTGTGGATCAGTAAAGTTTGTCTAAGTGTGAATTGGTCTATTCCTACAGGATGGCACATATGGAATGCTATGGGAGGGCCTTTAGTTCCTCTTTAATACTTGATGTTTGTTCTGTCTTTCAGGCGTTATTCAAGTCTGTACAAGACTGCCTGTGGCTGGCAGTAGCCGCTAAGCACAGCTCCATTGCGTTCCCGGCCATCGGCACCGGGAATCTGGGCTTTACGAATGAGGAGGCAGCTCAGATCATGCTGCACGCCGTGCGAGACTTTGCTCAAAAAAGTGTTCCACATTTAAACGTGCACTTTATCATCTTTCCCAAAGATGAGAATCGTTTCAAGGTATCGACATTTAACAAGTCCTTTAACAAACCACTGAACAAGAGATATTCTGCAAATAGAGCTGTTGAACTGGCAGTACCAGGAGGACTAAAGGGGAGAGTGAGGGGGTACGAGGGGGGAGGTCTGGAGGACTAAAGGGGAGAGTGAGGGGGTACGAGGGGGGAGGTCTGGAGGACTAAAGGGGAGAGTGAGGCGGTAAGAGGGGGGAGGTCTGGAGGACTAAAGGGGAGAGTGAGGGGGTAAGAGGGGGGAGGTATGGAGGACTAAAGGGGAGAGTGAGGGGGTAAGAGGGGGGAGGTCTGGAGGACTAAAGGGGAGAGTGAGGGGGTAAGAGGGGGGAGGTATGGAGGACTAAAGGGGAGAGTGAGGGGGTAAGAGGGGGGAGGTCTGGAGGACTAAAGGGGAGAGTGAGGGGTAAGAGGGGGGAGGTCTGGAGGACTAAAGGGGAGAGTGAGGGGGTAAGAGGGGGGAGGTCTGGAGGACTAAAGGGGAGAGTGAGGGGGTAAGAGGGGGGAGGTCTGGAGGACTAAAGGGGAGAGTGAGCGGGTAAGAGGGGGGAGGTCTGGAGGACTAAAGGGGAGAGTGAGGGGGTACGAGGGGGGAGGTCTGGAGGACTAAAGGGGAGAGTGAGGGGGTAAGAGGGGGGAGGTCTGGAGGACTAAAGGGGAGAGTGAGGGGGTAAGAGGAGGGAGGTCTGGAGGACTAAAGGGGAGAGTGAGGCGGTAAGAGGGGGGAGGTCTGGAGGACTAAAGGGGAGAGTGAGGGGTAAGAGGGGGGAGGTCTGGAGGACTAAAGGGGAGAGTGAGGGGGTAAGAGGGGGGAGGTCTGGAGGACTAAAGGGGAGAGTGAGGGGTAAGAGGGGGGAGGTCTGGAGGACTAAAGGGGAGAGTGAGGGGTAAGAGGGGGAGGTCTGGAGGACTAAAGGGGAGAGTGAGGGGTAAGAGGGGGGAGGTCTGGAGGACTAAAGGGGAGAGTGAGGGGGTAAGAGGGGGGAGGTATGGAGGACTAAAGGGGAGAGTGAGGGGGTAAGAGGGGGGAGGTCTGGAGGACTAAAGGGGAGAGTGAGGGGGTAAGAGGGGGGAGGTCTGGAGGACTAAAGGGGAGAGTGAGGGGGTAAGAGGGGGGAGGTCTGGAGGACTAAAGGGGAGAGTGAGGGGGTAAGAGGGGGGAGGTCTGGAGGACTAAAGGGGAGAGGGAGGGGTCAGAGGGGGGAGTTCTGGAGGACTAACGGGGAGAGTGTGGGGGTACGAGGGGGGAGGTCTGGAGGACTAAAGGGGAGAGTGAGGGGTAAGAGGGGGGAGGTCTGGAGGACTAAAGGGGAGAGTGAGGGGGTAAGAGGGGGGAGGTCTGGAGGACTAAAGGGGAGAGTGAGGGGGTAAGAGGGGGGAGGTCTGGAGGACTAAAGGGGAGAGTGAGGGGGTAAGAGGGGGGAGGTCTGGAGGACTAAAGGGGAGAGTGAGGGGGTAAGAGGGGGGAGGTCTGGAGGACTAAAGGGGAGAGTGAGGCGGTAAGAGGGGGGAGTTCTGGAGGACTAAAGGGGAGAGTGAGGGGGTACGAGGGGGGAGGTCTGGAGGACTAAAGGGGAGAGTGAGGGGGTACGAGGGGGGAGGTCTGGAGGACTAAAGGGGAGAGTGAGGCGGTAAGAGGGGGGAGGTCTGGAGGACTAAAGGGGAGAGTGAGGGGTAAGAGGGGGGAGGTCTGGAGGACTAAAGGGGAGAGTGAGGGGGTAAGAGGGGGGAGGTCTGGAGGACTAAAGGGGAGAGTGAGGGGGTAAGAGGGGGGAGGTCTGGAGGACTAAAGGGGAGAGTGAGGGGGTAAGAGGGGGGAGGTCTGGAGGACTAAAGGGGAGAATGAGGCGGTAAGAGGGGGGAGGTCTGGAGGACTAAAGGGGAGAGTGGTCTAACACTTCAAACTCCACATGTTTGTAATGAGGAACCTGGCTGTAATCAAGGCAGTCCTGCCTGATGTCACATAGTACTTGAATTGCAGATGTCACTGGGGGCAGTACAAATACTTTTTGACCAGAAAGTTGCAAATGTACCTAGTTTACACTAAAATTGCCAAAAAAGCACTAGGAACAATAGATAATGCTATCAGAACACCACAGTTTTAGTAGCAAAAAAAAGTATTTATTGTCAGCTTTATATATATATTTTTCTTTAAAGTACTAATTATTTATATGATGCAGTTGACTTACTAGTATGAGCAGGACCCACACCACAAGCACATTTCACAAACTAATGTTTTATTTCAGGTGTTTGAAAAAGAACTGAAATCCCTCCAACCAAAGGCTTTCCAGGTGGAACCCCTTCAGAGTAAAAACAACCGCTGTATTTGAAACTTTACATATTTCTATCAAACTAAAGTCTTTACAGCAGTTTCATTCTGATGTTGCAGATTTCCCAGAAGGAGCTCAAAGTCTGAACTTAAAACCAGCTCTGCCCTCATCCCAAGGTCTGAACCAGGACTAAACCGAGACTAAACCTGGACTTAACCAGGACTAAACCAGGACTTAACCAGGATTAGACCAGAACTAAACCAGGACTAAATCAGAACTAAACCAGGACTAAATCAGGACTAAACCAGGAATGAATCAGGACTAAACCAGGACTAGACCAGTACTAAACCAGGACTTAACCAGGACTAAACCGGGACTAGACTAGGACTAAGCCAGGACTAAACCAGGACTAAACCAGGACTAAACCAAATAAATGTAAAAATCAGGATTTTCAACACAACCTGATCAATATTTCTAGAAACAGTCCAACTCTTTACGTTTGGAATTATTTCAGTGGCCCTTCATATATGTGTTTCTGCTTCAACATCTGCAGCCTGGGCCCGTGAGGACAGACCAGCGGACACTCCTTTGTTCCCCCCAAAGCCCTGTCTCCATCTCCACAGCTCCTCAGAGCACAGTCGCTCTGAGGCTGAGTCCTGGGTCACATCTCTGCTCCACAACCAGGACAGCACCATCTGCATCTGCAACAACTTCATCCAGCACCTGGGAGACAAACAACTGCAGGAGCTGTCCAACATTGAAGTACGAGGAGGGCATCTGATACACCCAGAGGAGGGAAGGGCATCTGACACATACATATCGAGAGGAGGGGAGGGCATCTGATACACCCAGAGGAGGGAAGGGCATCTGACACATACATATCGAGAGGAGGGGAGGGCATCTGATACACCCAGAGGAGGGAAGGGCATCTGACACATACATATCGAGAGGAGGGGAGGGCATCTGATACACCCAGAGGAGGGAAGGGCATCTGACACATACATATCGAGAGGAGGGGAGGGCATCTGACTCACACAGGCCTGTCACAATAGCAAATTTTGAAGCTTGACGTATTGCAGACACAAACATAACAGACACAAACATACAGTCATGTGAAAAAGTTTGGACCCTGATCATTTTCAAGATTTTCCTTTATAAATCACTGGTTGTTCGGATCAGTTTCAGTTAAATATATCATATAGCAGAAAAACACAGTGATATCTGAGAAGTGAAATTAACTTTATAGGATTTACAGAAAGTGCAATAATTACTTAAACAAAAGTAGGCATGTGCATACATTTGGACACCCCAACAGAAAAGTTACATCAATATTTAGTAGATCCTCCTTTTGCAGAAATAACAGCCTCTAAACACTTCCTGTAGCTTCCAATGAGGGTCTGGATTCTGGTTGAAGGTATTTTTGATCATTCTTCTTTACAAAACATCTCCAGTTCAGTCAAGTTTGATGGAGCCCGAGCATGGACAGCCCGCTTTAAATCACACCACAGATTTTCAGTAATATTCAGGTCTGGGGACTGAGACGGCCATTCCAGAACATTGTACTTGTTCCTCTGCATGAACTGCCTTAGTAGAATCTGAGCAGTGTTTAGGGTTGTTGTCTTGTTGAAGTCTCCAGCCCTGGTGCAACTTCAACTTTGTCACTGATTCCAGTCCCTGCACTGGCCACAGGCCCACAGCCTGATGGAACCACCACATTTTACTGTGGGTAACAAGTGTTTGTCTTGGAATGCTGTGCTCTTCTTTCACCCTGCACATCACCCCTTGTTATGTCCAAATAACTCAGTTTTAGTTCCATCAGTCCACAGCACCTTATTCCAAAATGAAGCTGGTTTGTCCAAATGTGCTTTAGCAGAGCTCAAGCGACTCTGTGGCCTGTGTGCAGAAAAGGCTTCTGTCACATTACTCTCCCATACAGCATCTCCTTGTGCAAAGTGCTGAATAGTTGATCGATGCACCGTGACACCTTCTGCGGCAGGATCATGTTGTACGTGTGTGGAGCTGGTCTGTGGGGTGAGTTTGACTGTTCTCACCATCCTTCACCTCTGCTTATCTGAGGTTTTTCTTGGCCTGAACTAGAACTGTGCCTGTGGTCTTCCATTTCCTCACTATGTTCCTCACAGTGGAAACTGACAGCTGAAATCTCTGAGCTAGTTTTTTGTATCCTTCCCCTAAACCATGATGTTGAACAGTCTTTGTTTTCAGGTCATAGTTGTTTTGAGGCTCCCATGTTGCCACTCTTCAGAGAAGATGCAAAGAGGAGAACAACTTGCACCTGGCCCCTTAAATCCCCTTTCTCCTGATCGGCTTCACCTGTGTCTGTAGGCCAAGGGTCAATGAGCTGAACAAACTAATTTTGTGTTCCAATAATTAGTGCTAAAGGTATTAAAATCAATAAAACAAGGGTGCCCTAATTTATGCACATGCCTACTTTTGTTTAAGTAATTATTGCACTTTCTGTAAATCCTAAAGTTCATTTCACTTCTCAAATATCACTGTGTTTTTCTGCTACATGATATATTTAACTGAAACTGCTGATCCGAACAACCAATGATTTATAAAGGAAAATCTTGAAAATGATCAGGGTCCAAACTTTTTCACATGACTGTATATAACAATAAATGATAATACTGAAACCACTTCATGCTACTGAGACAGAAGGAATATGTAGAGGTAATAAATACTGAGCCCAAAAATATATTCTTGGAGCTTTCATATATTGAATGATAAGTTGATTAGTGATTATTGTGACAGCCCTACTGACATACAGGAAGGGCATCTGACATACAGGAAGGGCATCTGACATACAGGAAGGGCATCTGATTAGAGTTTAGAATCTAAACTCTAATCTAAACTCACGCTGGATTTTCTGGGCTCCATCTAAACTTTAGATGGAGCCCAGAAAATCCAGCGTGAGTGAGCACACTAACAGACTGTACCAGGACCATTCTCCCATTCAGTGTTCTGTGTGTGACTCACAGGATCTTTCCCTTGCTTCTTTCTTTATCTCCTGTGCTCCTCTCTTCCTCCTCTCTTCTGCTCCTCCTCTCCTCTGCTCCTCTTCTCTTCTGCTCCTCCTCTCTTCTGCTCCTCTTCTCTTCATCTCCTCCTCTCCTCTCTTCCTCTTCTCTTCTGCTCCTCCTCTCTTCTGCTCCTCCTCTCCTCTGCTCCTCCTCTCTTCTGCTCCTCCTCTCCTCTGCTCCTCCTCTCCTCTGCTCCTCCTCTCTTCTGCTCCTCCTCTCCTCTGCTCCTCTTCTCTTCTGCTCCTCCTCTCCTCTCTTCCTCTTCTCTTCTGCTCCTCCTCTCTTCTGCTCCTCTTCTCTTCATCTCCTCCTCTCCTCTCTTCCTCTTCTCTTCTGCTCCTCCTCTCTTCTGCTCCTCTTCTCTTCATCTCCTCCTCTCCTCTCTTCCTCTTCTCTTCTGCTCCTCCTCTCTTCTGCTCCTCCTCTCCTCTGCTCCTCCTCTCTTCTGCTCCTCCTCTCCTCTGCTCCTCCTCTCCTCTGCTCCTCCTCTCTTCTGCTCCTCCTCTCCTCTGCTCCTCCTCTCCTCTGCTCCTCCTCTCCTCTGCTCCTCCTCTCTTCTGCTCCTCCTCTCCTCTGCTCCTCCTCTCCTCTACTCCTCCTCTCCTCTGCTCCTCTTCTCTTCTGCTCCTCCTCTCCTCTGCTCCTCCTCTCCTCTGCTCCTCCTCTCCTCTGCTCCTCTTCTCTTCTGCTCCTCCTCTCTTCTGCTCCTCCTCTCCTCTGCTCCTCCTCTCCTCTGCTCCTCCTCTCCTCTACTCCTCCTCTCCTCTACTCCTCCTCTCCTCTGCTCCTCTTCTCTTCTGCTCCTCCTCTCTTCTGCTCCTCCTCTCCTCTGCTCCTCCTCTCCTCTGCTCCTCCTCTCTTCTGCTCCTCCTCTCCTCTGCTCCTCCTCTCCTCTGCTCCTCCTCTCCTCTGCTCCTCCTCTCCTCTGCTCCTCTTCTCTTCTGCTCCTCCTCTCTTCTGCTCCTCCTCTCCTCTGCTCCTCCTCTCCTCTGCTCCTCCTCTCTTCTGCTCCTCCTCTCCTCTGCTCCTCCTCTCCTCTGCTCCTCCTCTCCTCTCCTCTGCTCCTCCTTCAGTCCTCTCCTCTCTCCACTCATTGTATCAGCGTGTGATCAGTAGGAGCCTAAGTTCTGACCAAACTGCACAACACAGGCCAACAATCTAAACTCTGCATCTGACACAGAGAGGAGGCTGTCTGACTCTGTAGGACTATGGGACATCTGACACAGAGAGGAGGCTGTCTGACTCTGTAGGACTATGGGACATCTGACACAGAGAGGAGGCTGTCTGACTCTGTAGGACTGTGGGACATCTGACACAGAGAGGAGGCTGTCTGACTCTGTAGGACTGTGGGACATCTGACACAGAGAGGAGGCTGTCTGACTCTGTAGGACTATGGGACATCTGACACAGAGAGGAGGCTGTCTGACTCTGTAGGACTGTGGGACATCTGACACAGAGAGGAGGCTGTCTGACTCTGTAGGACTATGGGACATCTGACACAGAGAGGAGGCTGTCTGACTCTGTAGGACTGTGGGACATCTGACACAGAGAGGAGGCTGTCTGACTCTGTAGGACTATGGGACATCTGACACAGAGAGGAGGCTGTCTGACTCTGTAGGACTGTGGGACATCTGACACAGAGAGGAGGCTGTCTGACTCTGTAGGACTATGGGACATCTGACACAGAGAGGAGGCTGTCTGACTCTGTAGGACTGTGGGACATCTGACACAGAGAGGAGGCTGTCTGACTCTGTAGGACTATGGGACATCTGACACAGAGAGGAGGCTGTCTGACTCTGTAGGACTGTGGGACATCTGACACAGAGAGGAGGCTGTCTGACTCTGTAGGACTGTGGGACATCTGACACAGAGAGGAGGCTGTCTGACTCTGTAGGACTATGGGACATCTGACACAGAGAGGAGGCTGTCTGACTCTGTAGGACTGTGGGACATCTGACACAGAGAGGAGGCTGTCTGACTCTGTAGGACTATGGGACATCTGACACAGAGAGGAGGCTGTCTGACTCTGTAGGACTGTGGGACATCTGACACAGAGAGGAGGCTGTCTGACTCTGTAGGACTGTGGGACATCTGACACAGAGAGGAGGCTGTCTGACTCTGTAGGACTATGGGACATCTGACACAGAGAGGAGGCTGTCTGACTCTGTAGGACTATGGGACATCTGACACAGAGAGGAGGCTGTCTGACTCTGTAGGACTGTGGGACATCTGACACAGAGAGGAGGCTGTCTGACTCTGTAGGACTGTGGGACATCTGACACAGAGAGGAGGCTGTCTGACTCTGTAGGACTATGGGACATCTGACACAGAGAGGAGGCTGTCTGACTCTGTAGGACTATGGGACATCTGACACAGAGAGGAGGCTGTCTGACTCTGTAGGACTGTGGGACATCTGACACAGAGAGGAGGCTGTCTGACTCTGTAGGACTGTGGGACATCTGACACAGAGAGGAGGCTGTCTGACTCTGTAGGACTATGGGACATCTGACACAGAGAGGAGGCTGTCTGACTCTGTAGGACTGTGGGACATCTGACACAGAGAGGAGGCTGTCTGACTCTGTAGGACTGTGGGACATCTGACACAGAGAGGAGGCTGTCTGACTCTGTAGGACTATGGGACATCTGACACAGAGAGGAGGCTGTCTGACTCTGTAGGACTATGGGACATCTGACACAGAGAGGAGGCTGTCTGACTCTGTAGGACTGTGGGACATCTGACACAGAGAGGAGGCTGTCTGACTCTGTAGGACTGTGGGACATCTGACACAGAGAGGAGGCTGTCTGACTCTGTAGGACTATGGGACATCTGACACAGAGAGGAGGCTGTCTGACTCTGTAGGACTGTGGGACATCTGACACAGAGAGGAGGCTGTCTGACTCTGTAGGACTATGGGACATCTGACACAGAGAGGAGGCTGTCTGACTCTGTAGGACTATGGGACATCTGACACAGAGAGGAGGCTGTCTGACTCTGTAGGACTATGGGACATCTGACACAGAGAGGAGGCTGTCTGACTCTGTAGGACTATGGGACATCTGACACAGAGAGGAGGCTGTCTGACTCTGTAGGACTATGGGACATCTGACACAGAGAGGAGGCTGTCTGACTCTGTAGGACTGTGGGACATCTGACACAGAGAGGAGGCTGTCTGACTCTGTAGGACTATGGGACATCTGACACAGAGAGGAGGCTGTCTGACTCTGTAGGACTGTGGGACATCTGACACAGAGAGGAGGCTGTCTGACTCTGTAGGACTGTGGGACATCTGACACAGAGAGGAGGCTGTCTGACTCTGTAGGACTGTGGGACATCTGACACAGAGAGGAGGCTGTCTGACTCTGTAGGACTATGGGACATCTGACACAGAGAGGAGGCTGTCTGACTCTGTAGGACTGTGGGACATCTGACACAGAGAGGAGGCTGTCTGACTCTGTAGGACTGTGGGACATCTGACACAGAGAGGAGGCTGTCTGACTCTGTAGGACTGTGGGACATCTGACACAGAGAGGAGGCTGTCTGACTCTGTAGGACTATGGGACATCTGACACAGAGAGGAGGCTGTCTGACTCTGTAGGACTGTGGGACATCTGACACAGAGAGGAGGCTGTCTGACTCTGTAGGACTATGGGACATCTGACACAGAGAGGAGGCTGTCTGACTCTGTAGGACTGTGGGACATCTGACACAGAGAGGAGGCTGTCTGACTCTGTAGGACTATGGGACATCTGACACAGAGAGGAGGCTGTCTGACTCTGTAGGACTGTGGGACATCTGACACAGAGAGGAGGCTGTCTGACTCTGTAGGACTGTGGGACATCTGACACAGAGAGGAGGCTGTCTGACTCTGTAGGACTGTGGGACATCTGACACAGAGAGGAGGCTGTCTGACTCTGTAGGACTGTGGGACATCTGACACAGAGAGGAGGCTGTCTGACTCTGTAGGACTGTGGGACATCTGACACAGAGAGGAGGCTGTCTGACTCTGTAGGACTGTGGGACATCTGACACAGAGAGGAGGCTGTCTGACTCTGTAGGACTATGGGACATCTGACACAGAGAGGAGGCTGTCTGACTCTGTAGGACTGTGGGACATCTGACACAGAGAGGAGGCTGTCTGACTCTGTAGGACTGTGGGAAGGCATCTGACTGTGTGTGTGCAGGTGGAGGGCGTGCAGGTGGAGGAGTTTCTGGAGAAAGGTCGCTCTGGGTTTGTGGTGAGTGGAAACAGGACGGAGGACATTGCGTTCACAGCTCTGAGACTGGAGCAGAAGATCCAAGAAGCACAGAGGCTGTACGAGGAGCAGGAGCATGAGGAGCTGAGGAGACTGAGTGGGAGTCAGAGGAGCCAGAGGAGCCAGAGAGGAGAGAGGGGTTCAGGGGAGGAAAACCAGAGGGAGGAGGTGAGGGTGATCGGAGAGAGGATTCCAATGTCCAGATCTGACCGCCAGCTCAAACATTTGATGGACCAGCTGAAGAACCTCGGCCTGGAGCTCATCAAGGTACATCTCCCTTAGAGAATGTTCTGTTTGAGGTCTGTAGTCTGAATGCTCATCGACTGCCACTGTGTTTATACCACCTGATGTTTCTGATGTTAAGGATCAACTGCCACTGTGTTTATACCACCTGATGTTTCTGATGTTAAGGATCAACTGCCACTGTATTTATACCACCTGATGTTTCTGATGTTAAGGATCAACTGCCACTGTGTTTATACCACCTGATGTTTCTGATGTTAAGGCTGCTAAAAGTCCATTTGAGAATGGACCAAAACAGACGAAATAGACAAACAAAACATGGAGGGGCCCAGGGCAGGTTTTACATCACATCAGTTTGGAAGGAGTCAAGAAAAATGACGAGAGAAGCATTTGTTTGTTCTGCACTTTGTTAAAGCGTAAAGTGCTCATTACTGCCCCCAGTGCTCAGCACATGTACTGCTCCAGGGCTAAGACCACATGTTCTGAGGAGACGGACGAGATTACACCGCAGAGGACAGGACCACACAGAGGACAGGACCACACAGAGAACAGGACCACACAGAGGACAGGACCACACAGAGGACAGGACCACACAGAGGACAGGACCACACAGAGGACAGGACCACACAGAGGACAGGACCACACAGAGGACAGGACCACACAGAGGACAGGACCACACAGAGAACAGGACCACACAGAGGACAGGACCACACAGAGGACAGGACCACACAGAGGACAGGACCACACAGAGGACAGGACCACACAGAGGACAGGACCACACAGAGGACAGGACCACACAGAGGACAGGACCACACAGAGGACAGGACCACACAGAGAACAGGACCACACAGAGGACAGGACCACACACAGGACAGGACCACACAGAGGACAGAACCACACAGAGGACAGGACCACACAGAGGACAGAACCACACAGAGGACAGGACCACACAGAGGACAGGACCACACAGAGGACAGGACCACACAGAGGACAGGACCACACAGAGAACAGGACCACACAGAGGACAGGACCACACAGAGGACAGGACCACACAGAGGACAGGACCACACAGAGGACAGGACCACACAGAGGACAGGACCACACACAGGACAGGACCACACAGAGGACAGGACCACACAGAGGACAGGACCACACAGAGGACAGGACCACAGAGGACAGAACCACACAGAGGACCACACAGAGGACCACACAGAGGACAGGACCACACAGAGGACAGGACCACACAGAGGACAGGACCACACAGAGAACAGGACCACACAGAGGACAGGACCACACAGAGGACAGGACCACACAGGACAGGACCACACAGAGGACAGGACCACACAGAGAACAGGACCACACAGAGGACAGGACCACACAGAGGACAGAACCACAGAGGACAGGACCACACAGAGGACAGGACCACACAGAGAACAGGACCACACAGAGAACAGGACCACACAGAGGACAGGACCACACAGAGGACAGAACCACAGAGGACAGGACCACACAGAGGACAGGACCACACAGAGGACAGGACCACACAGAGGACAGGACCACACAGAGGACAGGACCACACAGAGGACAGGACCACACAGAGGACAGGACCACACAGAGGACAGGACCACACAGAGGACAGGACCACACAGAGGACAGGACCACACAGAGGACAGGACCACACAGAGAACAGGACCACACAGAGGACAGGACCACACAGAGGACAGGACCACACACAGGACAGGACCACACAGAGGACAGAACCACACAGAGGACAGGACCACACAGAGGACAGAACCACACAGAGGACAGGACCACACAGAGGACAGGACCACACAGAGGACAGGACCACACAGAGAACAGGACCACACAGAGGACAGGACCACACAGAGGACAGGACCACACAGAGGACAGGACCACACAGAGGACAGGACCACACACAGGACAGGACCACACAGAGGACAGGACCACACAGAGGACAGGACCACACAGAGGACAGGACCACACAGAGGACAGGACCACAGAGGACCACACAGAGGACCACACAGAGGACAGGACCACACAGAGGACAGGACCACACAGAGAACAGGACCACACAGAGGACAGGACCACACAGAGGACAGGACCACACAGAGGACAGGACCACACAGGACAGGACCACACAGAGGACAGGACCACACAGAGGACAGGACCACACAGAGGACAGGACCACACAGAGGACAGAACCACAGAGGACAGGACCACACAGAGGACAGGACCACACAGAGGACAGAACCACACAGAGGACAGGACCACACAGAGAACAGGACCACACAGAGAACAGGACCACACAGAGGACAGGACCACACAGAGGACAGAACCACACAGAGGACAGGACCACACAGAGGACAGGACCACACAGAGGATAGGAGCACAGAGGACAGGACCACACAGGACAGGACCACACAGAGGACAGAACCACACAGAGGACAGGACCACACAGAGGACAGAACCACAGAGGACAGGACCACACAGAGGACAGGACCACACAGAGGACAGGACCACACAGAGGACAGGACCACACAGAGGATAGGAGCACAGAGGACAGGACCACACAGGACAGGACCACACAGAGGACAGGACCACAGAGGACAGGACCACACAGAGGACAGAACCACACAGAGGACAGGACCACACAGGACAGGACCACAAAGGACAGGACCACAAAGGACAGGACCACACAGAGGACAGAACCACAGAGGACAGGACCACACAGAGGACAGGACCACACAGGACAGGACCACACAGAGGACAGAACCACAGAGGACAGGACCACACAGAGGACAGAACCACACAGAGGACAGGACCACACAGGACAGGACCACAAAGGACAGGACCACACAGAGGACAGAACCACAGAGGACAGGACCACACAGAGGACAGGACCACACAGAGGACAGGACCACACAGAGGACAGGACCACACAGAGGACAGGACCACACAGAGGACAGGACCACACACAGGACAGGACCACACAGAGGACAGGACCACACACAGGACAGGACCACACAGAGGACAGGACCACACAGAGGACAGGACCACACAGAGAACAGGACCACACAGAGGACAGGACCACACACAGGACAGGACCACACAGAGGACAGGACCACACAGAGGACAGGACCACAGAGGACAGGACCACACAGAGGACAGGACCACACAGAGGACAGGACCACACACAGGACAGGACCACACAGAGGACAGGACCACACAGAGGACAGGACCACACAGAGAACAGGACCACACAGAGGACAGGACCACACAGAGGACAGGACCACACAGAGGACAGGACCACAGAGGACAGGACCACAGAGGACAGGACCACAGGGCAGTATTTACCTTCATTGATCTGAAATGTCGTCTAAAGCTCATTTTCAGTATAAAGTGCCTGTTGCAGGTTCGACTCCTCTTACGTTGAGATCATTATATTTAAGATTTTTGCATTCACCTCATTTTCCCAATTTGGCATTTTTTAAACTTAAAATTTTACTTCCTGGCTAGAATTTGTGCCATACTAGGGAATTCTGTCATTGTTATTTGCAAAACTCTTCTGATATGTACACATATTTCTATCTGACAAATACATATATCAAAAAAACTTTACTTTGAAGAAGTAAAGTTTTAAGTATCAGAAAAAAATGTAATGTGTAAATTGTGCTGAAACTTTAGATAAAATTCTCCGTAATGTGAAGACATCAGTCTGTTCAGAACTCTCTAGTTCTCTAATTGCTTCTTGATTAGTGTAAAACTATCATTCATCTTTAAAGCAAGTAGTATCCCACCAGAGTAAGTCAAAATGAGAGAATTATGAAAATGTGTCATATGGACTTTAAGCTTTAAGTGTATTTATCTCAGGGGTCTCCATAATGTAGCTCCATCCTCCAGATAACTCGCCAAAGGATTTTGGGCTT
Organism: Odontamblyopus lacepedii; assembly: GCA_034769755.1. Taxonomy (NCBI): domain Eukaryota; kingdom Metazoa; phylum Chordata; class Actinopteri; order Gobiiformes; family Gobiidae; genus Odontamblyopus; species Odontamblyopus lacepedii. Next base: position 238,647 of record CM068356.1, on the reverse strand, counting down.
AATAACTCAAATCTGATTCGTTACCGTTGCACATGGATCATTTTGATGCCGACCTTGTGCACTATTAAATGGAGAATGGTTTATGTGTAATGGACATCTCCCTGCCGTCTAAAGCTGAGCTCTTCTTCTTTCTCAGTTTCTTGCGACTGCTAAAAGAAGTCGCTCTGTGCCGTGTTTGTTTAATAAAAGGAGCTCAGAGGAAAATGTTGGGCAGATGTTACAAAGCCGCAGTCCGGCCCTAAAACTGCTGCTTTTTCATTTTACTTTTCATTTGAAACTCTGACATAAAACCTGTACATGAGCCCAGTGTGTTTGACTTCAGGCAGAGAAAGTGGAGAACCCAGCGCTGGAGAAACTCTTTAAGATCCAAAAAGCCCAGATGCCCTCCCACTCCTCCGAGACCATGCTGCAGCTCATCTCTGCCAAGTTCTGTGATATGGTCTGCCATATTGGATTCAGGCCCGAGTGTGCACCCACTGAGGGTAAGGAAACCTGCTCCTGTCTGCTCCTGTCTGCTCCTGTCTGCTCCTGTCTGCTCCTCTGCTCCTGTCTGCTCCTGTCTGCTCCTGTCTGCTCCCGTCTGCTCCCGTCTGCTCCCGTCTGCTCCTCTGCTCCTGTCTGCTCCTCCTGTCTGCTCCTGTCTGCTCCTCCTGTCTGCTCCTGTCTGCTCCTCCTGTCTGCTCCTCCTGTCTGCTCCTGTCTGCTCCTGTGTGCTCCTGTCTGCTCCTGTCTGCTCCTCCTGTCTGCTCCTGTCTGCTCCTCTGCTCCTGTCTGCTCCTCCTCTCCTCCTCCTCTCCTCCTCCTCCTCCTCTCCTCCTCCTCTCCTCCTCTCCTCCTCCTCCTCTCCTCCTCCTCCTCCTCCTCTCCTCCTCTCCTCCTCTCCTCCTCTCCTCCTCCTCTCCTCCTCCTCCTCCTCCTCCTCTCCTCCTCCTCCTCTCCTCCTCCTCTCCTCCTCTCCTCCTCTCCTCCTCTCCTCCTCTTACACTTGTCTGTTTTCAGAGCCGTCTCTTGGAGAGGGGCTGTATTTCGCCTCAGATGTTCAGTCGGCTCTGGACCTGTGGCCCTCCTCCTCTCCTCCTCCTCTCCTCCTCTCCTCCTCCTCCTCCTCTCCTCCTCCTCCTCCTCCTCTCCTCCTCCTCTTACGTTGGTCTGTTTTCAGAGCCGTCTCTTGGAGAGGGGCTGTATTTCGCCTCAGATGTTCAGTCGGCTCTGGACCTGTGGCCCAGTCTCCTCCTCCTCCTCTCCTCCTCTCCTCCTCTCCTCCTCTCCTCCTCCTCTCCTCCTCCTCTTACACTTGTCTGTTTTCAGAGCCGTCTCTTGGAGAGGGGCTGTATTTCGCCTCAGATGTTCAGTCGGCTCTGGACCTGTGGCCCAGTCTCCTCCTCCTCCTCTCCTCCTCTCCTCCTCTCCTCCTCTCCTCCTCTCCTCCTCTTACACTTGTCTGTTTTCAGAGCCGTCTCTTGGAGAGGGGCTGTATTTCGCCTCAGATGTTCAGTCGGCTCTGGACCTGTGGCCCAGTCTCTCAGAGTCGTTCCTGTACCTGTTTGTGGCTGAGGTCTTAAAGGGAACTCCTGGCCGCGGTCGTCCTGGTTTAGTTCTGGGTCCTGGTCTTGGTCCGGTTCCTGTTTCTGGCTTTGGGTCAGAGACTCGCTGTGACTCTGTGGGTGGGTCAAAGGTCACAGTGGTCTTCAGTCACCTGCAGGCGATGCCCACGTTCCTCCTCACCTGTCAGAAAACTCAAAACACCTTTGTGTGAAAAAAAGGGCTTAAACTGGGGATTGACAGATCAAAGTGAGGCTAAACCGTTTCCTAATAGAATCCAGGTGTAAAAGGAGCACTAACCCTTATTTCTTCATTTGTGAACATCAGTTCAAACTCTGTTCAAACTCTGATATTCTGCCATGGTCTGGTCCATGTTCTCATGTCGTTTCCTCATCACAAACAGACCTGGAGTTGTGTTTTGTTTCATTCACACGTTTAACACAGAAAGTTCCCCATTGTGTTTTTAAACTCCACACACTTTCACTAGAATCATTTGGATCATTTCAGTCCTGGAATTGCTCTACTGAAGGTAAAAGGAGCTGTTCACTTCAAAACTACCACTACATGACATCACAGGGTGGAACAGATCTTTTGGAGCTTTGGAGATGTAGACAGACTCATAATAAAGAGTTACTCAAACGTGTGAATGTAAAAAACACAAATCCAGGTGTGTTTTTGAGGAGGTAATAACATTCGAACACAGTGATGGTAATAAATACATTTGTTATTTTCATTTGACTTTTTAGTCGTTCTGTTTGTAGATCTGTTTTTTGATGACTTTGTAATCATTTTGTGAAGGAAAAATTGTAAAAGTATGAAGAGGACTGTGTGTAATGATTCTATGCAAATAAAAAAATAAACCGTTTCATAACAAAGTGGAGTCTGGAGGATGAGTGAAGCACCTGGAGTCTGGAGGATGAGTGAAGCACCTGGAGTCTGGAGGATGAGTGAAGCACCTGGAGTCTGGAGGATGAGTGAAGCACCTGGAGTCTGGAGGATGAGTGAAGCACCTGGAGTCTGGAGGATGAGTGAAGCACCTGGAGTCTGGAGGATGAGTGAAGCACCTGGAGTCTGGAGGATGAGTGAAGCACCTGGAGTCTGGAGGATGAGTGAAGCACCTGGAGTCTGGAGGATGAGTGAAGCACCTGGAGTCTGGAGGATGAGTGAAGCACCTGGAGTCTGGAGGATGAGTGAAGCACCTGGAGTCTGGAGGATGAGTGAAGCACCTGGAGTCTGGAGGATGAGTGAAGCACCTGGAGTCTGGAGGATGAGTGAAGCACCTGGAGTCTGGAGGATGAGTGAAGCACCTGGAGTCTGGAGGATGAGTGAAGCACCTGGAGTCTGGAGGATGAGTGAAGCACCTGGAGTCTGGAGGATGAGTGAAGCACCTGGAGTCTGGAGGATGAGTGAAGCACCTGGAGTCTGGAGGATGAGTGAAGCACCTGGAGTCTGGAGGATGAGTGAAGCACCTGGAGTCTGGAGGATGAGTGAAGCACCTGGAGTCTGGAGGATGAGTGAAGCACCTGGGGAACATACTGAACTGTGATTGTGATGGAACTGTTTTAAACACAAAAAGAACTGACAGAAAGATCCCAGTCACCTCAGAGAACACGTTTGTACAGAGCTAAACTACAGGCTTAGAGAATGAAGCTAATGAGTTTTACACAGACTGGACCCTCAGGGGCTTTACACAGTTTTCTTCATTCATTTAATATGTGGTGTTGTAGCCACAGCTGCCCTGGGACAGACTGGCAGAAGTGAGGCTTCAATCTGCACCATCGGCCCCTTCGACCACCATCACTCACACACACAACACTTTCATACTTGGCAGTGTGGGTGAAGTGTCTTGCTTAAGGACACAACAGTTTTTCTAACTTGACGCTCCTGTAGCACCTGGAATTCCCAGTGTCTCCAAGTCCTGCCCAGAACCTGCTGAGCCCCAGAACCTGCTGAGCCCCAGAACCTGCTGAGCCCCAGAACCTGCTGAGCCCCAGAACCTGCTGAGCCCCAGAACCTGCTGAGCCTCTGAGCTCTGAGGGATCAGGCTGTGAGGAGGAGCTCCGACCACAACGTGTGACATGCAGAAGACCCCATGGAGACACTGGGAGGGCACCTGACACACAAGAGCATTTCATGTTTGCATAGATCTAAACGACAGGGTTAGCGTTTTTTTAATGCAGAATAAAATAAGAATAAATAAGAATAATTATTTGTGGGAAAAAAGAACTTTAAAAAATAGGTCCAATCAAATTGGATTTGGATGCGACAGTGATTCATCTGAGAACCACACGGATGATGATTATATTATATTATTATGTAAAACGGCCATGATAACGGCACAGGTCTGACAACAGTCACTCGATCACTGTGGAGGGACCGTCACCATAGCAACAGGTAAACAAATGACTTATTGTTAGGAGGGATTCCCTAAAACACAAAGAACTAATCGTCTAAACATCCACAGCCACTCGTTTCATTTGGACTTGTGACCCGAGGTTAAACAGACCTTAAAATTATGGACCAAATAATGCACGATTTTCTAAAAAGATTTATTGATATTACACACAGCAACAAATAAGTTATAATAGTGATTGTCTTAAATAGAAAACCAAATCTGTACAGACTGTTTATGCAAAACTAAGTAAAAATAATCAGCTGCAGTTTTCGTCGCACAAACGTTTGGAACAAAACTGAACCAGATCCGATCAGCGAATGTTTCCTCACCACAAACACCGTCCTGTTATGGTTCATTCATTTGTTTAATACAAAACACTGTTCCACCTTGTGATGTCATGTGGTAATACAGGAAGTGCTCCACTGTGTTTTTAAACTCCACACTAGAATTATTTCAGCCCCGGCCCCCGGATTGCTATTCTCTACTGAACTATTCTCTTCTTTTACCTAAAAGGAGCTGTTAATTTAACCTACCACTATGTGACATCACAAGGTGGAACAGAGCGTTTTGAGCTTTGGAGATGTAGACAGACTCATAATAAAGGGTTCCTTAAACCTGTGAATGAAACAAAACACAACTCCAGGTGTGTTTTTGAGGAGGGAACAATATTCTAACTTGAATGACTCTCACAAGTGTCCGTTTTGTGTAATGTACCTTTAAACTAATTTGGATCTAAACTCTAAATATCCTCATCACGAACCTCTGCTCTGCTCAAATAGAACAATATAAATAAAACACGTCCACACAGATCAGACCAGAGCAGACTTTAGGCTCTGGTCTGAGGCTCTTGGTACAGACAAAACATTCACTCTGGACAGGTTGAACCCAGAGACACTGACGGTGGGTCAAATGTCTCATTCTGTTCTTCAGATTTGATCCTGGAGCTGTTCTGAGGTAGTTTAATCTGAACTCATGTCATTCCTCTGGCCTCAGACTTTCTCAGATAATCAGATATAACTGACCAGGTTCTACATCTGTGGGTTTCCCTTTTGAATATTCATATTTTAAACAGCCACTAGGATTCAACTGTTAAAGAACAGCGCAATTTACTGACCTCATGAGACAGTCTGAGGGACACAGCAGTGAACAAACCCAGCCACAGCGCTCCCTGGTGGATCACAGTGAAATACGTTTTGTTTTTTGTTTTTTTTTTACTGACAAATCCGTGTTTATCCCTCAGTATGAAAAATACAGACAGTCTGGTCCTCACTCCCTCGGTCATGTCTTGAGCCAGAACCAGGATCATCTAATAAGGTTTGTTTATTTCAGTGATGCATGTGAAACAGAAGAGTTCAGCTCTGGTCAAACTGATTCTGCTGAAATTTGCCATATGTTCAGATGGACCAGGCATGTCCATCTGAACTCTGGGAGTTTCACCAGTGACCAGACTCACATCTTCAGAGTGCACTGCAGAAGTGTGTGTTCTGGAGCTCAGGCAGTGTTGTACTGACCCTGCAGCTTTAGTGTTTTACCCCAAACGAAGGAGACACACAGAGGAAGTCACAAGCAAAACAGAAAGTAACAACTGACTGAAGTCTTGTGCACCTGCTGAAGAACTCCAAGAAAAAAAAAGGTTTTCCTCTGTTTTAGTATAAGACCACATTGGCATATTAAAGAACTATTATGATTTTCTGAAAATTGCAGTGTGTCGTTTAAAAAGACCTTTAAAAAGAGGTCTGTTATTGTCACTGCGGTATCGGTATCAAGGGCTGAGTCTTTTTCTTTGCATTAAAATCAAGTTTGAAATGTAATTTCTTGAGTATGATTCATCCCTCCTCGTCTGTACATTTAGTTTGATGATATTTTTGGTAGAATTTGGTACTTGGTTTGCTTGAATGAGAACATCTTTCCTCTCAGTGCAGATCTGGTGTTGTTTTTATGCTGTACACTTGGGCACCTCAACTCTCTGTTGTGGTGATTTTTCAGTCGTGTTTTACTGATGTTTCGGCTGTAGTTTCACTCGGTGCACTCTGGAACCTCGGTCCCATCCACGATGAGTGTGTGAATGATTCCGTCTCTTCTCTTGCCGCTGCTCACAGCTTTGATACAGCAGAGGTGACCGCTCAGAGTGAAGTGAGTTTCTGTGCCGTCGTCCACAAACTCGCCCTGACACAAACACAAGACAAAGGATCACTTATTTATTTAGACAAACAACAAAACCCAGAATGTCCTCAGTATAACACATAGAATACACAGTATGTATAAAGTCATCACAGAATAACTGTATATATGTGTGTTTGTGGGTCAGATAGAAAACACTCACTGCTGTCTCAATGTTGTGTCCGTTGCACCACACGTCCATCGTGTCCTTCTCTGAAACCCAGCGGAGGAAACAACACTTTACTATTCTGTTTTTAAGTTCATTGTTTTCACACTGAACCAGTCTCATGATTATTGTGCTGTTTTTCTTTTGCCAGATGCCCCGTGCCAAGGGACACAACTCCTCTAATTAGTGTCAAACCATTATTTATCAAACTACAATTTTGATCAAATCTGTTTTAAAAAAGACTGGTGACAACATGCAACTTCTGCACCTGAAAGAGGATTTTCGGGGTTGAAAATAACGTTGATTTAATAATGATTTAAAATGAGCAGCTGATCCTGAGCAGGTGGTGGCTGTAAGTGCACAGGCAGATTAAATGTAAAGTTGATAAAAAGTTTATTGTAGAGAAACGGTAGTGGTCCTACAGCCCAGTGCTCTGAGCACAGCCTCAGCAGCAGCAGCAGCAGCAGCAGCAGCAGCTGCAGCAGCAGCAGCATTACTATTAAAAATGTAAATGTGACCATTTTATTACTGGAGTAGGAACAATCTTAGCAGTAGTAGTAGTAGTAGCAGCAGCAGTTGCTGTTGTTAAGCTATAAGGTTAGCAGTTAGTTAGCAGCAGCAGCAGTTATAGTTGCATGCATGGTATTAGTAGCAGTTGCGGTAGCAGTAGCTATTGTTGTGTTTGCTAAGCTAAGCAGCAGTTAAGTAGTGGCAGCAGCAGCTGCAGCATTGCAGCAGCAGCAGTAGCAGTAATGCTGCAGTAGCTATTATATAAGGCTATATTAGCTATTTTCAAGGTTAATATTATATAGCAGCTAATAGTATTGCTTAGCAGGTTACTAGCAGTAGCAAGTAGCGATAGTTATTAGCATTGGCTATATTGGCTAAGGTTAATGCTGCTAGCAGGTTATTATTAGTTAGTATTATGCTGGTTAGTTATTGCAGTAGTAGCAGTAGTTGCTAAGCAAGGTAGTAACTAGTTGTTGCTGCTGGGCTAAGCGCCGTTGTAGTAATAGTAGTAGTAAGCTAGCTGCTGGCAGCAGCATGGTAGCTAACGATAGTAGTAATGCAGCTAAGCTGCGTTAAGGTTAAGGTATTAAGTAGTTAAGCTAAGTAAATGTAGTAATCAAGCCATATTAGTAGTAATAGCTATTGCTAATGGTTACAAGGCAAGGCTGCTAAGGCTAGCGCAATAGGCTAAGCTAGTTATTAAGCTGGCATTAACAACAACTGGCTATATTAACAAGGTTGGGTAACAATGTAGCAATGTAATGCTAAGAATAATTATTACAGCTACTACTAAGCTAAGGTAGTAAGCAATAAGGTTAAGTAATAGCTACTAGTAGCTAAGCTAGCTCGCAAGGTTGCAGTAACAGTTGCCGCTATTAAGGTAAGGCTAGGCGCTAGTAGTAGCTAGCTAAGCAGCAGTTAGTAGTAGTAATGCAGTTGCTAGCTAAGCTAAGCGCTGCTGCTGCCAGCTAAGGTTGCTGCTAGCTATGCCGCTCGCGTTGGTTGCTAGTAGCTAGCTCTAAGGCCGCTGTGATAGGTTAAGCAGCTAAGGGTTGGAGGTTAACTGTTTAATAAGGTAATGCTTAGTTGTAGTAGTTTCAGTAAGGTAGTAACAAGCTATTAAGCAGCATAGTAGCTGCTCGTTAATGTGTAATATTTGCTAATAGGTTACTAGCCATAATAGCTAGTAATGGCTTTGGTTAAGGCTGTAATAGTAATAGCAATTAGTCGCGTTAGTTAATTGAAAGCTAAGGCGCTGCTAACAAGTTGGTTAATAATAAGGCCGCTAATAACAATAGTTAGTAATAATATCGCTGGTTGGTAATAGTTATATATAATATCAGGTTATTGGCTACCAGCTTAAGTTAAGCTAAGGCCAGCTAAGCTAGCTAAGCTACCGCTGGCTAATAATAATAACAATAATAAGCAGCGTTTCGCGTAATAATAAGCAGCACCCGCTATAATTATAATAATAATATTGCTCGCGTAATATACTTAATAATAAGGCTAACAAGTAAGGTTAAGGTTAATAAGGCGCTAAGGCGTAATAATATAGTTAATATAATAAAAGTAATACATGCATATTAACAATTATATAGCGCTAGCTATTTAATGTGTAATGCAAAGCAGCAGTTAATAAGGTAATGCTATAATAGTAATAGTTTAAGGTAAGGTTAATGTTAATAATAATATTAATATATAGTAATAACAACAATAACTGTTAGTTTAATAATAAGGTTAATAATTAATAACAAATAATAATAATAATATTAGTTACATGCTTATTAAGGTCAGGTAATAATAATAATATAATAGCAATTAATAATAATATTTCGCTAAGAATATAATAATACTAAGGCTATAAGAAGGCGCTAATAATAAGGTTAAGCAAGGTTAACAATAATAATAATATAACCCAAGCTAAGCGTAGCAGCAAGGTTTGCGCGGTTAATGTAATAGTATAGTAGCAGCAGCAGTAATAAGCGCTGGCTATTGCTAGCTAATCAATAATAGTATAAGCATAATATTTCATGTAATATAATAATAAGCATAATAATAAAGGTTTCAATATAATAAGCCAAGTGCTAGCAGCTAATATATAATATTAATACGCGTTGCTAATATGCTAGTAATGTAGCTAATAATAATAATAAGGGTAATATTAATTATAATAATAATAATATGTAATAATAGGTAAATGGCTCATGGTAATATAATGCAATATTAAGTAGCTATGCTAAGGTTAAAGTGGCAATAAGCTAATAGTAGTTAATGAGCAGTAGTAATAATGCTAAGGTTAAGGCGTATTAGTTATTAGTAGTAAGTAGCTAGTAGTAAGCGGCAAGGCTAGTAGCGTAACATGTAGTAAGTTAGCTAATGAAAATGCTAGTAGTAGTAATAGGCTTCGCTAATAGTTAAGCGCAATGAATTAAGCGTTAGTTGCGCAGTAGCGTAATGTATTAATGTCGCTGTTCGCGCTAAGCAGCGTTAATAGCTAAGCTAGCTGGCTGCCATGCTAATAATGAATGCTGCTGCCAAATCAGCTAATAATGATAATACGCTATCGCACGCCGCGCGCGGTAAGTAATAGCAATATTGTAATAGCTAAGTTGCTAAGCAGTTAAGTAGTATTAGGCAGCTAATAGTTATATGCTTTGTCGCGCTGCTATAACAATGCGTAATAGCTATATTACAGCTAGCAGTAGTAGTAGCTAAGCTAAGTTGTAGCAGTAAGAAGTAGTACAAGTATGCTGCCAGCGCGTTAACGATTAAGTAGTATTAGCCATACGCAGCAGCGTAGTAGCTTGTAGCGCTAGTTGTACCGCAATGATAGTAGTAGTAATGCTGTTGGTAATGCTGCTAGTAACGCGATAGTAGTAGTAGCTGCTAGTTGTAACAACAGCGCTGGTAGTAGTAGTAGTAGTAGTACTCGCAAAAGGCTTCTAAGTAGTTGTTGAGCAAAGTAGTAGTAATGTGATAGTAGTAGCAGCTAGTCGCGTCGCCTGCTTGCTAAGCAGCAATGTAGCTAAGCAGTTGCCGCTTGCTAGTAATGTAACAGTAGTAAGGCTTAGTAGCTATATTGCAAGGTTAATGAATAAGGCTAGTAGCTAATGTGATAATGCCATAGCTAAGTAATGATAGTACGCTTGCTAATAGGTTATTAGTAATAAGGGTTAGTAATGCTTGCTGCTAGTAATAATAATGTAATGTAATAACAATGAGCGTTTCAGCAATGCTAGTAGGCTAGCTAGTAATAGTTGCTAATAGTTAATTAATAGCAATACCGCTGTAATAATAGGCTAATACATATCGCAGCTAAGGTAATACTTGCTGGTTGCTAGCAATAAGGTTGATAATAATAACTTAGCGGTAACAAGCTAATAGTATTAGTTAAGGTTGTGGTTGATAAAGCAGCTTAGTGCTAGTAGTGATGGTAGTAGCAGTAGTGATGCTGCTAAGCCAGCGCTGCTGGTAGTTGCTAGCTGCGCCGCTAAGGTTAGCTGGTTGCTGCTGCTGTTAGCCAAGGCAGTTGCTAAGGTTGGCTGCCGGGCTGCTAATTAGCAGTGGCTAGCTGCTGCTTAGTAAGGTTGTAGTAGCTGTTGTTCGCTAGCAGTAGTCGCTTAGTAGCTAGTTGCTGCCAGCTAGTAGTAGCTAGTAAGGTTATTAGCAGTTGCCAGCTGCCGCCAAGCAGTAGTCAGCGCCGCTAGTAGTAGTAGCTAGTTAAATCCATCTAGTCAGCTGCTGCTGCTAAGCAGCTAGTTGCTGCTGCTAGTAGTAGTAGTAATGCTTAACCAGTAGTAGCTAGCTAAGCTGGTAATGGCTGCTAGGCTACTGCCAGTACTAAGGTTAGCATAGTTGTTCGCGCAGCTAAGCTAGCTTAGTAGCTAAGCTACCGCTAAGCAGCTAAGCTAGTAGTAGTAGTAGCAGCTAGTAGCTAAGAAGTAGCTAAGCGCGCTAGCTAATTGCTGCTGCTAGCTAATGTGATAAGGCTTCGCTAGCAGTAGTAGTTAGTAGTAGGTATAATATTAGGCTAATGTTAAGGCAAGTAGCTGGCCGGGCTGCTAGCAACCAGTAGTAGTAGTAGTAGTAATGGTTGCTTATAGCCAGCTTAAGCTAAGGTTGCTGCTTGCTGTAATGAATTGCCAAATGCGCCAGTTAACCTTTAGCAATAATAGTAATGGTTAATAACAATGCCACGCCAGCTAATAACATTGCTTAAGGTTAGTTAAGGTTGCTGCTTAAGCGTTAGTTAGTTAGCGTAATGTCGCGCTGGCTAGTAGTACTACTAGTAGCTACCAGCAAGCAAGGTTATTAAGCGGCAGTTGTAACAGCAGTTGGCTGTCGCCATTGTAGTTGCTATTAGTAGTTAGTAGTAGCTAGTTGCTAGCAGTAGTTGTAGTTGCTAGCTAGCGCTTGGCTAAGGCCAAGGCTGAATTGTAAGCGTTATTAGTAATATTGGGTTAAGTATGCAAGCTAATAGTAACCAAGGTTGCTAATAGGTTAGTTAAGGCAGTAATCGCGGCCAGTTAATAGTAATGTAACAGCTAATGAATGATTAGTAGTAGCTAAGCTGCTTGTAGCAGTCGCAGCTAGCTTGTAGCTGGCAGTAATAAGCGTTATGCAACCTTTGTACCCACCACTGCTGCTAGCATGCACATAGTAGTTGTAGCAGTAGTAATGATAGTACCAGTAGTAGCTTGGCCGCGCGCTCATGTGCAATATAATATTGTAGTTGTTGCTAGTTAATGAAGCTAAGCGTTGTAATCGCGTTAAGTAGTCGCGCTAGTAGCGCGTTATGTTGCTAATAGCTAATAGGTAGTACCAATAAGCGGTAACACGCTGCTGCCAGTAACAGGTTAATAATAGTTGCTGCTGCTAGCCGCGTAATAGCCGCCAACAATAGTAGTATTAATAAGGTTATAGCTAAGGCATAGTTAAGGTTAAGGCTTAACAATAAGGTAATAGTAGTAAGGCGCTAGTAGTTTAATATTAATAATTTCGCTAATTAACAAGGTTAGTAGTAGTAATGTAGTCAATAGCAATGCTGGCTAGTAATTAAGGTGCTATTACAATAGCAGTTAAGGTAATGTAACAATAATAATAGTAATAAGGCTATTGGCTAGCTAAGGTATAATAGTAATATTAATATTAACAATAATATAACAATAGTAATAATAGCATAATAAGCAGCAATATATAATAGTAAGTAATAAGGCAATAATATTAGCTTCAATAGCTAATAATAATATTTGCAATAAGCTAATAGGTTAATAATACTAAGAATAAGGTTTAATAAGGCACAACAATAATAGCGCTAGCTTAGTTAAGTAGCAGTAATTATTGCAGCAGCTATTGCCTCAACCAGCACCACCCTGAGGTCAGTGCCCTCCAGGTTGAGCAGCCAGGTGCTGGTGGTCTTGGACCTGTTCTCCATGTACTTCTTGAGGCTCTTGCCGTTGATCTCCAGCGTGTACTCGTAGGCGAAGCCACTCACTGCATCTATGTTTATCGTGGCTTTGGTGTTCGCTTTACCCACTGAGAACGTCTCCTTCCCCACCAGCTTGAACATCCAGTCCCTGCGCAAGAGCTCCTTTGGAACAGCAAGAACATGGTGAACCACCACACAGAGGAGAGAAGAGGAGGAACCGAGGTGGAGCAGAGGAGGACCAGAGGGTCAGAAGAGGAGAAGAAGAAGACCAAAGAGTCCAAGGGGAAGTAGAGGGTCAGAGCAGAAGAGGAGAAAAGAGACAGAGAGAGGGTCAGAGGAGGAGGGGATGCAGAGGAGGGTCAGAGGAGGAGGGGATGCAGAAGAGGGTCAGAGGAGGAGGGGATGCAGAGGAGGGTCAGAGGAGGAGGGGATGCAGAGGAGGGTCAGAGGAGGAGGGATGCAGAGAAGAGGGTCAGAGGAGGAGGGGATGCAGAGAAGAGGGTCAGAGGAGGAGGGGATGCAGAAGAGGGTCAGAGGAGGAGGGGATGCAGAGAAGAGGGTCAGAGGAGGAGGGGATGCAGAGGAGGGTCAGAGGAGGAGGGATGCAGAGAAGAGGGTCAGAGGAGGAGGGGATGCAGAGGAGGGTCAGAGGAGGAGGGGATGCAGAGAAGAGGGTCAGAGGAGGAGGGGATGCAGAAGAGGGTCAGAGGAGGAGGGGATGCAGAGGAGGGTCAGAGGAGGAGGGGATGCAGAGGAGGGTCAGAGGAGGAGGGATGCAGAGAAGAGGGTCAGAGGAGGAGGGGATGCAGAAGAGGGTCAGAGGAGGAGGGGATGCAGAGAAGAGGGTCAGAGGAGGAGGGGATGCAGAGGAGGGTCAGAGGAGGAGGGGATGCAGAAGAGGGTCAGAGGAGGAGGGGATGCAGAGAAGAGGGTCAGAGGAGGAGGGGATGCAGAAGAGGGTCAGAGGAGGAGGGAATGCAGAGGAGGGTCAGAGGAGGAGGGGATGCAGAGGAGGGTCAGAGGAGGAGGGATGCAGAGAAGAGGGTCAGAGGAGGAGGGGATGCAGAAGAGGGTCAGAGGAGGAGGGGATGCAGAGAAGAGGGTCAGAGGAGAAGGGGATGCAGAGGAGGGTCAGAGGAGGAGGGATGCAGAGAAGAGGGTCAGAGGAGGAGGGGATGCAGAGGAGGGTCAGAGGAGGAGGGGATGCAGAGGAGGGTCAGAGAAGGAGGGGATGCAGAGGAGGGTCAGAGGAGGAGGGGATGCAGAGGAGGGTCAGAGGAGGAGGGGATGCAGAGGAGGGTCAGAGGAGGAGGGGATGCAGAGAGGAGGGTCAGAGGAGGAGGGGATGCAGAGGAGGGTCAGAGAAGGAGGGGATGCAGAGGAGGGTCAGAGGAGGAGGGGATGCAGAGGAGGGTCAGAGGAGGAGGGGATGCAGAGGAGGGTCAGAGGAGGAGCGGATGCAGAGAGGAGGGTCAGAGGAGGAGGGGATGCAGAGGAGGGTCAGAGGAGGAGCGGATGCAGAGAAGAGGGTCAGAGGAGGAGGGGATGCAGAGGAGGGTCAGAGGAGGAGCGGATGCAGAGAAGAGGGTCAGAGGAGGAGGGGATGCAGAGGAGAGTCAGAGGAGGAGGGGATGCAGAGGAGGGTCAGAGGAGGAGGGGATGCAGAGAGGAGGGTCAGAGGAGGAGGGGATGCAGAGAGGAGGGTCAGAGGAGGAGGGGATGCAGAGGAGGGTCAGAGGAACCAGAGGATGTACGTACTTTTCCATCCACGTAGATGACGCGTTTCCCAGTCGTGGTTCCGTGTTCGAACTCGATGGTGTGGACTCTGTCGCTGAGCGCCACCTCCCACACCGCGGCCAAATCACTGGACATGGCTCCGACCCGGAACACCCCCAAACCGGAGGAAACCGGGGTAAAAGTGCAAAGACCTGGGCTAAAGGTCCAGAAGGACCAGGCTAACGCGGGGGGTACAGGTCTGGGGACAGAGCAGCGCTGGAGCGACTTACAGCGGTAGAGCCGAGAATTTCCTGTAACCACAATAAAAGCGACAATTAAAATACTATTTTCAACCCCAAAGGTTTTCAAACGCTGCCAGATTACAGAAATAAAGTTTAACTAAACACCCCTTAAACTAAAGTTAAAATATATGGTCAGAAAGTAAGAAAAAAAGCATTTTTATTTTTGCTATTCTGTTTTATTGTGAATGTCAAACGGAAGTAGATTGTCCGGGATTAGCACACTCTTTATCCGCTCCGTCGCTGAGAACAATTGTCAACATTAAGATTTAATTTCGTCTCAAAAACATAATTTAAGATGGTTCCTCCGGGAGTCACGGGCCCCGGTGATGTTTACCTGCCGAGACGCGCTGGCTTTCGGGGAGTAGTCGCTGCAGATCGCGTTTATTTCTATGGGTTTTAGCCCCGTTAGCTTCTGTTAGCCGCAGACTAACGCTGTGGTTGTGCTGTTACCACGGCAACGGCAGCGTGCGTCACCGCGGACACGCCCACCTCCGCACGCAGACGTAAACAAAATATTTCGAAAATATTTGTTTTGCAATTCTCATTTGGTTTTAAAAAATCTCAGAGCCCGTCTGTTCTTTTCAAAATGGAAAACAAATGTTGCATTCTGCAAAACATTCCCTGAAATATATTAGGAATTAGCAGCTAGTAATGATTTGAGCAGGTTTTGACAGAAATTAAGCTTTCCTGAATGTATTTAGAATGTTCTTGAGCCACATAAGTATAAGAGCACATATATGACAGACGCCCATGGACTGGATTACACAGATATACGGCCACATGGGAATAGAAAAGAAAGTACCATTTAATGCTGAAAACCGCATTTTATTGTCTGAAGAAAGAGTGTTTTTATTATCATTGCAGTTTATGTAAGTATAAATTTGATTTGTTATGTTCCCTCAGAATTCTGACATAAATTATAAATAACAAATTAAACAAAAAATCAGAAAAAACATACACGTTAATGATCCACCTACTACATTTATTATAAAACATTTGTTCATTATATTTGTAAGTTCTACAGTAAAATGAAATTCTCCTCAAATAGACACAATTAAAAATGAGAGAAAACAGTAAAAAAAAAAAGAGATGTGCAGCTACAGTTAATACAAAATCTGCATCCACGGTGTTCAATAGAAAACTAGCAATGGACCAACAGGAAACAAGACTTTTCAAACACAGTGTGAATGTCATTACTGTAGATATTCGACAGAAATAGTGTTTTATTTTAAACAGTGAAAAACTACTGTCACATTTTGGAATAAGAACATTACATTTATATATTTATAGTATATACTTCATATCTACAAAGGCTGAGTGTTCAAATCAAAAATAAAATGACTAAGCTAAAAAACATTGAGAACAAAGTGTACCATGTGATTTCCTGTCTGCTCTCGATTCAGGAGGCTGTGGGTTAGATTCCTGACAGCGTGTCACAGTTGCATCACTATTCTCGCCTTTAGTAGATAATGGAGCTTGGTTAAAGCACTGGTAATATAATATACATGATAGAGATGACAGCTGATATGAGCTGAGACTTGGATCCATACGGACATTTACAGTGAACATGGGTTCAGGTCCTCCACCTGTTCCAGTGATAACACACACACATCCTGTGTCTCTCTGACAGGAGAAATGTTAAGTCAAATACTTAAAGCTGATTGGGATTTTTGGGACAGAAAATCATGTGCTGGACGATTGTTCAACATACAAACACACAGTGTAATCGCTCCAAACATTTGTTAAACCCAGTTAAAAGAAAGTCAGTCCCTCTGAGCAGAAATATCTATGTAATAAAAGGAACAAACATACAGATGTGCCATATACGTAATATACCAGCATGTATACCAGCCTTTTGTTCAACAGCAGCAGCACGTGGAGAGGTCATTCAACTGTACACAAAAGTCATCTTAAAGGGCCCATATTACCGAACAAAACTCCTCCATGTATGTTTTTGAGGAGAGAAAGCTCACAGTGGTCAATTTTACGTAATACAAAACCTTTAAAAAGGCCTGGAAGTTGTTTAATGTCCCAATAGTCTGTCTCATCACATAACAGTGATGGAGACTTAACAGTTTAGTGCCTGTGTCCTCTGACCAGACCGTGACAAACCACATCCTCATATATGATTCAGAAATGTGGAGAAAACAGAAGCAAGAAGCAAAGTTTGTGTTTTTCCAATGTAAAATGTGCCCCTATAGTACCATTAAACCAGATTTAAATCCCATTCATGAACAGTCCAGTGTCCAGATCCAATGAAAGAAATATCCAAAAGACGACAATAGAGATCCACCATTACCAACTGTTTAGAATCCAAAAGAAAACACTGGCTTGTGCTCGAGATAGCTGCTACACTAAAAAAAGTCAATATTGACAGCGATATACTCATCAGCCGACCAACAAGTCCAGTTCTAGTCCACAGACCCGGTCCAGTGTCTACAGTTTGTGCAGAATCTAGGTTACAGTTCCACCTCTGTCTGTTCTTTCCTTTCTGTCCTTTCAAAACACTGTCCAACAGGCAAATGCTCCAACATTATGATGGAGCAGATGGTGCTGACTGGCAGCCACACTCTGTGAGTCTGCCCCAGGGCAGCTGTGGCACAGACCACTGAAGGAAGCTTGACCATTGGAATGCAAAAGAACATTGGTGCCATTCTTATTACAATCAAAAATAAAACAAAAAGACTTTTTAACAAATCGAAATATTGTTTCCAGCTAAAACTAATTCTTCCAGTGCCATTAAAACATGATTTGGTTCAAAAATGTGTATTCTATTATGTTTAAGGCTTATATATTTAAAAAGGGTTAATAAACACTTCAAAAGTCATCCGAAACTCAACTTACCTTAGATTTCCATCCAGTATCACATCTATACATTTTTAATCCATCAGAGTACAAATGATAAAACAGTGTTTCATATAAAAGTGACTCTTCAAATCTTCATGTGATTTAAAATATGATGATTCAGTTCATTTACTTAAAATGTGTTCAAAAGTTTAAATCCATCTTATGTTCGTGTAGATGCAGAGGTTCAGATGCTCCAGTCCAGATTTATCAGTGTTTAGGACCAAACTCTGCAGATCCAACATCAGAATGTTCAGAGCCGAGAAAACTGCTGGGTACAAAATGCAGTGGCGGTGGCTGAGTGGCAACACTCAGGCCTCACAGCAAGAAGGTTGCGGGTTCGATCCCCGGGTCGCCCGGGCCTTTCTGTGTGGAGTTTGCATGTTCTCCCCGTGTCTGGATGGGTTTCCTCCGGGTGCTCCGGTTTCCCCCATCAACCCAAAAAACATGCAGCACCTGAACTAACATCAAGGACCATGATGTCCACCCTCCTGTGGGCTCACCACCTGCAGAGGGGTTCATAGGGGGTCAGGTGCTATGAGGATTGGGCAGCAAACTGTCCCCGCGACCCAGCCGGATTAAGTGGGAGAAGATGGATGGACAAAATGCAGTGACCCCCATTCACAAAGCAGGACTAAAGCAGGACTAAAGCAGGACTAAAGCAGGACTAAAGCAGGACTAAAGCAGGACTAAAGCAGGACTAAAGCAGGACTAAAGCAGGACTAAAGCAGGACTAAAGCAGGACTAAAGCAGGACTAAAGCAGGACTAAAGCAGGACTAAAGCAGGACTAAGCCCCACACAGAGAAGACTGAAGAGCTCTCTCATATTCTCCAAGTGGTGGACAGTTTTCTGGTTGTATTCACATACAATATAACTTCTGGTTTCATTGACACATGACCCTGTTCTGGCAAAATGCAGGTCCATTCCCAGGTCAGGCTGCATGTGTGAAGAGGGCTTTAGACTGGAGCCATGATCTGTAGATGTGTAACATGCTGGAGGTCAGATGTTCAGAGGTTGGTAATTGTCCGTCGATGGAAGATGAGACTGGAGTGTGCTTTGAATGAGATGGTCCATAGATTTATATGAGACTGGATAGAATGTGGTGGGCCATATGTGGTCTGCAGCTGTGTAACACCTGGGAGATGCTCAAAGCTCAGTGGTGAGGAGTCCTCTGGATTTGGAGCCATCTTCTGCAGGAGGAGCCCGGGCTGAGCTGCTGACAAGAGAGAAACTACAATATTAAAGCTGTTTTATGGAACCTTCCACCACCTGCTGGTCTGTTGGTGGGTTTCAGACTGTAGAATGTGATGATGTCATACTTTCCGATGGGTCAGACAGTTTTCCCTATAAATTTCACTGGACTTTGAATCAAATGTTTTATAAAATCTCCAAAAGGTAAAATCGCAAAATGTTGAACCTGCTCATTTCTATCAGTGAACAGCCCCAACTCACTGAATTACACCACAAATCTGCATCTGAACAAGATTCATTTTAAGGCCGCCGCACACTACAGAATTTATTTTTAAATGATCTTTAAACGTGGTACAAAAAACACACTGCAGACACGAGGAGAAGCTTATGAGATTTTGAATCTCCGAGTACAAAGAGTCCTGCGGGATTCAGCTGCCACAGGCTGTACAGTTGAGACTGCACCTCCATCAGCTGTTTCCTCTCTACAGTAAAACCACTCACTTTGAGACTCTTAAGTGTTCAACAGATCAGAGCTCTGCACTTCTAGTTTAGAACTTTGTTATTATTATATGTGAAATGTGGTACAATACTTCAGATACAGGATTTTTAATGGAGAGAAGGCTGGCAAAACGTCCATAGCTGCAGCTTCACTGCAGGAGACACACAGGAGGAACTCCTCTCACCTTTTTACTTTTAAACAATGTTTCAAACTTTAACAGCACTGTTCTGTGTATGGGCCGCCATTATTTACAGTGGACAAATTCTATAGATAAAGTGGATGAGATGCTCAGTTTAAATTTGAAACTCTACAAAAGGTGAATAACAATTCTTTTCACCATTTTCTGATTCCGTATGTGTAAGTGTCACTCTGTTCCGTATGTGTAAGTGTCACTCTGCTCCGTATGTGTAAGTGTCACTCTGTTCCATATGTGTAAGTGTCACTCTGTTCCATATGTGTGTCACTCTGTTCCGTATGTGTAAGTGTCACTCTGCTCCGTATGTGTAAGTGTCACTCTGCTCCGTATGTGTAAGTGTCACTCTGCTCCGTATGTGTAAGTGTCACTCTGCTCCGTATGTGTAAGTGTCACTCTGCTCCGTATGTGTAAGTGTCACTCTGTTCCGTATGTGTAAGTGTCACTCTGTTCCGTATGTGTAAGTGTCACTCTGTTCCGTATGTGTAAGTGTCACTCTGCTCCGTATGTGTAAGTGTCACTCTGTTCCGTATGTGTAAGTGTCACTCTGTTCCGTATGTGTAAGTGTCACTCTGCTCCGTATGTGTAAGTGTCACTCTGTTCCGTATGTGTAAGTGTCACTCTGTTCCATATGTGTAAGTGTCACTCTGCTCCGTATGTGTAAGTGTCACTCTGCTCCGTATGTGTAAGTGTCACTCTGTTCCGTATGTGTAAGTGTCACTCTGTTCCGTATGTGTAAGTGTCACTCTGCTCCGTATGTGTAAGTGTCACTCTGTTCCGTATGTGTAAGTGTCACTCTGTTCCGTATGTGTAAGTGTCACTCTGCTCCATATGTGTAAGTGTCACTCTGTTCCATATGTGTAAGTGTCACTCTGTTCCGTATGTGTAAGTGTCACTCTGCTCCGTATGTGTAAGTGTCACTCTGTTCCGTATGTGTAAGTGTCACTCTGTTCCGTATGTGTAAGTGTCACTCTGTTCCGTATGTGTAAGTGTCACTCTGTTCCGTATGTGTAAGTGTCACTCTGTTCCGTATGTGTAAGTGTCACTCTGTTCCGTATGTGTAAGTGTCACTCTGTTCCGTATGTGTAAGTGTCACTCTGCTCCGTATGTGTAAGTGTCACTCTGCTCCGTATGTGTAAGTGTCACTCTGCTCCGTATGTGTAAGTGTCACTCTGCTCCGTATGTGTAAGTGTCACTCTGTTCCGTATGTGTAAGTGTCACTCTGTTCCGTATGTGTAAGTGTCACTCTGCTCCGTATGTGTAAGTGTCACTCTGCTCCGTATGTGTAAGTGTCACTCTGTTCCGTATGTGTAAGTGTCACTCTGTTCCGTATGTGTAAGTGTCACTCTGTTCCGTATGTGTAAGTGTCACTCTGTTCCGTATGTGTAAGTGTCACTCTGCTCCGTATGTGTAAGTGTCACTCTGTTCCGTATGTGTAAGTGTCACTCTGCTCCGTATGTGTAAGTGTCACTCTGTTCCGTATGTGTAAGTGTCACTCTGCTCCGTATGTGTCACTCTGTTCCGTATGTGTAAGTGTCACTCTGTTCCGTATGTGTAAGTGTCACTCTGTTCCGTATGTGTAAGTGTCACTCTGTTCCGTATGTGTAAGTGTCACTCTGTTCCGTATGTGTAAGTGTCACTCTGTTCCGTATGTGTAAGTGTCACTCTGTTCCGTATGTGTAAGTGTCACTCTGTTCCGTATGTGTAAGTGTCACTCTGTTCCGTATGTGTAAGTGTCACTCTGTTCCGTATGTGTAAGTGTCACTCTGCTCCGTATGTGTAAGTGTCACTCTGTTCAGGATGTGTAAGTGTCACTCTGTCTGTATGTGTCACTCTGTGAGGTGTAAGTGTCACTCTGCTCCGTATGTGTAAGTGTCACTCTGTTCCGTATGTGTAAGTGTCACTCTGTTCCGTATGTGTAAGTGTCACTCTGTTCCGTATGTGTAAGTGTCACTCTGCTCCGTATGTGTAAGTGTCACTCTGTTCCGTATGTGTAAGTGTCACTCTGTTCCGTATGTGTAAGTGTCACTCTGTTCCGTATGTGTAAGTGTAACTCTGTTCACTATGAGAAAGTGTCACTCGGTTCAGTGTGTGTAAGTGTCACTCTGTTCCGTATGTGTAAGTGTCACTCTGTTCCGTATGTGTAAGTGTCACTCTGTTCCGTATGTGTAAGTGCCACTCTGTTCCGTATGTGTAAGTGTCACTCTGCTCCGTATGTGTAAGTGTCACTCTGTTCCGTATGTGTAAGTGTCACTCTGTTCCGTATGTGTAAGTGTCACTCTGTTCCGTATGTGTAAGTGTCACTCTGCTCCCTATGTGTGTCACTCTGTTCCGTATGTGTAAGTGCCACTCTGTTCCGTATGTGTAAGTGCCACTCTGTTCCGTATGTGTAAGTGTCACTCTGCTCCGTATGTGTAAGTGTCACTCTGCTCCGTATGTGTAAGTGTCACTCTGTTCCGTATGTGTAAGTGTCACTCTGTTCCGTATGTGTAAGTGTCACTCTGTTCCGTATGTGTAAGTGTCACTCTGTTCCGTATGTGTAAGTGTCACTCTGTTCCGTATGTGTAAGTGTCACTCTGCTCCGTATGTGTAAGTGTCACTCTGTTCCATATGTGTAAGTGTCACTCTGTTCCGTATGTGTAAGTGTCACTCTGCTCCGTATGTGTAAGTGTCACTCTGTTCCGTATGTGTAAGTGTCACTCTGTTCCGTATGTGTAAGTGTCACTCTGCTCCGTATGTGTAAGTGTCACTCTGTTCCATATGTGTAAGTGTCACTCTGTTCCGTATGTGTAAGTGTCACTCTGCTCCGTATGTGTAAGTGTCACTCTGTTCCGTATGTGTAAGTGTCACTCTGCTCGTGTATGTGTCACTCTGTATGTGTAAGTGTCACTCTGTTCCAGATGTGTAAGTGTCACTCTGTTCAGTATGTGTAAGTGTCACTCTGTTCAGTATGTGTAAGTGTCACTCTGTTCAGATGTGTAAGTGTCACTCTGTTCCGTATGTGTAAGTGTCACTCTGTTCCAGATGTGTAAGTGTCACTCTGTTCAGATGTGTAAGTGTCACTCTGTTCAGTATGTGTAAGTGTCACTCTGTATGTGTAAGTGTGTGTAAGTGTCACTCTGTTCAGTATGTGTAAGTGTCACTCTGTTCCGTATGTGTAAGTGTCACTCTGTTCCAGATGTGTAAGTGTCACTCTGTTCCGTATGTGTAAGTGTCACTCTGTGTGTAAGTGTCACTCTGCTCAGATGTGTAAGTGTCACTCTGTTCAGATGTGTAAAGTGTCACTCTGTTCCAGAGGTGTAAGTGTCACTCTGTTCAGATGTGTAAGTGTCACTCTGCTCCGTATGTGTAAGTGTCACTCTGTTCCGTATGGGTAAGTGTCACTCTGTTCAGATGTGTAAGTGTCACTCTGTTCCGTATGTGTAAGTGTCACTCTGTTCCGTATGTGTAAGTGTCACTCTGTTCGTATGTAAGTGTCACTCTGTTCCGTATGTGTAAGTGTCACTCTGTTCCGTATGTGTAAGTGTCACTCTGTTCCAGATGTGTAAGTGTCACTCTGTTCCGTATGTGTAAGTGTCACTCTGTTCCGTATGTGTAAGTGTCACTCTGTTCCAGATGTGTAAGTGTCACTCTGTTCCGTATGTGTAAGTGTCACTCTGTTCAGATGTGTAAGTGTCACTCTGCTATGTGTGCCACTCTGTTCAGTATGTGTAAGTGCCACTCTGTTCCGTATGTGTAAGTGTCACTCTGTTCAGATGTGTAAGTGTCACTCTGTTCAGATGTGTAAGTGTCACTCTGTTCCAGTATGTGTAAGTGTCACTCTGTTCCGTATGTGTAAGTGTCACTCTGTTCCGTATGTGTAAGTGTCACTCTGTTCAGTATGTGTAAGTGTCACTCTGTTCAGATGTGTAAGTGTCACTCTGTTCCAGATGTGTAAGTGTCACTCTGTTCCAGTATGTTTAAGTGACACTCTGTTAAGTATTTGTTAGTGTCACTCTGTTCCGTATGTGTAAGTGTCACTCTGCTCCGTATGTGTAAGTGTCACTCTGTTCCGTATGTGTAAGTGTCACTCTGCTCCGTATGTGTAAGTGTCACTCAGTTCCGGATGAGTAAGTGTCACTAGGTTCCGTATGTGTAAGTGTCACTCTGTTCCGTATGTGTAAGTGTCACTCTGTTCCGTATGTGTAAGTGTCACTCTGCTCCCTATGTGTGTCACTCTGTTCCGTATGTGTAAGTGCCACTCTGTTCCGTATGTGTAAGTGCCACTCTGTTCCGTATGTGTAAGTGTCACTCTGCTCCGTATGTGTAAGTGCCACTCTGTTCCGTATGTGTAAGTGTCACTCTGTTCCGTATGTGTAAGTGTCACTCTGATCCGGATGTGTAAGTGTCACTCTGATCCAGATGTGTAAGTGTCACTCTGTTCAGTATGTGTAAGTGTCACTCTGTTCCGTATGTGTAAGTGTCACTCTGTTCCAGATGTGTAAGTGTCACTCTGTTCAGATGTGTAAGTGTCACTCTGTTCCGTATGTGTAAGTGTCACTCTGTTCCGTATGTGTAAGTGTCACTCTGTTCCGTATGTGTAAGTGTCACTCTGTTCCGTATGTGTAAGTGTCACTCTGCTCCGTATGTGTAAGTGTCACTCTGTTCCGTATGTGTAAGTGTCACTCTGTTCCGTATGTGTAAGTGTCACTCTGTTCCGTATGTGTAAGTGTCACTCTGCTCCGTATGTGTAAGTGTCACTCTGTTCCGTATGTGTAAGTGCCACTCTGTTCCGTATGTGTAAGTGTCACTCTGTTCCGTATGTGTAAGTGTCACTCTGCTCCGTATGTGTAAGTGTCACTCTGTTCCGTATGTGTAAGTGTCACTCTGTTCCGTATGTGTAAGTGTCACTCTGTTCCGTATGTGTAAGTGTCACTCTGTTCCGTATGTGTAAGTGTCACTCTGCCCCTGACGCTTGGTTTTACTGACTGGACCTAAAGTGCTGCTCATGTTTGGTGGTTATGACCTGACAGAGCAGCTCAGAGTCACACTGATACCACACACATGAGGAGCGCGCACACACACACGAACACACAGACACACTCTCACACACACACACGAGGAGCACACGCACGAACACACAGACACACACTCTCACAGACACACACTCTCACACAGACACACTCTCACACACACAGACACACTCTCACACACACAGACACACTCTCACACACACAGACACACTCTCACACACACAGACACACTCTCACACACACAGACACACACAGACACACACAGACACACACAGACACACACAGACACACTCTCACACACACAGACACACACAGACACACACAGACACACACAGACACACACAGACACACACAGACACACACAGACACACACAGACACACACAGACACACACAGACACACACAGACACACAGACACACAGACACACACACACACACACACACACACACACACACACACACACACACACACACACACACACACACACACACACACACACACACACACACACACACACACACACACACACACACACACACACACACACACACACACACACACACCTCCATGGAGATAAGCAAGTTATACAAGTTTAATGCCATACTGTGGAACATTCTAAGCATTCAAATTTAAATGAATAATTTACACTAAAAGTGCTTCAAAAGAACAAGGTGGTTCAGTAGAGCAGACGTCCAAATGTCCATCCAACAGATCATTCTGTCAGAGCTGTGGAAATCTGAGTGGGAGCTCACCTGTTGTTGCTGTTGTTGGAGTGAGAGATAGGGGGCGCTGCTTCTGCACACACAGATGAGCTCTTAGTCTCTGGGTCCAGGACTCCGTTACTGAAGATGCCCGAGGGCTAAGGAGGGAGAGGGAGAGAAACCATTACAGAGATCTGAAAATACTACATGTTAAGAGAACTCTGAGCGTTCAGATTAGATGGTAAGACTTCCACCATTCTGCTGCCTTCAGACAAACGGTCTGTCAGAGGCTTCTGTTTTAAGTAGACTCCTGCACTCAGGCATCGAACACCAGTCTGTCAGAGGCTTCTGTTTTAAGTAGACTCCTGCACTCAGGCATCGAACACCAGTCTGTCAGAGGCTTCTGTTTTAAGTAGACTCCTGCACTCAGGCATCGAACACCAGTCTGTCAGAGGCTTCTGTTTTAAGTAGACTCCTGCACTCAGGCATCGAACACCAGTCTGTCAGAGGCTTCTGTTTTAAGTAGACTCCTGCACTCAGGCATCGAACACCAGTCTGTCAGAGGCTTCTGTTTTAAGTAGACTCCTGCACTCGGGCATCGAACACCAGTCTGTCAGAGGCTTCTGTTTTAAGTAGACTCCTGCACTCGGGCATCGAACACCAGTCTGTCAGAGGCTTCTGTTTTAAGTAGACTCCTGCACTCGGGCATCGAACACCAGTCTGTCAGAGGCTTCTGTTTTAAGTAGACTCCTGCACTCAGGCATCGAACACCAGTCTGTCAGAGGCTTCTGTTTTAAGTAGACTCCTGCACTCAGGCATCGAACACCAGTCTGTCAGAGGCTTCTGTTTTAAGTAGACTCCTGCACTCAGGCATCGAACACCAGAGCTGGAAATGCTGAACTATTGGTGAAATTAGCATCACGTCAACAAGTTTCCAGCATCCTCAAAAGCAAAGGCTCCAAATATAGTCTTCTGACACTATTTATGTTCTCAGTCCAAACACTAAACTATATGGAAATGTACAAAGCTCCATCAGCTCCAGCTCCATTTCACTTTGTATTGAAAAATGCTAGCCTCCCTGTGACTGCTACTTTGAGGCTTGCGGCACTAGCTTCAACACCCTCACTCCTGACTGGCTCTGTGGGTGCTATAATCCACGCATGTGGAATAACAAATATGTTATGTTATGTGGAGATTAGGTGCTATAACTGTTAGCCTCGATGAGCTTCATTGACTGGAGGTGTGATGTCCACTTCACCTTTCCTAGCCACTACCGGAGCTCAGCTCATAGAAAAGAACAGGGGAAAAAGCACCACTTTCAAAGATACAAACACATTTAGCTGATGATGGACGTACTGTGCTGGAAGGGATGATCCACCTGGGGGTGATGGGAGGTTTGGGCTGCACTGGAGGGAGCTGAAACAGGAAATACAGATAGTTATGTGCATCAGATGCCCTCACCCCTGTGTAAGTCAGTAATTTATTTATATAGCGCTTTTCACAGACATATGTCACAAAGACATTTTACAGAGCACTGTTCAGTCCACACTGTGGTGTAAGATACTGACTGACAGAAGAGAGGCTCCAATCTGCACCATCGGCCCCCCGACCACAATCATCACTCACACACACTCCACTTTCATACCAGGCAGTGTGGGTGAAGTGTCTTGCCTAAGGACATAACAGTTTGTTTGCCACTGGCGCCCCCTTTGGCACCTGATTTTAACACTGGTCTCTCATCCAAGTCCTAACCAGGCCCTGCTGAGCTTCTGAAATATGATGAGATCAGGCTCTGACAAGCCGATTTGGCCACAGTGGGGCTGTGTGTCAGATGCCCTCCCTGGTCTGTCCCTCTACAAACATGCTCTGAAATGCATGGGATTTTTGTATTCCTTTAAAAGTTGAGCCCTCACCACTGGAGCGATGTCGCTGAAGTCGATGAGGTTTTCAGACAGAGGAGCACTCAAACTTAGCTCGACCTCTTCTGGACACACCTGCACACACAAGTGGGATGTGTAGACACTTTTTTACCTTGAGATACGTTAGGCAGAACGCTGCAGTGACATGGTTGTACCTGAGGGGGCAGGGTTTCTGTGGGGAGGTCTGGGGTTACACAGGAGAGGGAGACGTCCTCGCTCAGACGCTCAATGCTGCAACACAAGAACACCGGGTTAAAGGTGTGGTTCTATGGATCATCTGATGGTTGTGATAATAATAGTAATAGTAATAGTAATAATAATAATAATAAAACATTTTATTTATTAGGTGTGTTTTTGGACACCCAAGGTCGCCTTACATCAACATGCACAAATTAAATACAATTAAAACATACAGTTAAAAGCTACAGTTAAAGTGGGACAGTATTTAATTGATTGATTATAATTAGTATCGTATTTAGTGTTGTATTTTATCAGTATTTAGTATTTAGTAATGTATTAGACAGTATCTGAATTGATTGATTGTATTTAATTGACTTACAGTTAGTTCTCAGCTATTCTCCCTGCAGACCTGGAGCATGTTTTGGGTTGAGGGGTTAAACCGGAGTGGCCGGAGGAAAACCATTCAGACACACGGAGAACATGCAAACTGCACACAGAAAGGCCTGGGCGACCCTGGGATCAAACCCGGGAACCTTCTTGCTGTGAGGCATGAGTGCCACTCAGCCATCATGCTCCCACGGGCAGTGCAGTGCTGGTCTGGTGCTGTGGTGGAGTGAATAGGCCAGTCTGAACAGGTGTGTTTGGAGTTTGGAGTTGAAATGTGGGAGAGAGTCAGAGTTTGGGAGGTCAGGAGGGAGAGTGGGCTCCTGTGGGCTCACCACCTGCAGAGGGGTTCATAGGGGGGGTCAGGTGCTATGAGTATTGGGCAGCACGCTGCCCCCGCGACCCAGCCGGATTAAGCGGGAGAAGATGGATGGATGGATGGATGGAAGGAGGGAGAGTGCTCCGAGACCAGCAGATTAGATTGTCACCGTCAGTTCCACATGCATTAAAAACTGGGTGGTTCAAATCCCTCCTGTGGGCTCACCACTCACAGAGGGGGTCAGGTGCTATGAGGACTGGGCAGCAAACTGCCCCCGCGACCCAGCCGGATTAAGCAGGAGAAGATGGATGGATGGTTCAAATGATGTTTAATAATAGTAATAGTAATGGGAGTAAGAAGTAGTATTTAAAAGTACCTGATGGCTGCAGAGGGAGTGTTGAGCAGATCCTGGAGCTCTGTTCTCACAGACAGAGAGCTGTTACTGCCCATACGGCCACTCGGCACCTTCAGCCTGAAACACGTGTGCATATGTCATTATGTCATATCTCTCTCTGACACATATGCACACACACTCCTGTAGGTTCAATAATATGAACCCGCAGGAGGGGGAGCTTCACCCTCTTATAATGACTTAAGATGTCTGAGATTAACTGTATTTGTGTAGATTTTGTGTACACTAGGGCTGAGTATTATCAAGTTACCCATACGATACATACCTCGACACATAAATATCTTGATACAGTGCACTTTCAGTTCAATACAAGATATTTCAAATCAATTTGATATGGTTCAATAAAAAAATCAGGTCTAAATCACGGCTTTGGTACTAAAAGCCTTTGTTGCACCCATTTCACTCATCAAAGCAAATATGTCATAAAAATTTAGTAAAATATACCAAAATATATTCTTGGCAATATATCGATACAGTAGCCCACGATACTGATACTGTAACATCACATTAAATGATACAATATATGGAGTTGAATATTTTTGCACAGCCCTAGTGTACACTGCAGGAGTACCTGGCCGTAGGTTCCTGCAGGTTGCAGTTCTTGTCTGGCACACTGATCTGCTCCTCTGGACACACCTGAGCCACAAGGAGCTGAATCAAACTACTGTACAAAGCGGAGTAGTCGAGATGGTGGTGGTGGTATAAGTAGTTGTTGTAGCTGTAGTACCTTGCAGGCTGCAGCTTCCGCCTGAGCTTTCAGGATGTTGCTCTTGAGGATGTCAGGGGTCCTGAGGGGGCCAGGGATAGGGGCGGAGAGAGGGGTGGGGCCAGAGCTGGAAAGGACCGACTTCTCTGTCAGCTTCACCAGCTCCTGAGGACGAACAAAACGAATCAAGAGTCAGTACGCCTCAGAACATGTGAAAACCAAAAGTGCAAGTGCAACTCTTCTGCCATTTTATTTTGATCAATTCTATTTCATTTAATTTGGTTTTCAAATTTAGCATTTCTACCCTTTGTTGTAGGGTTGCCAAAATGATTGAAAATTGGATAGTACTATTCGACACTGTGCTGTGATATATACATGAAGTGGACTTGGATCAAATCATCCAAGTGAAAAATGAAAAGCCTTCTGAACAGATTGGACCCTAACAGGGAGGTACCTGGTTGTTCATGGCCACGTTGATGTTGATGTTTTTGGGCGTCAGTGGAACAGCGACACTCTCCAACTCCAACTGTTTAAGACGAGCTGCAGCCTCTGAAAAGAGAAAAAAGAATTAAACCAGATGCCCTCACAGACTCCTGCATCCCTGTGTCATATGCCCTCCTCTTCCTCCTATATCCCTCTGTGCCAGATGCCCTCCCATCCTCCTGTATCCCTGTGTGTCCCAGATGTTGAGGATTTTGTTTTCTCACCGGTCAGACTGAGGGGATCATCCACGCACACACCGACAGCCCCCTCCTCTGCCAAGTCTAGGGGAGGGGCTATGTGGGAGAGGGGAGGGGCTATGGGGGAGAGGGGAGGGGCTATGTGGGAGAGGGGAGGAGCAGATAGAGCACAGGTGGCAGGAGAGGGGAGGGTGTGGAGGACATTGTCAATGCAGGTCTCCATCAGGTCAGGAACCACTGGCAAACTGTGGAGAGAAAGAGGAGAGAAAGGGAGGACAGATGGAGAGAGGGAGGAAAGATGACAAGGAGAGGAGGAGAGGATAGTGGGTGTAAAGGTGAGGGAGAGAGAGAGAACACATTAAAATACAGATTTGAACACACAAAGACAGATCCAGAAGACATACTTACAGTGGTCAGCCTTCCCTCAGACTCTGAACACATCATTCCACCAGTACATGCAGTTTAGACCAATCAAACTACAACGACAACAGCCAAAAACACGGCCAGCGCCAACAGCATGCAAAACTAGTTCATATCTAGATACTCATTTAAGCAGGTATCGATACAAAAAAAGTCCCATTCACAGGACAGACATGTTCCTTTCCTGAATAGCTCGCGAATGATCTTGAGCTGTATCAGAACAAGTCTAAGAGCACGATGGAACCTACCTGGACCACTGAGGGGTTACACACATATAAGGCCACATGAGAATAGAAAAGAAAGTTCTACCATTTAATTTTGAGGAACATCTGAAGTACTTTAAGTGCAAGTGTAAATCACATTCTATTGTCTAAAGAGTGTTTTTTTTTATATTACCATCGTAATCTGTATCGAGTATCGTGTTAATTCCTTGCAATTGAAATCGAGTTTGAAATTTTAGTATCATGACCCCCAGTCCTGGCTCTGTTCCGTTGAAAACAATAAAACTTCTCTGTACAATTCCCAAAGAATAATCCGTGTCCATGTTTTTGTTCATAACTTCACAGCCCCACAAAGTCTGGGACACGATGCTGTCTGAGAGGTGCTTTGCCTCAGGGCACAAGAGAAACATCAGGACCAAAACCTTTCATAAAAGTGCAGAGAGAGGAGCAGGTTCAGTCTTTATTTGAACGGGAGACGATTATTCCTTCAAACAGACATTGCGTTAAACCTTCATAGCAGTCTTGTTTAAGTTTAAATACATAAATACAGACACATATAAAAGGACAGAGGCGCCAACAGCCTCAAAGGAAATGACAGGAATTTGGATGAAATTAAGAGTTCAGTTTGTTGAAAGTTTTCGTGTAATCGTCAGCACAAGACTGAAAACTGGATTTTTAAGAACTTTTAACCATGTTTCCTTCTCATTGGTCCACTGAAGTTGTATTTGGAGTAGTTCATGCATGTTTGAGTCATCTTTATTCTTCTGTATTCAAGACATCTTTGCCCCATTCTACCTCCACTGGTACACGCCCACAGTGACGTACGCACTTCTTTTCCCGTTTTATTTTCTTAATCATTGATACATGTAGGATTCGACAGCGCTGCGTAGTCATTTTGGTACAAATGTAAAAAGTGTGATGTGCAGCTCTCCACAGGAGGGGCTGACACCATGCGTCGCTTTGTTGTGATGACACACGTTGGTTAAGTCATTTAAGATCAATATCACTAACAATGTACTAGATCAAATATAATTAAAAATGTCAAAATTATAAAGTAATGATCCATAGGAGTCATAAATTAGAACTATAGAGCACACAAAGCACAGTAAATCTTTAAATAAGGGATGTTTTGTCTACTGTGCGAGGATCAAGAAAAACACTATGGTATTTTGAAGTGTTCTACCATGTATAGGGCTGAAACGATTAGAAAAAATGCATCGATTATTTTTTTTTGCCTCGATGCTTCGTTTTATTTTCATCCGCTCGGCGATGGCCGGAACCTTTTGTGGTAGAGGTAAAGTTTCCGCACGACCGCTGCACTTCACTGTACACACAACAGCGCGGCGCCCATAGATGTATAATAAGAGCATCACCGGTACGCTGCATGCTCCTCATCTCCCGTACGCCGCGCACTCTGCGCGTGGATTGTGTCTTGTCGTACACTCCGTGGACCGCGCTTCCTCCTGTGCCTCTAAACCAGAACTCACACCAGGACTAAGCCAGGTCTAAACCAGATCTAAAACCAGGACTAACCCAGGTCTAAAACCAGGACTAAGCCAGGTCTAAACCAGATCTAAAACCAGGACTAACCCAGGTCTAAAACCAAACAAGAATTTGCAGGAGTTGGTTGCTACATTTATGTAGTTTTAAAAATCATGACAATATCAAGTAATCCAAAGTATTCAGATTACATTACTCACTTTAAGTAATTTAATTGATTATGTCACAAACTACATTTTGGGGAATGTAATCTGTAATCTGTAGGGGATTACATTTTAAAAGTCACCTTCTCCACACTGATGCTACAACATCTAAACAGAACCGTACATTACATCAAGTGGAAAAGAAACTGCAGGTGAGTCGACTTTAGCCCAGTGATAATTACGTTTTTCATGTCCAAAACACGTGTATCTGTCAGTGCAGGTGGTGTGGACTTAACATGTGCAAAGTAGACACGACAATAACAAACGATTACTCGATTATTCGAACAGAATAATCGATTACTGTAATAATCGATAGCTGCAGCCCTAACCATGTAACAACTTTGTTCCCTGAAGAACTGTACGAAATGATGAAATCTAAAGACTGCCAAAATGACCATGCAACACTGACAAATCCTGTATCACAGATGAAGAAAATAAGCAGAAGGAAATGCGTATGTCACAGTGAGTGTGTACCAGTGGAGGAGAAAATGGGGGTAGATCAGAGGAACGATGTCTTGAACAGAGGAGAATAAAGGTGACTTATGCATGAATCACTCCAAATACAACTTTAGAGGGTCAGTGAGAAAAAACTACTGTAACATGGTAAAAAGATCTGAAATGTCAAGTTTGCAGAATATTTAAAAAATATGCAAAACATGGAATGAAATAGAATTATTATAAAAGTGTTATGTGTTCTGATTGATTAAATGTGTTTACTGAGAATAAATATGACATCTGCATGTTTCAGGTCAACACAGACACAGAACATGCAAACTCCAGATAAAAAGAACAAAATGGTCCAGGGATTGAACCTATGTCCAATGCATATGTTTAAATCAGTTCCTCTGCTTCAGATGTGACAAATGTTGGTCTTGCACATCAGTCCAACAATGTAGTCCTGGGTTTGATCTGGAGGGGCGCTGCAGGACACAGTCACATCTCATGTCACAGCCTTTTACACAGCTCTGTCTTGAGATGAATCAATGGACGTGATTGTGTTAAATCAAAAAAGGCTGGAGATGTTATAATAAAAACTCACTGATTGAAGGAGATGTTAAATTTGCATAAGCTGGAGCATGCGGCATCCTGTTCGAACCATAGACTGTAAGTGGACATAGCTAAGCTGCTGGAGAGGCTTCTCTGTAACTGCTGCCGTCAGGCTCATCATTTTGGTCTTCAAATGTTGAGTGTAACCCGCTCTACTTGATCATTGGGTTTTTATTTTACTATTTTGTCCCTGAATCAAGACATAAACATTAATAACAGACCAATCAAGTACATTCACTCCACAAACTATGGAACTCCAGATTAACTGCTGTAACTGACAGCCTCAATGAGCTTCATTTGCCTTAGCCAAATGAAGTGACACCACACTCTCTCAGTCCACTTCTTTATATAGTCTATGGTTAGAACCCACCACCAAAGCCCACAACACCAGACCAGATCGACCCGGAGAGCAGAGCCTTGGATCAACCACTAAAGCAGCAACAAGCACCCCAGACCCAAGAACCCCAGATTCTTGAAGCACAGAGCATAGGCTGAAGAAACCTTAGAACCTCTAATACCCCAGCAAAATCACAGAGCCCTGATTGGACACAGCAAACACCCGTTAAGATGAACCTACCTCAGAGCAGAAGACATCAGTACATCACAATACTGGAAAACACATTTCAACACTTAAATACTGATAAACAGTTTTTTACAAATGCTTTATACAGTCCATCCTCACATAATATCACAGCCTGGTTTGGTTCACTCAGTCTCACCCATCGCAACACTCAACAGAATCTTTAAAATCAGCACTAAACTCATAGGACAGCAGCAGGAGTCACTCACCACATCTACAATGACAGAGTCTTGAGAAAGGGACACAGACCTGCACAGACTCACACACTCTTCACTCACTCTACAGCCTGTTACCATCAGGACAGAGGTTCAGGTCCCTCTTCACTCACTCTACAGCCTGTTACCATCAGGACAGAGGTTCAGGTCCCTCTTCACTCACTCTACAGTCTGTTACCATCAGGACAGAGGTTCAGGTCCCTCTCACTCTACAGCCTGTTACCATCAGGACAGAGGTTCAGGTCCCTCTTCACTCACTCTACAGTCTGTTACCATCAGGACAGAGGTTCAGGTCCCTCTTCACTCACTCTACAGTCTGTTACCATCAGGACAGAGGTTCAGGTCCCTCTTCACTCGCTCTACAGTCTGTTACCATCAGGACAGAGGTTCAGGTCCCTCTTCACTCACTCTACAGTCTGTTACCATCAGGACAGAGGTTCAGGTCCCTCTCACTCTACAGCCTGTTACCATCAGGACAGAGGTTCAGGTCCCTCTTCACTCACTCTACAGTCTGTTACCATCAGGACAGAGGTTCAGGTCCCTCTCACTCACTCTACAGTCTGTTACCATCAGGACAGAGGTTCAGGTCCCTCTCACTCACTCTACAGTCTGTTACCATCAGGACAGAGGTTCAGGTCCCTCTCACTCTACAGTCTGTTACCATCAGGACAGAGGTTCAGGTCCCTCTCACTCACTCTACAGTCTGTTACCATCAGGACAGAGGTTCAGGTCCCTCTCACTCACTCTACAGTCTGTTACCATCAGGACAGAGGTTCAGGTCCCTCT
This sequence comes from Odontamblyopus lacepedii, assembly GCA_034769755.1. Lineage (NCBI taxonomy): Eukaryota > Metazoa > Chordata > Actinopteri > Gobiiformes > Gobiidae > Odontamblyopus > Odontamblyopus lacepedii. The sequence continues at coordinate 204,415 of CM068356.1, read as the reverse complement.
CACTCTACAGTCTGTTACCATCAGGACAGAGGTTCAGGTCCCTCTTACTCACTCTACAGTCTGTTACCATCAGGACAGAGGTTCAGGTCCCTCTCACTCACTCTACAGTCTGTTACCATCAGGACAGAGGTTCAGGTCCCTCTCACTCACTCTACAGTCTGTTACCATCAGGACAGAGGTTCAGGTCCCTCTCACTCACTCTACAGTCTGTTACCATCAGGACAGAGGCTCAGGTCCCTCTCACTCACTATACAGTCTGTTACCATCAGGACAGAGGTTCAGGTCCCTCTCACTCACTCTACAGTCTGTTACCATCAGGACGGAGGTTCAGGTCCCTCTCACTCTACAGTCTGTTACCATCAGGACAGAGGTTCAAGGTCCCTCTCACTCTACAGTCTGTTACCATCAGGACGGAGGTTCAGGTCCCTCTCACTCACTCTACAGTCTGTTACCATTAGGACAGAGGTTCAGGTCCCTCTCACTCTACAGTCTGTTACCATCAGGACAGAGGTTCAGGTCCCTCTCACTCACTCTACAGTCTGTTACCATCAGGACAGAGGTTCAGGTCCCTCTTACTCACTCTACAGTCTGTTACCATCAGGACAGAGGTTCAGGTCCCTCTCACTCACTCTACAGTCTGTTACCATCAGGACAGAGGTTCAGGTCCCTCTCACTCACTCTACAGTCTGTTACCATCAGGACAGAGGTTCAGGTCCCTCTCACTCTACAGTCTGTTACCATCAGGACAGAGGTTCAGGTCCCTCTCACTCACTCTACAGTCTGTTACCATCAGGACAGAGGCTCAGGTCCCTCTCACTCACTATACAGTCTGTTACCATCAGGACAGAGGTTCAGGTCCCTCTCACTCACTCTACAGTCTGTTACCATCAGGACGGAGGTTCAGGTCCCTCTCACTCTACAGTCTGTTACTATCAGGACAGAGGTTCAAGGTCCCTCTCACTCTACAGTCTGTTACCATCAGGACGGAGGTTCAGGTCCCTCTCACTCACTCTACAGTCTGTTACCATTAGGACAGAGGTTCAGGTCCCTCTCACTCTACAGTCTGTTACCATCAGGACAGAGGTTCAGGTCCCTCTCACTCACTCTACAGTCTGTTACCATCAGGACAGAGGTTCAGGTCCCTCTTACTCACTCTACAGTCTGTTACCATCAGGACAGAGGTTCAGGTCCCTCTTCACTCACTCTACAGTCTGTTACCATCAGGACAGAGGTTCAGGTCCCTCTCACTCTACAGCCTGTTACCATCAGGACAGAGGTTCAGGTCCCTCTTCACTCACTCTACAGTCTGTTACCATCAGGACAGAGGTTCAGGTCCCTCTCACTTAAAACTAAGAGGGCCACGTCCAGTTTTATTCCCTCCTCCATTCGCCTGTTAAATGGCTGATGAAGCCACATGTTCAGCTAATCTGCATTGGTGATGAATGTGCTTTTTATTAATGTTTGTGTGGAGTCTTCACTTGTGCTGGTGCTGTCTGCAAACGAAGTTCCTAACGGATAAATAAAGTTATTTGAATTGAAACAGTTTGCCAGGTCTAATTTTAATACTTTTTTTTTTTTATCCGAAATGAAGCCATGCTGTGAACAAGGATTTGACAGCCCTTTGTACCACATCCAGAAAAGTGTGTTAATGTGACTACAGAGAGTGAATCCTGTTCTAATTTAAGTACAGCTCATTCATTCTATGCGTCACTTGCGCAGACAGACCCTGTGCTGACAGAGGCAGGAGGAGGAGTGTCCCTGGTGTTAAATTTCCAAATTTTCTTGTCAGAAAACATGTCAAACAGCAGCTCTACAGTACCCATTCATACAAATATACGTGATTCACACGACTTTATCCAATTACAAACACCTTAATTGTCTCCACAGACTGTGTAAATCAGCCTGAGGTCTAAGTCCTAGTTTAGTTCTGGTCTTGTCTAGTGTATTTTAGTTTAGCCCCAATTTTGATATATGAAAAAGTAAACAGTGGCCTTCTTTGTAGTTTATAATGCATCTTGCATTATATATCTTGTGTATATAGTAGGGCCCAACCGATATATTGGTTGGCCGATATGGGCACTTGGAAACATATCAGCTATCGGCCTAAATCTTGCTGATAAGAGCCGATATTCCACGTGGACATGTTTTACCTTGTTATAAAGCTCTCTATATTCTTCCCATTTAATCCAATTTACAGACAGATAAATGTCCTGATATGTGGCTCCGCATCAAGATTTATCTGCAGTAATTTGTCTGTGACGCCGTACTGCCCCTGACCGTTTCCCCACGTACACTTGTTTACAGCCGCAGCCATAGATCCATGTGCGCAACTCTGAGATTCTCTTCTTTTTCTGGATGCTCAGTTTGAGTCTGGATTAAAGGACAGTTCTCAGTGCAGACTTGTGATCTGAGAGGAGCCTGTGTGAGGCTGAGTGTTGGAAATGTGTCGGTTTTGAAGCTCGTTTTGGTTCTTTCTCATTGGTTAGCGATTAGCTGCTGTAGCTCGCACACATAAACAGGCTGTTTTCTCTTCTATTAGCGACTGTAAAGTGACTTTAGTGGACGTATATATGTTACTGGACATGCACCGATATGTAAATGAGCTATGAATAGAGGTGTGAAGATCATTAGCAGATCATTAATTACCGCGGCGCAGTTATTCTAGCCAGTACTTTCTTAACTGGCAGAATATACATACATATAAAAACACCATTAGGCCGACTGGCTGTCTTTAAACATGACGTAAAGAGGCAAAAGAACAATAAATGTCGCCTAAATAAACCCAAGTGAAAATCCAATAGAGCCAAACCTAAGGCCGGTCAGGCCCTAGTATATAGTAATACTGTAGTATTGTACTGACCCTCTCTTGTCCGTCCTGGGGCTGTGGGGCAGAGGCTGGATCTCCACTGGACCACATGGGGGCGCTACAGGGACTACAGGAGCAGACCAGGCCCTGCTTACTGCTGACACCTGCAGGACACAGAGGGGAACACACAATTTTTTAAAGGTATTTAGTTTTTTTTATGTATATATTTTTAAAATTGCTCTTACCCGGTCTTTGCTCGAGCTCACTCCGTTCCCTGACGACAGGACTCTGAGAAAACCAAAGACATTTAAATGTAACCACTTCAAGATGCCCCACTGTTACAGCTTCTGTTACAGTCCCTGTTACAGCGCTACAGTCCCTGTTACAGCGCTACAGTCCCTGTTACAGCTTCTGTTACAGTCCCTGTTACAGCTTCTGTTACAGTCCCTGTTACAGCTTCTGTTACAGTCCCTGTTACAGCTTCTGTTACAGTCCCTGTTACAGAGCTACAGTCCCTGTTACAGCTCTACAGTCCCTGTTACAGCTTCTGTTACAGTCCCTGTTACAGCGCTACAGTCCCTGTTACAGCGCTACAGTCCCTGTTACAGCTTCTGTTACAGTCCCTGTTACAGCTTCTGTTACAGTCCCTGTTACAGCTTCTGTTACAGTCCCTGTTACAGCTCTACAGTCCCTGTTACAGCTTCTGTTACAGTCCCTGTTACAGCTTCTGTTACAGTCCCTGTTACAGCTTCTGTTACAGTCCCTGTTACAGCTTCTGTTACAGTCCCTGTTACAGCGCTACAGTCCCTGTTACAGCTTCTGTTACAGTCCCTGTTACAGCGCTACAGTCCCTGTTACAGGGCTACAGTCCCTGCTACAAGGCTACAGTCCCTGCTACAGCGCTACAGTCCCTGTTACAGCGCTACAGTCCCTGTTACAGCTCTACAGTCCCTGTTACAGCTTCTGTTACAGTCCCTGTTACAGCGCTACAGTCCCTGTTACAGCGCTACAGTCCCTGTTACAGGGCTACAGTCCCTGCTACAAGGCTACAGTCCCTGCTACAGCGCTACAGTCCCTGTTACAGCGCTACAGTCCCTGTTACAGGGCTACAGTCCCTGTTACAGCGCTACAGTCCCTGTTACAGCTTCTGTTACAGTCCCTGTTACAGCGCTACAGTCCCTGTTACAGCTCTACAGTCCCTGTTACAGCTTCTGTTACAGTCCCTGTTACAGCTTCTGTTACAGCTCCTGTTACAGCGCTACAGTCCCTGTTACAGCGCTACAGTCCCTGTTACAGCGCTACAGTCCCTGTTACAGGGCTACAGTCCCTGTTACAGCGCTACAGTCCCTGCTACAGCGCTACAGTCCCTGTTGCAGCTTCTGTTACAGTCCCTGTTACAGCTCTACAGTCCCTGTTACAGCTTCTGTTACAGTCCCTGTTACAGCGCTCCAGTCCCTGTTACAGCGCTACAGTCCCTGTTACAGCGCTACAGTCCCTGCTACAGCGCTACAGTCCCTGTTGCAGCTTCTGTTACAGTCCCTGTTACAGCTCTACAGTCCCTGTTACAGCTTCTGTTACAGTCCCTGTTACAGCGCTACAGTCCCTGTTACAGCTTCTGTTACAGTCCCTGTTACAGCGCTACAGTCCCTGTTACAGCGCTACAGTCCCTGTTACAGCTTCTGTTACAGTCCCTGTTACAGCTTCTGTTACAGCTTCTGTTACAGTCCCTGTTACAGCTTCTGTTACAGCTTCTGTTACAGTCCCTGTTACAGCGCTACAGTCCCTGTTACAGCGCTACAGTCCCTGTTACAGCTCTACAGTCCCTGTTACAGCTCTACAGTCCCTGTTACAGCTCTACAGTCCCTGTTACAGCTCTACAGTCCCTGTTACAGCTCTATAGTCCCTGTTACAGCGCTACAGTCCCTGTTATAGCTCTACAGTCCCTGTTACAGAGGTACAGCTCCTGTTACAGCGGTACAGCTCCTGTTATAGCGCTACAGTCCCTGTTACAGCTCTATAGTCCCTGTTATAGCTCTACAGTCCCTGTTACAGCTCTATAGTCCCTGTTATAGCTCTACAGTCCCTGTTACAGCTCTATAGTCCCTGTTATAGCTCTACAGTCCCTGTTACAGCGCTACAGTCCCTGTTACAGCTTCTGTTACAGCTCTACAGTCCCTGTTACAGCTTCTGTTACAGTCCCTGTTACAGCGCTACAGTCCCTGTTACAGCGCTACAGTCCCTGTTACAGCTTCTGTTACAGTCCCTGTTACAGCTTCTGTTACAGTCCCTGTTACAGCGCTACAGTCCCTGTTACAGCGCTACAGTCCCTGTTACAGCGCTACAGTCCCTGTTACAGCTCTACAGTCCCTGTTACAGCTCTACAGTTCCTGTTACAGCTCTACAGTCCCTGTTACAGCTCTACAGTCCCTGTTACAGCTCTACAGTCCCTGTAACAGCTCTATAGTCCCTGTTACAGCGGTACAGCTCCTGTTACAGCGCTACAGCCCCTGTTACAGCGCTACAGCCCCTGTTACAGCGCTACAGTCCCTGTTACAGCTCTATAGTCCCTGTTACAGCGCTACAGTCCCTGTTACAGCGCTACAGTCCCTGTTACAGCTTCTGTTACAGTCCCTGTTACAGCTTCTGTTACAGTCCCTGTTACAGCTTCTGTTACAGTCCCTGTTACAGCTTCTGTTACAGTCCCTGTTACAGCTTCTGTTACAGTCCCTGTTACAGCTTCTGTTACAGTCCCTGTTACAGCTTCTGTTACAGTCCCTGTTACAGCGGTACAGTCCCTGTTATAGCGGTACAGCCCCTGTTACAGGGCTACAGTCCCTGTTACAGCGGTACAGCTCCTGTTACAGCGGTACAGCTCCTGTTACAGCGGTACAGCTCCTGTTACAGCGGTACAGCTCCTGTTACAGCGGTACAGCCCCTGTTACAGCGCTACAGTCCCTGTTACAGCGCTACAGTCCCTGTTACAGCGCTACAGTCCCTGTTACAGCGCTACAGTCCCTGTTACAGCCCTACAGTCCCTGTTACAGCCCTACAGTCCCTGTTACAGCCCTACAGTCCCTGTTACAGCGCTACAGTCCCTGTTACAGGGCTACAGCTCCTGTTACAGCGGTACAGTCCCTGTTACAGCTCTACAGCCCCTGTTACAGGGCTACAGCTCCTGTTACAGCGGTACAGTCCCTGTTACAGCGCTACAGTCCCTGTTACAGTGGTACAGCTCCTGTTACAGCGCTAGCAAAAGGGGGTCATGCCGTGTCATCATATGCAGTAGTGGAACAACTTCTCTCCAATCAATATCGTTTGATGGAAGCTCAACAGATACCAAAAGGTTCTGCACAAGTAGCCGAAATAACAGCAATGTTACGAGCACTACAACTCTCAGAAGAAAAAGCAGTAAACTTCTATACGGACTCAATCTACACCTACAAGACTGTCACAATGTTGTTAGCTGGTTGGATCAGAAATGGTTTCAAACTTGTGACCGGCCTTCCAATAAAACATGAACAATTAACCAAACAACTAATAGATGCCGTCCAACTGCCATCAAGACTTGCTATCATGAAATGCAAAGCTCACACCAAGGGAACCGACTCTATATCTCAGGGAAATCATGCAGCAGATTAAGCCGCAAAGAAAGTTGCAGATTATAATGCCAGAAACATGCTTATCCACACCACTGAAAAGATTGAGATGCTACCAGATTCAAATGTGATGGATACGACATATGTAAAGGAGATTCAAGAAGCGGCTGGAGCATATGAACATAGTGCCTGGAAACAATGTGGGGTTACGAAAGATGCTACAGGAATTTGGAGAAATGTCCAGGAAAAATCGTGGCTCCAGTTGCATTGCTTCAAATGTTATATGACGAGTACCACACTCCTACTCATTGAAGTTACAAAGCCATCTCAAAACACATCGATTTATGGTGGCATCCACACATGAAGTCTATAATACAATATTGGATTGATGATTGCCACGTCTGTCAAACAATGAACCCGAAAAAGGCTCACAAACCACCTCCAGGAACTTGTAGCCTTCCCAATAAGCCGAGGACGAGATGAGAGATCGAGGATATCGCTATCTATTGGTGATAGTCTGAATATACAAGGTGGGTCAAAGCATTCCCCTGCAAAACGGAAACGGCTAAAGTAGTAGTGAAACACTTATCTACATACGTTTTTCCATGTCTTGGCATTCCACATGCCATAAGATCAGATAACGGGACACACTTCACTGCTAAAATAGACAGAGATGTGCTAAAAGCTCTAAATATTACCCAGTGCTTTGGAACTGTCTACCAGGAGTCTGTAAATGAATGAATGCTACAGTCAAGAGAAAACTTGCAAAGGTCTGGAAAACCACTAGACTTGATTGGGTCTCTGCCTTGCCTTTCGTTTTGATGGATATCAGAAACAATGTGAACAAAACTACGTCATATTCTCCCCATCTACTACTAACAGGCAGAGAAATGCATAAACCAAGAGGTTCGTGCACGGAAGATGTGCCATTTATAGAATGGGACAAACAACATCACTCATATGTTCAAGAACTTCAAGAAATAGTGATGCAGTTGCATAAATGCAGACAAAGAACACATTGAAGACGGAGTTGATCCAGATACAAACATCTCCCCGGGATCTTGGGTGTTTGTAAAAGTGCACAAACGAAGCAATTGGACTCAACCATATCAAACTGGACCATATCAAGTTTTACAGTCTACTGGAAGATCAATACAAGTCCAAAAAGAGACATCCAAAGTGTGGTATCACCTATCCCACTGCTTCAAGTCACCAGTAGACCCAAGTGAATGAAGACTAACCGGAATCCGAACTGACATGGCTGTCACGTCTACCATCCAGGATGAAGAAAACCAACCAAATCTGGACATCACTGAAATCAGTGTACCAGAGGAGCAACCCCGACCACTCTCTGCCACTGGGGCTCCAGGAGAAGAGAAGGAGAAAAAGGGGAGGAGAAAAAGAAGGAGAGTATAGGCCATGTTGTTTGAAAAATTCTAAATGTGCATTTTTGACCATGCTAATTATATTACTCTTTATCATACTAGTGTGCTGGTACATCCCACATACCCATAGAAGTATTCAGACTGGCCTCGGACAGCAGCCGAGAATCAAAACAACAACCTACAATCCAACCGGCTTGACAAAAAATGCAGATAAGAGACAGGGAATGCCGAGAAGGGACACCAGGGACACTAGGGAAACCCCAAAGATTGTGAAATATTGCTACAGTATATCACAAAAGTGAGTACACCCCTCACACGTCTGCAAACATTTAATGATATCTTTTCATGGGACAACACTGACGAAATGACACTTTTATACAATGTAAAGTCGTCCATGTACAGCTTGTATAACAGTGTGAATTTACTGTCCCCTCAAAATAACTCAATGCACAGCCATTAATGTCTAAACTGCTGGCAACAAAAGTGAGTTCACCCCTAAGTGAAAATGTCCAAACTGGGCCCAAAGTGTCAATATTTTGTGTGGCCACCATTATTTTCCAGCACTGCTTTAATCCTCTTGGGCCTGGAGTTCACCAGAGCCTCACTGGGTTCCACTGGACTCCTCTTCCACTCCTCCATGATGACATCACAGAGCTGGTTGATGTTAGAGACCATGCGCTTCTCTACCTTCCATTAGAGGAGGTACTACAGAAGCTCAATAGGGTTTATTGGTACTCACTTTTGTGAGATACTGTATGAAGGACAGACTTGCAACATACATTTTGATGTATGTGAAGTGCTAAATTGTATGCTAGATACACCCGCTATAGATCATGCGCTAAATGTGCAAATTGTTTGTAAGGATACTTGCTTGTCAAAAGCAGATGCCTATGGTCATACAGTTGTAGAAATTGCCAGGGTTATAACAAGTACTGACAGACAACATAATGATGAAGAAAACACTTTCAAAACTGACCTACAGCAGAGAATTACTTTAACAAAAAACAGAAAGGATGAAGCATCCTTTCAAGCAGACCTAAAACATTGTAGAGGGCATAAATCGATTACTCAATGGTGTAATACGTTGATATTATCCATTAATAATCCAACATTCAATGATTCTGGAATATATTCCATAGGGTTCCAGTGCTCCAAAATTACTTCTGCACCATGTACACTACCGTTCAAAAGTCTGTTTTTTCAATGAAGATCACTTCAAACTAATCATAAATACACTCTATACACTGCTAATGTGGTAAATTACTATTCTAGCTGCAAATGTCTGGTTTTTGGTGCAATATCTACATAGGTGTATAGAGGCCCATTTCCAGGAACTATCACTCCAGTGTCTAATGGTACAATGTGTTTGCTCATTGTGTCAGAGGCTAATGGATGATTAGAAAACCCTTGTGCAGTCATGTTAGCACAGATGAAAACAGTTCAGCTGGTTCGAGAAGCTATAAAACTGACCTTCTTTGAGCAGGTCGAGTATGTGGAGCATCACATTTGTGGGGTCGATTAAACGCTCAAAATGGCCAGAAAAAGAGAACTTTCATGTGAAACTCAACAGTCTATTCTTAGAAATGAAGGCTATTCCATGCAAGAAATTACTAAGAAACTGAAGATTTCCTACAGCGGTGTGTACTACTCCCTTTAGAGAACAGCACAAACAGGCTCTAACCAGAGTAGAAAGAGAAGTGGGAGGCTCCGCTGCACAACTGAGCAAGAAGATACGTACATTAGAGTCTCTAGTTTGAGAAATAGACGCCTCACAGGTCCTCAACTGGCAGCTTCATTAAATAGAACCTGCAAAACGCCAGTGTCAACATCTACAGTGAAGAGGCGACTCCGGGATGCAGCTTCAGGGCAGAGTGGCAAAGGAAAAGCCACATCTGAGACTGGCCAATAAAAGAAACAGATTAATATGGGCAAAAGAACTCAGACACTGGACAGAGGAAGGTTGGAAAGAAGTGTTATGGACAGACCCACTGAGCTGTTGTGGAGCAGTTTGACCGTCTGGTATGTAAGAAGTGCCCATCCAGACAATCCAACCTGTGGGAGAAGCTTCTGGAAGCGTGGGGTGAAATTTCTAAAGATATTCTTCAACAAATTGACAGCTAGAGGCCAAAGGTCTGCAATGCTGTAATTGCTGCAAATGGAGGATTCTTTGACAAAATCAATCAGTCAATGTCTTGACTAAAGATTATTCATTTTACAACTCATGGTGGTAAATAAAAGTGACTTTTTATGGAAAACACAAAATTGTCTGGGTGACCCCAAACTTTTGAACGGTTGTGTAATAGAAAAACTAATTTGAATTTTGAAGGTTACATCCAAACAACAATCCTAAACGCTAATAAACCAGCTCCAGAAAGTGATTTAATTTCCTTGACCGAAGCCATAAGAATTGAAACAGGGCTTGCAATGAATGAGAATACTTGGCTGAAATGGGTACAGTACACTGCGCACACTTTAACTACAGAAAATTGCATTGTGTGTTCTGCAGCCAGACCACGGTTAACTACCACATCCATACCATGTTCTAATAAAGACCTGACCTGCATACTTAAACTCTTCACTAGGAAGGAGTTTGATAAAACTGATGCATTTTACCACCTTCACCATAAACTGTTAGGTGGTAACCTCAAAAGAAGTACAACTAAACAGCTAAATATACTTGTTTTCTTACAGATATCGTTATACACACAGATACAAGTAATGATAAAAACGAAATAGAGTTTTGCAAACAATTTCTGTAATCAGACTTTGTCTTCAGACAACTATGAAGAATTTTCTCTTTTGATTAATCACTCTACTGCTTGCGCCGATATTTGATGTTTGTTATGTGTGAATTTCTGTGTCTACGCTATTTTATCAAAAACATGGTCAGGCATTTGTGCACCAATTATGTTAATTAGTCCATTCACTATAGACCCAGCAAATTCACTAAGTTTAAAACAAACTCAATTGCCATACAGAGCTAACTCAAGGCAATGTGAACAAGAGGTCGTTGTCATATCAGCCTAACCCCAAACCTCATGGATCCTTTAATGAAGATATTTACCTCAGTGCTATTGGTGCACCTGTTGGGGTTCTGGATGAATTTAAGGCACAAAATGTAATCGCAGCAGGGTTTACCTCAGCTTTATTTGCAGGGATAACAGCTAAAAATGTTGCTTGGATAAATTATCTCTATTACAATCAGCAGAGATTTATAAATTATACAATTGAGGCAATAGAAGGCATCGTGGAGCAATTGGATCCTACATCACTCATGGCTTGGTAAAATTAAAATTGGATCACCCTCGATATGTTACTTGCCAAAGAATCATCAGTATGCAGCATGTTCGGAGCAGAATGTTGCACATACATTTCAAACAACACCTCCTCAGATGGGAGTATTGCTAAAGCTTTGAACAAGTTAAAGTCCTTGTCCGCAGAATTTGTTAGGAACTCTGGCGTATCTGAAAACACTTGGTCCAGTTGGCTCTATGGCATGTTTGGACCTTGGACTGATACTATAATACCTGTAGCTACCACAATATTAAAGCACTGCTGCTTTATTTGAAAATATAGCGCGGTTGTTCAGAGCGCACTTTTTCACATTATATCAGACACATTAAAGACTTGGCTCTATAGGCAACGTGTTGACGCGTTATACAGCCATTGATGAATAATTGCAGCTTTACTTATAACCGTGAAAAATAATTTAAATAAAAAAATTAATTAACATGCTTTAGTGGGAGGAGGTAGAAGACAGGGAGAACATGCAAAAATTATAGAAGGCCTCTCTATGATCTGGGAATCAAATCTGGAAGCTTCTCGCTGCGATGCAAGAGTACTAATCACTACTTGTCAATAAAACTGCTAGAAGCATTCAAAACCCCCTAGCCCTCCACCTCTGTATCACAGCTGTACACAAAAGCCAGATAATACATTTGTAAGAAAAGTCATTAGAAAGTACTTACTCTTGTGGAGTGAAAGGACCTGGAAGAAAAATAAAAAGATTTAAATTGGTGTCTATTAGAATATGGTGGAACATGGGGATATCGTATCATCAAAAGTCTCACAATATATCGAATCACAAGTCACTTTGCTTAAATTAATTGTTGTTCATCATTGTAGCAAAAAACAGAGGGAACTACATAGACCATGAGCCTTTGCTCTGTTTCAGTGCAGACGACATGAAGAAATAAGTGTTATTAAAGATTCTATATTACACAACAGTGACTCTTGTGGGCTTTAAACTTCATCACAATAAATATGGTATTGTGAGATTTGGATTCTGTGTGCAGCAGCTGGAACAGTATTTGTTGTAGGAGTAACAGCATTAGTTATTAGTTGTAGCATGAGCATTAGTACTTGTAGTATTAGAACTTTTAGGACTATCAGTACAGTAGTATCAGCACTGACCTCTGTTGTGCATGGTCCTTCTGGAGTAGCGGCGACTCGGGCGTCTCTCAAATGAAGCTGATCTTCGGGCTTTATTTGCCTTCGTCGTCTGATACTCTGTTTTACCACTGACATGAGAAATACACTGATAAAGCACAAAGAATGTGTGTGTCAGACTCCCCCCCCAGATGCCCTCCCCGGGTCTCCATGGAGTCCTGTTTTGTGTAAAAGCTGCTACCCTGTAGTTTAGACCTCTACAAACATTCTGAAATGCATGACATTCTTGGTTTAGTTCAGATCTCAGCCTATCAGATGTGAAGTGTGCACTGGTTCTGCTCATGATGTGATAAGGTACCTCACATCCCCCGCTCCAGCCCTGGTTTAGTACCTGTATCTAAACCGTGATCCCATCCGGATGAACCCAGACTGCGCGGCATTCTTCTGGACTGGCCCTCTGAGTCTGAAGAAGGCGTGATGTTCAACAGCACACTTCCACAGGTGCTTACAGGCCTTAGGGTGGTCCATGCGAAAGACAAATGTGTGCTCCTGCTCCTTACCCTTAAGGGAGTAAAGAGGGAGTGAGAAGGGGGAGAGAAGGGGGTATGAGAGAGAGGGGAGGGAGGAGGGGCTTTTACAGCAGTCTTTGAGGAAAAACTATTACTCAGTTACAAGAGGAGTCGTCTGGAGTGTTAAAAAAATACCAAAACACTTGTCAATAATGTATCATAACAGATTTGAACAGGCTTTTACTGCAGCTGCCAGGGTAAAAATGCCCTAAGTGGCAGAGGAATTTCTAAATTCAATTTAAACAAATTACAAGAATTACAACCAAATATGAATGAATTGGAATAATTAATTAGGCCCGAGCGCCAGAGGCTGGTGAAGGGCCTATTAGTATCACATAGCGATGCTCATAGGGGGCGGGAACTAAAATGACGCGACGTGACTCGCCCGTAGTGACCAGGGACCCTCGCCATGACGTAGCAATGCACCAGAGGTTTCCAAAAATGTAAAGTTTGTCGGCCAAAAAAAAGCGGAACTACTACTTCTTCTTCTCCTCCTCCTTCTCCTCACGCACTCACCCATTTTTCACCCAGTGAACAATGACGAAAACTCACGAAATTTGGCCACATGTTAGAGACTCCGCTTCTCTAACTTTTACTTTTTCCATTTTCAATAAATAAATAAAATGGCTCGTCAGCGCCCCCAAATGACACAAAAACACATTAGGGAATATGAATGACCCCCCAGAAAATTTGCACCTAGAATCATGAAATTTAACACAGAAGTCGATCATGACAAGACAAGTAAAAAATATTATTATGGCCACGCCCCCCGACACGCCAGAGGGCGGCCATCTTGGATTAAAGTTTGTGAAGCTGAAACGCACTCCTCCGCGGGCGTCACCCGAACGGCCTTAAATTTGGTCCACATTATCTCCAGAGGCGAAACGTCTAAAAATATCCACATCCCAAATCCGTCTGACGTCTCTGAGCAGTGAAGCCACAAATAATGAACACAACTTTAAGAATTTACAATTTGCTCCTATTTGCTCAAACAAATTCTGATTTCAATTAAATTTGACACAGTTCTTAAACTCTCTGCCCTAAAGCTACTGAATGTGAAAAAAATTTAATTTGGTGCATTAGCGCCCCCTACAGATTGAAATAAAACATGACCCCGCAAACACGTTGAAACACGTTCAAAAACTCACCAAACTTTGCCAAAAGTTCAGAAATGATGAGACATTCAAGAAAATATAGGTTTCATGTGTGGGGATCAAAAAATTGAGATAATTCGCCACCTCAAATATTAGGCTCCGCCCACTCCTATGGGAGCTGACCCAGTTCAACTTTGTTGTAGAGCCACGAAATTCGGTACAGGCATTCGTCACGTGAAGACAAACAAAAAATATTATTATGGCCACGCCCCCTGACAAAGCAGAAGGCGGCCATCTTGGATTGAAATCTTCAAAATGCAGAGTTTGCATTTTCACTCATGTTGCGTTTGAACGCACTCCTCTGAAGGCGTTTCACCCACAGGGCTGAAAAAATCACTGTACATCATCTAGAGAAGTGCAGCTTCAAAAGTTTGCTCCATGTTTTTAAAAACAGTCACGGTTTATGCGCGGTGAAGCCGCAAATTTCAATCAAAATTTAGACAATATTCAATGTGAAGATTTGTTCCCGTTGGCACAGACTTCGTCCGATCGTGCTTAAATTTGAGTCACTGATGCTGATCTCGGCCTGAATATAAAACACTATAAAGCATATGAAAAATTACTCTATAGCGCCCCCTAGACATGAAACGTCAACATCATCAGATTTGTACCAAAAAAAAAATTTTTTTTTTTAAATTCACTGTTAGCCAGGAGCAAAGTCTCCTCAAAAATCATGTAAAGGTGCACTATGTAATTTTTCTGTTGGAGGATGTGGCCTGGGAAATTTGAATCACTAATGCTTGTTCTCAGTCTGAATATAATACACTGTAAAGCATATGAAAAGTGTGGTTGGGTTTTACGGTCATTAGGGTTAGTGTGGGGCACGGTGTTTGCTGGGAGCAGCATTTGCACGGCGCGATGTGCAGGGCATGTCATTTGCAGGGCACGCCGTTTGCGTGGTGTGGCGTAGGCGCACGCGAGGGCCGATCATTGCCGCTTGCGGCTATATTTCTTTTTGTTGTTGTGCATGGAGGTCACTGGGGAGTACGGTCATAATCATACAGTTCAGAAAGAGCGCGCATTTATGAAATAGCTCAAACACAGACTAGTAACCTACTCCAAACCCAGCAACAGCAATCCCACATAGCCCCCGGCCTCGTCCTCACCTGGTCATCGTCCTCCACCACCACCAGAGTGAGTTTGCTCTTCTTAAAGTCCAGACGTGTGATCTTTGGCCTGAAACAAAGACATAAGCTTCAGACTGAGGACCTGATCCTGGTACAAAATGAACCACGGCTATTCTCTACTATAGTTGTGTATGCATGGTACAGCTAATATACAATACAAATGCATCAAAAGAAGAAGAAGAAAAAAAAAAGAAATATCACAAATAATGGAATTTAGTTCAGTCTAGTCTTGTTTTGGGCCTGGTTTAGTCTTTTTTGGATCTGGTTTAGTCCTTTTGGCACTAGCTGTAGTATTAGTAGAAGTAAGCTGTAGAATGCCAACCATGACTGATGTATAACGTAAAGCATAACACTTATATATAATATCACTTTCTATCAAGTCCTGGTCTTGAGCTGAAAACTCTCTATCCATGGTCTATTGGGTGCTTTGCTGTTGAGCTTTGTGTGGAAATACAGCACAGAAGTTCAGAGAGCACTTTTATCCTATATGCTCTAAAGACCACACATGGACGTGTTCTACAGGTGCTGACAATGTCTCGCTTATTATGTGTGTGAATCATTGCAGCTCTAGAGATGTTTACCAGAAGAACAGTCCTATCTTGGTCTGTCCCTCAAACACCAGGACTCCAGTCGGGGTGAGGCCCAAGCTGTACTCGTTACCGTCTCGAGCCTGAAACAAAACATCAGGAGGTTTATGTTTACCGTATTTTCCGGACTATTGAGGCACCGGTATATAAGCCGCACCCATGCTATTTAAAAAAAATTAAGAAAAAAGTTGTACAAGCCGCAACCGGCCGATAAGCCGCTGATATCTATGTTGAAAAATTTGATATTTACTGCACATACAGAACGATTTTGTACTGTAAATGTACATTTATGTACCTGAACAGATTCTTTCTGAACAGTGCCTTTTACCACGGCAGCAACTGTGCTGATTAAAACGGGTCAAAAACAGAAAAGAACCGGTAATTGATTATCTTCATTTCTCCTGTGCAGTGAAACCACAAGTCACTTTAATCATCTCCGCTGATGCCGAGCTTACATGCGAGAGGTCTGTGCGGGACACAATTTTTAGTCCTGCTCCCACAGTCTTCAGTACCGCTACCGCCCACGTCGTGCGGTCGCGCTCCCGCCCGCGCTCGCAATAAGCTTTCAGATGCTCTTATTACATCCATGGTCCCGCCCCGCACTGTTTTGTGTTGGTCCCGTGGGTCCCGTGGGTGCAGGGCTCTACAGCGGTTTCCTTCCTGGAGCAAGAGCGATGCCTTCAACTTAAAACTTGCATCATACAAACTCCTTCGTGCTTTTCATGATGAAAGGACAAGGATTTGAAAATAATTACCAGTTAGTAATTTATCGTGCATGTTATATCTGCTAAATAAAAAGTAGCATATTCTTCTCTGTCTATCTTGTTTTTGAAATTCCGGTCAGAGCGCCCCTAGCGGTGGAAGAAAAAAAAATAAATTTAGCCGCTCCGCACTAAAAGCCGCATGGTTCAAAGCCTGGGAAAAAAGTAGTGGCTTATAGTCCGGAAAATACGGTATTTTATATAAGGCTTTTCTAGGCCTGTCACAATAATCACTATATCAACTTATCATTCAATTTATGAAAGATGGAACAATAGATTCTGAGGCTTAATATTTATCGTGTGTATAGCTTCTTTTCAATAATTGGGAGATTTGTATTGTAAAAAGTCACTTTTATGGTGAATTATTGGTTCATTCTGACATTTCTTTATTGCTGTTCGTCCCTCCTAATGAGAGTGTCTATTTAAAATGCTTCACTGGAATTCTCCTGCTTTATTGTTATTGTGGCAGTGGCATAAAGTAGCTTCAGCGTTCGTAATGGTAATCAGTAATTGTTTATCACAATATTTCTCAGTAACAATATATCATGCTTCAAAATGTTATTTGTTATCAATGTGGCATACATGATACATAGAGGTAATTCCACAACCGTTACTAAGGAACCACAATGTAAACAAAGGCCAAACTTTTTAGAGCTTTTAACCATGAAATAGTTGTTTCCCTCTCACTGACACCCTGAAGCTGTAAAATAAGACTCCTAAACAGAACCATGAACACTCATATTGATGATCACAGGCTCCTAAAAATATACTGTTTAAATCTATGTTGTATTTTTTCCTTAATTTTCAGGCTTCTTATAACTTTTTTGTCTGTATGTGTGCATTGTGTCACCATGTTCAGTAACTTCTGAACATTCTGCCATAGGCATAGAGGTAAAACACACTCAGTGTGATGTCACAGCAGTGTATCAACAGAACCTGTGACACTTGGGTCTAAACTGCACCTCTATGGGATCAATACAAAATATCTGTACACATACGCTTTTGTTTTTCTCACACGCACCAAATATTTCTACAGTTACAAAATTCCCTCCACACGTACAAAATGTTTCTACAGGTACATTTATTTGCACATGCTCGCAATATTTCTACGGGGACACATTTTTCACCCACACATGTACAAAATATTTCTACAGGTACAAAATGTAATTGCACATACACAATTTCTCTTACACAGATGCAAAACTTTATTACAGCTGTGTGTATTTGTGACCCTGTATTGATCCCATACACCTCACCTTGACCATGTGCATGTCCACACCGTACATCTCCAGCCACTTGGCCTTGTTCAGGTAGTTTATCTCAGCCTGAGCAGGAGTCTGACCTCTGCAATAAGAACAAACAAACAATATTGAATCAATCCTTAATGGCTGTAGTACATGTACACGTGGTGCTATAAACTGATAGATGCTAAATCAGAAGAGATTTGTAGGCACTTAAATGGAGCAATTGTGGTATCTGTTACACTACTGTATTATACTTCATGGCCTTTCCCAGGATGATTATTTCCTTATCTTTGGGACCACCAGTTTGGAGCAGTAAGAGGTCAGAGGTTAGGAGGATGTGCATCCTAAAAGACATCTGGCAAGCGGTACGATGGTGTCAATTAATCATAATTGGGTAATAAATGGAGAAGTGTTCTGTGCAAAGCATGTTTGAGAAATTCCAGATGTATAGAGTGGGATGTCCTATAGAAACTATAAATGTAACTCAAATACGTTCTTCTGGGTCTTTCTTACATTGGGCTTTTAACAGGATCCAGACTTAAACTGTCTGTTAATTGGCTGACTTTATTATCTGTAAAATAAATCATATTTACATTTACTAGAGTTGTTGTTAAATCATTTCTTGAGCATCTTCCCTTCTGTGAAGCATCTGGGGAAACGCGGCTACTAGAGAGGGTAAGTTCCTGGATTGGGGATCTAAACTACACAATGAATGGTCTATCCTCTGTACACCTGTATGCTCCTCCTCTGTATATCTGTATGGTTGCTTTACCTGCAGTTCTTCCAAGCGTTGTAGATGGCCTGCTCCAGGTCTTCGGTCTGGTCTGGGGTAAACCTGAACTCTGAGACCAGGTCCAGAGGGTGCTCCAGAGGGTCACAGTCGCCCAACTCAGCTGAAGGACACAGAAAATGATATTAACTACGTAACTACTAAAATAAAAAAAATCATTAAATAGTCCATGAAAATACTAAAGTTACAATTTGGCTTTGGTTTCACTCTGTATAAAGAAGTGTAACAGGGAGTGTGACGTCACCGACAACGTTTAGCTCCAGTCAAATGAAGCTCACAGAGGCTAACAGTTATAGGGGCGAATTTGGAGCAGTTTCATATCTGGAATTCCAACTACGAGTATCATAGTAACCAAAGTGTCAATCAGGAGTGAGGGTAACATCTCTTCATGACAGCACTATTGGTTTAGCAGGGAGCAGGCGCTTAGCAACGCTGCCAATAAACCCTGTTGCTAAAGCTAGAGAGAGTGACCTTGGTGAAAGCAAATACCTGATTACTCTGATATTAAATGTTCATATGTTGATTTCAGAGTCATGGGAGCTGGAAGCACGCACATGTTCACTTCCTGTTTGAAATAGGCTAATTTGCATAAACTATAAGCACTGAAAAAAATCATCTCGCTCCTCCTACGCTGATGCGGTCAGCTTCTGTTGGACTAAAGGACACAACTCAGTGGAATATGAGTGTTCTTTCTGTGACAGAGGGATGTGCTGTGCTTCTATCGCGTTGGAGATGGTTCATGTTAAACTTTTCAGCGATTATACGTGTGCAGTACCATAGACCATATATATGATGAATGGACATATATTCTCTGTAGAGTTTCATTGATTTCATAATATAGCCTTTTATACAGAGCAGACAGGTGAAAAAATGATCTGCAGTGTTCTCCTCATTTTAGAGTCAAAAGAGTTTTGTGGCTCCGAGTGTTTTCTTTTCTGTGGGAGACTGTCCAAACGGCTCTTTGAGTATTTAAGGTCACTGACCCCTGGCCTAGCCTAATATGAAGGAAAACTTGCTGGAAAGGCTATTTAATATTCTACTAAACATTTACTTTCTTTTAAAAACATGTCTATAATTTTATTGTAGGTTATTTACGTATGCAATATTAAAAAACAGTGAAAACCTTAACCACATTTGATATTTGGTTTCGGAATTCGGCCAAGCGTTAAATCTTAATTCAGTTTCGGCCACAAATTTTCATTTCGGTGCATGCCTAATAATAATAATAATAATAATAATATTATTATTAATAATAATAGCTGCAAGCGACATTGAACGGCCCTTGTGTGCGCCTACACCACGCCCCGCAAATGGCGTGCCCTGCAAATGCCTCACCCCACACTAACCCTAATAACCGTAATCCCCAACCACACATTTCATCTGCTTTACAGTGTATTATATTCAGATCACGTATTAGTGATTAAAATTTCCCAGGCCAACAGATCCTCCATCAGAAAAATTACATAGTGCACCTTTAAATGATTTTTGAGGAGTCTTAGCGCCCCTGGTGGTCAACTGTGAAAAATTCCCCATGTCCCCGTAATATGTTTTTTGCTTGTAGTCATGTACAGAATTTAATTCCCAAGTTTGGTACAAATCCGATAATGTTGGCATTTCATTATACTAGGGGGCGCTATAGTGTAATTTTCCATATGCTTTATAGTGTTTTATATTCAGGCCGAGATCAGCATCAGTGATTCAAATTTCAGCACGATCGGACTAAGTCTGTGCCAACGGGAACAAATTTTGACATTGAATATAGTCTAAATTTTGATTGAACTTTGCCGCACATAAACCGTGATAGTTTTCAAAAAATGGAGGTAACGTTTGAAGCCGCACTTCTCTAGATGATGTAGGTGATTTTCAGCCCTGTGGGTTAAGCACCTTCAGTGGAGTGCGTTCAAACGCCATGAGCGAAAATGCGGACTCTGATTTTGAAGATTTCAATCCAAGATTGCCGCCTTCTGGTGTGTCGGGGGCGTGGCCATAATAATATTTTTTACTTGTCTTGATCAACTTCTGCGTGATGATGATGATGATGAGGAGGAGGAGGAGGAGGAGGAGGAGGAGGAGGAGGAGGAGGAGGAGGAGGAGGAGGAGGAGGAGGAGGAGGAGGAGGAGGAGGAGGAGGAGGAGGAGGAGGAGGAGGAGAATATTCTGATACGAGAACAATGTTCCGCTTTTTTTTGTCCGACAAACGATATATTTTCGGAAACCTCTGGTGCATTGCTACGTCATGGTGAGGGTCCCTGGTCACTACGGGCGAGTCACGTCGCGTCATTTTAGTTCCCGGCCCCTATGAGCATCGCTATGTGATACTAATAGGCCCTTCACCAGCCTCTGAAGCGCACGTCTTCGATAGAAGAGAGTTGGTCAAGAAAGATGGAATGAGAGATGGTGTCAAAGGCCACACTGAGATCAAGCAGGAGGAGGATAGATAATGAAACAGAGTCAGCAGAGAGGAGAAGGTTGTTAGTGATTTTGAGGAGGACAGTTTCAGTGCTGTGGAGGGGACGGAAGCCAGACTGGAAATGTTCATACAGGTTATTGGAGGAAAGATAGGAATGGAGTTGACCAGAAACTGTTTTTTCAAGGTTTCTAGAGATGAATGGAAGGTTAAAGAGTTATTGAGACCAGAGGGATCTGAACCAGTTTTCTGAGAAAAGGAGCGACAGCAGAGGTTTTGAGGGGTGTAGGAGTAGTTTCAGAGGTGAAGAAGGTGTGGATTATATGGTTGATAAGAGGAGCCAAAGATGGAAAGATTTCTTTGACAAGGGCTGTGGGAAGTGGGTCTAGTTGGCATGATTTGATTGACAGAAGGCAGGGTCAATGATGAAAAGAGGGTGGAAGTGACAGGAGATGTAGAAGCAGATGAAGTTGGAGCAGAGCAGGAGGTTAGCTGCTGGTGAATAAGTTTGATTTTTGTGGTCAAGGCAGAGGTTAAAGTATTATAGAAATGAGAAGAATAGAGATGGAAGAGAGTCAGAATGTTTAGTGATGTTGGTGATGGGAGAGAAGAGGGCTTTGAAATTTCCTTTGTGCTGATTGTTTAATCAGCACAAGAGAAATAAGTGACTTTGGAGATTATATCTTTGTAGTGGAGAGTGTGGTTTGTGTACACGTCTTTGTGAATAGTCCGTTTGGTATTCTTATAGTCTTTTGAGTTGGCAGATTTTTGCTTTTAACTGTCAGAGTAGGAGTGAACCAAGGTGCAGAGTGAATGAGACAGATCTGGTTTTGAGTGGTGCAAGAGTGTTGACAATGTTTTGGAGATGGGTGTCGTAGTGAGAGACCAGATGATCTGGAGCTGCAGAACTGTCAGGTCTGGGTATGTTTGTGATCTGGGAGGACACATGTCAATGTCCTTAATTTGGCAATAAACAGTCCCCTGGTCTAATCCCCTGGTCTAGTTCTTACCCTGTAGAGAAAAGGCTGCCAGCTCCACCGCCGTTTCAAAAGGACACTCCAGTCTGAAATAATAGAGAAGAAACTTCAGAAAAAAAAACATATTGAAAAACACGTTAAGTTTGTATAAAATGCGTTTGGAGACATTTGAGAGTAGAATCTGACGTACTTTCCAGAGAGGATGTCTTGCTTCAGCTGCAGCACAAACAGATACCTGAGAGGACACAGCAGTGAGTACATTCACAGAACAAAGTCTCTGTACCTGATTTTTAATGTCTTAAAAATGTGAGAAACAAAACTAGTTCATTGTAAACAGTTTGCAGTAGTCCACATTTATTTCTAACTAACCTTATGCATTCTGAGCATCTTAACTGTTCACCACAATGAATTCTGAAGCGCTTTTCACAACTTTCAGAGATCCGGCTGGCATCAGCTAGCCCAGGGGTGCCCAATATGTCGAGTGCCAAGGTAGTGTTGGTAGATCGCCAAGGTAGATCGTAGTGTAGTGCTCAAGACTGGTCTTGGTCTCAAGAACAGTCTCGCTGCTGTCAGTGGCCATAATGAAATATGATCGCCGACATACCTTGAGTCCGAGGCAAGACCGAGTCCAAGTGCCTTCAAATCTGAGTCCAAACACGGTCCAAGACCATAAAGAAAAGGTCTCGAGACAAAGACCAGTCTCAAGTACTACTACGATCTACCGAAACTACCTAACCCTAGTTTTATTTGCTTTAACATGATGGAAAATTCCACTCTGGTCTTAGAGCTGTGCTTATAAACTCATCATGGTGAATAATTAGTATGTTCAGTATGCACAAGGTAAGTGAAGAAGAACTTTGAACCACTGCGGTCTGAAATTAACCACTTCTGCTTTTACATTTTTAAAGGCCTATTCATACTTCATAAGACATAAGAACTTTGTTCTTGCACCTAGAGCTGGCCAAACAAATTATGTCATTTTGTTCGGCAGCGCTGATTTGTTATTTTTTATGTGGGTGTGGTTTATCTGCTGGAGCCAATGGGCGCCATGCAAAAACAGGAGAAAAATAACTGACGTGCGACCAGAGCGTCAGCTGTGGTCTGCGAGTGCCGTGTTTTCCTGGTCTAGAGTGACTTTAGTGAATTATTACATAAAACACATCAGCGGAGCCCTCCTTCAATAGTTCATAAAGTACAATTTCTGCACGATAATGTTACTAAAGCTGTGCTGCTTTATTGTTGCATAGCAACAGCAGAGCGAGGGGGCGGGGCAGTTCAGCAGCAGAACATCTTATGAAGTATGAATAGGCCCTGCTAGACTGCGCCAATGTATCAGATGCCCTCCCCATGTGTCAGCTTTTTACAGAGGGTTACCATAGAGAGACAGGCACAGGTGAGTACATTTACCTGGTGAGCTCCTCATGCAGGTTGTTGGGTTCAGATGAGTAGAATTTGACTCTCAAGTGGAGACAGTATGGAGGACCAACTGAAGAGAGATACTTTTTTTTATAACAGATTTCATTATTTCATAGACTCAATCAGTGGCGACTGGTGGTATAATTTTGGGGGGGCGCACACGCTAAAATTATGAATATATATTATAAATACGGTATATGTATACTCAAAAAAATTAAAGGAACGCTTTGAAAACATTTACATGTTATACATTTCAATAACAAGTTACAAAGTATGTGTACTAAACATCATATTTGTGCATTTTTCTCCCCAACAAATAACCCTGTCAAAAAATAAAAAATAAATTAAAAAGTAAATAAAATAAGTAAAAAAAAATAAATAAAAAGTAACACTAAAATAAAAGTAAAATAAACGTAAAACAAAAACTATTAATAATAATAAATGAAAAAAACAGCAAATGATTCAAAGACAGATACATAGAGAGACAGAGAGAAAAAAGACTTAATCATACTAAGCCATAATAAGGTATGGTACCCATTTTATGTGTGTGCATGTAAAGGCTAAATACCACTGTAAGACCAGTAAGAAAATGTAACTCCAGGAATTTGAAAATACAAGTTTAAAAATTCTACCCACTTTATTCACATGAAGCAGTTTTGTGTAAAGTGTCAGTGGAAGTTCTCTTAAAGAAGAGGTTCTCAAACTGTGGGTGAGGGTCCAAAAAGGAGCGTTTAAGTGCAGTACAGTTTGCTTGGTGTATTTTAAGTCTAAATTAATATTAATCAGATAAAATGGAGATAGACTGATTAAAAGCACTGCGATCATGCAGGAAATGTACAGTCATAATTCTTTAGGTTTTTTGTATAAAATTCATTTAAAGAAGTGTGAAGACCTACTTGTGCCCCCATTTTTTTCTGTGCTCCTAAAATGTTTAACTTAGGGGCATGTGTGCTCCTGAAAAGAAAAGTTAGCGTAGAGCCCTGATCAGGAGGAGCCCAGGACATCCTGCACCAGCGTAGGGTCTGACAATGGACTCAAGGTCTTCATCCGGATACCTGAGGGCATCAGACTGGTGTTTTCTAGGCCATAGAGGTCTGTGCGTCCCTCCATGGATTTGCCTATCTAGACCATCAATGACCCACCACCAAAGGCCTCATGCTGAACCATGTTGCAGGCAGCAGAGCGTTCTCCTCATCTTCTCCAGACAAAGGAGCAGATATGGGTCCTGCTGATGGGTTGAGGACCTTCTAAGGCCCTGTCCAGTTCTCCTAGACTAACTGCCCGTCTCCTGAAATCTCCTCCATGTTCTGGAGATTGTGCTGGGAGACACATTAAATCTCCTTGCAACAGCACATCCGGATGTGTCATCCTGAAGATGTTGGACAATCTGTGCAGCTTCTGTAGGGTTCAGGAATGGCCTCACACTCCCAGTAGTGATAATCACTGCAGCCAAAGCAGAACTAGTGGAAAACCAGCCAAAAAAGACCAAGAGGGACAAACTCGAAATGACCTTCACATGTAAAAACAGTCCTGTTTTAGGGGTTGTCTCATTGGTGCTGCTCTAGTGCCCCTGTTGTTCATTTCCATTAAAAGAGGAGCATCCTTTAGTTCCTAAGACATTGCCCTGTCCAGATTTGTATCAAACATATATTTTTTCCACATTAAGATCTCATGTGTTTTCAAAGTGTTCCTTACATTTTTTTGAGCAGTGTATATAGGCTATATAGTATTACGAAGTATAACAAATGCCAGAAACAGTAATTTTGGTCACTATTGGCTGAACTATACATTTTTTAATCTAGGTCAAGTTAGGGTGTGCGGTGCACTTGCGCTCTCTATTGACCAGTCGCCACTGGACTCAATCAGAATAATAGTAATACTCACTTTTGACCTGTTTCTTTATACTTTTGGTGACATCGAGCCAGTGCTGCAACACAAACCACAAGTGTGTTCAGCTTCTGTGGACTAGAGCAGGACGAGAGCAGGACGAGAGCAGGACGAGAGCAGGACGAGAGCAGGACGAGAGCAGGACGAGAGCAGGACGAGAGCAGGACGAGAGCAGGACGAGAGCAGGACGAGAGCAGGACGAGAGCAGGACGAGAGCAGGACGAGAGCAGGACGAGAGCAGGACGAGAGCAGGACGAGAGCAGGACGAGAGCAGGACGAGAGCAGGACGAGAGCAGGGCGAAACAGAGCAGGGCGAGAGCAGGGCGAGAGCAGGGCGAGAGCAGGGCGAGAGCAGGGCGAGAGCAGGGCGAGAGCAGGGCGAGAGCAGGGCGAGGAAACAGGGCGAGAGCAGGACTAGAGCAGGACTAGAGCAGGACTAGAGCAGGACTAGAGCAGGACGAGAGCAGGGCGAGAGCAGGACTAGAGCAGGGCGAGAGCAGGGCGAGAGCAGGACTAGAGCAGGACTAGAGCAGGACTAGAGCAGGGCGAGCAGGGCGAGAGCAGGGCGAGAGCAGGGCGAGAGCAGGGCGAGAGCAGGGCGAGAGCAGGGCGAGAGCAGGGCGAGAGCAGGGCGAGAGCAGGGCGAGAGCAGGGCGAGAGCAGGGCGAGAGCAGGGCGAGAGCAGGGCGAGAGCAGGACTAGAGCAGGACTAGAGCAGGACTAGAGCAGGACTAGAGCAGGGCGAGAGCAGGGCGAGAGCAGGGCGAGAGCAGGGCGAGAGCAGGGCGAGAGCAGGGCGAGAGCAGGACTAGAGCAGGACTAGAGCAGGGCGAGAGCAGGGCAGAGCAGGACGAGAGCAGGACTAGAGCAGGGCGAGAGCAGGGCGAGAGCAGGGCGAGAGCAGGACTAGAGCAGGGCGAGAGCAGGGCGAGAGCAGGGCGAGAGCAGGGCGAGAGCAGGGCGAGCAGGACTAGAGCAGGGCGAGAGCAGGGCGAGAGCAGGGCGAGAGCAGGGCGAGAGCAGGGCGAGAGCAGGGCGAGAGAGGGCGAGAGCAGGGCGAGAGCAGGACTAGAGCAGGACGAGAGCAGGGCGAGAGCAGGGCGAGAGCAGGGCGAGAGCAGGGCGAGAGCAGGGCGAGAGCAGGACGAGAGCAGGACTAGAGCAGGACTAGAGCAGGACAAGAGCAGGACTAGAGCAGGACGAGAGCAGGACGAGAGCAGGACGAGAGCAGGACTAGAGCAGGACTAGAGCAGGACGAGAGCAGGACGAGAGCAGGACGAGAGCAGGACTAGAGCAGGACGAGAGCAGGACGAGAGCAGGACGAGAGCAGGACTAGAGCAGGACGAGAGCAGGACGAGAGCAGGACGAGAGCAGGACGAGAGCAGGACGAGAGCAGGACTAGAGCAGGACTAGAGCAGGACGAGAGCAGGACGAGAGCAGGACGAGAGCAGGACGAGAGCAGGACGAGAGCAGGACGAGAGCAGGACGAGAGCAGGACGAGAGCAGGACGAGAGCAGGACTAGAGCAGGACTAGAGCAGGACTAGAGCAGGACAAGAGCAGGACTAGAGCAGGACTAGAGCAGGACTAGAGCAGGACTAGAGCAGGACTAGAGCAGGACTAGAGCAGGACGAGAGCAGGACGAGAGCAGGACGAGAGCAGGACTAGAGCAGGACTAGAGCAGGACGAGAGCAGGACGAGAGCAGGACGAGAGCAGGACGAGAGCAGGACGAGAGCAGGACGAGAGCAGGACGAGAGCAGGACGAGAGCAGGACTAGAGCAGGACGAGAGCAGGACGAGAGCAGGACGAGAGCAGGACTAGAGCAGGACGCGAGCAGGACGAGAGCAGGACGAGAGCAGGACTAGAGCAGGACGAGAGCAGGACGAGAGCAGGACGAGAGCAGGACGAGAGCAGGACTAGAGCAGGACTAGAGCAGGACTAGAGCAGGACTAGAGCAGGACGAGAGCAGGACTAGAGCAGGACTAGAGCAGGACGAGAGCAGGACGAGAGCAGGACGAGAGCAGGACTAGAGCAGGACTAGAGCAGGACGAGAGCAGGACGAGAGCAGGACTAGAGCAGGACGAGAGCAGGACGAGAGCAGGACGAGAGCAGGACGAGAGCAGGACGAGAGCAGGACGAGAGCAGGACGAGAGCAGGACTAGAGCAGGACTAGAGCAGGACGAGAGCAGGACGAGAGCAGGACTAGAGCAGGACGAGAGCAGGACTAGAGCAGGACTAGAGCAGGACTAGAGCAGGACTAGAGCAGGACGAGAGCAGGACGAGAGCAGGACGAGAGCAGGACGAGAGCAGGACTAGAGCAGGACTAGAGCAGGACTAGAGCAGGACTAGAGCAGGACTAGAGCAGGACTAGAGCAGGACGAGAGCAGGACGAGAGCAGGACGAGAGCAGGACGAGAGCAGGACGAGAGCAGGACGAGAGCAGGACGAGAGCAGGACGAGAGCAGGACGAGAGCAGGACTAGAGCAGGACAAGAGCAGGACGAGAGCAGGACGAGAGCAGGACGAGAGCAGGACGAGAGCAGGACAAGAGCAGGACTAGAGCAGGACAAGAGCAGGACTACTCAAGCAGGATTTAAAAAAAAAAAAAAGATATGTCCAACTCTAACTTAAATAGAGCTCTGAACACCATTACTCATTAGCTCAGTTGTCATCTGCTGTTGCTGTGCCTTTGGGCCAGATATGTTTTTGAGACTTCTACACATTCCTGTCACCTCTCTCCTCCTGGTCCTCCCTTATCTTCTGTTATCTACTAGTATAGACCTTTAAAAGGAGCACTATTGTCCCTTTTCTGCTGGAGATGTCACTGCTTTGCCTGGGATGGTTCACAGTATAGCATTATCTCCATGGAACCAAGTTATATGTCAGAGCTGTGAAATGGCAAGTCCACTTACAGGAAATGCAGGTTTTACAAGGTATTTTTGAGCAATAATACAACATTGGGATTCATGCAAGATATTTCACTTAAACACTCCATGCAGACAAGCAGGTTGCGGTCCAGAAAAGTGACATAGTGCATCTTTAAGTCAATCAGAACATTTAGAACAAGTATATTGGGATTTGGCTTAACAATTTTAGCTCTGTTCCTTAGGTTTGGTTCCAAATCTGGTACTGAGTTCTGGTTCTAGTCCTGGTGCTTAGTTCTGGTTCAGTCCTGGTGCTTATCCTAGTTCAGTTTGGGCCTAATCCAGATCTAAGCCTGGCCTTTAGTCCAAGTTCTGGGGCCTCACCGGGACCTGAGCAGCATCCATGAACCTCAGGCCAAAGTAGTCCTTCTCCACGATGTCCAGGTGATACATAATCTGCTCAAACAACTCCTCTCCTCTGGCCTTTTTCTGAAACACACCACACAGTATAAGAGAGTGAGGCCATCTGACACATGGGGAGGGCATCTGACACACAGGGAGGGAGGGCATCTGACACACAGGGAGGAAGAGGGAGGTCATGTGACACACAGGGATGCAGAGGACATGAGAGCATAAGGGTTAGATTACAGTAGTGATAGTGAAAGCACTGGAGGAGGTGAGTGTAGACGGAAGAATGCTTGGAATGTGCTTTTTCACTCAGAAAAGAACTTTAGAAATGAAAGAGAGAGAGAGAGAGAGAGGGACAGATGAGAGAGAAAGGAGTAGAGGAGGGAAAAGAGAGGAAAAGAGGAGGAGGTGAAAGGAGAGAGAAGAGTAGAGCAAAAGAGGGAGAGGAGAAGGTTAAGAGAAAGAGGTGGAAGAGCTATAGAGAAAAAAGAAGGGTGGGGCAAGGAAGAGGGAGTTATATCCTAGATAGTGGAAAAGAGAGAGACAGAAGAGGAGAGGTGGGAAAGAAAAGAGAAGGGGAGGAGAAGTAGAGGAGTAGAGAGTAGGAGAGTGACAAGAAGAGAGAGAGAGTGACAGGTTGGTGACAGAAGGAGAGAGAGAAAAGAGGAGAAAGAGAGAGAGAGGAATGAGGACAAAGAGACTGGAAGGAAGAGAAAGAGTGAAAGAGAGAGTAGGAGGTAAATAAGCAGAAGAGAGCGTGGAGAGCAATGGAGAGGGGAAGAGAGAGGGAGGGAGAAGTACAAACAGAGGAGAGAGAGGAGGACAAAAGTCTCTTTGTGCCCTGGTGCTGCTCATTGTTTCTACTGGACACATTTATGCTTCAGATTTACAGATCATTACAAAAGCGCCCAAGGGAGGGCATCTGACACACAGGGAGGGAGGGCATCTGACGCCATCTGAGGGAGGCTTTGTATAATTTATATTAATAATTAATCATCACTGGACTTTCCATAGAAAAGATGTCACAGATTTAGTGTAAGTCTGTCTCTAGGCCTTCTTTTCCCAGGTCCTTAGGCAGAGCTGGGTTTGTGTTATTGTGGCTTCGCTCTGTCACTGAACTCAACATACAAAGAGTGCTGATGTGCTTCATCCTGTTCCTGAAAATGTGCTGTTTAAATCCATTCAGACCCTTGTAAAAAAAAAAGTATTTTTTGTGTGTGCATTGTGTCTCCAGGGTAACTGCTGAACATTCTGCCAATAGAGATGCATCTAGAATACCCCCAGTGTGATGTCACTGCACAGTATTAATAGAGCTTCTATAATGTTGTAGTCCCTCACCGGCAGATCCACGCTCACGTCGCTCCCGTCCAATAGCGACACTCGACAGGTGATAACAGATTTGGCGTCGCCGGCAGCTGGGATGTGCGTGCTTGCTCTCTGGGCCTCTCGCAGGCGCGTCCTTTCGGCATGTTTACGCACAGAGCGCCGCCCTAGAGTCCTCCGCAGGAAGCTCAGCATGGTTTCTGCGTCAACCACACCTGTGTAGAGACAGCCAATCAGAAAACAGATCCACACCTGTGTAGAGACAGCCAATCAAAAAACAGATCCACACCTGTGTAGAGACAGCCAATCAGAAAACAGAACCACACCTGTGTAGAGACAGCCAATCAGAAAACAGAACCACACCTGTGTAGAGACAGCCAATCAGAAAACAGAACCACACCTGTGTAGAGACAGCCAATCAGAAAACAGAACCACACCTGTGTAGAGACAGCCAATCAGAAAACAGAACCACACCTGTGTAGACAGCCAATCAAAAAACAGATCCACACCTGTGTAGAGACAGCCAATCAGAAAACAGAACCACACCTGTGTAGAGACAGCCAATCAGAAAACAGAACCACACCTGTGGATGAATCCATCAGAACTAAACCCATTGCAGGTGCATGTAATGTTAAAATGCACTGACTCTGCTTCAACAAGCAGAGCTGTGCAATTTTAGAAAAAAAAAGAAAGTATTGCAATTAGAGTTGTCATATCTGCATAACATTCCATTCATGGTGCACAAACAATTCCAGGAGCTCATTTGAGAAGAATAAATAATATGAACATGAACTGCTAAACTATTACAAGAATCTCATGCATTTCAGAACAGGCTTGTAAACTACAGGGTAAGCTGTTTTTATCCAGAATAAATAAGTCCCCATGAAACACAGGGGGGAAGAGAGCGTCTGACACAGGGACATTTCCCAACATCTAGGTCTAAACTACAGGTACAAGAGTTTCCTATAAAAGAGATTTTGTTCTTTGCAGAAGACATTCTATTATCTGTTTGCTGACTCTGTGATTTGACAATTGTTACCACTTAAATTTTGATTCAGGATACACTGTGCAGCTTTGTGGGCAGTGGTGGTACCTCAGTTTTGTTACTTAGATAAAGGTGTAGATACTGGAGCAATAAAATGCCCATGTAAAAGTATCACACGAAAAAATTTACTTAAGCAAAAGTACCTATTTAAAAATCTACTTAAAGCAAAAAAGAGCATTTTGTGCAGAATTTTAGGTCTTATAAAGCTTTAAATTAAAATGTACATAAGTAAAGTTCAAATTTCAAAAAAAGTTTAATGTCAAATTCTTCATATAAAACATAAGGAATTGAAATTGTGTTTGTCACTCCCAAGTGTATAAATAAATAAAAATAAAAGGACAAGTCCAAGTGATTTTTGGGGAGATGCAGATACCTGCTTCCTGGGAGCCTGGTGGTTAAGGGGGGGGAGAGTTCAGCATCCTAACAGCCTGGTGGATGAAGCAGATAGTGAGTCTGGGAGGAGGTACAGGAGCCTTTGTTCCTGCACCTCCTCCCAGAGTACAGATGCCTAAAATTTATATTGAAGTATAGCACTACTTATTTTATTACTTTCCACCACTACTACCTGTGGCGCAGCTTCAGCAGGACAGTGACCTGCCCAGTAACTATTTTCTTTATATCTTTGTAAATAAAGAAGATGAAGATGAACTATGGGCTATGAACAGAACCAAACCACTCTCTATAGTACTGCTTTGATGTATTCACATACAGTATCTCAAAAAAGTGACTACACCCCTCACACTTCTGCAAACATTTAATTATATCTTTTCATGGGACAACACTGAAGAAATGACACTTTGATACAAGGTAAAGTAGTCGGTGTACAGCTTGTATAATGGTGTAAATTTACTGTCCCCTCAAAATAACTCGACACACAGCCATTAATGTCTAAATTGCTGGCAACAAAAGTGAGTAGAAATTGGGCCAATTAGCCATTTACCTGCCTGATGTCATGTGACTTGTTAGTGTTACGAGGTCTCATGTGTGTAAGTGGAGCAGGTTTGTTAAATTTGGTGTTATCGCTCGCACACATGTTGAACTTCCATTGCCCAGTATAAGAGATACTGAGCAATGGAAGTTCAACAAGGCACCTCATGGCAAAAACTCTCTGAGGATCTGAAAAAAAGAATTGTTGTTCTACATAAAGATGGTCTAGTCTAAGAAGATCGCAAACACCCTGAAACTGAGCTGCAGCACCGAGGCCAAGACCATACAGTGACTTAACAGGACAGGTTCCTCTCAGAACAGTTCTCCCCATGGTCGACCAGAGGAGTTGAGTGCTCGTGCTCAGCGTCATATCCACATGTTGTCTTTGGGTAATAGACGTACTAGGGCTGAAACGATTACTCGAGTAACTCGGATAATTCGATTACAAAAAATATTCGGGGCAAATTCTTTGCCTCGAGGCTTCGTTTAATTCATGTCACCAAAGTCAATTTATTTAAAATGTCTCTGCTATCGTATCACTCCTCCTTTGTAGACTGCTGCGCCAGTCTGGGATCACTGTTTCACACGGACAGTTATCAATGACGTACTTTTCAAAGATTTGAAGCGGCGTGATTTATTCCACGGTGTGGAAATGGCAGATAATGATGTGGCCGGTGCCAGTGTGCACTGGCAAAGCCAACCTGATGTACCACAACAGTACGTCTTCAATGCTGCAGCACTTAAAGCGAAACTTAAAGCGTGAACTGTACTTCTCTAAGCGGAGTCGGAGAATCTACGAGGTAATATACTTTTACGATTGCTAACTGAAATGAAAAGTAACGCCTATTAGAATGTACAGTATTTGTAATTATTTGTAACCTGTGTTATGAGTCGATAGTAACGAGGCATAATGAGCAGCAAGAGAGCAAATGATCTCACTCAAATCGCTCCCTTCCTCACGTATACACAGACACACGCACACACTCGGTGTTCCCATATCAGAAACGTCTAGTTCGTTGTTCTACTTTTACCAAAAATCTGATTTAATCTAGAACCGCTGGCATCAATTCCAATATCAGAGAAAGGAAATATTTTACCGACGTTTACGAACACTTATGTGTTCGCTAGTTCTATATTTAGCTTATTAATTAGGCTAGTTAAAGGATTAACGTTGTCACTTAGAAAACTCCTGTCTTATAAGCCAATAAGCCAAAGGTTTTACACTTGTTTAAAAAAAATGTTGACTTTAAATAAAAACCTTTTTGTGAGGAATAACAGCAATTGCTTGCTCATTTTAAGAGGCCTTTCATGTTGCGTTACACACTATTGATATAGTTGTATAAAAACAAAAAAGTGTGATTTATCCGATTACTCGATTAATCGATGATATAATCGACAGAATACTCGATTCCAAAAATATTCGATAGTTGCAGCTCTAAGACGTACGAGTGCTGGAGCAGTGCTGCGGCGGTTGAAGGGTTGGAGGGTCAGTCTGTCAGTGCTCCGACCATATGCCACACACTACATCAAAGGTTTGGCTCTATTGGATTTTCAATTCAGTTTATTTAGGCAACATTTATTGCTATTCCGCCTCTTTACGTCATATTTAAAGACAGTAGGTCGGCCTAATGGCATTTTTGTATGATATTCTAGGCAGTAAAGAACTGTAAGAAAACTACCGCTATTAGCCTTTAGCGGTAAATGCGTGTGCGCCGCAGTAATTAATGATGTGCTAAATGCTGATAATTCACATTTCTATTCAGAGCTCATTTACATATCAATGCATGTTGGGTAATAGAGAAAACAGCCTGTTTATATGTGGGAGCTACAGCAGCTAATCACGAACCAATGAAACTAAAAAACGAGCTTCAAAACCGACACATTTCAACACAGTGCTCACACAGGCTCCTCTCAGATCACAAGTCAGCACTAAGAACTGTCCTTTTAATCCAGACTCAAACTGATAGTCCGGAAAAACAAGAGAATCTCAGAGTTGCGCACATGGATCTCTGGCTGCAGGTATAAACAAGTGCACATGGTGATGCGTTCAGGGGTGGGATGGACACAGACAAATGATTCCTCAGATAAATCTGATGCCCCGCCACAGATCAGGACATTTATCTGTCTGTAAACTAGGGGTGGGCGATATCTCGATATTTAAAATATATCGAGATATTTTTGAAACTCGATATGAATTCTGACATATCGATATATCGCTATAATGCTTATGTTTACTTCTGGTTTCGCCGCTTCGCTTGTTTCGCCTTCTCTATGCCGTTCGCCTCCGCCTCCTGCTTTTGTCCCCTGAGCTCCTCCATGGGGAGCCCGGACCTGGCCGCGGACTAAACCAGGACTAGAACTAAACCAGGACTAAACGCGGGCCGCAGCGCCCGGGGCTCGCCACGGACTAAACCAGGACTAGGACCAGGGCTCTGCAGTGCGCCCCATTTCACTCGCATTTGCGAGCAAATATTTCGTCCGCGAACGTGGAAAACCAAACAGGCGCATCTGTGCGAGTGTTTCTGCAGCCACAATAAGGAGCTGCGCACAGACGCAACGTGACGAGTTAAACTTTCTAAATGCACGTTTCCCAGTGCAGCGCAACCACATGACACCTCCGATCGCGCCTGACCCCAGCACACGAAGCTCCGTGTGTGCAGATATCACAACAAACTCCGCTTCAAAACACACCCACGCCCCTTAAGCGAGGCCCCCGCGAGCAGGACCCACACCTGCCCCACCACTCACAGACACCAGCGTGCCGCTGGACAAAGCGAGCTTTGGCTTTTGTCTTGGTCTTGTCTCGGACTCGAAAGCGCATTTGGACTCGGTCTTGTCATGAACTCAAGGTCTGAATACTGAGTGCGGTCATTTTTCATTAATGCGCTGCTGTTGCCAATAAACTCATCCCGGTGTGCGCGGGAGTTGCAGAGCGCGCGGGAGCGCGCGAGGAGCTTATGAGCGCGAGGCTTCTCTCTGCAGCCTGTGCCAAATGCCAAATAAATCCGTTTGTCACACTGTGCGTTTGATTTGGTAAATGTGCAGAGACTAAATACCACTTTAAAACAAGAGAACGTAACTCCAGTTTGGAATTTGAAAATAGAGGTTTAAAAATCCTGCACACTTTATTCACTTTGAAGCAGTTTTGTGTCAGTGGAAGTCCTCTTAAAGAAGAGGTTCTTAAACTGTGGGTGAGGGTCCAAAAAGGGGTGTCAAGAGTGTTTAAGTGCAGAACTAAATGAATATTAATCAGATAAAATTTGTTTTTTTGTTTTTGCAGTAGTTTGGGGGGGGCTGTATTTTTTCCTGTAAAGATATCGAGATATATATCGTATATCGAGATATAGCAAAATATATCGAGATATATTTTTTGGTCCATATCGCCCAGCCCTACTGTAAACTGTAGTGCTGCCGCGATTATTCGACGTTGTCGACGTAATCGATTATGAAAATGAGTCGACTACAATTTTTTTGGTCGAATATTCGCCTTTATTTATTTTTGGTCTCAAACGGCTCGTCCAGAGACCTTTTGCTTGCCTGAGATCAGGTATTTCCCCTCCACACCACTAGTCGTACTACACTCGAGGCCGACACCGTGCGCAGGCAGCAGCGGCTACACCAGGCGGACACCGGCGCAGCTAACAGCGGCTACACCCGAGG
Source organism: Odontamblyopus lacepedii (assembly GCA_034769755.1). Lineage (NCBI taxonomy): Eukaryota > Metazoa > Chordata > Actinopteri > Gobiiformes > Gobiidae > Odontamblyopus > Odontamblyopus lacepedii. Next base: position 169,096 of record CM068356.1, on the reverse strand, counting down.
CAGACACCGGGCGCAGCTAACAGCGGCTACACCCGAGGCGGACACCGGCGCAGCTAACAGCGGCTACACCGAGGCGGACACCGCGCGCTAACAGCGGCTACACCCGAAGCGGACACGGTGCCGCGGGCAGCAACTGCGCCGAGGCCGACACCGGTGCTGCTGATGACAGCGTTACATCCGGGTTGACGCCGAGGTGGCTAACCTCGGCTTCACCAAAGGCTAACAGCAGTGGTAAATAATGGCACCGCCAAAGAAAACAAACTTGAGGAAGTATTTGCCGTGCGCACTCTGCTGGCTGGTCTCTCTCTTTCTCGACCACGACCACGATGCATGAGGTATTGAGCATACCGTTGCATATGCTGCTCGTGCAAACTCGTTAAATTGTGTGTGCATATCGTTGTTCAACATTGTTGAATGAGCACACACAACAGACATAACAGCAATAACCTTTTGCAACTCGTGACGCACAGCACACACAAGGTAAAATCTAACACACACACTTGTGTGTGTTAGAACCGCTTTTTTTTTTATTAGTCGTTTAGATTAGTCGACTAATCGAAAAATTAGTCGAGAGATTAATCGTTAGAAAATTAGTCGTTAGTGGCAGCACTAGTAAACTGGATTAAATGGGCAGAATATAGAGAGTCTGAGTTTTAGAACAAGGTAAAACATGTCCACACTTATACGTGTGTGCTCCCTCAGTGGTGCAGGTAGGTTCCACAGTGCTCCATGGGCGTATACTAGTCTATGTGCTCTTATACTTGTTCTGATACAGCTCCAGATCATTCTAAAGCTGTTCAGAAATGTTTCATTTTTGTCCTGTCAAAGGGTCTTTTTTTTTTTAACTCATTTTTCGCAGCATTAATACTATACTATATTGATACTGCGAAAAATGAGTTTCGATACTAGTTTTAGTATCAATATTAGGGCTTGATCCCATATGTTACCGGAAGAGGTGCTGATAGCCAATAATATTTAGTGATGTAAAAATTTACTGTAAATCTTCAACTCATCTAAAACTGAGATTTTACTCTATTGGATTTTAAATCAGGTTTCTTTAGGCTAAATTTACTGTTATTTCACCTCTTTACACTCAAATTTAAAGACAGTGGGTAGGCCTAATGGCATTTTTGCATGACATTCTAGCCAGTAAACAAAGTAAATGTGTGCACACTGAGGTAATTAATTAGGTCTACCGGTAAATGCGAACATTTCACACTTCTATTCACAGCTCATCTACATATCAATGCGTTTCCAGTAACATGTATACAACCACTGTAGTTATGTAAGAAAACAGGCTGTTTATGTGCAGCAGCTAAGCACGAACCAATGAGAAAGAATGAAAAATAGCTTCAAAACCAACACATTTACAACACTCAGAGCTCACAGGTACCTCTCAGATAATAAGTCTTCACAAATAAGTGTACATTTAATCCGGACCCAAAAATGATAGTTCGTAAAAAGAATATATTCCAGCACGTTGACAGCAGCTGTGTGTGTATCCTCTACCTATGGGACAGTCCTCTCTTCTCCACACTCGCACAAGCAGTGGTTTTGTTTCTGACCCAAACTGTGCTGAAGTAAAGTTTTATATATAGTTAATATCTTAGATCAGGCCAGGGCTCTACAGTGCGCCCATTTCACTCGCATTTGCGAGTAAATATTTCGTCGTGCGAACGAGGAAATCAAAACAGTCGCACCAGTGCGAGTGCTTCTGCAGCCACAATAAGGAGAGCTGCGCACAGACGTAACGTGACAAGTTAAACGTTCTAAATGTGTCAAACATTAGGGGCGCAGTCACAGTAGGACTTTAGAATCGTGCCCAAGCCTGGATCGCCCCTAAAGCGCCTCACGCTTGCCCAGCGCGATCGCGAACCGATGCCCGGGCATGACACCTCCGACCGCACACGAGTCCAGCATACGAGCTCCACGTGTGCGCCGATATCACTCATACGAACAAACTCCGCTTCAAAACACCCACGCCCCCTTAAACGAGGAGCGCCCCGCAGCAGGACCCACACCTGTTCCACCATTCAGTAGATTCCCCTGTGCCGCTGGACTTCCAGCTCCGCTAAAGCGAGAGTTTTGTCTTGGTCTTGTCTCGGACTGGAGCGCATTTGGACTCGGTCTTGTCACGGACTCAAGGTCTGAATACTGAGTGCGGTCATTTTTCATTACGGCCGCTGCTATCGGCAATAAACTTGTACCGTGTGCGGGACCGGTGCGCTGGAGCCCGCGGACACGCGTGCGGCACCGCCAGCGCGCGGCTTGTACATAGCACGCACCCTCATGTACCAGTGTGTATCACAGGGCAGGTGAAACATCCCACCTGTCCATCCGCCTCATCAAATACGCCAATACTAATTTTATGTCCGTGTCCGCACAGAGCAGACCTACAGCACAGAGCAGGCGATATGTGGGCAGAAGTTTGCCTAAGAAAATGCCAAATAAATGTTTGTCACAATGTACATTTTGTTTGGTAAATGTGCAGAGGCTAAAAAACACTTTAAAACCAGTAAGAGAATGTAACTCCAGTTATGAATTTGAAAATGCAGGTTTAACCCAGCTGGATTAAGCGGGAGAAGATGGATGGAAAAATCCTACACACTTTATTCACTTTGAAGCAGTTTTGTGTGGAAGTTTTCTTAAAGAAGAGGTTCTTAAACTGTGGGGGAAGGTCCAAAAAGGGCCACAGAGTGTTCAAGTGCAGTACAGTTTGTTTGGTTTATTTTAAGTCTAAATAATAATCAGATAAAATGAAGATATATTTATAAAAACATTGCGATCATGCAGGAAAAGTACAGTCATAATGCTTTTGTTTTTTGTATTAAATTTATTCAGTGTTGGTGTTGGTGTGTGCCAGTTCTGCACTGTAATAATCGTTCAAAACGAAAACCTATTTGTGCCCCCATATTTTTTTCTGTGCTCCTAAAATTTTTAACTTAGGGGCAAGTGTGCTCCTGAAAAAAAAAGTTAGCGTAGAGCCCTGGATCAGGCACAAGAGCACTTAAAGCCAGCGCTTCGGTGCTGCCTAAGATCGCATTGGTGTAAATAAGGGACTCTGGGGGTGCATTTAGGTGTAATATAGCGTCACAGACACAGGTAAATATTAATGCATCGCCAAAGATTAGGACTAGGGCCTGACCAAAATATTCGTTGAGCGATGTTAACGGTCTATATGGGCACTTGGAAACATATCAGCTATCGGCCTAAATCTTGCTGATAAAGGCTGATATTCCACATGGACATTCTAAAGTTCAGACTCTCTATATTCTGCCCATTTAATCCAGTTTACAGACAGATAAATGTCCTGAGCTGTGGTGCTGCATCAATATTTATCTGAGGAGTCATTTGTCTGTGACTGTGATGTCCTACTGTACTGAACGTACCCCCACATGCACTTTTTTTACAGCCGCAGCCATAGATCCACGTGCGCAACTCTGAGATTTCTTCTTTTTACAGACGCTAAATTTGAGTCTGGATTAAAGGACAGTTCTCAGTGCAGACTTGTGATCTGAGAGGAGCCTGTGTGAGGCTGAGTGTTGGAAATGTGTCGGTTTTGAAGCTCGTTTTGGTTCTTTCTCATTGGTTAGCGATTAGCTGCTGTAGCTCGCACACATAAACAGGCTGTTTTCTCTTCTATTAGTGACTGTAAAGTGACTATAGTGGCCGTATATATGTTACTGGACACACACTGATATGTAAATGAGCTGTGAATAGAGGTGTGAATTATCGGCATTTAGCAGATCATTAATTACCGCGGAGCACACGCATTTACCGCTAAAGGCTAATAGCGGTAGTTTACTTACAGCACTTTCTTTACTGGTTAGAACATCATACATAAACACCATTAGGCCGACCCACTGTCTTTAAATACGACGTAAAGAGGCAGAACAACAAAAAAAGTTGCCTAAATAAACCAACTGAAAATCCAATAGAGCCAAACCTAAGTTTTATAATCAAATGAAGATTTACATCATGAATATATCAGCGATTATATCGGCTATCGGCAGTTCCAGCTCCTACTTTATTGGTATCATATCGGCCGCAACAAAATCCATATCGGTCGGGCCCTAATTAGGACACTTATCTCTCTATAAATTGGATTGAATGGACATAATATAGAGTCTAAGATTGATAAAGAGGTATAACATGCCACATGGATTATTATTATTAAATTTAGGCCAATAGCTGATATGTCTCTAAGTGGCTTAAATGATATATGCCCATGCATCTAAGGACCAATATGAGGGTGACAGCACGTCTTGAAAAATTCAGGACAGTCCCAAAAATTAAGCTGTTGTCCCGAATCAAGCCCTAAATGTCCCGAAAATGACACTCAAACAGAATATCGAGTAGTTATTTTCTGATGAACTTTAAAAACTGTTGGTAGAGAGGCTGCGTCGAATGCACACATTCACCTTAGTCGCCTCCAGTCTATGGTCGCCTCCTACAACAGGGAAGAGCGTCAGCAGCCACTGCATTTGGAGCTCAACGGACAGCAGAAAGGAGAGGAGAGAGGAGTGAGGAGAGAGCAGAGGAGAGAGGAGTGAGGAGAGAGCAGAGGAGAGAGGAGAGAGGAGAGGAGAGAGGAGAGCAGAGGAGAGAGGAGAGAGGAGAGAGCAGAGGAGAGAGGAGAGAGGAGAGCAGAGGAGAGAGGAGTGAGGAGAGAGCAGAGGAGAGAGGAGAGAGGAGAGGAGAGAGGAGAGAGGAGAGCAGAGGAGAGAGCAGAGGAGAGAGCAGAGGAGAGAGGAGAGAGGAGAGGAGAGAGGAGAGAGCAGAGGAGAGAGGAGAGAGGAGAGGAGAGGAGAGAGGAGAGAGCAGAGGAGAGAGGAGAGAGCAGAGGAGAGAGCAGAGGAGAGAGCAGAGGAGAGAGCAGAGGAGAGAGCAGAGACAGTGAGGTGTGGTCAGGACACAGGTGTTTTTCCCTGTATAATGAGCCCTGCAGATGTTCAGGGTTTTGAACCCAGACATTTTTATTTTTTTCCTTCTTCCGTTTTGTGTGTAAACAAAATAATGTATTAAAACTCAGTGTTTTTATTAGTTAACCTGATATTTGTGTGTTCCACCCAACTGTCCCGAATTTCAGCCAACACTGTCCGGAATTTCACACAATCTCATGTGGTCACTAAACCTGGACCACTGAGGGGTTACACAGACCCTGTGGGAATAGAAAAGAACGCACTACCATTTAATGTTCAAAGTCTATTCCTTAATATCAAAATCAAGTTTGAAGTTTTAGTATCATAACTCTATTTGTCAAAAAAAAAAAAACACCTTTTTTTCCCAAAATGATGCAGCTCTGTCTTCACAATCTTCATTTAAGGTCACAGATTATGAAATCATATGGTTAAAGACTACAGACTATTCACCTGCACATTAACAAACAAGATTAAAGTTCTGAGAAAACTACATCTTCATGAAGTCACAAGGTGGAAAACAAGGTTTGAGCTTTGGAGATGTAGACAGACTAATAATAAAAGATTACTCAAACATGTGAGTGAAACAGAACTACTCCAGGTGTGTTTTTGAGGAGGTCAGATCGGTCTAACAGGACATGAAGCTCAAAAGAGTCCGTTTAAAGTTCAAATCTCATTGTTTACATGAGCCTCGGGCCGTTTGAGGCGCAGTTTGAGCCAAACTCCCAAAGCGAAACTAGCGCACACCGCAAACAAGCGCACAAACTTCATCACGAGCATCTCAGCACTTCACAAACCTGCAGGAAATATGACTTTTTCATTTCGAAAGCGTTTAGAGATCATGTAAAACGGGTTTAAGTAGATTTGGTTTGAAGGAATGTTCAGGAAACTGAGCATAGGGTTTTAATTAACCGTTACATAATAGTAGCTGCAAATACCCACCAATGTTTCGCTTTAAATGGGACTACCAGAAGATTTTATTTCATTTAAATGAAGTTTATACGTGAGGACTTCGCCAGCTGCCCGTTCCATCCATACCGTTTATTTTAAGGACACTTGAGTCATATGTCAACAGGACAGATTAACGTTTTAAACCTCAAATATTCAAGCAAACATATTTTAGCTTTTTAATGAGTTAGATACAAATGGATGACCAAACTATCGAATATAAGAGAAGTTTAGTCGTCTTGCGCTGTTGTTAGGCCTTTGGTAAGGATGGAAGCAAAAGCAACAAGTGTCGGTTTGGTTTGTGTTAGCAGCATTAGCCGTTAGCATACACTGTAAGTGAAAACACAGTATCCGCCCGCCCGAGCTCAGCTCACACCACAAAACAAACGTGTCACAAACCCTAAACCGTTGCCCATCCCATTACACTTGCTCCGAGCACTTGTGGATTCCTGCGGGTTTTAGCGCACAAAAATCGGGTTAAAACTCACGAAACGGAGCCGAGGTGCTGCTAGAGCCGGGCGGCGGGCATGGCGCTCCTCTCCGCAGCTGTGAGCGCTGATTTCGTGGCTGTTTGTGGCCGCAGACCGGAGCGGGACGGTACTTTTTGCTGCAGATCCCGGAGAAAAGTCCAGGCGAAGAACACAGGCTCCGACAGGAAGTGACGTCAGCGCAAATCCACAAAGACTCACAGAGACTCACAGAGACTCACAGAGAGTATTTGCATTTTTAAAGACACACGGCCGGACTTTTACTGGGAATAACCATTTAAACTATATGATATTCTTATTTGTCTGCAGACACAACTTTATTATTATAAACTAAGTTTACACACTTACATTATTTTATTTTTCACTATTTTTAAAAGACACAACGGGACTGTAAAGGGTCCATACCTGGATTTGTGTTTCGTTTCATTCACACATTGTGTTTAACACACAAACTTACATAGTTAGGCTGAGTTCTTCTCTTCACTCTGTTCCACCTAGTGATGTCTACTGTTTTTAAACTCCATACACCTTCACTAGAATAATTTGGATCATTTCAGACCAGGAATTGCCATTCTCTTTTGGACTAAAGGTAAAAGGCAGAGACTAACGTGAAAACTACTGCTACATGACGTGACATCACAAGGTGGAACAGAGCATTATGTGCTTTGGAGATGCAGACAGACGAATAATAAAGTGACTAACTGACTAAAAGTGAATAACTAATGTAAAGGAAACCAGGTTTTCCCTGTGTGTTCGTTAGTTTCTGCTAGACAAAAATACACTTTGAAACAGAAATAAAGTCCAGATAATTTACTTATTCAAATATTAGAAAGCCAAACTTGTACAAGGAGTCTGTGCCGACATTCCCTGCAGAGACTGAATATTTACACCTGTACAATGATTTTTATACGCAAACTATAGTGGGAGGAGACCAGGGTTAGACTTAGCGCCTCTTCGTTGGTGCTCAGGTCCATCCAGGCCTCTGGGCACCTCACACAGTCCAATCAGACTCCATCCGGGTGTTTTCTGTCCAACAAGTCCTGACATCATCCCTATCAGTAGTTCCTATTTAGTTAGTTTGCTATTAGATAAATTGGAATATCAAACATTTGTCCTGACATAGGCCTACAGTGAGTCTATGAGTGTCACAGCTGTGATCAGAGCCTTTATCTTCACATGACCTCGGTACAATCATGAAATATAGCAGCAGTTATGCAGAATAGCTAAGCCTAGTTATTTATCCTAACACTAAACGTGTGAATGAAACAAAACACCACTCCAGGTAGGATTTTGATGAGGTAACAACATTAGAATTTGTTCTAATGTTGATCTCAAACCAGATTGTGTTCTCGGACAAAACAGGGCCACTGCAAATTATATACTGTAAAAACAGATAACGCTTAAAAAAAACAACTTTAAAATTCACCTACATAATGTAGGGAAATAACAGCGGTATTTATGAGTCATTAAGATGTGCTGGCATTTTATTCAGTCCATATAATTTTTAGTTCAAATTATGTCAGACATTTTGTGCATATTTTTAGACTTTAATCTGGGTTTGTTTTGACACTATCCGACCATAAAGAACTGATTAAGTTGGAACTTCAATGATGTGAGCTGATCTGTGCTGATAAACCAGTCCCTTTCTAATAACGTTAAAGCTATGAGCCAGTAGGTTTCAGTTTGTCACTGTGACTCCTAAACAGGAGCATAAACGCTCATATTCATCAGACTCCTGAAAATGTGCTCTTTATTATGCAGGTGCGCGCAGGTGCGCGCAGGTGCGCGCAGGTGCGCGCAGGTGCGCGCAGGTGCGCGCAGGTGCGCGCAGGTGCGCGCAGGTGCGCGCAGGTGCGCGCAGGTGCGCACATGTAGCGCACATGTATGTGTTCCAGATTTCATAGAATGCCGGGTTGATAGTGTTTACAAAGACAGGCCTAACTACACATGAATATGTGCTTATATATATGTATTAATCCTGCACAATGATGAACTCAAACCCAGGACATTGTGAAATATTAGATATATGAAATGAGAATATGAGGCAAAATATTAGTAGCCCGCTTCCCCTGTTTAATCCGGCTGGGTTCGCCGCCCAGTCCACTATGCACCTGACCCCCCCATGAACCCCTCTGTGAGTGGTGGACGTCCTTGACCTTCATAGGTGCTGCGTGTTTTGGGTTGATGAGAACATGCAAACTCCACACAGAAACCTTCTTGCTGTGAGGCATGAGTGTTGCCACTCAGCCCACTGTGCCGCCATATATTAGCAGCCTACGTGTGCTATTGAGTGTAGGAAAGGCATCTGGTGTGTTAAATGAGCAGAGTGCAGCGCAGGCCCAGGTCACGACTGAATTCCCTTTTATTTAAAGATTTGTCATGTACAACAATGTATTTACAGTCTGCCATATTTACACAAATCAACAGGTGGCGCTGTGACGTACAAATACTCTCAGAGCGAAAATCAATACAAATCAATACAAATCAAACCAGCATAAATTAAAGTGTTTGTCCGTTTCCAGGTCAGCAGCACCACTTCCACCGGCCTTCACAATAAAAGCGCTCCAACCTGCACTTCAAAATGAGACACTGCTATACTTGACTCTGGGCTGTTTACACTGAGGAACCAGGACCAAAGCAGTTCTAATTCAGGTCTAAACCAGGATCTAAGGTAAGGTCTAAAGTAGAGACCAAACCAGGACTCTACACGAACAAAAACAGTTCTGCTCAAGCCCCAAAAATTGGGACTAAACCAAACGAAAAACAACACTTTATACTTAAATATTTTTCACTCAGAATAACCATGGCCTTAAATTTGATGCTCACATTTTTGTAACATCTCAAGTGTAAACGTGCCAGAGCCGTTCGAGTCTCACATGAACCTTTTAAACTGGACCTGACCTTACACAGCCCCAGTCTGTAGCACACAGTCTGTAGCACACACAGTCTGTAGTCCACACACAGTCTGTAGTCCACACACAGTCTGTAGCACACACACAGTCTGTAGTCCACACACAGTCTGTAGCACACAGTCTGTAACGCACACACAGTCTGTAGCACACACAGTCTGTAGCGCACACACAGTCTGTAGTCCACACACAGTCTGTAGTCCACACACAGTCTGTAGCACACACAGTCTGTAGCACACAGTCTGTAACGCACACACAGTCTGTAGCACACACAGTCTGTAGCGCACACACAGTCTGTAGCGCACACACAGTCTGTAGCACACAGTCTGTAACGCACACACAGTCTGTAGCGCACACAGTCTGTAGCGCACACACAGTCTGTAGCACACAGTCTGTAGCACACACAGTCTGTAGCACACACAGTCTGTAACGCACACACAGTCTGTAGCACACACAGTCTGTAGCGCACACACAGTCTGTAGCGCACACACAGTCTGTAGCGCACACACAGTCTGTAGCACACAGTCTGTAACGCACACACAGTCTGTAACGCACACACAGTCTGTAGCGCACACAGTCTGTAGCGCACACACAGTCTGTAGCACACAGTCTGTAGCACACAGTCTGTAACGCACACACAGTCTGTAGCGCACACAGTCTGTAGTGCACACAGTCTGTAGCGCACACACATGCACACACTGTGGCAGGGGTCTCCAACCTGTAGCTTGTGAGCTCCCAGTAGCTCTCAGGCCTATTCCATTCACCTCCTCAAAGTTGAGATGCTGTAGAAATGAAATCAGATTTTTCACATGTCTTTTATCACAGCCCTGGGGCAGAAGGCTGGAGACCCCTGGTCTATGGTCTGTACCATGTCCTCATACAGTCTATGGTCTGTACACTATTATTATCACTATTCACAACAACTTACTGCACCAGAGCAGGGCGAAGGTCCACTAGTCCAGACCTGGTTTAGATGGAAAAAGATTTAGCTGGGAAAAAAACAAACATTACATTTGGCACAGTCATTCTTTATGTGATGAAATGTAAATAGTTTAACCAGAACTACTTCGACGATACCAGATCCAAACCAGGTCTAACTCGGGTCTTAATGTGATCCAAATGTTTGCAAAGTTCTGAACAGGTCCATGGTAAATTTAGATATGGGTATAAACCAGGACTAAAACGGGACTAAACCAGGACTAGTGGACCTTTCAAATTCATACCTACAGATTTCTAACTCAAAGTTCAGTGGCATTTTTCATTTCATCATTGTACCTTGAAAAACACAAACCTGTGCAGTAACTGTAGGTACCAGTTTAAAGTACTATTCTAAAACCATTCTTTCTGATATGCTCCAGTTATAGCAGGTTTGACACAGCAGTAGGATTCTCCAGCAAAACCCATATGAAACCATTTGCAACTAAAAAGCTCTAACACGAGGAGAGGACAGGGCATCCGGGTTAATTCAAGTCTCTCCTGGAGGGGTTATTAAAAAGTGAAATTAAATGAGAAATATCAGGTTTACACAAGTGTTTGGATCACAGGGACTGAAGGACGGTCTGTAGATGTTTTATAGTCAAAAGAGAATTACTCATAAGAAATGTACAATGAGCGGCATTCACTTAAACCAGGACTGAACCAGGATTTAACAAGGTCCAATCTAGGACTAAACCAGGTTCTAAACCAGGACCAGAAGTAAACTAGGACTAAACCAGAACCAAACTAAGTCTACATTAGGACCAGTTATGCCAAATCTCAAACCGGGACCAAATCTGAATTAAATCAGAACTAAACCCAGAAACTCGAGAGTAAACCCCAAAGTCAGGACCAAACCCAGACAGGTATGATCAAATATACTGTAATAATGAAGTACCTGAAACATACAGCTATAAATAAAATATAAATAAGTTTTACAAAAGTAATTAGAAAAGTTCATAAATATATATTTTTAAATGGGGGTTGAATACCACAGTTTGAGAACCACATGTAAGTAGACAACGTGTAATTAATCTGAAGTGTAAATGATAATAAAACTTACATGAAAAAGGGAAAATACTAAACATAAAATGAATCTCTAATCTGAATGGAAGTAAATGATGCCCTTTCTTTGAGGATGGTTCATTAATATAATTATATAAAAGCTGAATTACATCAGTGGAAGTACAATAATATTCTTATGATAAAACAACCAATTAAAAGATTAATTAAAATATACACACATTGCAATCCTAATGAAAAGAAATGAGGGCATTTGACATGCAGGGATATAGGAGAATGGGAGGGCATCTGACACATCTACAGATCCTTCAGTCCTGTGTGGTCCAAACTTTAGACCAAAGTTTTTAAACAGATGGAAGAATTAAAAACAAATTTAAAAAAGCACCAAAACACAACGACAGCGATAGGCAGGGCTCCGTACGGACACCAGGGGGCGACACAGGGAGAACACAAGAATAAATAAGTTTGTTGCTGTTGTTTTTTTCAGCTAAAGGAAGTTTGGAAAATCAGGTCCTTCGGGTATGGCACAGCGAGGATGCAGCCGCTCCGTAGATGCGCTCCTCCATAAACGTGCTCCAAACATGTCCGAGAACACGTCCAAACCTGTCCCATGTCCAAGTCTGTCGCGTAAAGTGCATCAGTGCATTCTGCCCAAATGGAAAACCACGAGGAGGCGGAAAACAGGAAGAGAAGGAATCATCAGAAGATATTTTAAGGAGCTGTCTGTATCCTGCCTCTTACAGATTTAAAAAGTTACAATCACAGATGAACTTGTGTGGCCAGAACCTGCAGAAAGGACAGTTTGTCTCATTCTCAGTATATGGACAGGCCAGGCCTGATCTGAAAGCTCAGAACCTCCAGAATTCCCTCCCTTAGGTGCAGAGGCTGCACTAGCACTGACTCATGACTGGTGCAGGTGCTGGGGTTTAGGAAGTGACCAATCAGAGAGAGGCATTTTAGGTTTAATCATGCTGGATTTCAGAATTGAAACTGGCAACCCAAATGAGAGCGTCCTGTGAGGCTCATTCTGCTTTCTGATTGGATAATCATCTTGAACTAAAACACTTAATTAAAACATAACATAAATAAACGGGAAATAACAAGACCTCTCTGGACACAGGACAGGACATGTTTGCAGATTAAAATCTAAATCTTACATACAGTTCCTTTAAATTTCTGTTTGATCATTATGTTACCCACTTTTTCACAAAAAAGCTTTTTCTTATGGCACATGTTTAAAGCAGTTTCATTGTTTTGCATCTTTAAACCTAGAAATGAAATCAACATTTGCATCTAAATGATATTCAGAGATAAGCAGGGCCCATACGTCCCGAGATCCTGACAGGTCAAAGTCGATCAAAGCATGAACTGAAAGAGCCTCATTCAGAACTTCAAATGAGATGCAGAAACTTTCAAACCTGTGGGTCACAACTGACCAAACTGACCCTTAAGCTCAGGGGTTTTACATCACTATAGAAGATTTACTCCAATATCCCATTAGGATCATTTTCCTCATTGACAAACCTCTGAAATCTATGGGGCAATTCAGAACATAATTTACAAAAAATATAGAAACTATTGAATATCATGATACCCCAAAAGTAGTTTCTAACTTTAAAAGGCCTGTACCTGATTTTCCCCTTGTGTTTTGGCAAAATGTGGCTACAGGTATATTGTAGAAGCAGGTGAGGTCAAAATAAGTCTGCTGTGTACTGTCTGCATCTTATCTGAGAATCAGGAAGTGCAAATTAGCATGGGAGTTGTTGTTAGCAGTACTTTTGCGACACATCTCCGCTCTGGTTGTGTATCGAGTTGTGTGCATTGAATTACAAAGTGTTTTATTGTCAGACAATCAGAAAGTGCACTGTTACCATGCTATTTATTATTAGCTTTATCATGACTTGTCTCTGAGAGTTGTGAAAAGTGCTTATAAATTCATCATAGTAAACCATAATGAACTAGTTTGGATTTTCCTGTTTTGAAGATAAAAAAATCAGGTACCAGCACTTTAAGGTCTTGTTCGTTTAAATAATCCAGGATGTCATTAGTTGGTGTTTAGCCCTCAATTTACATTTGGTTGGAGCCAATGAAGAAAAATCACACTTCCCGTTAGTCCTGTATTTTTCCGCCTCCTCTTTTCCGTGGGCTCATTGTGGCTCTACTGTCCGGGATTCCGACTCACCACTGGTTCTGTTCGGATCCTGGTCGGGTTTTTCCAGGTTTGGACTGGGATTTCTGGGGTCTAAACTGGACTCTTCCATCTCTGGACCGGGTTTGTCGGGGTCTACACTGGTCTTAGCTGGTTCTGAATTGGATTTGTTGAGATTGAAACTGCTTTTGCTCAAGTCCTGGCTGGTTCTGCCTGGGTCGTAGCTGGATTTGCCGGGGTCCACCCTGTTTTCCTCTTGATCCTTACTCGCGTCTAAGTCTGGACTGGATTCTAGACTGGTCTCTAGTGCCCTGCTGGTCTCCACTGCGTCCTTGTGGTTTGAAATGCTTTTGTTCACATCCTCACTGTTTTTCTCTGGATCATAACTGGTTTCATCGGGGTCCTCTGTGGTCTGGTCTGAGTCCAGGCCTGGTTCTGGACTCGTCTGGGGTCTTTTGCTGGTCTCGTGGTTGCTGGTTCGACTCCCGATGCTGCCCACGCTGATGCATTCATCTTCAGTCTCTCCCTCCGTCTCCTCCGTGATATCGAGGACCTCCACGTCGCCCTCGTCATCCTCCTCCAGCTCCAACAGGTGGTGCTCTCCTGGCCCCTCCACCTCTGTACACGCCGCTGATGATGTGGCGCTCTGCGATTGGTCACTGGTTTGCTCTGGCTCCCTCTGCTGGACAGGCCGGTGCACAGGTTTGACCAGCCCCTCGTCGTAAACTTTCAAAATGGCCTCACACACAAAGCGATACTGGCTCTGAGGAGAGACAGAGAGGACACATGTTTGATGAAAAAAAGATATACGCTACTTCAGAATTGTACATGGAACAGGGTCAAATAGAATTCTATGGGAGATTCACTGTTTTTAAAGAAATCTCTAAACTTCTGATCCACAAATGTTTCTCCTTCGAATCGGCTCCACAAACGTGTCATATTAATCTCATGTCTTAAAGCAGGGGTCTCCAACCTGTAGCTCAGGTGCTACCAATAGCTCTCCAGCCCTTCCAAGTAGCTCACCAAAGGACTTCTAAATTACATATCGAACTGTTCCAAATCTAAGGGTTTCCTATGCTGAATTTCTTGTGACTGCTAAAGTCGTAGCTCTTTGGCATTTTCTTTTTGTAAAGGCAACTCACTGGAAGAAAAAAGTTGGAGACCCCTGTCTTAAAGTCCTTTTAGCTGACAATAATCCCGTCTTTGGGGTAAATAATGGCACCACTTTCTGAAGTGACTGTGAAAAAATCATTTAACTTTAGTTAATCTCTCCTGACAGAGAAGACACTGACCTTTGTGCCAGTTTTTGTTTCATGTGGATAGGCCCAGGAATTACAGAGATATGAACCATAAATCAGATCAACAAATCTGTAATCTGACAGTTAAAGGGCCCATATTACGTTATTTTCTGAACTATGTTCTAATGTAGTTTCCTGGTCACAAACAAACAGACCTGCAGTTGTGTTTTGGTTCATTCACACATGTTTAACACACAGAGAGAGAGTTCTTCTCTCTAACAGAAAACACCCTTTCCACCTTGTGATGTCACATGGTAATACAGGAAGTGCTCTACAGGGTTTTTAAACTCCATACTCCTTCTCTGCTGAGCTAAAGGTAGCTATTGAGTTGATGTTGAACCTATTGCTTCATGACATCACAAGGTGGAACAGAGCATTTTGAGTTTTCGAGATATAGACTAATAATAAAGGTTTACTCAAACGTGTGAATGAAACAAACCATGAACACAAACCATTTCCATTTATTTTTCTTATAAAATAAAAAGAATGAAACATTGAGGGGTTAAAAGTGAGATATCTGGTGGTGTTGAAATGAGGTGCTACTGGTTTGGGTCTGTGCCACCTCTGCTGGGAAACAGTCTTAAACGCTAAAATCATGTACTTTACTTATAGTAGTTTAAAATGTCCTGACCGGGGTCTGGATCATCATGGCTCTCTGGTCTCTCATGGTCCTCACGATGTCCAGAGGAAACACTGGCTGACCACACTCCATCAGACACAGGGCCGTCTCCATGGTGATGAGAACGCCTGTGCGGCCGATCCCAGCGCTGCAACAACACACAACACAGTCAGTCAATCAGAAACAGAGCCGTCGTCATATTGATGAGGCAAACAACTGATACTTGCAGCTGATGTCGTCAATATTCCCTGAGGGTGTGATGCTAACTGTAGGCTCTGTTACTCAAGTTACACTTTCATCGTAACTTTATTTTAACACAACAGGTGAGCTGATTTGTGCTGTTACACAAGTCCCTCTCAAATAACATTACAGTCACATGCTAGCAAGCATTAGCAAACAGTTTTTCCATTAGTCACTCTCAATTTTTAGGTGGAAATCAAGCCCCTAAACACAACCGTGAATACTCAGACTGCTTACAAGTTTTCAGACAATCTTATGCTAATGTGTGCACATAGAGCGTATCTATGAGTGGACTGAGTGAGTGTGACGTCTCCACAGTGTCAGTGTCGCTCAAATGAGGCTCCTGATGTCACGGTTACAGGAGCAAATCTGGAGCCAGGCTCCATATTTGGAAATCTGGCCACGAGTATCATAGCAACCACAAGAGCCAATCATGATTAAGGTCATTAAATGTGCCCAATGCAACTCACCGGGGAGTGCCCGCCCTTCTCATCGCAGAGCGGCGATACTCTGCACCATTCTGCACGGACCGCTGTGTTTCACTGATTCTTGAGAATAATAAGGAAACTTTGAGCTTTTATCATCAAACTTTAAAAAGTAAATTTTAAGCCATTGGCTTATGTTCTATGTTCTGTTAGGTGCAAACAACAACTAGCTGTCAGTCAAACCTGATGTTAACACTAGGCGGCTGCACCTCAGGGAATGAAGGCATCTGATTGGTCCATTATTTATGTTCATATCTTTATTTAGGAACAAAACAGAGAAATGAAAAAATCAGGATCCTGTGTCGCGGATTCATACGAACATTTTAAGACCAAAATGACGAGGCTCAGAGCAGCAGGTCCAGAGAGAGGAGCCAGAAGATCTCAGTGTGAGTCACTGGGAAAAAGGAGAGAAGGAGCCAGAAGAGCCTCCTGGAGCACTTCCTGTTTGGCACGCAGCGGCTAACGGGTTAGCTCTGTCCACTCATATATACAGTCTGTATATATGAGTGGACTGTATGTGTGTGCATTGTGTCTCTGTGGTAACTGCTGAGCATCTCACAACAAAGATACATGTAGAACAGCCCCAAAGTGATGTCATTTCGAAGTATCAGTAGATGGCGCTTGTGTTGTGGGTTCGTGCTAACCTGCAGTGCACCACCACAGGCTGGTCCTGCCCCGAGCGCTTGAACCGCACCAGGGTCACAAAGTCCAGGAAGTCTGTGGAATCGTCGGGAACGCCGTGATCCGGCCATGCCAAATACTGGATCTGTGTCAGCTCCCTCTGCTGCCCGCTCTGAGGAGATGCACCACAAACACACACGTAACTATCCAGATGCCCTCCCTGTGTGTCAGATGCCCTCCCTGTGTGTCAGATGCCCTCCCTGTGTGTCAGATGCCCTCCCTGTGTGTCAGATGCCCTCCCTGTCGTTTGTGTTTTATATTTAAACACTTGCTCCTTCCTCACTCTGCTTTGTTTGTTGTCCTACGTTCTCTCCATCCCCGTGAATGATTCGGATGCGTCACCATGGAGACAGTTCCCAAAGCATCAGGACCACATCCCACACTGTCACCATGGAGACTCAGCATCCCACCATTCTCAGCCCTGCTCTTTTATCTCTCTCTCCTGTGTCCCTCCCCCCTCTCAGGCTGGGCTCACATTTTTGGTGTTTGTAAATCTAAATCAATTAATGGCCAATAATATGCTAAAACTAGATTGTATTAAATATGTCTAATTTTTTAATCATGGTATAGCTCTCATGCTGCTCTCCCCTTTTCTTTGCCACATCCCCCTCTCTCCTCCCGCTTTTTCCCCTCCTTTCTATCTTTCTTTCTTCCTTCCTCCCTCTCACTCTCTCTTTTCTCTCTCTCTCTCCCCTTTCTCTCACTAGTTTTTGCATAAGTGTCACCTCCCTTTCTCTCTATCCCCCTCCCTCCTCTCTCACCGGTTTGTGTGTGGGTGTCACCTCCCTTTCTCTCTCTCCTCCCTCCTCCTGTCCCCCTCTCCCTCCTCCTCTCTCACCGGTTTGTGCGCGAGTGTCATCTCTCGGACGAGAAAGGCGGCACCGCCCTCTTCGTTGTGGCAGGTGACGCTGAAGTTGCCGTACGCTGCGCTGCTCTCGGGGTTGGGCCAGTACTGGTGACACTTCACCTGGACACATGGACATTATCACACTTACGTCATCGAAACGCTTCAGAACCACTCAAAACACTTGAGTCTACGTTATGACATCATCAAGTGGTAATCCACAAGTGCTCCTCTGTGGTTTTAAAGTGCATATGGGTTTGATGGGATAGTACCTGTGCTCCTGGGCAACACACTTACCCGTCCCCTCTCCACCTGTGTGGTCAACATCACCACCAGAGAAGAGCCCTGCTCCCAGGTCATCTGCCAGAAGTCTGGGCAGGTGTGAGGCAGCGGGCCCTGGCAAGCAATGTACCGGTTTATCAAGCTCCAGGCTGGGATCTCCATCTGAGAGAGGAGAGGGGGAGGGAGGGAGAGAGGGAGAGGCAGAGAGAGAGGGAGGGAGAGGCAGAGAGAGAGGGAGGGGGAGGGAGAGAGAGAGAGAGGGGGAGGGAGGGAGGAAGGGGCAGAGAGAGAGAGAGGGGGAGGGAGAGAGGGAGAGGCAGAGAGAGAGGGAGGGAGAGGCAGAGAGAGAGGGAGGGAGAGGGAGGGAGAGAGGGAGGGAGAGGGAGGGAGAGAGGGAGAGGCAGAGAGAGAGGGAGGGAGAGGCAGAGAGAGAGGGAGGGAGAGGCAGAGAGAGAGGGAGGGAGAGGCAGAGAGAGAGAGAGGGTGAGGGAGCGAGAGAGGCAGAGGCAGAGAGAGAGTGAGGGAGCGGCAGAGAGAGAGGGAGGGAGAGGCAGAGAGAGAGAGAGGGGGAGGGAGGGAGAGGGAGGGAGAGGCAGAGAGAGAGGGAGGGAGAGTGAGAGAGAGAGAGAGGGCGAGCGAGTGAGCGAGAGGCAGAGAGAGAGGGAGGGAGAGGCAGAGAGAGGAGGGAGATGCAGAGAGAGAGAGAGAGGGAGGGAGAGAGGGGAGGGAGGGAGAGAGGGAGGGAGAGGCAGAGAGAGAGGAGGGAGAGGCAGAGAGAGAGGTGGGAGAGGCAGAGAGAGAGGGAGGGAGATGCAGAGAGAGAGAGAGGGGGAGGGAGGGAGAGAGGGGGAGGGAGGGAGAGAGGGAGGGAGAGGCAGAGAGAGAGAGAGGGAGAGGCAGAGAGAGAGGGAGGGAGAGGCAGAGAGAGAGGGAGGGAGAGGCAGAGAGAGAGGGAGGGAGAGGCAGAGAGAGAGAGAGGGGGAGGGAGGGAGAGAGGGAGAGGCAGAGAGAGAGGGAGGGAGAGGCAGAGAGAGAGGGAGGGAGAGGCAGAGAGAGAGAGAGGGGGAGGGAGGGAGAGAGGGAGGGAGAGGCAGAGAGAGAGGGAGAGAGAGGCAGAGAGAGAGAGAGGGGGAGGGAGGGAGAGGCAGAGAGAGGGAGAGGCAGAGAGAGAGAGAGGGAGGGAGGGAGAGAGGGAGGGAGAGGCAGAGAGAGGGAGGGAGAGGCAGAGAGAGAGAGAGGGGGAGGGAGGGAGAGGGAGGGAGAGGCAGAGAGAGAGGGAGGGAGATGCAGAGAGAGAGAGAGGGGGAGAGAGAGAGAGAGGGGGAGAGAGAGAGCGAGAGAGCGAGAGGCAGAGAGAGAGGGTGGGAGAGGCAGAGAGAGAGGGAGGGAGAGGCAGAGAGAGAGAGGGGGAGGGAGGGAGAGAGGGAGGGAGAGGCAGAGAGAGAGGGAGGGAGAGGCAGAGAGAGAGAGAGGGGGAGGGAGGGAGAGAGTGAGGCAGAGAGAGAGGGAGGGAGAGGCAGAGAGAGAGAGAGGGGGAGGGAGGGAGAGAGGGAGGGAGAGGCAGAGAGAGAGGGAGGGAGAGGCAGAGAGAGAGGGAGGGAGAGGCAGAGAGAGAGAGAGGGGGAGGGAGAGGCAGAGAGAGGGAGAGGCAGAGAGAGAGAGAGGGAGAGGCAGAGAGAGAGAGAGAGAAAGACAGAAGAGAGGAGAAAGGCAGAAGAGAGAGAAAGAGAAGAGCGAGAGAGAGAGAAAGACAGGACAGAGGAGAAAGACAGAAGAGAAAGAGGAGAAAGACAGGAGAGAGGAGAAAGACAGAAGAGAAAGAGGAGAAAGACAGGAGAGAGGAGAAAGACAGGAGAGAGGAGAAAGACAGAAGAGAAAGAGGAGAAAGACAGACGAGAGAGGAAAAAGACAGAAGAGAAAGAGGAGAAAGACAGACGAGAGAGGAGAAAGACAGAAGAGAAGAGGAGAAAGACAGAAGAGAAAGAGGAGAAAGACAGAAGAGAAAGAGGAGAAAGACAGACAAGAGAGGAGAAAGACAGATGAGAGAGGAGAAAGACAGAAGAGAGAGGAGAAAGACAGAAGAGAAAGAGGAGAAAGACAGATGAGAGAGGAGAAAGACAGAAGAGAAAGAGGAGAAAGACAGAAGAGAGAGAGAGGAGAGAGAGACAGAAGAGAGAGGAGAAAGACAGGAGAGAGAGAGAGGAGAGAGAGACAGAAGAGAGAGGAGAAAGACAGAAGAGAGACAGAGGAGAGAGAGACAGGAGAGCAAGAGGAGGGAGAGAGACAGGAGAGCAAGAGGAGGGAGAGAGACAGGAGAGCAAGAGGAGGGAGAGAGAGAGGAGGAGAAACAAAGAAAAAGGGTAGAATAGGACAGGGTGAAGGGACAGAGGTGGAAAGAGGAATAGGAAGGGGGAGAGAAAGAGAAAAGAGAAAGTGGAGAGAAAGGAACAAAGAGAGGGGGAGGGAGAGAAAGATAAGTTAAATGATATATAGTCATGTATACATCCCTATCCCTTAATTGACGTAGATCAAAATGTTTTATAAAGTTGTATTAGGACGTATATGTTTAATATTTTATTTTAAATTGAACGTGTATCTGCATAGACACAGTTTGATCCTGGTAAATGTGCTCACATCACTGTATTTGAGTCATGTCTTTGGCCATTGAGTCAGAGTCAAAGCAACTTTATGGAGGTCTAATGGAAGAGCCTGAAGTTTAGAGGAAATGTGACATCATTACATTGCTTCTGCCCATTACATTACAGCCATGAAATCTTGGGGGCGCAGGATGGGGCGACCTCAAATCAAGTGATTGATCTTCATAAATGTTATCACACATCTGACCTACTGTGATTCAGCGTGCTAACTCTGTCCTGCCTTGCCAAAACTCTCCACTGGTGCCATCTTACTAGGCTAAATGTGTAACTACAGAGCTGTGTGCTAATTTGGACTGGTCTTAACTTTCACATTTAAGTTATAGGTGGATTTAAGACTAGTTTTACAACCAGCTTGTGCACTCGGCCCCGCGACCGAGTGACTGGACCAGGACTTGGACCAGTTTCATCTTTTCATATTGGACAATACTGTAATAGACTTTTAACAAAACCAACAGGACAGCGGATAGAGGAAACACGCTGCTTCAGTCCACAGGAGAAGGTAACAGGCTTGTTTTTGGTAAATCTGACAATGGAGCCTCAGGTAAATTGTGTTATAGTGTCAATAGTTAAATAGTGCGTAAATGAGCTTGTGGGTGAGACGGAGCTACTCCGGTGTTCTGCAGTGTGTTGTAGGAGTGACGCTGAAGCCATGTGTTAGTGTTGTGACTGTAACCTCTTATTGCAGTTTTGCTGACGTTGGGGATGGTTGTTGGGGCTGGGTGTGAGTGGTGGATCAGGCTGCGTCGTTGGGGATGGTTGTTGGGGCTGGGTGTGAGTGGTGGATCAGGCTGTGTCATTGGGGATGGTTGTTGGAGATGGTTGTTGGGGCTGGGTGTGAGTGGTGGATCAGGCTGTGTTGTTGGGGATGGTTGTTGGGGCTGGGTGTGAGTGGTGGATCAGGCTGTGTTGTTGGGGATGGTTGTTGGGGATGGGTGTGAGTGGTGGATCAAGCTGTGTCGTTGGGGCTGGGTGTTGGAGATGGTTGTTGGGGAAGGTTGTTGGGGATGGGCGTGAGTGGTGGATCAGGATGTCGTTGGGGATGGTTGTTGGGGATGGGTGTGAGTGGTGGATCAGGCTGTGTCGTTGGGGATGGGCGTGAGTGGTGGATCAGGCTGTGTCGTTGGGGATGGTTGTTGGGGATGGGCGTGAGTGGTGGATCAGGCTGTGTCGTTGGGGATGGTTGTTGGGGCTGGGTGTGAGTGGTGGATCAGGCTGTGTTGTTGGGGATGGTTGTTGGGGCTGGGTGTGAGTGGTGGATCAGGCTGTGTTGTTGGGGATGGTTGTTGGGGATGGGCGTGAGTGGTGGATCAGGCTGTGTCGTTGGGGATGGTTGTTGGGGATGGGCGTGAGTGGTGGATCAGGCTGTGTCATTGGGAATGGTTGTTGGGGATGGGTGTGAGTGGTGGATCAGGCTGTCGTTGGGGCTGGGTGTTGGAGATGGTTGTTGGGGAAGGTTGTTGGGGATGGGCGTGAGTGGTGGATCAGGCTGTGTCGTTGGGGATGGTTGTTGGGGATGGGTGTGAGTGGTGGATCAGGCTGTGTCGTTGGGGATGGTTGTTGGGGATGGGTGTGAGTGGTGGATCAGGTTGTGCTGCTACATAAAGTTTGCATTTTGCTGTGTTGTGCTCTTATAGATATAGATCAGCCAATAGTGACCAAAATGTCTGTTTCTGGCATTCCTTATAATACTATATAGCCAATAATAATACATATATTTATAATATACCGTATGTATATATTAAAAAATATACCACCAGCCGTCACAGAATGTATATAACCTCCTAAGTGATTCTAACCATCAACCCTGAGACTTTCAGTCAGGCTCAAACTGGAATTTTATATGGTTCAATAGTGTGGAGGTCCTATCTCTTCTCATATGGACCACAGTAAACTCTGATCTCTTCTCACATGGACCTCAGTAAACTCTGATCTCTTCTCATATGGACCTCAGTAAACTCTGATCTCTTCTCATATGGACCTCAGTAAACTCTGATCTCTTCTCATATGGACCACAGTAAACTCTGATCTCTTCTCATATGGACCACAGTAAACTCTGATCTCTTCTCATATGGACCTCAGTAAACTCTGATCTCTTCTCACATGGACCACAGTAAACTCTGATCTCTTCTCATATGGACCTCAGTAAACTCTGATCTCTTCTCATATGGACCACAGTAAACTCTGATCTCTTCTCACATGGACCTCAGTAAACTCTGATCTCTTCTCACATGGACCTCAGTAAACTCTGATCTCTTCTCATATGGACCTCAGTAAACTCTGATCTCTTCTCACATGGACCACAGTAAACTCTGATCTCTTCTCATATGGACCACAGTAAACTCTGATCTCTTCTCATATGGACCTCAGTAAACTCTGATCTCTTCTCACATGGACCTCAGTAAACTCTGATCTCTTCTCATATGGACCTCAGTAAACTCTGATCTCTTCTCATATGGACCTCAGTAAACTCTGATCTCTTCTCACATGGACCACAGTAAACTCTGATCTCTTCTCATATGGACCTCAGTAAACTCTGATCTCTTCTCATATGGACCTCAGTAAACTCTGATCTCTTCTCACATGGACCTCAGTAAACTCTGATCTCTTCTCATATGGACCTCAGTAAACTCTGATCTCTTCTCACATGGACCACAGTAAACTCTGATCTCTTCTCATATGGACCTCAGTAAACTCTGATCTCTTCTCACATGGACCACAGTAAACTCTGATCTCTTCTCACATGGACCACAGTAAACTCTGATCTCTTCTCATATGGACCTCAGTAAACTCTGATCTCTTCTCATATGGACCTCAGTAAACTCCGATCTCTTCTCACATGGACCTCAGTAAACTCTGATCTCTTCTCATATGGACCTCAGTAAACTCTGATCTCTTCTCATATGGACCTCAGTAAACTCTGATCTCTTCTCATATGGACCTCAGTAAACTCTGATCTCTTCTCACATGGACCACAGTAAACTCTGATCTCTTCTCATATGGACCTCAGTAAACTCTGATCTCTTCTCACATGGACCACAGTAAACTCTGATCTCTTCTCATATGGACCTCAGTAAACTCTGATCTCTTCTCATATGGACCTCAGTAAACTCTGATCTCTTCTCATATGGACCTCAGTAAACTCTGATCTCTTCTCATATGGACCTCAGTAAACTCTGATCTCTTCTCATATGGACCACAGTAAACTCTGATCTCTTCTCATATGGACCTCAGTAAACTCTGATCTCTTCTCATATGGACCTCAGTAAACTCTGATCTCTTCTCATATGGACCTCAGTAATGTCTTGCTCTGTATCTTCAGCCTAAGGAACAGAAATTTGCCCAGACTCACGTTGATGTAGTTTGCATTGATGTAGTCGTCGGTGCTTTTCAGGATCACTCGAGTTGCATCATCTGCACAGAGAGACGTCTTTCAAAACTCACACTCAAATGTTTGATTTTGTTTAAAAGGAAGTGCATGTAAGATTTTGATTTTAAATTTCATAAACTTGACCTATCTGTGCCTCCAGATTTACTAATAACATGGATTCATTCTTAAAAGGTCCCATATTGCACTAGTTTCTGACCTATTATGTTTTATTCACACATGTTCAAGACACAAATCTTGCATATTTAGGCTAAGAGAAAACAGTTCCCACCTTGTGATGGCATGTGGCAATACTCCACAGTGCTCCACTGTGTTTCAAACTCCATTCACTTTCACTAGAATCATTAGAGGATTTCAGCAAATGGAATTGCCAGGCTCTACTGAACAAATGGTAAAAGGACTTGAAAACTGCCATTTCATGACATCACAAGGTAGAACACAGCATGCTGAGCTTTGGCGATATACAAACAGACTTCCTCACATGTATGAATGAAATAAAGCACAACTCCATGTATGTTTTTGAGGAGGTGACAGCATAATATCATGGCTTGAAGCTCACAAGAGCCCTTTGATGACAATACCATTAGACATGACGTCATTTATTTCTGTTTTGGTTCAAGATGATTGTCCAATCACAAAGCAGAATGAGCCTCACATGAGTCAGCTCCAATGCTGAAATCCAGTTGGTTTAAACCTGAAATGCTTCTCTCCTAAACCTCAGCACATGCACTGCAGCCAATCATGAGTCAGTGCTAGTGCAGCCTCTGCAGCTCAGGGAGGGGATTCTGGAGGTTTTGAGCTGCCACATGAGACATGGCCTGTCCATATAATGAGAATGAAAAACAAAGCAGGGCACATACAGTTCATTTAATGTTGATGCTGCTTACAGTGCAGTTTAGTTTAATATTAACCCAGTTTATAAAATACAGTCGTGGAATGTTTAACCCACGTACAGGGGGAGATGTCTCTATAGCGGTTCTTGGAGACGTTCTGAGGTAATTTGGCACAAAGCATGGTCATCCCTGGGCGCTTTCGGTACAGGGCCTGTGAGGACAGCACAGAGCACACATACAGACATTTAAACACATTTACAATGCAGAAGGTTTTAATGTTTTTCTAATTCTGACTTGGTTTGGTGGACAGTACCTGTGGTCAATACTGATCTTAGTTTTGCATCAGTTAAGTGGCAGTTTGTGGAAAAAATAACAATAATACATTTTATTTATTTTGCACTTCTCAATCTCAAAGTGCTACAGGTAAAAAAGCAGGAAAAGCTAAGAAAAATGAAGCAGCTCTGAGTTGTAAAACAGAATCCCCTCTACCTATGTCATCAACCAGGAAAATTCCATCCAAAATGCAGAGACAATTTATGCCCAAGAAAGTCTTTTTTCTGACAGTTTGTAAACCTTCATTTAACAAAATTTAAGTGATTTTATATTTTCTTATTAGTCTAAACATAACTACTGTGTAATGTAGACAAGTTCTGTCTGTCTTATGCACTTGGAACATAAATGCATCTAAACCTCATGTACTGAGAGTGTGCCTCACATCAAACTGCTGCAGCAGCGCCCCCTGTCGGAGCCCCTCCCTCAGTGTGCTCATCGACTCTCTCAGGGCGTTTTGGTCCAAACTCGAGTCCACCGGACTCTTCTCTGGGATGTACTGAAACTCCGGCTCTGAGTCCTTCTCCTCCACAACGTCATAGATCGCTAAGAACACACATTAAACACAGGTTACAAATGTCAGAGACACTGAGGTACAGATCTTAGCCAAAAAATGATTTAAGAGGGGAGTTAAAAAGGTTATTTTTGTTGGGAAACTCTATCCATCTTTGAACAGAAATGGGGGTGCTCTCCTATTTACAACTCCATTCTCAAACCTAAATCAAAACAATGAAAATAGTGATAGCCTGTATGCTCAGAGGTGTGAAAGCACCATCAGGGGCCTGAACAATTCCACTCATAAGACTCCGGGACAGTTCACACTTAGCTAGGTCTACTGAACTGCACAGACAGTAGTTTGAGTGTAGTTGGCTCCTCCCTTCAGGCAGATACATTATACGGTGTCTGAGCACAACTGAAGAATCAGCTTGGGTGCTAATTGAATTTTTCGTTTGCTAAGGTTGTCACACCATCAAATCACTGGAGCTGCACTCAGTTTTAATCAAGCTCTATGGACAGGGTCATTTAAGAGTTTAGATTTTTTTTCTTCTAAAAGCATGTTAAGTGAATAGAAGGGATTTATGACACAAGGCCATTTGACATTCAGCCCGTGTAATCTCATACAGTACCCACAAGTGGAGGTGATCAGAACTCTCATGGTGTATAAATGTATAAGGTGTCACATGACATCACAACATATGGGTCATATTTTATAGAAATATTCAACATTTGTGAATTTACATGTGTTAGTGAATCTGACTATAAATAAATACATTAATTAATCATTTAATTTATATGGCACCTTTCAGGACACTCAAAATGTTTTACAGTTCATTGTTCAGTCACTCCACACTCAGTGGTGTAAGCTACTACTGAAGGCACAGCTGCCCTGGGACAGACTGACTGAAGTGAGGCCATACCAGCTTTTGACAAGCTGGTATGGCCTCACTGACCACCACCATCACACAGCACACTCCACTTTCATACAAGGCAATGTGGGTGACGTGTCTTGAATAGGACACAACAAAAGTTTTTGCCACTGGCGCCCTCCTGTGGCACCTGATTCTCCCAGTGGTCTGCCATCCAAGTACGGCACTACCCAGGCCCAGCACAGCTGAGCTTCTGAGATCTGGCGAAATTAGGCTTGGACAAGCTGGTATGGCCAGAAAGTCTTACAGCTAATTTGGCTGTGTTTGTTAATGCATGCATTGTGTCTCCATGGTAACTGGTAAAGTGTCAATAAAGGGTGCATTAAAGGCATCTCACCGTTTGGCCGCACCAGCAGTATCAGCTCCCCAGAGTGGCTCTCACAGCTCGCCTTGATGAACATGACCACCTGGTCGTGGGTGTGGTCTGAGATGTCTCTACCGTTTATCAGCAGTACCTGGTCTCCCTCGTTCAGACGCGGCACACACAGGTCCGCCTTAACAAAAAAACAGTAGAAAACCATCCATGGTAAACAAGGAGGCTCACCCCAGGGTGTATAACCAAGAACTGCCTTAAACAATACATCACCACAGTATCAAAGGTAAATAAACAGATCTGATTATTATGAGTAAACACAGCAAATATATAGACCCTTTATATAGACCCCTCTCTGCTTAAACGGGGGGGAGGAGTCTGCTTAAACGGGGGGGAGGAGTCTGCTTAAACAGGGGGGAGGAGTCTGCTTAAACAGGGGGGAGGAGTCTGCTTAAACAATTAAATTCAATTAAATTTATTTTGTAGCGTCCAAAATCACAACACCAGTTTCCTCTAAGGGCGTTCCAAGATATGGATGAGCCAAACATACACACAGACATATCAAAACAGGAATAAACAACATTCATGTAAAGCAGCAAATGAAACATGGTCCAGTCATCCCCTGTCCTTAGACCCTCCTTCTCAGCAAGGAAAAACTCCAAAAAACCCAGGGTCCTGGGAAAAAGAAGAAACCTCGGGGAGAACTACAGTGAAGGAGGGATCCACTCCCATGGACGGACAGGCTATAGATGTCCAGGCCCGTGGGCCAGTTCGGTATGACCACAGCTACCCAGGTGGGGAAGAGCAGGGCGAGGAGGAGGAGGGGGAGAGGAGTCTGCTTAAACGGGGGGGAGGAGTCTGCTTAAACAGGGGGAGGAGTCTGCTTAAACAGGGGGGAGGAGTCTGCTTAAACAGGGGGGAGGAGTCTGCTTAAACAGGGGGAGGAGGCTGCCTAAACAGGGGGGAGGAGGCTGCCTAAACGGGGGGGAGGAGTCTGCTTAAACAGGGGGAGGAGTCTGGAGGTGAGGGGGGAGGAGGCTGGAGGTGAGGGGGGAGTGGCCGAGGGTTGAAGTTCCACCAATCAGGGACCAGGGCTCACAGCAGGAATCCAAATGACAAAACAAGAAATGAAAGCACACAACACAAATCAAAGAACTGGAGGCCTGGGGCCGTAACACTTTGCCAGGAATGTTCCACAGTAGGACATTAAACTTATCTTTAACCTATGTCATATTTATTATTCAATTATAGTTATTATTACTCAAAAATACATTGTTAAAAAAAAAGCTCTCTTTCTACAGATCTGACTTGTAACTTAACCTGGTGTGGCAATAAATTTAAAGTCATATTGGAATAACATCTCCATGAAGATAAAAGTCTGTCCACTGCATTTGTGAGACACTGGCATGTCGTCCGTGGCATTTCATATTGCAACCATGGCAACCCACTTTTAAACAGTGTTTTCCTATGTTCCTCTTTTATTTTATCTATTTTGACAATATATTTTTTCACAGTCAGATTAGGATCAGTGTTAGGTTTTGGAACTTGGCAAAACAGAGCTGTAATTTTTAGACATAATACAAATAAATAAAAGTAACAAAACTAATGTTAATGTCTCTGAACTTTAATATTTGCTGTAATCACATCTGCTGATTATGAAATGAACGTTCTCTCCACTGAAGAACACAGCAGTTGGCTTTGATTGACATGGAACACTAAGGAATTTAGGGAGTCCCCAATTAGGTTAGACCCACTGACCCTCTGGAGGGTGGGAGAGCACCTAACCCACAGCTAGGGCTGAAACGATTCATCGAGTTAATCGATTAAATCAATTAGAAAAATGCATCGATTATTTTTTTTTGCCTCGATGCTTCGTTTTATTTTCATCCGCTCGGCGATGGCCGGAACCTTTTGTGGTAGAGGTAAAGTTTCCGCACGACCGCTGCACTTCACTGTACACACAACAGCGCGGATGTATAATGGATGTGTAATAAGAGCATAACCTCCGGTGATGCGAGGTGCGGTACGCTCCGCACCCCGCATCACCGGTACGCCGCGCACTCTGCGTGTGGATTGTGTCTTGTCGCGTACACTCCGTGGACCGCGCTTCCTCCTGTGCCTCTAAAGCAGAACTCACACCAGGACTAAGCCAGGTCTAAACCAGGTCTAAACCAGATCTAAAACCAGGACTAATCCAGGTCTAAAACCAAACAAGAATTTGCAGGAGTTGGTTGCTACATTTATGTAGTTTTAAAAACCATGACAATATCAAGTAATCCAAAGTATTCAGATTACATTACTCACTTTAAGTAATTTAATTGATTACGTCACAAACTACATTTTGGGGAATGTAATCTGTAATCTGTAGGGGATTACATTTTAAAAGTCACCTTCTCCACACTGATGCTACAACATCTAAACAGAACCGTACATTACATCAAGTGGAAAAGAAACCGCGAGGTGAGTCGACCTGAGCCCAGCGATAATTACGTTTTTCATGTCCAAAACACGTGTATCTGTCAGTGCAGGTGGTGTGGACTTAACATGTGCAAAGTAGACACGACAATAACAAACGATTACTCGATTATTCAAACAAAATAATCGACAGAATAATCGATTACTGTAATAATCGATAGCTGCAGCCCTAACCACAGCACCACATTTATCTCCATTTTGTGCTGATATTACGGGATGGATGTTTCAGTTTCACTCACCGAGGTCCCAGGAGCCACTCTGGACACGATGATGGGCATCTTCTGATCCGCCCCTCCCTGAAGAATGAGAGAGGTACAGAGAGAGAGGGAGACAGAGCGGGAAAGAAAGAGGTGGGAGAAAGAGAGAGAGAGGAAGGGCAGAAGAGAGAGACAGAAAGAGAAAAAACACATCTCTTTTAAATACACTTGATTCTTCCCTTGGCAGAACGTGAGTACTGCATGAGTATGTGTACAGTAAAGTACAAATTTGTACCTTGACGTTGAATCCAAACCGTCCGTGTTCGTCAGGTCTCATTTTGATCAGCACCAGGTTATCATGAGGCACCACTCCATTCAACTGCAACACCATAAGACCACAAACCACAGTAAACTACCACAAACCACCACAAACCACAGTAAACCACCACAAACCACAGTAAACCACCACAAACCACAGTAAACCACCACAAATCACAGTAAACCACCGCAAACCACAGTAAACTACCGCAAACCACCGTAAACTACCGCAAACCACAGTAAACTACCGCAAACCACAGTAAACTACCGCAAACCACAGTAAACTACCGCAAACCACAGTAAACTACCGCAAACCACAGTAAACTACTGCAAACCACAGTAAACTACTGCAAACCACCGTAAACTACTGCAAACCACAGTAAACTACTGCAAACCACCGTAAACTACAGTAAGCTACAGTAACCACCCACTGTAAATTACAGTAAACTACCATAAATCAACATAAATTACAATAAATCACAGAACATGACTGTACTGTAAACTGCACTAAATCACCATAAACGGCAGTAAACCACAATTAACCACCACACGTAGAGTGGTTTAAAACAATAGACCGTATTTATAAATGGGCATAGCTGATGCATTAGCTGGTATGTTTCAGATAGGATGTTTTCCAGGAGGCTCCTTCTGACCCTGGCCTGGACTCACACTGGGATCTTGTGGCTCCTCTCTCTGTACCTGCTGCTGTGGCCTCATCATTTTGGTCTTAAAATGTTCGTATGAACCCACTCTACATGATCCTGATTTTTTTTCGCTATTTTGTCTGTCAAAATAATCCTATTCATAACATAGAGCCTGGCTCCAGATTCGCTCCTGTAACAGTGGTATCGCGAGCCTCATTTGAGCAGCGCTGAACACTGTGGGTGACGTCACACTCGCTTAGTCCCCTTTATACAGGCTGTGGTTCAAACCAAATATGACATATGAAAAGACTGAGTCTGACAGCTGTAGTTACAGACTTTGGGGAGATGGTTTTTCAATAGAAAGTGAAGTGAAGCCAGCTTCAGCTGGAGCCAAATCATGCCCATGCTCACTTCCTGTTCGGAACGTGGCGGCTAACAGGTCAGCTATGTCCAGAGAGAGTACAGGCTATGGTGGAATCATCGTGGAGGGTCTAAAGGGTGCTTGACTGTGTCAACACTACTAAAAGTAGGACAGAAACTAGATACTCATTTGACCAGGTATTGATCCAAAAAAAGTCACATTCACAGGACAGAATTGAACCTTTCCTGAGCTGCAAGTATAAAAGCTCATAGACTAGTATACGCCCATGAAGCCCGATGGAACCTACCTGGACCACTGATACCTCTTTTCCACCAAGGCAGTTCGAGTGCTGGTTCGGAGCCAGTGCCAAATATTGAACCAGTTCTTTCTTTTTCCACACAAATAAACCTGGCACTGGCCCAGAAGAACTGGTTCCAACTCGGAACCAACTAAAGGCTGGGCCAGAAACAGGAACCGGTGCTGTAGAACGCTCGGTGCGTGGTTTATAGTAACGCACGTCCATAAGAAGTCATGCTAATGGTAACTGGTGAATTCAGACGCCCCCGACACGCGTCTTGGACGCTGTGTTTTTCCGATCAAGAGAGTGACTTTAGTGTATTTATTACATAAAACACATCAGTGGAGTGGCGGACCGCTTAGCATCTAAGTGGTCTGCTGTAGCTTCGGCTCCGCGGTCCGCGTAACTTCGGTCCGCGCAGATACGCATCAGTTGCCCATAGCAATGATGAAGAGTTGTACAGTCCCAAACAAAAGTCTTGTCTCTTATCCATTTTGTAGAAACAAAAGTTTATAACCTGACTTTAAATTAATCGATTGGTTTTAGAAATGTCTCATATTAAAGCTAAAACCTCCCAAATTATGCTCAATATACTAAAATAAATTTGCTTCACTGAAGAAACATCGATCATTTAATGAACACAGAAAGGTCAGATTTTGGCAAGACAAAAGTTTTGTCGCCTACAGAAAATTGAACAAATAATTTACTTCAAATACAAAAATCTGTTGCATAACGTCAGTGAATTAAGTAGTGTTGCTGTGAGATCCATATTTAATATCTTGTATGACTTCCATGAGCTGAAGGACTGCATCCATGCGGTTCAACAATGATTCATACAATTTGTTGATGAAGTCATCAGGAATAGCAAAGAAAGCGTCTCACAGCCTCCAGAGTTCATCAAGATTCTTTGGTTGTTCCTTCCGTGCTTCCTCTTTCATTCTACCCCAGACCTGCTCAGTGATGTTCATGTCTGGTGACTGGGACAGTCCTGGAGCACCTTGATCTTCTTCACCTTGAGGAACTTTGATGTAGAGATAGAAGTATGTGATGGAGCACCATCCTGCTGCAAAATGTGACCCCTTTTATGGTTGGGAATGTAAGAGGTGCTAATACTTCTTGATATTTTAGGGCACATGTGTCAAACATGCGGCCCGGGGGCCAGATCCGGCCCTCCAAGACCTTTAATCTGGCCCTCGGCTGATTTTTCTATTAAAATACTTAAAATTTTCAGATTTTTCTGTTAATTTTCTGCACCGTTTAGCAGAGCAGCGTCTCCGACGTTTCTGTACGCTGCGACTCCCACCAGAGCAGCACAAATGAAGACTTTCCTCTTTCCAAACGCTCTTAAAGGACGATCGTTTTGACTGTCGACCGTGACCCTCATCAGCAAAATGTCAAAAAATGAGAAAAGCAGATGCTGAGTTCAGGATTTCCCAAGAAAAATAGTCTAATTCTTATTTGTTGACAGAGGTGAATGGGAAATCTGTGCTCAGTGTGTTTGGAACAAGTGGCGTTGCTCGAGAAATATAATCTTAAACACCACTACGAGACACGGAGAAAAATACAATAACTTGAAGAGAGAACTGAGTTTTCTGATCCGGCCCTTTTGGGATCAAAGTAGGTTGCATACGGCCCCCGGACCAAAATGAGTTTGACACCCCTGATTTAGGGTATTGATATTGCCTTCACCCTGCAAATGTCTCGCACACCCCCATACTGGATGGAACCCCAGACCATGATTTTTCCACCACCAAACTTAACTGTTTTCTGGGTGAATCTTGGATCCATGCAGGCTCCAGTAGGTCTCCTGCAATATTTGCGGCGGCTGTGATGTAATTCAATCGAGGATTCATCTGAGAAATCCACCTTCTGCCACTTTTCCAGTGTCCATCCTTTTAGCAGGCTGTGGGCCTTGGCAAATGCCACACGGTTTTTTATTTGCCTTTTGTTTAGTGCTGGTTTCTGTGCACTGATTCGACCATGGAGGCCATTTTGAGACAGAATTCTACAAACTGTTCTGGTGACACAGGGACTTGAGGTGACCAGGCCTGGTGGAGCTCTGCTGCAGTGGAAAAGGGGCCTTTATTTTCCAATCAACAAACGGTCCTCCCGAGCAGTTGTCTTGCGGGGTCTGCTGGACCTGGGCTTGTCAAAAACTTCTCCAGTCTTTTCAGATCTTTTTCTTATTCTTTGTACTTGACGCTGAGACACATTGAAGGTGTCAGCCACCTCAGCAGTGGATCTGGTCTTCAGCCTCTTGATAATTAACGCTTTGGTCTCAGGGTGGATCTTAGGCAGGTTGTCAGAGGTCAAGTTGCAGTTGATGTGAGGGTCTGGTGTGCTGGGGTTCTTTTTATACTCACCCACTAAGTGACTGATCAGTAACTGATCACAGGTGAGGCTGGAATCTAGGACTGGGTGCATCATATGACAAGGAGACAAGACTTTTGTCTTGCCTAAATCTGACCTTTCTGTGTTCATTAAATGATCAATGTTTCTTCAGAGAAGCAAATTTATTTGAGTATATTGAGCATAATTTGGGAGGGTTTTAGCTTTAATATTAGACATTTCTAAAACCAATCGATTAATTTAAAGTCAGGTTATAAGATTTTGTTTCTACAAAATGGATAAGCAACAAGACTTTTGTCAGGGACTGTATGTTTCATCTTTGGATTGACAAGAATGTTTGTAAAATGAATATCAGCAGAATCGATCTGTAGCAATCGTCCTCCAGTTATCGGAGCTGACGGCTGTTGAGTTGCTAGGACAGCGGTAGCGCTTGCAGGGACATAGCGACGTAGCACTTCTCTGGCTCTCAGCTGGTGGAAAAACAAACCGGTTCTTAGATAATCGGCAGGAAGCACCAGCACCAGCCCAGAACCAGCACCTGGTTTGTTGCGGTGGAAAAGAGGTATGAGGGAGTACACACATATAAAGAGAAGAAACTACTACCATTTAATGTTGAAAATCACATTCTGCTGCCATTGTGGTATTGGAATCTTTATCGAGTACCAAATCTATTCCTTAGTATCAAAACTGAGTTTGCAGTTGGACTCACGCTGGTGCTTTCGGCTCCCGGCTCATCATATAGTTCGTTCAGGTGGTTGTCCAGGCTCTGTTGGGAGTGGGCCTGGATAATCTGACTCAGGGTTTTTCGGCTCAGCTGTTTGGGCGGCAAAGCAGGAGGCTGCCCATCTACACCCTCTGGAGACCTGGGCCAAAGGTGTAAAGTACATTTCCATATCATTTACATAGGTTTAGCACAATACTGGAGATTTCAGATGAGCTATACTCTATGTTCTCTTTAAACTTTTGAAAAGTGAACCAGCAGTGAGGCAGGAGTGAACCATGACTAAATCAGGACTGAGCCAGGAACTACCAAGTGATGCTTTCTGATAGGGCTGGGCAATATGGGAAAAAAAGAATCACAATTTATTTTTCCCATATTGATCTATCTTCAATTCGATCTTCTTTCACCTTATTCAAAACACAGACAGGTATAAAGAGGAGGGTGTCAAACTCACTACCGTTTTTATTTTGTGTTGTGTAGGATCAATAATCTGAGAAATTCACATTTAAAGTTTGGAATGAGTTTGTACAATATATTAAGACTAAAAGCAGACGCATGTTACCGTTAGTGGAATAAACACTAAATCAGGACTTAAGTTTCACTCATGAACGGTGAATTGGATTATAATAAGAAGCAGAAGAGGAGAGAAAGAGGAAAAGGTGAGGCGCTGGATCAGAAGGGGAGCGGGGCAGACGGCTCCGTGCACATGGAGGCAGAGAGGAGGTCTTTTAGTCAAAACTTGAGAAACGTGAGGACTACTCTTACTGCCACACAATTGGCTGTAGACCTGTCGTTTCAAATGCTCTTCCTTATCAAGAACGATTAAAATAGAGATCACGATCTATTGATCTTACGATTTTTGGCAAAGCCCTACTTTCCGATCTCACCTTGAGGGCATTCCAAGTATCTTAACAAGTCGATGTTTATCCTGAAATCCTGAGCTGAAACTAGCTCCATCTCCATTATTATTATCTTATTTCTGTCCTGTAACTGCATGAGGCTTGAGTCTTACCAAAGCCAATTCAGGGCTCAAGTTTAAATTGCGCTTTGGGTGTGCTCACGGTGACTCTGAGAAGGCCAGATCAATGGAGCAATGGCATCATGGAAAATGGGCTTAAAGTGTGATGTTTTTTATGATCTGACTAAACAAGAAAGGAGCCGCAGTGTACACAGACATGAGATTGATTTGGGACATGGAACTTTTCTGATCAGAGGAGCGAGAGGAAAGAAGAGACTCTCCCCTCCTCTCCTGTTCCCTGCCCCTCCTTTCCCGGTCGCTCCATGGGCACAGGAAATGGTTATGTGAAAATGGTTCCGCTGTGCGTAAAAGTAAAACAGTAATGAAAGTCTTCACATTTAATGAAAATTAGCCACTCAAATGAGCGCCAATGTGTGTGGTTTGATTTTGACAGGGAGTGAACATCTGTGTGTGTGCAAAAGCTGCACAGTTACCCCCAATTTACCCATCTGAAATAACATAATATAAACCATATGGCTAATGCCCTCTTTAAACCCAGTTTAGCCCCACTTCAGTGAATCTTTCTTACGGCGTGGAGTCCAGAGAGATGCTGTTGGCCTGTGTGGATGATGCAGACTTGTGATTAGACGAGAATACAGGAAGTGAGGGCGAGGAGTGGATCACATGATCAACCAGGTGACCCACGGAGGAGGGGCGCACACGGGTGCCCTCTGATACGAACAGGGAGTTTCTGAAAAAAGAAAATAGATTAAAAACAACGGACAGTAACAAATGGTCTATTGTATAGTCCTTGGGTCAGTCCTTGAGTCAGTCCTTGAGTCAGTCCTTGGGTCAGTCCTTGGGTCAGTCCTTGGGTCAGTCCTTGGGTCAGTCCTTGAGTCAGTCCTTGAGTCAGTCCTTGAGTCAGTCCTTGGGTCAGTCCTTGGGTCAGTCCTTGGGTCAGTCCTTGGGTCAGTCCTTGAGTCAGTCCTTGAGTCAGTCCTTGGGTCAGTCCTTGGGTCAGTCCTTGGGTCAGTCCTTGGGTCAGTCCTTGGGTTGTTTACTGGCCCAGTTCACTGGTACAGTCCCTGGTTCCGTCAGTCACTGGTTCAGTACTTGTTGGGGGTCCCTGGGGGAGATCTGTTGGGGAGGCTCTGTGTTTCCAGTCGTTCCTCGGACAGAGAGTTCCTGCTGACTGAGTCCCAGTCTGAGACCAGCTTCCTGCACAGCGGTTTCGACGGAGACCTGAGGGACAAGTACAACTAATATTACGATGAACATATTCAACAAACACATTTAAAGCAGACAGTTATATACATATATAACAGCGACAGTCATCTCTGTCACCCGTGGATCATTATATTATTGTAGAAAGTATGTCGAATTTGCACATTTTAAATTACAATACTGATCTAAAATGACTACTGCGTTACAGTTACTGTGGTGCTCAATGGGAGCAAACACCATAAAAGTCATCCCAACAAAGCACCAAATGCGGTTGGCCCCTCCTGGATAGCTGCACATTACATTAGAGAGCAGACTTTATTCATTTGTACCAAATTGACATGCCATGAGTGGACACTATGAATTCACCAGGATCTAAAATGAGGGATCTGTACATTAGAGACAGACTATTTTGTTTGTTTGTTTCATGACCTATACCAAATGTTTAGAATTAAAAAAGACAGTACAGCACTTCTTGTATTACCACATGACATCACAAGGTGGACCAGTTTAAAAGAGAGACACAAGATTAAAATGACAAGTTTGTGATGCCAATCCCAAACAAATAATGAGAAGGATTTGTGGATCAGAAGTTTGGAGATTTCTTTCAAAACGGTGAATCTCCCATAGAGTTTGACAGGTGAGCAGACCTGGCGAACACCCGGTCCTTGATGCCCTTCTCTTTGCCATACTGCACCGACTGCACCTCCGTCCGACCACTGCACAAACACATATATTCTACATACGTTATACATCATTCACAGATCTCTACAGAAGCACACAATCGTACACAAAGCATGCATATATATGTAGATGGTGTAATCTTAAGAATATATATACAGTGATCCCTCGCTATATCGCGCTTCACCTATCGCGGCTTCGCGGAATTATTTACAGTGCTTTTTTTTTTTTTACAGTGAATCTGTATCTTGTTGCTAAAGAAGAGGAGGAAGGACTAAAGAGGAGGAAGGACTAACACTTGGTCGCGCAGCCTTCAGTAGAAAAAGACGCTACAGCGCAGCGGAGTCAGGACGAAGAGGCGCAGCTGGAGGGACTGTGAAATACGCCAGTGACAATGTTTCCTACCTCGTATTCATTACTATATACAAAATATTGTTTTACAACACCGTTCTTTAAACTATTATAGTTATTTGTAAGAAAACGTTAATATTTCTATTTCTTAAACACATTTTGGGCCTGAAAAGAGGTTTTATTTTTTGTTTCATTCTGCAGTAAAGTATTGCATTGTAAAATAACAGTAAAAAATAAAGCTGATACTTCGCGGATTTCACCTATCGCGGGTTATTTTTGGAACGTATCCCCCGCGATAACCGAGGGATCACTGTATACAATTTTAGATATTAGTGCTGGCAAAAATATCGTGCTGTTAATGTGTTAACTCAAAACAGTTTTTCCACGCACGCACACACACACACACACACACACACACACGCACACACACACACACACACACACACTCTCACACACACACACTCTCACACACACACACTCTCACACACACACACACACACTCTCACACACACACTCACACACACACACTCTCACACACACACTCTCACACACACACACACACACACACACTCTCACACACACACACACTCTCTCACACACACACACACACACACACTTAAATCCTCATAGAATCCTCAGATAACCCAAAGCTTTAAGTGCTCAGTGTTTTGGTTCCCACCAGTATCTGAACTTTGACCCCAGGGTGAAGTAGTGGCTGAAGAAGTTCTTGTGAGGAGGTAGGGGGCGCTCTAATCTGAAGAAGGTATGGTGCTCCACACAGGCCTTCCACAGGTTCTTACAGGAGCGATAGTTCCCCATGTGGAACCCAAGCAGTGTCTCCCGTGACTCTGACTGGAAACAACGGAACACACGGGAACAGTGAACATCTGCATCCTCAGAGCATCTCTGCACCATCTAACCCTCTCCTCTGTTCTGGATTGATTTTTCTTATAAACCAATACCCAATAACCCATATTTACCAACACAAATTTTGGACTCACAGGATCGGGAATTGAATGATAGAATATAGATTTACTGTGACAAAGGTGAAAGGTCATGGTACACACCACTTCTCTGCGCAGCTGGATGAAGAACTGCTTACATTTGAATGAGATCTTCACGATTTTTAACCTGAAAGGGAGGAGGAGAGATTAGAGAGAAAGAGAGATTAGAGAGAAAGACAAAGAGCTATTTTATACTCAGCATTTTAACTACACAGAGAAAAAGGAGAGAGAGAGAGACAGACAGAAGAGAGAGACGGAGAGAGGAGCGAGAGTGTGAGTCTCTTTGGAGCTATGGTTCACTGGCTGACTCATGAAGCTTTTCCTAAATATATTTCAATTGTCACATAACCTCCTACTCTCTCTCCTACTCTCCTCTTCTCTCTCCTACTCTCCTCTTCTCTCTCCTACTCTCCTCTTCCCTCCCCTCGCACTCCCCTCGCACTCCCCACGCACTCCCCACGCACTCCCCACGCACTCCCCTCACATACTCCTCGCACTCCCCTCGCACTCCCCTCACACTCCCCTCACACTCCTCTCACACTCCTCTCACACTCCCCACACACTCCCCTCACACTCCCCTCACACTCCCGTCACACTCCCCTCACACTCCCGTCACACTCCCGTCACACTCCCCACACAATCCCCACACACTCCACACACACCCTCACACTCTCACACTCTCACACTCCCCACACACTCCCCTCACACTCCCCACACACTCCCCTCACACTCCCCTCACACTCCCCTCACACTCCCCTCACACTCCCCTCACACTCCCCTCACACTCCCCTCACACTCCCCACACACTCCCCACACACTCCCCACACACTCCCCTCACACTCCCCTCACACTCCCCTCACACTCCCCTCACACTCCTCTCACACTCCTCTCACACTCCTCTCACACTCCTCTCACACTCCCCACACACTCCTCTCACACTCCCCTCACACTCCCCACACACTCCCCTCACACTCCTCTCACACTCCCCTCACACTCCCCTCACACTCCCCACACACTCCCCTCACACTCCCCCCACACTCCCCACCCACCACACACCCACTCCCCACACACTCCCCTCACACTCCCCTCACACTCCCCACACACTCCCCACACACTCCCCTCACACTCCTCTCACACTCCTCTCACACTCCTCTCACACTCCCCTCACACTCCCCTCACACTCCTCTCACACTCCCCTCACACTCCTCTCACACTCCTCTCACACTCCTCTCACACTCCACGCACACTCCACTCACACTCCTAACACACTCCACACAATCCTCTCACACTCCCCTCACACTCCTCACACTCCCCCCACACTCCTCTCACACTCCCCTCACACTCCTCTCACACTCCTCTCACACTCCTCTCACACTCCCCTCACACTCCCCTCACACTCCCCACACACTCCCCTCACACTCCCCTCACACTCCCCTCACACTCCCCTCACACTCCCCTCACACTCCCCTCACACTCCCCTCACACTCCCCTCACACTCCCCTCACACTCCTCTCTTCTCATTGGTCAGTTGTGATGTCAGCTGTTGGAGACACTGCTGTGGTCTCAAATACTCCTCATGTTTCTGTTTGTGAGACACACACTCACACAGACACACATTCATTGATAAAAATACTGCTTTGCAGAAACAAAACTAGAGATGAAACCACACACTGCAAGACCGCTCAAAGTAGTTTTAACAGGGGATGCTCTGAAGCTGGCTAGCAAGTGTAGACTGTATATATGAGTGGACTGAGCTAACCCGTTAGCCGCTGCGTGCCAAACAGGAAGTGCTCCAGGAGGCTCTTCTGGCTCCTTCTCTCCTTTTTTCCCAGTGACTCACACTGAGATCTTCTGGCTCCTCTCTCTGGACCTGCTGCTGTGGCCTCGTCATTTTGGTTTTAAAATGTTCGTATGAATCCGCAACGCATGGTCCTGATTTTTTCATTTCTCTGTTTTGTTCCTAAATAAAGATATGAACATAAATAATGGACCATTCAGACGCCTTCATTCCCTGAGGTGCAGCCGCCTAGTGTTAACATCAGGTTTGACTGACAGCTAGTTGTTGTTTGCACCTAACAGAACATAGAACATAAGCCAATGGCTTAAAATTTACTCTTTAAAGTTTGATGATAAAAGCTCAAAGTTTCCTTATTATTCTCAAGAATCAGTGAAACACAGCGGTCCGTGCAGAATGGTGCAGAGTATCGCCGCTCTGCGATGAGAAGGGCGGGCACTCCCCGGTGAGTTGCATTGGGCACATTTAATGACCTTAATCATGATTGGCTCTTGTGGTTGCTAAGATACTCGTGGCCAGATTTCCAAATATGGAGCCTGGCTCCAGATTTGCTCCTGTAACCGTGACATCAGGAGCCTCATTTGAGCGACACTGTGGAGACGTCACACTCACTCAGTCCACTCATAGATACGCTCTATGCTTAGCAAGCCAGTGAGCGGGAAATCTGACATTGACAAAGTAAATTCAGTAAACCTGAATGTTTAGGGCTAAAAATAATGAAATTAGAATCTAAGCACACATAATAGCCTATATGTGTCAAAATCATTGCCCAAAATATTCATAATAAAATATTTTAATCGATTTTTTTTATCTCCCAGTCGCCACTAGGGGGTGCTGGAGCACCCCCACTTCAGACACACTGATCTTGTATTGTCTCACAGTAACACTGAGGGCTGTCATTCCTTACTAAATTAAAGCTACAGTATGTAACATTTTGGAGGTGGCATGTCACCTGCGTGATGGAAATAGAAGGATAAATCCATACTTTGGAACATTCTCCATAGTGACAGATATGTTTTATGCCATACTGTGGATTAGATTATATTCAGCATATGTATAGCCAAAGAATTTCCATGGAAACAAGCAGGTCAGGTTTGTGGAGCTGCAAGCCCACTCACAGTAAGGATGTTTCTCAGTACAATAAATACACACAAAAAAATACACGTTTGTATTCTAGTCTATATTTTTTACACACTCACTGTTTTACACACTGGGGCTTTAATCATGTCCACGTTGTCACAGCTGCAGCTAAAAATAACGACAAACCATCAGTGTTTCCCATAAGGTGTCCCTTAAATGTCACTTACTGCCTTTATTTCATATTTAACCAGTACAGGAACAGTTTAGTTACGTTTTATGTGAGTGACACAAGGAGCAACAACAGCAGTAGTAATAGTAGTACTTGTAGTAGTATCAGTAGTAGCAGCAGTAGAAGTAATAGTAAAAGTACTGCAGCAGAGGCCAATTTCAAAGTCTAATTTCATCAGAACCCAGAAGCTAAGCAAGGCCAGGCCTTGGTAGTACTTCGAGAGAGACCGCTGGGAGTATCAGGTGCCACAGTGGGGCGCCAGTGCAAAAAAACCCCCAAAAAACAAAAAACTGTCTTTTTGTCCTTAGGCAAGACATACATTCATATGAGCATGAATGTGGTGGGTGTGAGAGTGATGGTTGTGGTGGGAGGGGCCAATGGATGAGTGATGGTTGTGGTGGGAGGGGCCGATGGATGAGTGATGGTTGTGGTGGGAGGGGCCGATGGATGAGTGATGGTTGTGGTGGGAGGGGCCGATGGATGAGTGATGGTTGTGGTGGGAGGGGCCGATGGATGAGTGATGGTTGTGGTGGGAGGGGCCGATGGGCCACAGAGCCGAGTGAATGAATAACCCTCTGTAAAGCACTATGCGTGTCATGAAAGCAGTATATGAATGCAATTATGAATGAATGAATGAATTCAAGTAGTAGCAGCAATAGCAGCAGCAGCAGTGCCAACAGCACTAATAGACACAGTATTAAGGGTAGTATTGGTACTCACCAGGGGAAGTAGTTGATCCGGTTGCGGTTCTTGTAGACCAGAATGCCTCCTGACTGGACCCCGAGAAGGATCTCAGTCTGGCTCTGGTCTCGGGCCCAGTGCAGCTCCACCCCATAAAGATCCAGAGTCCGAGCTGTGTTCAAGTACTGGAACTCTGCCTGCGCCGGGGTCAGACCGCTGTGGAGAGAGAGAAGCAGGACTGAAGCAGGACTGAAGCAGGACTAAAGCAGGACTAAAGCAGGACTGAAGCAGGACTAAAGCAGGACTAAAGCAGGACAGAAGCAGGACTGAAGCAGGACTGAAGCAGGATTAATGCAGGACTGAAGCGGGACTAAAGCAGGACTGAAGCAGGACTGAAGCAGGACTGAAGCAGGACTAAAGCAGGACTAAAGCAGGACAGAAGCAGGACTGAAGCAGGACTGAAGCGGGACTAAAGCAGGACTGAAGCGGGACTAAAGCAGGACTGAAGCAGGACCGAAGCAGGACCGAAGCAGGATTAATGTAGGATTAATGCAGGATTGAAGCGGGACTGAAGCAGGACTGAAGCAGGACTAAAGCAGGACTGAAGCAGGACTGAAGCAGGACTAAAGCAGGACTAAAGCAGGACAGAAGCAGGACTGAAGCAGGACTGAAGCAGGACTGAAGCAGGATTAATGCAGGACTGAAGCGGGACTAAAGCAGGACTGAAGCAGGACCGAAGCAGGACCGAAGCAGGATTAATGTAGGATTAATGCAGGATTGAAGCGGGACTGAAGCGGGACTGAAGCAGGACTGAAGCAGGACTAAAGCAGGACTGAAGCAGGACTGAAGAGGGACTGAAGCAGGACTGAAGCAGGATTAATGTAGGATTAATGCAGGATTGAAGCGGGACTAAAGCGGGACTAAAGCGGGACTAAAGCGGGACTGAAGCAGGACTGAAGCGGGACTGAAGCGGGACTGAAGCGGGACTGAAGCGGGACTGAAGCAGGACTGAAGCAGGACTGAAGCAGGACTGAAGCAGGACTAAAGCAGGACAGAAGCAGGACTGAAGCAGGACTGAAGCAGGATTAATGCAGGACTGAAGCGGGACTAAAGCAGGACTGAAACGGGACTGAAGCGGGACTAAAGCAGGACTGAAGCGGGACTAAAGCAGGACTGAAGCAGGACAGAAGCAGGACTGAAGCAGGACTGAAGCAGGACTAAAGCAGGACTGAAGCAGGACTAAAGCAGGACTGAAGCGGGACTGAAGCAGGACAGAAGCAGGACTGAAGCAGGACTGAAGCAGGACTAAAGCAGGACTGAAGCGGGACTGAAGCAGGACTGAAACGGGACTGAAGCGGGACTAAAGCAGGACTGAAGCGGGACTAAAGCAGGACTGAAGCAGGACTAAAGCAGGACTAAAGCGGGACTGAAGCGGGACTAAAGCAGGACTAAAGCAGGACTGAAGCGGGATTGAAGCGGGATTGAAGCGGGACTAAAGCAGGACTGAAGCAGGACTAAAGCAGGACTAAAGCGGGACTGAAGCAGGACTAAAGCAGGACTAAAGCGGGACTGAAGCGGGATTGAAGCGGGATTGAAGCGGGATTGAAGCGGGACTGAAGCGGGACTGAAGCGGGACTGAAGCGGGATTGAAGCGGGACTGAAGCGGGACTGAAGCGGGACTAAAGCAGGACTAAAGCGGGACTGAAGCGGGACTAAAGCAGGACTAAAGCAGGACTAAAGCAGGACTGAAGCGGGATTGAAGCGGGATTGAAGCGGGATTGAAGCGGGACTGAAGCAGGACTGAAGCGGGACTGAAGCGGGA
Source organism: Odontamblyopus lacepedii (assembly GCA_034769755.1). NCBI lineage: Eukaryota > Metazoa > Chordata > Actinopteri > Gobiiformes > Gobiidae > Odontamblyopus > Odontamblyopus lacepedii. The sequence goes on along the minus strand of CM068356.1, from coordinate 125,103 downwards.
TTGAAGCAGGACTGAAGCGGGACTGAAGCGGGACTAAAGCGGGACTGAAGCGGGACTGAAGCGGGACTGAAGCGGGACTGAAGCGGGACTGAAGCGGGACTAAAGCGGGACTGAAGCGGGACTGAAGCGGGACTAAAGCGGGACTGAAGCGGGACTGAAGCGGGACTGAAGCGGGACTGAAGCGGGACTGAAGCGGGACTAAAGCGGGACTGAAGCGGGACTAAAGCGGGACTGAAGCGGGACTAAAGCGGGACTGAAGCGGGACTAAAGCGGGACTGAAGCGGGACTGAAGCGGGACTAAAGCGGGACTGAAGCGGGACTGAAGCAGGACTGAACGGGACTGAAGCAGGACTGATCAAGGAATGTACCTGTGCTACTGGTGGTGCATGCAGTAGCAGTAGTATTCGTAATATTTGTACTACCTGTGCTACTGGTGGTGCATGCAGCAGCAGTAGTATTAGTATTCGTAATATTTGTATTACCTGTGTTGCTGGTGGTGCTTGCACACCTCGCGGTGGAAGTCTTGGGGGGCGTTGGGGATGAAGCTGAAGTCTGAGAGGTAGTCCCCAATTGGATGCTCCTGCTCACTGTAGTCCCCCAGTTCAGCTAAAAAGAAAAAAGGACGCATGCCTCAGTCAAAGCCAACATTTAGATTGAAAGCACACCCATTCTAAGCACTCAGGCTTCAAATACAGGACAGTACAGGATCATTCCAAATACAACTGTTGGCAGATTGATGACGTGATGAGGGGAACACTGTTTTCTGATATGTTCTAATGTAGTTTCCTCATCACAAACATACTGGAGTTGTGTTGTTTCATTCACACCTGTTGAACACACAAACAATGCATATTTAGGCTGAGTTCTTAGCCGTGAGAAGTCGGGGTGCTGGCGAGAGGAAGATTTAAAATAAACAAACAAACAAATTATATATATATATATATATATATATATATATATATATATATATATATATATATATATATATATATATATATATATAGTTTCTGGGCATAAACGTTTCACCTGGGCGCAGAGGGCAGAAGGTAAGTCTACCTGATGCCCTATTGCTAATATGGACTGGTCGTAACTTTCAGATTTAAGCAGAAGTAGGATTAAGAATAATTTTAATTAGCTGGTGCATTTGGCTCCGGGACCGGACTTGACTGGGACTTGGTTAAGTTTGATCTCTTCATTTTGGAGACAGAACCAACAGGACAGGGGATGATACTCTGCATAAGTCCACTGGAGACAGTAAGAGGCTTGTTTTCGTTAGTTTGGGGCACATCTGAGGATTGAGCGTCACAGGTCAATAGTGTTAATAGTTAAATAGTGCGTAAATGTGTTGTGGAGTCTCTTTTGTAGTTTTGCTGACGTTGTCAGAAAACATGTGGGAATGAAACAAAACATGAACACAAACCATTTCCATGTATTTTAAAAACACAACTCTAGGTATGTTTTTGAGGAGGCAATAACATTCTAACATAGCTTAACCTCTCAGGAGTTGTGCAATATAGGACCATTGATCAGGTCATAACTCACACTGAACAGCATAGGAGGCCAGCAGAGCAGCAGTGTTGTGTGGACAGGGCAGACTGAAACAAAACACATGTATTAAAGCACAATGTCATTACTAAAACTATTCATAATAATAATAATAATAATAATAATCATCATCATCATCATCATAATAAATGAGTTAATAGAAACCAACCGTCCAGTGAGGATGTCCTGCTTTATCTGAAGGAAGTACTGGTACCTGAAAAACACAGCCAAATATTCAACAATTAGAAATGAACTTTTATTATCAGCTGCATTCAGCATTCGTCCTCCTCCTGTTTATGAAGTACATGTATTGGTTTGCGGAAAATGGTAAAATGTAGATAGACTAAAAAAGAAAAAAGTGTGAGTCCAAAAAATACGGTAATACAGGACCTCTTTCACACCCACCTCTAATTTTAATTTAGTTTTTGTCACAATAAGTGAATTCATATGAAGACAAAACTGTACATGATTTCATTCAGACTAAAGGAAGGTATAACAGAGACTAAACCAAGACTGGCCCAAATAAAGAGAATCATGAAGTAAGGCTGCCTTTTGTGCATTTTACAAACAAAAATTTCTGTAAATTAGAGAATTTTACTGTTATCAGATATTAGCACTGATAATGAAAAATGTGCTGGATCAGATATCGGTTTACAAATATTGGTTCAGTCATTCTGGTTAGATAGTTCCCCTTTAAGGGAGACATAAGAGCTCCATAACACATGTGGTTTGGTCTTATTTGATTTTTATTTCAAGTAAATAAATGTTTTCAGGCTCTGGTATTGGTTGATATCAGGGCATAGGCAGGTACTTGAAGCTATGATGTCAAAATTGGATTGCTACATCTCTGATTATATAAAGTTCTAATACTTTACCTCGTGTACTCCTCCTGCAGTTTGCTCGGATCACTCACAAAGAACTTGACTCTGAAGCTGAGGCTGTGAGGAGAACCTCCTGACACAACAGAACAAGAACAGATTTAAAACAATATATATTTAAACAAATATATTCAAACATCTGCACAGGTGCATCCAGATACTAAACCTGTAGTTGACTAAAAAGGGGGCGTGGCAAAAGCGTTCAAAACTATTCTGTATCTGACCTAAACTGCACTCATCAGACTGCAGTGGGACTTCATGCAAAAACTACTATTTATGCAGGAAAAAAGACTGGAAAACTATGTATTTATATATAGACAGATTCAACTTGTGTGACTTTTTACAAAGAAATACCAAAAAAAAAAAAAAAAGTGCGTTTGTGTGTGTATGAGACTCACTCTTGAGCTGCTTCCTGATTGGTTTGTTTGAGTCGAGCCATCGCTGGAACAGAGACGACATAAACTTACATTAAAGAGGGGCTATTTTATTTCTAAGAGACATTAACTGCTAAAACGTAACATATTTAGATCACCATATTACCTTTTATTGTTTTGAAAATGCTATATTACTTTAATATTTATTACTCGTGTTTAGAATCAGATTGGAAATGATAAAATTGTCCTCAAAATTTTCAGAAAAAAAACCCGCACCTAAAAAATAATCCTGCCACCAAGACTAAAGGGGGCGACAGTAGCTCAGGTGGTGAGAGTTTGTCCACTGAGCCGATTCGAATCCCGCTCTCAACATAAACATCACTGGTGAGTGGTCAGATCCACTGACCCACAGATGAATACTGTCATTGTGTCCTTGGGCAAGACACTTAACCCACCTCACCCCCAGTGTCTGTGTGCACTGGTGTAAGAATATGTGTGTGTGATTGGGTGAGTGGTTCCTTGTTGTAAAGCGCTTTGAAGGTAGAAAAGAACTATGTAAAAATGTGACCATTTAAACCAGGTCTAAACCAAAGCTTAAACTAGACTACACGAGGACTATAGTAGCTCTAAAAATGGACTAACCCAAGATTGAATAATTCTGATTTCTGAAAAGGTGTAGTGAAATTACAATTAATTATGCATATATTAATTATGTGCATATTTAATTAGATAATTAACAGCGTTACCGGAGCATCGGATGCCTCATCGCTCAGGTGCAGTCCAAAGTAGTCCCTCTCCGTCAGCTCCAGATGTTTAAAGACCAGATCCAGCAGCACCTGCCCAGGGTCCGCCTTCTGCAAACACACAAAACTGTAAGATGCCCTCCCAGGCGCCCACAAAGTCAGATATGGTTAGGATCCTGGTCAGATTTTGTTTTTAGTATTACTTCTACTTTTTCTTGTTTTTGTTGTGAGAAGTTATCACAGGTCTCATTCCGCTCTCTCAGAGGAGCAGAGAGACCAGAGACATGGACGAGGCCTTGATCTGGAAGTCTCAAAGCTTCTGGTTTGAGCTTCAGAGGCCCGTCACAAGAACTCTCAAGTAAAATATAGACCAGACCTGGACCACACACAGCCCTTCGGTCGACTCTGACCAAAAGGGATGCATGTAAAATTATAAAATGTTTATCTGAATTTACTAACTAAACATATTTTATACTTTTACCTCATGAATGAACTAAAGCTAAATTGCTTTTATTTTAGAGGCAACCTCACTTTTTCATGGCTTAGTCATAACAGATATTCTTACCAGTCTTAAAACAATGACATTTACTGTTATTTTATGCAGAAGCAAGTTAAGCATTTTGGCCCTCCACAATATTTTCTTTTTCTCATGTGCCCCCATGGAAAAACTAAAAATTGCCCACCCCTGATATAGACAATAGACGGTAATAATTTAAGCAAACCATGAAGCAGAATTATCCACAAACATTTATTCTAAATGTACAATGTGTACATGAGCTGCAGTAAAATAGACAACAGAACGCAACACTTAAGTATTAACTTTGCATCTGTAATGAAACACAGTTCAGAAATTTGACCTTCTACAAATTAAATCTGTAGAAGGTCAAATCATATTGCAAAAAAATAAACAGTCTCACTCGTACAAAGAATAAGTTCCCACCATAAATACTGACCCTCAAAAATACTGTCCGTCATGTCTTGAACAATAAGTGGATATAATCATAGAGCTTTTTGCACGATATAAGATTTGTAATAGAGATGCCTTGAGCCAACACTGGGATGGCATATCAGTGCATATTATAAGAAACACTGCTACAGCGGATATCGGCTTCAGCCTGGTCGCGGTCGCCCAAAAAGCCTGAAGATGTTTGAACTTTTAAAGTTGCTTTGTAGTTACTTGGGGAATAAATAACAGCTCCATAACACAAGTGGATCAGTTTTGTTTTTAAAAAATAAATTCTTAAATAAAGTCTTTAGCTTTAAGTATCTGGTGATATCCAAAATCACCCAATACCAGGGTATAGTATTGAAACTGGGATTAGTGGAGACGGGCTTGGGTCATATCTCCTCACGGCTCCAGTCCTGTCAAAGATAAATATTTTCCTCCTCCACCTCTTTCATTCATTTCCTCTTCCCCTCTTTTTTCTCTTTAGCCATTCTCTCTCTCTGCTTTGTCCATCTCTCGGTTTTTCCATCCCCTCTCTCCCTTCGTTTCTCGCTCTCCCCCGCTGCATGCTTGTGTAGTTTCCATGGAGATCCTCCCTCAGTCACATGACCCTGAACAAAGGCATCACGTGACCTCCCTTTGTGCAAGGGTCAGAGGTCGCGTGTCAGAACGAGGGTTCAATTCCAGAGTCCCTCACACACAAGACACTGGCCCCTTTTAGATGCATCTACATTTCACGAACAGACCACAGGTCGCATGTCTCATTTCTCTAAAACATGATTACAGCTGCAACTGTTAGTCAGAATAATCGTGATTAGGGTTGTCAAAAGTATGGAAAACTTTGAACTTGGAAACTAGATCCTCATTTGAGCAGGTATCACTACTAAAAAAGTCCCACTGACAGGACAGAAATGAAGCTTTTCTGAACAGCTTTACAATGATCTGGAGCTGGATCAGAACAAGTACAGTATAACAGCACATAGACTAGTGTACGCCCATGGAGCACTGTGGAGCCTACTGCACCACTGAGGGAGCACACATATAAGGACACATGGGAAAAGAAAGAAGTACTACCATTTCCTGCTGAATATCACATTCTGTAGTCTACAGAAAGAGTGGTGAAATTGGTATTGATACTTTGCAGCTGATGTCATCAACAATTGTTTCAATCTCCAAGTTAGAAAGAAAATTGTCTCTCAATTGCTAATTCCCATTTTAGATTATGCAGATATTCTCTATCAAAATTCTACAGCTTCCTGTCTTCACTCACTTAATGTTGTGTACAATAGCCGGGTCATTCTCCGCTGCCCTTATAGAAACACCACTGTGTGATGTACAAACAGCTGTCATGGCTCAAACCCTCAGACAGAAGGAAATATCACTGGCTTCAGTTTGTTTTTAAATGTATTCCTTTGGATTATCCTTCATATCTTAAACTACATCTTGTACCTTACAGTACTTCCTATAATTTGCGCCACACAGATCATCTATTCTTTACCGTTCCCAGAGTTAAAAAAAGAGCTTGGTAAATTTGCGTTTCAGTTTAGGGCCCCTCATGACTGGAATATCCTCTCCACCGCTCTAAGATCTATATCCTCTCTTCACATGTTCCGTGATGCTCTTCTGTGTCATTTAACAAATGTCTGTCTTTGTTTTTGGTTGTATATTATGTTTACTATGGCACTGCTGTCTGCAGCCAAACTGTTCAACTAAAGGACCCCCTTGAAAACGAGATGCTACATCTCAAGGGGCTATTCCTCTTTAAACATACATACATAAATAAATAAACATTCTCTGCTCTGCCTGAAGCTCCATTACTCAAATTAGACTTTAATCTGAGCTTTGTTTTAACTAAATCTGACCAGAAAGAGCTGACCTAGTTGGAACTACAACAGGTGAGCTGATTTGTGCTGTTAAACAAGTTTCTCTCAAATAACATTACAGTCACATGCTAGCTAGCATTAGCCAACAGTTTTTCAGTGAGTCACTCATCTTTTTGTTGAAAATCAAACTCTAAAGAGGACCATGAGCACTTGGACTGATCACAGGCTCCTCTAAATGTGCTGTTTAAATCCATTTTGGATTTTTTTCTTGAGTTTTCAGATAATCTGAAAATTTATTTGTCAGTGTAATGTGTGCATTGTGTCTCCAAGGTAAGTACTGAACATTCCACCATAGAGAAACATTTAGAACACCCCCAGCGTGAAGTCACTGCAAAGTATCAATTGAGTGTAGAGCAGAGGTTTTCAGTTGGTGAGTTGGTGAAAAAAGCACACTGCACATTCTCACTTTCCCCACATGGAACGAGCGCCCAGAGGACGGCACGGACCCGCTCAGACCCAGTCCACTGTGCACTGGTCTTGTTCGTCCCGTCTGGAACCAAGCACATGGAGGACGGAGCTTCCAGACCGATCTGACCAACGTGCTCAGAGGCACAAGACCAAGGACTGGACCCCCAATCCAGGCACGAGGAACAGCGATAGAGCTTAATCTGAGCCACAGACACATGTCGATTTCAGCATCAGGTGTCATCAGGCACCAATTACAAACATGTTCTGTTGATTTGGATCGGCCGCTTGATGTGATGTTAAAAGTTGCCTCAATTAGACCTGCATGAAGCTGGAAATTATTTGCTTTATATTATGACTTATTATTGAAACTCATCATTGCAGGAACACAAAAGATGCATTTGCAGTGTGGCCTGTGTGGGGATTTTGGGGAAGGGGGGAGGCTCACCTGATGTAGAGAATATTCCTTATTAGTATCAAATAAATGCCATCTTATTTGGACAACTATCTAACTGTAACTCATTGAGGGTTGGGGCATAAAGTAGGTTGAGGGTTCGATTGCTCTGAGGACAGTGAAAAACAGGAAGTGATGTCACACACCGGAAATCCCCAAACATGCAAAACAAAACCTCAACAAATGTGCAGAGGAAGTGAGAGGATTGAAGCAGAGAGAAACGAATCAGGCAGCACCAGAGACGAAACCAGGGACCAGGAACCAGAGAGGATCAGGAAAGGAGACCAGGGCACAGAACTGTCAAACATCTGAACTGCAGTCTCTTACTTTGTATTTATTTAACCACAGTGTTAATCCTTTATTAAGGAGTCCTGGAGGTGTAGAGTCAGGGCCGTGTGAGAGCAGCCTGCAGTAGTAGTAGTAGCAGCAGCAGCAAAATTAGCATCAGCAGTAAAAGTAATATCAGTAATATTTGCAGTATCAGGAGTACTTACGTTGACTTTGAAGGCGTGCACAGAGTTGTCCAGTAGCAGCACGTTGCACACGGCCTGGGCGTGGCTCCTCTCTCTCTCCAGCTCGCTCGCTCGCACATTGTAGGATTTGGCCGAAGGTAAACGAAAGCGCGCGCTCATCACGCTCTCGCCCACGTCTGAAACATACAGATAAATAGATGTGTCAACCATTATATGAATAAAGCATACAACATACATATACAAATGTGAAACATAGAAATACAAGAGCTGCAAACCCTTGTCCTTCTCTAAATGAGCTTCGTGATGAAGTCTCCTGAAATGGTTTCCACTTCAAAGACAAGAAATATCAAAAGTGCAAAGCAGTGATCAAAGCAAAGCTCTTTTTAAAAATCTAAAACAAGTTTGAGTTATTTTGAGTGTATTTTTTCTTTGCTACATTGCATGTGTGTCATCCATAGTCTAGATGCCTTCAGTGAGAATCTACAGTTAAAATAATCATGGAAAAGAAAATGTGTGTGCTGGTCATGTGTGTGCACAGGTAAAGGAAAATTTACGCTTGTGGTGCTTATGCCCACGTCTGAAACACACACGATTATAAAGGTCAAACGGGTCTGCAACACAAATGAATCAACCACAAGGTCTGACACCATGACACATGTCTACAGCTGAAGAAAATACACACAAATATCACAAACATAACACACAAATCCTGCAGATTTATATTGTGTATTTATGTTCTTCTCTCAAGCAGAAAACAGTTTTATTCGAGTAAGACTTCATCAACCGATCAATCAACTAAATGACCAAAGCCTTACATCTGAAAACACACTTCTATCTGCAGGTATGGTTCCATGCATTTGGAACATATGACCAAATATTATTTATTCTTTCTGACCTTGATCTCATCCATCTTATTAAAACGAGAGAGAGAGCAAGAGAGAGTGAGGAGGAATAGAGAGAAGACAGGGGAGGGGCTAGGGGGTGAGGGAGGTGTGATAATGACAGAGCAGAGCCTAGAGCAGGTCTGAGCCTGAACTCAAAGAATGTCTTCATGGACCCGCTCACTCTCCTGTCTTTTCTTTTCATCTCTCTCCACCCTGACTCATGAGTCCCTTCCCTCCCTCTCCTTCTCCGGATGCTCTGTTCTTTATGACTTCCTCCTCTGGATCTGTAACACGACTCACGCGACACAGCTTCATGTGACGAATACATAAAAACATTTGGATTGTATATTTGGACTTTGAATCAGACCAATTCTGCAAACTGGACTTTTTAGAGTTTTTATTCATGTTGCAATAGTTTCTTCTCACTGACCCACTGAAGTTGTATTTGGAGTGATTTGTGTATGTTTGAGTCATCTGCATTCTCCTGTATTCAAGACACTCTGATCTACCTCTGTTTTCAACCGCACCAGTACACACCCACTGCATAGACTATAAAGATGTGGACTAAGGGAGTGTGACGTCCCCCACAGCGTTCAGCTCCACTCAAATGAAGCTTGCGATGCTAGCGGTTAGAAGAGCAAATTTGGAAATACGTCGGAATAGATTATTGAATAAACCAAAAGCCCAGGATCATGTACAGTGGGTTAATACAAACACCAAAATAATGAGGCTCACAGCAGCAGTTACAGAGAGAGGGATGGCAATTTTTCAAGTCAAAGAAGCCAGGGTCAGAAGGAACCAGAAGTACCCCCACGCTCACTTCCTGTTTGGAACACGTCAGCGAGTCTATGGCCCACTGTGACTTATGCACTTCCTGAGAGAAGGAAGTGAGAGAGATATTTGATTTTAAGGATTGTAGCCAGTCTGCTCCAAACCACCAGCAGAGGACTGGCTATAGAGCTCTCTCTCTTTTCCTGACAGGCAGTTGTCAAGAAAAGAGAGAGAGCTCTACAGCCAATCGTCTGTCAGGAAAAGAGAGAGCTCTACAGCCAATCGTCTGTCAGGAAAAGAGAGAGAGCTCTACAGCCAATCGTCTGTCAAGAGAGAGAGCCAATCGTCCTCTACAGCCAATCGTCTGTCAGGAAGAGAGCCAATCGAGGAAAGAGAGAGCTCTACAGCCAATCGGCTCTACAGCCCATCGTCTGTAAGGAAAAGAGAGAGAGCTATACACCCAATCGTCTGACAGGAAAGAGAGAGCTCTACAGCCAATCGTCTGTCAGGAAAAGAGCTCTACAGCCAATCGTCTGTCAGGAAAAGAAGTCGTCTGTCAGGAAAAGAGAGCTCTACAGCCAATCGTCTGTCAGGAAAAGAGAGCTCTACAGCCAATCGTCTGTCAGGAAAAGAGAGCTCTACAGCCAATCGTCTGTCCGTAAAAGATATAGAGATCTACCGCCATTCGTCTGTCTGGAAAAGTGAGAGATCTCTACCGCCATTCGTCTGTCAGGAAAAGAGAGCTCTACAGCCAATCGTCTGTCAGGAAAGAGAGAGATCTACAGCCAATCGTCTGTCAGGAAAAGAGAGAGCTCTACAGCCAATCGTCTGTCAGGAAAAGAGAGAGAGCTCTACAGCCAATCGTCCTGTCAGGAAAGAGAGAGCTCTACAGCCAATCGTCTGTCAGGAAAAGAGAGAGCTCTACAGCCAATCGTCTGTCAGGAAAAGAGAGAGCTCTACAGCCAATCGTCCTGTCAGGAAAAGAGAGGCTCTAAAGCCACTCGTCTGTCATGAAAAGATAGAGAGCTCTACAGCCAATCGTCTGTCAGGAAAAGAGAGAGAGCTCTAAAAGCCAATCGTCTGTCAGGAAAAGAGAGAGAGCTCTACAGCCAATCGTCTGTCAGGAAAAGAGAGAGCTCTACAGCCAATCGTCTGTCAGGAAAAGAGAGAGCTCTACAGCCAATCGCCTGTCAGGAAAAGAGAGAGAGCTCTACAGCCAATCGTCCTGTCAGGAAAAGAGAGAGCTCTACAGCCAATCGTCTGTCAGGAAAAGAGAGAGAGCTCTACAGCCAATCGTCTGTCAGGAAAAGAGAGAGCTCTACAGCCAATCGTCCTGTCAGGAAAAAGAGAGAGAGCTCTACAGCCAATCGTCTGTCAGGAAAAGAGAGAGAGCTCTACAGCCAATCGTCTGTAAGGAAAAGAGAGAGCTCTACAGCCAATCGTCTGTCAGGAAAAGAGAGAGCTCTACAGCCAATCGTCCTGTCAGGAAAAGAGAGAGAGCTCTACAGCCAATCGTCTGTCAGGAAAAAGAGAGAGCTCTACAGCCAATCGTCTGTCAGGAAAAAGAGAGAGAGCTCTACAGCCAATCGTCTGTCAGGAAAGAGAGAGAGCTCTACAGCCAATCGTCCTGTCAGGAAAAAGAGAGAGAGCTCTACAGCCAATCGTCTGTCAGGAAAAGAGAGAGAGCTCTACAGCCAATCGTCTGTCAGGAAAAGAGAGAGAGCTCTACAGCCAATCGTCTGTCAGGAAAAGAGAGAGCACTACAGCCAATCGCCTGTCAGGAAAAGAGAGAGAGCTCTACAGCCAATCGTCTGTCAGGAAAAGAGAGAGAGCTCTACAGCCAATCGTCTGTCAGGAAAAGAGAGAGAGCTCTACAGCCAATCGTCTGTCAGGAAAAGAGAGAGAGCTCTACAGCCAATCGTCTGTCAGGAAAAGAGAGAGAGCTCTACAGCCAATCGTCTGTCAGGAAAAGAGAGAGCTCTACAGCCAATCGTCTGTCAGGAAAAGAGAGAGAGCTCTACAGCCAATCGTCTGTCAGGAAAAGAGAGAGAGCTCTACAGCCAATCGTCTGTCAGGAAAAGAGAGAGCTCTACAGCCAATCGTCTGTCAGGAAAAGAGAGAGAGCTCTACAGCCAATCGTCTGTCAGGAAAAGAGAGAGAGCTCTACAGCCAATCGTCTGTCAGGAAAAGAGAGAGCTCTACAGCCAATCGTCTGTCAGGAAAAGAGAGAGAGCTCTACAGCCAATCGTCTGTCAGGAAAAGAGAGAGAGCTCTACAGCCAATCGTCTGTCAGGAAAAGAGAGAGAGCTCTACAGCCAATCGTCTGTCAGGAAAAGAGAGAGAGCTCTACAGCCAATCGTCTGTCAGGAAAAGAGAGAGAGCTCTACAGCCAATCGTCTGTCAGGAAAAGAGAGAGCTCTACAGCCAATCGTCTGTCAGGAAAAGAGAGAGCTCTACAGCCAATCGTCTGTCAGGAAAAGAGAGAGAGCTCTACAGCCAATCGTCTGTCAGGAAAAGAGAGAGAGCTCTACAGCCAATCGTCTGTCAGGAAAAGAGAGAGAGCTCTACAGCCTGTGTGAACTGCTCTGCTGCATTAAAAAGACCCAAACTGACCCTGACCAATAGACACGACTTATCTGGATTCAAAGGAGATTTGTTCCCCTGTTCCATATTATGAGCTCAATAATCCACTTAACATTTCACATAGAGACGTCCCTGGTTCAGCTCAAATCGGTCTTTCTCATTGAGCCAGACGTGCATCACCCCCAACATGACAAGGACAATCCAAACTGATCAGTAAAGTTAGGAAAGAGTAAGGAAAGGAGACAGTGCGCTTCGCTTCCTTTCAGAGCTCCTTTAGTATAGGAATCTGCATAAATGAACTCTTCTATAATATTTTATATATTAAACTATAGAGCCACATCAGTGTTTGATTTTATATTTTATATTGTGTTTAATGCAGCTTGGTGCATATTTCTTCATCCCTCCATCCATCTTCTTCCACTTATCCGGAGCTGGGTAGTGGGGGCAGCAGTCTAAGCAGGGACTCCCAGACTTCCTTCACCCCAAACACTTCCTCCCCTCGGGGGGACCCCGAGGCATTCACAGGCCGAGAGACATAGTCCCTCCAGCGTGTCCTGGGTCTTCCCCGGGGCCTCCTTCCAGCACACTGCACACGTATGACCTGCACACGCATGACCTGCACACGTATGACCTGCACCCGTATGACCTGCACACGTCTGACCTGCACCCGTATGACCTGCACCCGTATGACCTGCACACGTATGACCTGCACACGTATGACCTGCACCCGTCTGACCTGCACACGTCTGACCTGCACCCGTATGACCTGCACCCGTATGACCTGCACACGTATGACCTGCACACGTATGACCTGCACCCGTCTGACCTGCACACGTATGACCTGCACCCGTATGACCTGCACACGTATGACCTGCACCCGTATGACCTGCACCCGTATGACCTGCACCCGTATGACCTGCACCCGTATGACCTGCACACGTATGACCTGCACACGTATGACCTGCACCCGTATGACCTGCACCCGTATGACCTGCACACGTCTGACCTGCACCCGTATGACCTGCACCCGTATGACCTGCACACGTATGACCTGCACACGTATGACCTGCACCCGTATGACCTGCACACGTATGACCTGCACACGTATGACCTGCACACGTCTGACCTGCACCCGTCTGACCTGCACCCGTATGACCTGCACACGTATGACCTGCACACGTATGACCTGCACCCGTATGACCTGCACCCGTATGACCTGCACACGTATGACCTGCACCCGTATGACCTGCACACGTCTGACCTGCACCCGTATGACCTGCACCCGTATGACCTGCACCCGTATGACCTGCACACGTATGACCTGCACACGTATGACCTGCACCCGTATGACCTGCACCCGTATGACCTGCACACGTATGACCTGCACCCGTATGACCTGCACACGTATGACCTGCACACGTATGACCTGCACCCGTATGACCTGCACCCGTATGACCTGCACCCGTATGACCTGCACCCGTAGGACCTGCACCCGTAGGACCTGCACCCGTATGACCTGCACACGTATGACCTGCACACGTCTGACCTGCACCCGTATGACCTGCACCCGTATGACCTGCACACGTATGACCTGCACACGTATGACCTGCACACGTATGACCTGCACACGTATGACCTGCACCCGTATGACCTGCACACGTATGACCTGCACACGTCTGACCTGCACACGTCTGACCTGCACACGTATGACCTGCACCCGTATGACCTGCACCCGTATGACCTGCACCCGTATGACCTGCACCCGTATGACCTGCACCCGTATGACCTGCACCCGTATGACCTGCACGCGTCTGACCTGCACGCGTCTGACCTGCACACGTATGACCTGCACGCGTCTGACCTGCACGCGTATGACCTGCACGCGTATGACCTGCACACGTATGACCTGCACACGTATGACCTGCACACAGCACGCATATGACTTGCACACGCATATTTCTTCACATTTTAAAAAACTTAAAACCACATGATTAATTTGCATAAACTATAAGCACTGAAAAAGAGCTCACTCCTTGTGCCGCTGATGCAGTCAGCTTCTCTCAGATTAAAGGACAGGACTCAGTGGAATATCTGTGTTCTTTCTGTGAGAAGGATGTGCTGCTTTGTGACTCTGTTCTGTGCTTTATTGTGTTATAGGTGGTTCTAATCTTTTCAGAGATTACACGTGTGCAGGTTATGTGTGTGCTGTATGTCAGTCACATGTGTGCAGGTTGTTTGTTTATTTGGATGGGACAGTGCATATTCATGAACATACAATTTGTATGAAATCACACATATTGATGTAAATACGCCGGATTTAGCACAGGTGCTAATTTCCATCCGTAGTCCCACATATAAAATATATAAAATACACATAAAACAGACATTTGACAGACTCGACAAATATAACTAACAATATGCATAATACACAGTATAGTGCAGTACAATAAACATAGCTATCATGACCTAAAGTGCTGTTAAAGGTGCTTTTTTAGAGTGCATTATAAGGTGCCTACAGTATTACAGAACTATTTCTAAAGTGCTAGTGTCTACGTGTGTGTGTTTGTATGCGTGTGTGTAGTGGTGTGTAAAGATGGTTACAATTTTGACTGCTTTTCAACCATCTCTTAAGGTGCGTTTTAAACGATGCAAAGGTTGGGCTGGTTCTGACTGAGACAGGTGAGGTGTTCCAGCTGCTGCAGCCTGCGATCGAGAGAACATTTTGAGCGAAGGTGGTTTTTCGAAATTGTATCTCACAATCCCCTCTAGAGGTTGATCTGGTGCTAGACACACTTTTCCTTTTTATGTATTTTTTCAAGGGTGGTGGGGCCAGTTCGTGCAGGGACCTAAAAATGATACAGCAGTTTTTAAATATTTTAAAATTATCAAAACTTAAAAGGTTATACTTTCCTAGGATTGCACAGTGGTGAAATGATTGTCGCTTCTTATCAAATGCTTTTATGGCTTTTTTATAGAGCTGTTCAATTGGTTTTAGTGTAGTGGTGCTGGCAAACGACCATGTTGTGAAGCAGTATTCTATATGGGACAGTATCCTGCAGTGGAGGTAAGATTTGGCCTCTGTTGTGATGAAAGGGCGGATTTGTTTGAAGTTTTCTAAGTTGAATTTGACTATATTGGATCCCTTTTTTATTTGTTTTTTGAATGTCAGGTTGGAGTCTAACACTACTCCAAGGTATGTAAACTGTGCCACCAATTCCACTTCATCTCCCTCCAGAAAAACAAAGGACCTGCTTCTCGGTTTTGGTTGTTTTGTAAACATCATGCAGACAGTTTTTTTTATTGAGCATAAGACAATTTAGTTTTAGCCAGTTGTCTATCTTGTTTAATGCGTTTGTGAGGTCTGTGGCTATTTTCTCCTCTTTTCCCTGTGTGTAGATCACCACATCATCTGCGTACATTTGCATATTAAGTTCGGGGCACACATCCGGGAGGTCGTTTATGTAAAGAGAGAATAATAAGGGGGCAAGAGTAGATCCCTGAGGCAGGCCGATATTACTATTAAGATAAGGAGATGTGACACCGTCTATGGAAACACACTGCTTTCTATTTGATAGGTAGGATTGAAACCAAAGTATAGCGTCTGCGGAAAAGTTAAAGTATGTGAGCTTAGCTAAAAGAACCTGATGGTTGACGGTGTCAAATGCTTTTTTAAGGTCTAAGAACACAGATCCTACACATGAATTGTTGTCTAGTAGATGTTTAATGTTTTCTACAGAGAAACAATTTGCTGTCTCAGTGCTATGGTTAGCCCAGAACCCGAACTGCATTTGATGCAGTGGGGTATGGCCATTGTTGAGATGTTCGATTAGTTGACTTGCTATCCATTTTTCGGCTACTTTGGATGCTATAGGCAGAATGCTAATTGGCTGATAGTTGGCTACCTGTGTTTTGGACCCAGATTTATAGATGGGAGTTACGGTGGCCTTGTATGTGTGCAGGTTGTATGTGTGCAGGTCGTACGGGTGCAGGGCGTACGGGTGCAGGGCGTACGGGTGCAGGGCGTACGGGTGCAGGGCGTACGGGTGCAGGGCGTACGGGTGCAGGGCGTACGGGTGCAGGGCGTACGGGTGCAGGGCATAGTGTGTAGGTCATACGTGTGCACTTTATGTAAACTAATATTGTGAGGAATTGTCTGTAAAGGGTGAAAGGTTTAAATAATTCTCATAAAGCTCAGTGTAGTAATGAAGGATGGTGCATTTGTTGAAGTTGGTTTTCAGGGAGTTGTAGTTTTTACTGAACAGGTGTTGTTCCTGCCGCTGGTTAGGAGGATCCGGATCTACCAAAAGCAGTGAGAGCTCTTTCTCCTCATTGCTCCTTAGACCTCCGCCCCATTTCTGATTGGGTCTGACCACTGGTATCAGCACTGATATAGAAAAGTTTGGTTGATTGGATATCAGTTCCAATAAACCATTTTGGTGTATAAATTAGTGTAATAAGATAACTGCCCATGTTGATCCACAACGCATCATAATATTAAACTTGTATTTTTACAAAGCTCTTCTGTAGTTCCAAAACACATTTAGAACATTTTTAACATATGCTTTGTTAAAATTCAGTCTGCACTAGTATGAATTGATACTGGGTAGGGCAGATACATAAAGTATCAACAGTGTTACTGAAACAGAAAAAGATGGATTGCTGCATCCCTAGTTCAGTCCCCGGTTCAGTCTTGGATCCTCCAACAGCAGATGAACTGTGTAGAATTCAGGGTTCTCACCTGTTCCTCTGAGATATGCTAACACAACATGCTAACAGCTCTCTTGCATTAGTGCTTCAGACCATAACCTCTTACATTTGTGCTTTTCGAAGCGAGACTGGAGCAGATCTGAGCTCAGACCATAGACTGTATAAAGTAGGGCCCGATAGTCCACATGGGCACGTTATACCTCGTTATAAAAATTAGACGCTCTATATTATGTCCATTTAATCTAATTTACAACAGATAAATGTCCTAATATGTGGCGCCACATCAATATTTATCTGAAGAGTAATTTGTCTGTGTCTGTCACATGAATGCACCCCAGAGTTACGTCCAGTGGCTCATGTGTTATTGTTTATGCCAGTGCGCAACGATAGATACATGTGGGCAGCACTGAGGCGCTGGCTTTAAATGGTCTTGTGTCTGATCTAAGATACTGACTATGAGAAAATGTTAACTTAAGCGTAGTTTAGGCCAGAAACAAAACCACTGCTTGTTTTTAATCAAAGTGCAAGGACAGAGAAGAGAGGACTGTCCCATAGACAGGACACACACACACAGCTGCTGGAATATATTCTTTTTTTGAGAATGATCGTTTTGAGCCAGAATTAAAATGACCCTTATTTGTGAACAGCTGTGATCTAAGCGGCCACTTTATGAGCGGTGAGTGTTGCAAATGTGTCGTTTTGAAGCTACTTTCCATTCTTTCTCATTGGGTAGCCCTTAGCTACTGTTAGCTCCCACACATAAACAGCCTGCTTTCTCTCACATTTGGCTTACTTTAAAGAGACTATTGTGGCTGAATACACACTACTGGACCTGCAATGATAAACGTAAATGAGCTGTGAATAGAGGTATGAGTGGTCCACATTTACGCATATAATTAATTACCGCGGCTCGCATGCATTTACCGCTAAAAGGTCACATTTTTATAGCGCTTTCTACCTTCAAAGCTCTTTACAACAAGGAACCACTCACCCATTCACACACACATTCATACGTGTACGCAGACACTTAGTGGATCTGACCATTCACCAATGTGTCGAGAGTGGGATTCGAACTGCCAACCTTCGGATCCGGGGTCAATCCGCGGCCAGCTGAGCTACTGCCGCCCAGGTAGTTAAGTTACTTTCTTTACTGGCTATATCATGTAAAAATGCCATTAAGGAGCATTTTAAATATGACTGTAAAGAGGCAAAACTGAGGCAAAACTGTAAATGGAGCCTAAATAAACCCAATTTATAATTTAATAGATTCAGGCCTAAGTTTTATAATTAGCTGATGATTCACAGTAAATTCTTACATCACCAAATATATCGGCAGTACTATCAGCACCTCCAACTCCCATTTTATCGGTATTAGGGGTAGCACGGTTCACAGAATTCACGGTTCGGTTTATATTGTGGTTTAAGGTTGTGGTTTTCATTTGTTTTACACTTTCAGTACAAACAGATTGTGCGTTCGGGAAAAGGTGAATACAGTCTATGGGTCCATGCAGCGTATGTGAGAAGACCCGGCGCACGGAAAGACATACGGTACAGTGTTCGCAGGCTGATGACGATCATGAAACTGGGTGTTTGTCTGCACGTCCCCTCATTTCGCAGGTTACTACAGGACTGGAGATCTCATAAGCCTATGCAGGTTGTTTTAAACCACGATGCAGATGCTAGACGAGAAAGAGCAGGTACACTTCTGTATTAGAAATGTTCCGAGCACATCTTTTCCAGGCACAAGGCTAAAATGTTCATGCCGGGAACCATGGATACCATGTGCACATGTCCCAAACCGTGACAAGCAAACCGAACAGTTTTTTTTTTTTTTCATGAACTGTGCCACCCCTAATCAGTATCATATCAGCTACAAAAAAAAAATCCATATCGGTCAGGCCCTAGTATAAAGTATATATCGAGACAATGGCTAAGACCAGGACTGAGGAAGTGTGGGTTTAGTTTTATGAGACCTCTGAGCCTAAAACATCTACATATTTAAGGGTCCTGCAGCGAGGGACACCAGACCAGAAACCCAGCTCAGACCTAGATCCTGACCATACACTGTACTATCTTTATACAGCTAACCCACTAGCCACTGCATTCCAAACAAGTGTTGCCCCTCTTTCTGCAACGACTGCTGTCAGACTATGCATTTTGGTCTTAAAATGTTGGTCTACATGATCTTGGGGTTTTAATTTCATTATTTTGCCCAATCAGGCACCTTTTCTCCGACATCACTCCCACTAGCATTAGCAACAGGTTTGACTGACACTTTTCATAGATATAGAACGGTAGATCTGGTGTTCGGCCTCTTGGCATGTGTAAACACTGCTGCCATCTTGGTACAGGGCTTCCATGGTCTCAAGTAGGGCTGCAGCTATCGATTATTACAGTAATCGATTATTCTGTTGATCATTTTGTTCAAATAATCGAGTAATCGTTTGTTAATGTCGCGTCTACTTTGCACATGTTAAGTACACACCGCGTGCATTGATAGATACACGTGTTTTGGACATGAAAAACGTAATTATCGCTAGGCTAAGGTTGACTTACCTCGCGGTTTCTTTTCCACTTGATGTAATGTACGGGGCTTTCTGTTTAGATGTTGTAGCATCAGTGTTGAGAAGGTGACTTTTAAAATGTAATCCCCTACAGATTAGATTACAGACCCCAAAATGTAGTTTGTAACGTAATCCATTAAATTATTTAAAGTAACGTAATTTACGTACTTTGGATTACTTGATATTGTCATGATTTTGAAAACTACATGAATGTAGCAACCACCTCCTGCAAATTCTTGTTTGGTTTTAGACCTGGTTTAGACCTGGTTTAGACCTGGTTTAGACCTGGTTTTAGTCCTGGTGTTAGCTCTGGTTTAGAGGCGCACAGGAGGAAGCGCGGTCCACGCAGCGTACGCGACAAGACACGATCCACGCGCGGTGTGAGCGGCGTAGGGAGGAGATGAGGTGTTCGCGGCGTAGGGAGGAGATGAGGAGTGCGCGGCGTAGGGAGGAGATGAGGTGTTCGCGGCGTAGGGAGGAGATGAGGTGTGTGCGGCGTAGGGAGGAGATGAGGGGTGTGCGGCGTAGGGAGGAGATGAGGGGTGTGCGGCGTAGGGAGGAGATGAGGGGTGTGCGGCGTAGGGAGGAGATGAGGGGTGTGCGGCGTAGGGAGGAGATGAGGTGTGTGGTGTAGGGAGGAGATGAGGTGTGTGGTGTAGGGAGGAGATGAGGTGTGTGTGGTGTAGGGAGGAGATGAGGTGTGTGTGGTGTAGGGAGGAGATGAGGTGTGTGTGGTGTAGGGAGGAGATGAGGTGTGTGTGGTGTAGGGAGGAGATGAGGTGTGTGTGGTGTAGGGAGGAGATGAGGTGTGTGTGGTGTAGGGAGGAGATGAGGTGTGTGTGGTGTAGGGAGGAGATGAGGTGTGTGTGGTGTAGGGAGGAGATGAGGTGTGTGGCGTAGGGAGGAGATGAGGTGTGTGGGGTAGGGAGGAGATGAGGTGTGTGTGGTGTAGGGAGGAGATGAGGTGTGTGTGGTGTAGGGAGGAGATGAGGAGTGTGGTGTAGGGAGGAGATGAGGTGTGTGTGGTGTTGTGAGGAGATGAGGTGTGTGGTGTAGGGAGGAGATGAGGTGTGTGTGGTGTAGGGAGGAGATGAGGTGTGTGTGGTGTAGGGAGGAGATGAGGTGTGTGTGGTGTAGGGAGGAGATGAGGTGTGTGGTGTAGGGAGGAGATGAGGTGTGTGGTGTAGGGAGGAGATGAGGTGTGTGGCGTAGGGAGGAGATGAAGGGTGTGGCGTAGGGAGGAGATGAGGGGTGTGGCGTAGGGAGGAGATGAGGTGTGTGGTGTAGGGAGGAGATGAGGTGTGTGTGGTGTAGGGAGGAGATGAGGTGTGTGTGGTGTAGGGAGGAGATGAGGTGTGTGTGGTGTAGGGAGGAGATGAGGTGTGTGTGGTGTAGGGAGGAGATGAGGTGTGTGTGGTGTAGGGAGGAGATGAGGGGTGTGCGGCGTAGGGAGGAGATGAGGGGTGTGGCGTAGGGAGGAGATGAGGGGTGTGGCGTAGGGAGGAGATGAGGTGTGTGTGGTGTAGGGAGGAGATGAGGTGTGTGGTGTAGGGAGGAGATGAGGTGTGTGGCGTAGGGAGGAGATGAGGTGTGTGTGGTGTAGGGAGGAGATGAGGTGTGTGTGGTGTAGGGAGGAGATGAGGTGTGTGTGGTGTAGGGAGGAGATGAGGCGTGTGTGGTGTAGGGAGGAGATGAGGTGTGTGGTGTAGGGAGGAGATGAGGTGTGTGGTGTAGGGAGGAGATGAAGGGTGTGGCGTAGGGAGGAGATGAGGGGTGTGGCGTAGGGAGGAGATGAGGTGTGTGGTGTAGGGAGGAGATGAGGTGTGTGTGGTGTAGGGAGGAGATGAGGTGTGTGTGGTGTAGGGAGGAGATGAGGTGTGTGGTGTAGGGAGGAGATGAGGTGTGTGTGGTGTAGGGAGGAGATGAGGTGTGTGTGGTGTAGGGAGGAGATGAGGTGTGTGCGGCGTAGGGAGGAGATGAGGTGTGTGTGGTGTAGGGAGGAGATGAGGTGTGTGTGGTGTAGGGAGGAGATGAGGGGTGTGGCGTAGGGAGGAGATGAGGGGTGTGGTGTAGGGAGGAGATGAGGTGTGTGCGGCGTAGGGAGGAGATGAGGGGTGTGCGGCGTAGGGAGGAGATGAGGTGTGTGGTGTAGGGAGGAGATGAGGGGTGTGGTGTAGGGAGGAGATGAGGTGTGTGGTGTAGGGAGGAGATGAGGTGTGTGGTGTAGGGAGGAGATGAGGTGTGTGTGGGGTAGGGAGGAGATGAGGTGTGTGCGGCGTAGGGAGGAGATGAGGGGTGTGCGGCGTAGGGAGGAGATGAGGGGTGTGGTGTAGGGAGGAGATGAGGTGTGTGCGGCGTAGGGAGGAGATGAGGGGTGTGCGGCGTAGGGAGGAGATGAGGTGTGTGCGGCGTAGGGAGGAGATGAGGGGTGTGCGGCGTAGGGAGGAGATGAGGGGTGTGGCGTAGGGAGGAGATGAGGTGTGTGCGGCGTAGGGAGGAGATGAGGTGTGTGCGGCGTAGGGAGGAGATGAGGTGTGTGCGGCGTAGGGAGGAGATGAGGTGTGTGTGGGGTAGGGAGGAGATGAGGTGTGTGCGGCGTAGGGAGGAGATGAGGTGTGTGTGGGGTAGGGAGGAGATGAGGTGTGTGTGGGGTAGGGAGGAGATGAGGTGTGCGCGGCGTAGGGAGGAGATGAGGTGTGTGTGGGGTAGGGAGGAGATGAGGTGTGTGTGGGGTAGGGAGGAGATGAGGGGTGCGGCGTAGGGAGGAGATGAGGTGTGTGGTGTAGGGAGGAGATGAGGTGTGTGGTGTAGGGAGGAGATGAGGTGTGTGGTGTAGGGAGGAGATGAGGGGTGTGCGGCGTAGGGAGGAGATGAGGGGTGTGGTGTAGGGAGGAGATGAGGTGTGTGCGGCGTAGGGAGGAGATGAGGTGTGTGCGGCGTAGGGAGGAGATGAGGTGTGTGCGGCGTAGGGAGGAGATGAGGTGTGTGCGGCGTAGGGAGGAGATGAGGTGTGCGCGGTGTAGGGAGGAGATGAGGGGTGTGCGGCATAGGGAGGAGATGAGGTGTGTGCGGCGTAAGGAGGAGATGAGGGGTGTGCGGCGTAAGGAGGAGATGAGGGGTGTGCGGCGTAAGGAGGAGATGAGGTGTGTGCGGCGTAAGGAGGAGATGAGGGGTGTGCGGCGTAGGGAGGAGATGAGGTGTGTGCGGCGTAGGGAGGAGATGAGGTGTGTGCGGCGTAGGGAGGAGATGAGGTGTGCGCTCTTATTACACATCCATGGGCGCCGCGCTGTTGTGTGTACAGTGAAGTGCAGTGGTCGTGCGGAAACTTTACCTCTACCGCAGAAGGTTCCGGCCATCGCCGAGCGGATGAAAATAAAACGAAGCATCGAGGCAAAAAATAATAATCGATGCATTTTTCTAATCGATTTAATCGATTAACTCGATGATTCGTTTCAGCCCTAGTCTAAAGTATCACTGACCATCAGCGAGCAGAGATGCCGGACTTTTGTGCCAATTTTCTACAATTTAATTTCACGTATCGTGTCTTGTTTTTACAGGTTGAGACAGCACCATGTGGCTAAAGTGCAAACTGTCAAACTACAGCACAGCAGTTTGAGGAAGAAGCTGTGTAAGAGAGTGTTGTTGCAAGGATATTAATACTTGACCCAGAGCCCCTCATACCAGGGCTCTACAGTGCGCCCATTTCACTCGCATTTGCGAGTAAATATTTCGTCGTGCGAACGAGGAAAACAAAACAGTCGCACCAGTGCGAGTGCTTCTGCAGCCACAGTAAGGAGAGCTGACTGACGAGTTAAACGTTCTACATGTGTCAAACATTAGGGGCGCACTCACACTAGGACTTTAGAATCGTGGCCATGCCTGGATCGCCCCTAAAGTGCCGCACGCTTGCCCAGGGCGAGCACAACCGAACTGTGCCCGGACACGACACCTCCAACCGCGCACAACCCCAGCATACGAGCTCCGCGTGTGCAGCGATATCACTCATACAAACAAACTCCACTTCAAAACACACATGCCCACCTTAAACGTGGAGCGCGCACCGCAGCAGGACCCACAACTGTCCCACACTCAGTAGACACCCCCGGGTCGCTGGACTTCCTTCTTCAACAAAGCGAGAGTTTTGTCTTGGTTTCGTCTCGGACTCGAGAGCATTTAGACTCGGTCTCGTCACAGACTCAAGGTCTAAATACTGAGTGTGATCATTTTTCATTACGGCCGCTACTGTCGGCAATAAACTTGTACCAGTGTGCGGGACCTGTGCGCTGGAGCCCGCGGACACCGCGGCACCACCAGTGCGCAGCTCGTCCACAGCGCCACCCTCAGCCTGCATCACAGGGCAGGTGAAACATCCCATCTGTCCATCCGCCTCACGTCAAATACGCCAATACTAATTTTATGTCCGTGTCCACACAGAGCAGAGCTACAGCACAGAGCAGGCGATATGTGGGCTGAAGTTTGCCTAAGAAAATGCCAAATAAATGTGTTTGTCACAATGTGCGTTTTGTTTGGTAAATGTGCAGAGGCTAAAAACCACTGTAAAACCAGTAAGAGAATGTAACTCCAGTTAGGAATTTGAAAATACAGGTTTAAAAATCCTGCACACTTTTTACACTTTGAAACAGTTTTGTGTAAAGTGTCAGTGGAAGAGGTTCTTAAACTGTGGGTGAGGGTCCAAAAAGGGCCACAGAGTGTTTCAGTGCAGTACAGTTTGTTTGGCTTATTTTAAGCCTAAATATTAATCAGATAAAATGAAGATATATTTATAAAACATTGCGATCATGCAGGAAAAGTACAGTCATAATTCTTTTGTTTTTTTGTATTAAATTTATTCAGGGTTGGTGTCGGTGTTCTGCACTGTAATAATCGTTCAAACGAAAACCTACTTGTGCCCCCATTTTTTTTTCTGTGCTCCTAAAATTTTTAACTTAGGGGCACATGTGCTCCTGAAAAAAAAAGTTAGTGTAGAGCCCTGCCCATACTCAAGTAAATAGTACAGAAGCAAACCCAGACATTACACCTGTCAGAAAAACTCTAAATCACAAAAAATGAACACAGTGGTTTTCATCGGAGAGCAAATATATATTCTATATTTAGTACGTTGCATATAGTTATTTTTTCAATCTTATAAAGCAGGTTGTAGGTGTGTTACAAGTGCCCCCACCCCACAGGAAAAAAACAGCTTCGGTATAGATTGTCTAGTTACTTCCATTGTGTATAGCTCTTTTTCCAAACGTATACAAGCAGACAGCTTCTGTATATATTGTATAATCATTTTACTGTCACTGTTCTTTTTTCAGACTTATACAAGCAATTTCTGTACTCACACCTGTAATCATTGTCTACACTGTAGTTCTACAAGCAAACAGTCGGTTACATAGAAATGGCTGTTCATCTCCGATACTAAACGTGACAACTGCCCACTGCCTTCACTATGAAAAAGAATAAACACACATTATGCACAGCGAGTAGGGCACCTATTATTATTATTATTATTATTATTTTTATTATTATTATTATTATTATTATAATAAATAAATGGATTAAATGAACATTGCTGGCCTGTTTTGTGGTTTCTCTATTGCGTTATTGTTGTTGTATTTGCATTATTCTGCCTGTAGCAGGAGTAGTTTGTGTTTATTTTGAATGGAAGAATGTGAAAAATGGCATTATTATTATGTCCATTACATTTTGAACGTAGACGTCAGCTATGTTTACAAAAACCTCTTCACTATCACTTTATTTGCGGCTCGGTTGTAAATACACGTCGAATGTCGGCTACTTACTTATCTACTGTTCATATCTATGGACACTTTTGCTAAGCGCCCCCTGCTATACCTGAGGGTGGGAACCTGAATGGCTCTTTGGTTGCCATGATATGCGGTTGGTATTCCAAATACTGAACTGGGTTCCAGGTTAGCCGCTATAACTGCTAACCTACACTAGCTTCATTTTGAGCCAAATGATATGGATCACACTCACTTAGTCCACTTCTTTAAACGCTCCATGGTCTGAAGAGGATCCCGGTTCAGACCTGGTTCTTTAGTCTCTTTAGAGGAATGTGACAGGTCTGAACAGGTTTAAGACTCACTCTGAGCCACACTGCAGCACAGGGGCTCATAATTCTCCTGTACTACTACAGCTACAGACTGTGTGTACACTCATTCTACCAACACAGTGGTAGTCCCAGGATACACTGATGTATGATGTTTCTGCAGTAGCTGTTCCCTCACACCCGTTCAGAAGAACCCAAAGACGGATTGTGACAGTGAGCTCCTCTCCACAGACCTGACCTGGTACATGGCCTAGTGCTGCACCCATCCCTATGGAGACAGAGTGATTAAAAATACTTCAACAGTATGGGAACATTCCTGCACATTCAATTCTTACAGTGTAACAGTGTACCATCACTAAGAGTCAAAAAGAGACGCCCCAGGACACACTTGGGCTCCAACACACCCATAGGTACTGCAGTACTGTGCGGTACTATGACTACTGCAGTAGTCTTGTACTATAAATACTGGACTAAACCAGTGCTTCAAATACTACAGTAATCCTGTACTACAAAAACACAGGAGTACAATAGGAGTACACAGAGGACACAGGGCAGTAGTACAGGAAGAGTACTACGTGTCCTACATAAATTAGGTCTAAATCCCAAAGGATCCAAGGAAATGGAGGTATTAAGGTCAAATATGTTTTTGTGGCTTTACTCACAATTATTATCCTACTACTACTACATTACTGGTGGTAAATGTTTCCCAAAGAAATGAAATGAAACTCAGTCTTTACTTTTGGGTGATTCCACTCCAAATCTCCAAATGCCACTCTCGACCATCTTGGATTTGAAAACATTCTAGGAGGTTCACACACTTTCCAATAGGAAAAGTCCACATTTTAGCTCACAACTCTTTATAGTTTTGTCATTAAAAAATATTTTGTCAACTACCCCCTGACCTGTTTTGAGCAGAGTTTTCTGAGGAGCCACTTTCAGATTGATCTATCTGAAAAACTATTTAAAGTGGGTCCTTTAAATTTTCAAGGGTTAAAATATGGCAAATGTACTTGTAGAATATTGACTTTATCACAGATTTCTGGGGCTTGAATTTGCTAGAAAATTCTACTCTTCAAATATGAGGGCATGTTTGAAGGACTGTGGAAAGTGTAATTTCAAAGACAGAGTTTGATATTGAATATACACCTTCCCACACATGCTATGGACTTTGGATTTTAAAACTGACCCTCTGTGATGAACACAGAAAATAATCTGGGGCCATCTTTGCCGTTTTATACCAAAAAATGACAGCACGCACCAACATTAAATGGACTAGAAAGATTAGATGTCTGTTTTTAACATATCCAAACTTTGTGTTGGTGTTCTTCCTTATTTTTGCAAAATTAATTTTTGACAATGTGGTGTTCACACACGTGCAGCATTCATGGCCTATGAAGGCACTTTCGGAAGCTAAGAAAACACACTGAATATGACACACAGCTTCAACTCAACAAAATATTTTATTTGATTACTCCACTATTGTAAATTATCTCAACTCTTTAAGGAAACTCTCAGATGTTTTGGTGTAACACTCCTGAATTGTATATAGGCGTCCTGTTGTAGTGCTCGGAACATCTACTTTAGAGTGTGTTGTAAAGGTAGCAGCATTCAGAGATTTGGAGTGGAATGACCCTTTTCAGATACATTATATTATTTCATGTTCATGTTTCACAAATTATAAAATAACTCAACAGTAAAACACTTTTTAATATTATTTTGAAGTACTCTACTTTGCCATAGTACTGTGATGTGTCCCTCAGACTGTGCTATAGATAAAGCGAACCTCATATTTTGGGCTTGAGTTACTGAAGCTGTAGGAACTCAAATCTCCTTTGAGAATTCATTAAAGGGCTCATTTTACACTATTTTCTGATCGATCTTATAATGTTTCCTCATCACAAACATACATCTTATGTTTTATTTCAATCACAATACACAAACCCTGCATATTTAGGCTGAGTTCTTCTCAGAAAACACTCATGTATCACCACATGACATCACCATTGTGATGTTATGTGGCAATACAGGAAGTGCTCCACTGTGTTTTTAAACTCCATTACACAGCAGAAAATTGCCCAACTCTACTAAAGTTAAGGTGAAAAGAGCTGTTAACTCAAAAACTACAACTAAATTACGTCACAAGGTGGCACAGAACATGTTGAGCTTTGGAGATGTAGACAACTGAATAACGAAGGGTTACACAAACATGTGTGAATGAAACTAAGCACCAGGTATGTTTTTGAGGAGGAAAAAGCATTAAAACATGGCTTAAAGCTCACAACAGTACACTTTATGGACTAGAGCACCTTTGATCACAATTCTTCGGAAAGTGCTAATAATAAAATAGAGCGTGTGACTGACGCGGCAGAAACATTCTGTTTAGACTCATCTTACTCATTCCTGTGCACGGCGGTTCCGCGTTAACTGCTCGCGTGTTCCGGACTGATGCGAACGCCGCGCTGTCACCGAAAATCCGCGAGCGCAGAACCATTACGTCATCCACCAAAGCTCCAGCGCGCGCCTCATCTCCGCCACCGAAACCGGGGCACGCGCACGAGGATCTCCCCGAGCACCACACCGACCCTGTACCGCTCACCGTACCGCTCACCGTACCGCTCATCCCAGCGGAGAGGCGGCGGCTGCAGAGCGGCACAGAACCACAGAACAGAGCGGAATGTGCGCGCAGCCCCGGGCCTGCGCTCTGCCGCTTCCGCGCTCTGCCGCTTCCACCGCCTCTCGCGTACAAACAGGCGGTGTGGCGATGTTGCGAGTTCAGCACGAATCACATTAAAAGCGGCTTTAATACGCCTTGGTAGCAATAATAACAGGATCCAGGCTTTAGGGGCGAGATTAGCAGCGGCAGCGCAGAGAAAACGCGAACAAAACGTCAAGAAGACGTAGCGGATTTTTGACGCTTGAGTGCAACCAGCGCTCCTAAAGCGAAAGCGCAGCGCAATATTCCACGAAACACGTGCAACAGAACCGGACTAGGCTCAGATCCGTGCAGCCGTGTGTATGAACGCGTGCGGGGGCCACCGGGCTCTGAGCGCTGCAAACACCGCTTTAGCCCCGGTTTGAATGAGCTAACCGCGCTAGCTAACAGGCCGAGCACATACCGTAACAAAACACTGTTACAACATTCTACACGAGCCTTAAGCGTTATGGACCCACATGCACAACCAGAACCAGACCAGAACCCAAACAGCAGCGACAGCACCGCTGAAGCCGCGCGCCATGGAGGAGTTCCTCCGCGGAGCCTCGGCTCTGACAGCGGAGCCTCCTGCAGACGTCAGCCGAGGAGAGACGCGGGTCTTACCGTCACAGAGAGCTCCAGGGGCGGCCAGCTTTCACGGTGTGCGCTCAGCGGCGACAGAAACAATACGCCTAAACATCCACGGAACGATCAGGCCGAAGCTCCGCGGCCACAGAGACATCCATCCAGCGCGGGGCCTCCTCCGGGCTCCTCCGTCACACTGGCCTCGGCCCCGGGCATGGGTTAGAACAGCGGCCGCCTCCGAAGATTTAGATCCGGGCTCAGATCCGGGCAGAGCGGGGGATCCTCCGGTACATGCTGCAGAGAGGCGGTGAGATCCGGAGAAAGGCGGCGGACAGAAGCTGCGCGGCAGCGGTTCGCTCCGGTTCGCTCAGGTCGTTGTTGTGCAGCTGCTCTGCCTTTGCCTTCAGCAGCGCTCCGTCAGCACGCACAGACGCACGCACAGACGCACGCACAGACGCACGCACATGGGGGGGGGGAGCTTTCTCAAACGGGGGGTCACGGTCCAGTAGAGGGCGCGTGGGTCCGGAGATTACAGGTTGAACTTGTGGCTAAACTAATAGACTGTATATAAATACGCGTCAGATACATTTGTGAAGCTGACTGCGCATTTCTGAGGCTAATCTGAGACGCACCAGTCCAAAAGAGCGTCCCCACTCCTAGACAGAGGTTTTCTATCAGGTTTAAGTCAGATGATCGTGAGGGCCATTCAATTGTATCAGTCCCTCCATCCTCCAGGTTCTGCTGCAGACTCCTGCCACATGAGGCTGGGCACTGTGGTGCATCAGGAGGAACCCAGGACCTCCTGCACCAGCGTAGGGTCTGACATCATACCGGTGTTTTCTAGCCCATAGAGGTCTGTGCGTCCCTCCATGGATCTGCCTCTCCAGACCATCACTGACCCACCACCAAAGGCCTCATGCTGAACATGTCTGATGTCCAGTCCCCCACACGTCTGGCTGTCCGTCTGAACCCTGCTCTCTATAAAGTGACATGGTTCCTCAAAGCTCTCAG
The DNA here is from genome assembly GCA_034769755.1 of Odontamblyopus lacepedii. Classification (NCBI taxonomy): domain Eukaryota; kingdom Metazoa; phylum Chordata; class Actinopteri; order Gobiiformes; family Gobiidae; genus Odontamblyopus; species Odontamblyopus lacepedii. The sequence goes on along the minus strand of CM068356.1, from coordinate 95,532 downwards.
GTCTGAAGGTGCCGCATGGCGACAGCTGGTTGGCAACAGTGTCTGGAGAGAATTTTCCCATACTGCACCTGCCGGTGGGATTTTTGCAAGGCCCACTACAGGATGTGGCACCCTCAAGCCATCCTCATGAAGTCTATTTCTGATGGTTTGGGCAGACACATTCACACCAGTGTTCTGCTGGAGGTCAGTCTGTAGGACAGGGGCAGTGCACAGCCTGTTTCTCCAGACAAAGGAGCAGATATGGGTCCTGCTGATGGGTTGAGGACCTTCTAAGGCCCTGTCCAGTTCTCCTAGACTAACTGCCCATCTCCTGAAATCTCCTCCATGTTCTGGAGATTGTGCTGGGAGACACATTAAATCTCCTTGCAACAGCACATCCGGATGTGTCATCCTGAAGATGTTGGACAATCTGTGCAGCTTCTGTAGGGTTCAGGAATGGCCTCACACTCCCAGTAGTGATAATCACTGCAGCCAAAGCAGAACTAGTGGAAAACCAGCCAAAAAAGACCAAGAGGGACAAACTCAAAATGACCTTCACATGTAAAAACAGTCCTGTTTTAGGGGTTGTCTCATTGGTGCTGCTCTAGTGCCCCTGTTGTTCATTTCCATTAAAAGAGGAGCATCCTTTAGTTCCTAAGACATTGCCCTGTCCAGATTTGTATAGATATCCAACATATATTTTTTCCATATTAAGATTTGTTTGCTTTCAAAGTGTTCCTTAAATTGTGTTGAGCAGTGTATTATAGTTTAGAGAGTTTATAGTATACACACAACCAATAAGTTAACTTCACTTCTTCTTTACTTTCTACATTTTAGAGACAAACTGCAGACATCAAATATATCACGTGATATGAGGAATTATGTAGCAAAGAAAAGGTGAAATAACTAACAAAATATTTTTTTTATTTTCAAATTCCTCAGAATTTGCTTTGTGGACAGCTGCAATCCTTTGGCCTTCCCTGAGTGAGCTCCATGAAGTCCCCTGAAATGGTTTTCAGTTCATAGCTGTGCTGCATCAGGGTCAAAAAGTTTTTAGTTATTTTGAGTTTATAATTTCGATACTTCCGTGAGAATCTACAGTGTAATCATGGAAATCAAAGAGACATAACTGAAAAGTGTGTCCTGCCTTCTGCTGCCTGACCCCACAGTGTCATGACTGAGATACGTTAAGTCCTCTCCAGAGGTGTGTGTGTGCTGCCCTCGTGTGGTGGAGCTGGGAGCTGCAGCGCAGACCAGAGAACCAAAGCTGTTGTCTCTGGGTGGTTGTCAATTCCCAGGAACCTTCCTCCTAAGACCACTCTGTAGCACTGCTGCAGAGTCGCTCTTCTGAAGCAGATCCAAGTGTCCCGCTCACAGTGTTTGGGAGTGCACATGAAACAGGCTCTGAAGGGTGCGAGACCAGATTAAACACAATAAAACTGTTTTAATAAACATCAATGCTTCTACAAATGAAGTGTTCAGACGTGTCTTTATGTGCCCATATGTGAGTAATGAAGGCTAAGTGAATCATCTGTTAAAATAAATAAATGCACAGCCTAAAATATGTTCAAATGATCAGTTGATTCCCAGTCTTGTCTTTTAAATGATTTTACTCAATGTGCTGCATTTGTCCTGATTTGAATTAATTTGAATTGATAATAGTGTTGTCTGCCGCAATTTTATTGTGCAATGACTTTTATTTTATTAAAACACATTTTACTGCACCCTGTGTGATATCAAGGGCGTAAAGTAAAATTCAACACGTTGATTGAATATTTCTGCCGAAACCTCAGTTATAGCTTATTTACATATTAAATAGATTCAGTCACAAAGCACAGTTTTATATAAGTCCTCAAACAACCAGACAAATGTCAGCAACAGAGGACATGAGCAGAGGATCTGTGCAGATCATGGCCTGGATGTCGTTTCTCCAGGCAGTACAATGTTAGGCCTTTTCCTGTGTGATCATGGCGTGGATGCCATCCCTCCGGGCGGTGTAAGGCGCATGCTTAAGCTGTAGTAGGTTTGCAGGGAACAGGTTACCGTTGGGGGCATACATCTCTTCTCCTTTCTGACCCATGAGTGACCGCAGTGTTCTATTCCTGGACAGAATCTTGTCATAAAACTCCACACCTCCGTTAGCGTAGAGCAGGGAGATGGCGGCTGCGCGGCGGTCCGAGCTGTAGTCCACAAACTGCCCCACAGCGTCGGAGCACAAGAAGTATGAGACAGCACCGAGGCAGAGAGACAGAGCATTCACCGCCGCTCTGAACACCACAGGCCCACTGTGCAGACCAAAGACCTGCTTTAAGAGCATGCTGTAGACCCAGACTCCACCCACACATGTTGGCGCCACCGCTGCGCTCAGCACCGGAAGGTAACCGTCCAGCCGCGCCACCTCACGAGCCAATGCAAACTTCTGAGCATGCTCAGAAAGCACCAGTGCATGTCTGAGGGCAGAGCCTGTGGCGCTGTTCCAGTCCACAGCGCGGCCGTTGATGAAGATTGTGCGGTCAGTGATGCCCGTGGTGTCATCTTCGCTGCTGTTGAAGTTGGCAGGGATCCCCACATGCACACCAGAGGGCAGCAGAGGCAGCCCCGCCCCAACAGGGTGGAACCCAAACGACGCGAATGCCCAGAACTTCTGTGGAGAACTGACACAGTAGTCCTGAAGAACCTAAGGATGGGATCAGAGGGAGGGGGGGCAATTAGTGACTCACAACCAGTAATATTATAATTAAATATAATAAATCTTACAGTGCAACGTCTAAATCAGGTCTAAACCTGCACTAAACCAGGACTAAACCCTAACCCAGACCTGTTGGAAAAGTTTCTCCAGCTTTGGGGACAGTTGGACCGGCTCTCCTTTAGACCAGGCCTGGTACAGGGTGCAGAAGGTCTGGTCTGGGACTAGGTGCTGGACCAGGTTGAGCCCCAAGAGTCCGGAGCAGGTGGAGATGAGGAGCGGAGTGCGATACCTCTGTATCAGAGCAGAGACATGTAGCCAGCCCGACGCCATGGCAAGAGGACACAACACTTCAAAACAAACATACATGGTGTTAGTGTCGCGGCTCATCTTAGGAGGTTAATATTTTAAAGGTCCTATATTACACAAGATTTTTGTGAGCTTTAAGTCATATTATAATGCTGTTACATCCTCAAAAACACGTCCGCGGGTTCATTTCAAAGGTGTGTGCCCCGGGGACGCAGTACTTCACTCACGCTCACGCTACACACGACTCCATACACACTGGAGACAGACACTCATCTCAGATCTCATAACAGTACCCCCCACCCTGGATGGCAATGCACAGTTCCACTCCAGCAGCAATAATATATAACTGACACACAATCCTGCTATATGCAGGCCTGAGAATTACAAAGAGTGCCCGTTACAAAAATACTTTTAGCTAGGTAGGCTATAAGGCAAAATAGACTACTCAGTGATGAAAATGATAGCTAATTTGAGGTAAACATGAGTGAAAATTAAACACATTGGAATGTAAATGTCTCTAATTCACTTTAATAGCTATTCTATTACCTACCCTGTGGCGACCGGGAGGAACGCAAACTGAAATACATTCAAAATGAATAAAGTGCATATTACATATGAAAGAGTCCTAGAGTACTACAGTCCCAAAATATTAACTGTCTCAAGTGCAACTTTAACTGTGGTGGTAACGTTACTCCGTTAACCAGTCGCCATACCGCTCAGGTCATGGTCAAGTATCACATGGAAAGGAGAGGATGGAAGAGATCCAACCACATTGGGATCAGCTGGTGGTGGCACCTGGGAGCTGCTGGGGCCATCACTGGACACAGAAGAGAAGAGGCTGAGCAGACCAAGGTCCTGGTCCTCGGGGTTCCCGTCCACAGCCTGTGTCCAGCGCTGAGCCTCGTCCTGGACCCAGGTGTTGTCCAGTGGTTCACTGTAGACCAGATCATCCAGCTGTCCGAGAACGAAGAAAGGTCCTTCATTTGTTTTTGACTTTGTTCTCACGACATGTGTCTGAGGGGTTTAATGCGTTTGGAGCGGAAGACACCTTTAACTATGATGCACTAGTGCTAACCACTCTGCCACTAAATGCCCCACGTGCGTCACCACTTTACCAAACTTCACCAAACACCAGCTCTGGCTCCCTCACGTGTCTGATTTTACGCCACATCTTAGTAACACCGGTGATTAACGTGTACATGAGCCTCACCTCACAGACCGTATATATGAGGCGCACACACACGGAACTCCTCTCGCCGTGACACAAACACGCGGAACTCCTCTCGCCGTGACACAAACACGCGGAACTTACGCTGTTTGTGGGTTAGATCCTCACACACCGCGGACACATTTCAGAGGACGTCCATGAGGCTGCCGTAACGCGCTCTGTCCGTGTGCACTGCATAGACTGTCGTAACTACAGGCACAGTGTTTACGACAGTCATGTGGCTCACAAAAGCGAAGCTCCTGACCTCATTTTTATTTTTATACTAAAACAAGGAACTAAAAGTGGGCATTAAAAAGAAGTATGTTTCCGTTTTTTCCTCGAACATAAGAGCAGCTCTCTTATGCTGGTTCTGAAAAGACAAAGAAAAAGTATTTTTTAAGTCACAAATGAATGTACAAGATTCACTTTTGTAATAAGAAAAATGCACTTAAATTATGACTGTAAAAGCTGTTTTTTATGAATGGCGATGAAGGATTTGAAAACTTGGACCCTGTGCACACATCTGTCCAGATCACAGGGTCTGTGGTCTCCGTCTTTAAGACGCGCGTCACACGCGTTTCCCTGGCAACACCAACAGGCGACGGAGACCAAAAGACTACAGCAATAAAATATATTTCAGATTACACGAACATACAATAACAACATAGAGCTACTCCCTGAGCTTTGATTTAAACTTTACAAATAGGATAAGTACAGCCTCTCCACGTATTCCGGTATTTATTTAGACTACTTGCAAGAACCTCCAGATTGAACCCAGGACTAAAGCAGGACTAAAGCAGGACTAAAGCAGGTCTAAACCAGGACTAAAGCAGGTCTAAAGCAGGACTAAAGCAGGTCTAAAGCAGGACTAAAGCAGGTCTAAACCAGGACTAAAGCAGGTCTAAAGCAGGACTAAAGCAGGACTAAAGCAGGACTAAAGCAGGACTAAAGCAGGTCTAAAGCAGGACTAAAGCAGGACTAAAGCAGGACTAAAGCAGGACTAAAGCAGGACTAAAGCAGGTCTAAAGCAGGTCTAAAGCAGGTCTAAAGCAGGACTAAAGCAGGACTAAAGCAGGTCTAAAGCAGGTCTAAAGCAGGTCTAAAGCAGGTCTAAAGCAGGACTAAAGCAGGACTAAAGCAGGTCTAAAGCAGGTCTAAAGCAGGACTAAAGCAGGTCTAAAGCAGGACTAAAGCAGGACTAAAGCAGGTCTAAAGCAGGTCTAAAGCAGGACTAAAGCAGGACTAAAGCAGGACTAAACCAGGACTAAAGCAGGACTAAAGCAGGACTAAAGCAGGTCTAAAGCAGGACTAAAGCAGGACTAAAGCAGGACTAAAGCAGGTCTAAACCAGGACTAAAGCAGGTCTAAAGCAGGACTAAAGCAGGTCTAAAGCAGGACTAAAGCAGGTCTAAAGCAGGTCTAAAGCAGGACTAAAGCAGGACTAAAGCAGGACTAAAGCAGGACTAAAGCAGGTCTAAAGCAGGTCTAAAGCAGGACTAAAGCAGGACTAAAGCAGGACTAAAGCAGGTCTAAACCAGGACTAAAGCAGGACTAAAGCAGGTCTAAAGCAGGACTAAACCAGGTCTAAAGCAGGACTAAAGCAGGTCTAAAGCAGGACTAAAGCAGGACTAAAGCAGGTCTAAAGCAGGTCTAAAGCAGGACTAAAGCAGGACTAAAGCAGGACTAAAGCAGGACTAAAGCAGGACTAAAGCAGGTCTAAAGCAGGACTAAAGCAGGACTAAAGCAGGTCTAAAGCAGGACTAAAGCAGGACTAAAGCAGGACTAAAGCAGGTCTAAAGCAGGACTAAAGCAGGACTAAAGCAGGACTAAAGCAGGACTAAAGCAGGACTAAAGCAGGACTAAAGCAGGTCTAAAGCAGGACTAAAGCAGGACTAAAGCAGGACTAAAGCAGGACTAAAGCAGGACTAAAGCAGGTCTAAAGCAGGACTAAAGCAGGACTAAAGCAGGACTAAAGCAGGACTAAAGCAGGTCTAAAGCAGGACTAAAGCAGGACTAAAGCAGGACTAAAGCAGGACTAAAGCAGGACTAAAGCAGGTCTAAAGCAGGACTAAAGCAGGACTAAAGCAGGACTAAAGCAGGACTAAAGCAGGTCTAAAGCAGGACTAAAGCAGGACTAAAGCAGGACTAAAGCAGGTCTAAACCAGGTCTAATCCAGGTCTGTGATGGATGCTGCCTGAACAGTCTCTCCTCGGTCTGTCCAGTTTCCGGAGCGGTCCCTTTAAAGCGCAGCGTAATAGGCGCGTAATAGGCGCGTCCATTCCGCGCAAAGGAGAACCGCAGCAGGCGCGTCTCTGCTGCGTTCCGTTCCGCTGTGGCCGCGTCCAGTCCAGCAGAGGACCGTCCCTTCCGACCCTCAGCACACCGCTCCTAAACCGCTTCGAAACCGCGTGATCCTCTCCGATCCTCCGCTGCAGCCAGAGCGGAGCAGAATGCCTTGTTTTGGGGCAGATGTGACGCGGAGCAGCGGTGAGATGTGAGGCCAGCCCTCCGCCTTCGTCTGATCATAGGGTGAGTATTTCTCTTAAATCTACACGGAGCCTCCAGTGGACCCGTCTGCGCACTGGCTACGCGAGAATCAGACCCGTTTGAGTCTTTTCTGGCCCTAAAACGTGATGACAGCGCAGTGGATCCGCTCAGAGCCGCAGCAGAGCCGCATATCTGAGAGAAAAGAGCCGTTTTAGTCGCGTGAGGAGCCGAAGCGTTTGCGGAAATCCATTTTTGAGGCTGGAGATAAAAAAGGGGCGGACACTGGCTCCGGGGACTGTGGTTCTACCGTTAGAACGGGAATATGAGGGAATGTGAGAGACCGGGAATAACGGGAATATGAGGGAATGTGAGAGACCGGGAATAACGGGAATATGAGGCCCATGTGAGAGACCGGGAATAACGGGAATATGAGGCCCATGTGAGAGACCGGGAATAATGGGAATATGAGGCCCATGTGAGAGACCGGGAATAACGGGAATATGAGGCCCATGTGAGAGACCGGGAATAACGGGAGACAGTGATTCATCTAACGGCCAAACGGCTCACGTTACCGGCGGCTGTGACCGGAGTCCGTTCAGATCGAGTTTAATCCTGATGTAATCTCGGTTTAGACCGGGTGTTGTCCGGGTTTACTCAGTTCTCTTCTATTATAGACTGAACCAGGACTAAACCAGGACTGAACCAGGACTAAACCAGGACTGAACCAGGACTAAACCAGGACTGAACCAGGACTGAACCAGGACTGAACCAGGACTAAACCAGTACTAAACCAGGACTGAACCAGGACTAAACCAGGACTGAACCAGGACTGAACCAGGACTGAACCAGAACTGAACCAGGACTAAATCAGGACTGAACCAGGACTGAACCAGGACTAAACCAGTACTAAACCAGGACTGAACCAGGACTGAACCAGGACTGAACCAGGACTGAACCAGGACTAAATCAGGACTGAACCAGGACTGAACCAGGACTAAACCAGTACTAAACCAGGACTGAACCAGGACTAAACCAGGACTGAACCAGGACTGAACCAGGACTGAACCAGAACTGAACCAGGACTAAATCAGGACTGAACCAGGACTGAACCAGGACTAAACCAGTACTAAACCAGGACTGAACCAGGACTGAACCAGGACTGAACCAGGACTGAACCAGGACTGAACCAGGACTAAATCAGGACTGAACCAGGACTGAACCAGGACTAAATCAGGACTAAACCAGGACTGAACCAGGACTGAACCAGAACTGAACCAGGACTAAATCAGGACTGAACCAGGACTGAACCAGGACTAAACCAGTACTAAACCAGGACTGAACCAGGACTAAACCAGGACTGAACCAGGACTGAACCAGGACTGAACCAGAACTGAACCAGGACTAAATCAGGACTGAACCAGGACTGAACCAGGACTAAACCAGTACTAAACCAGGACTGAACCAGGACTGAACCAGGACTGAACCAGGACTGAACCAGGACTGAACCAGGACTAAATCAGGATTGAACCAGGACTGAACCAGGACTGAACCAGGACTGAACCAGGACTAAACCAGTACTAAACCAGGACTGAACCAGGACTGAACCAGGACTGAACCAGGACTAAACCAGGACTGAACCAGGACTAAACCAGCACCTCCTTGTGCAGTACACTGGGGTATTTGGATCAGAGCAGAGTTAGAGGAAGGAAACGTCCTCTTCCCCCCATTGTTTCCAAGGGTGAGGTCTGAGAGGCTCCTCCTGTGTGTCAGATGCCCTCCCAACCTCCTGTATATCCCTGTGTGTCAGATGCCCTCCCATCCTCCTGTATCCCTGTGTGTCAGATGCCCTCCCATCCTCCTGTATCCCTGTGTGTCAGATGCCCTCCCAACCTCCTGTATATCCCTGTGTGTCAGATGCCCTCCCATCCTCCTGTATCCCTGTGTGTCAGATGCCTTCCCATGCTCCTGTATCCCTGTGTGTCAGATGCCCTCCCATGCTCCTGTATCCCTGTGTGTCAGATGCCCTCCCATCCTCCTGTATCCCTGTGTGTCAGATGCCCTCCCATCCTCCTGTATCCCTGTGTGTCAGATGCCCTCCCATCCTCCTGTATATCCCTGTGTGTCAGATGCCCTCCCATGCTCCTGTATCCCTGTGTGTCAGATGCCTTCCCATGCTCCTGTATCCCTGTGTGTCAGATGCCCTCCCATCCTCCTGTATCCCTGTGTGTCAGATGCCCTCCCAACCTCCTGTATATCCCTGTGTGTCAGATGCCCTCCCATCCTCCTGTATCCCTGTGTGTCAGATGCCCTCCCAACCTCCTGTATATCCCTGTGTGTCAGATGCCCTCCCATCCTCCTGTATCCCTGTGTGTCAGATGCCCTCCCAACCTCCTGTATATCCCTGTGTGTCAGATGCCCTCCCATCCTCCTGTATCCCTGTGTGTCAGATTCCTTCCCATGCTCCTGTATCCCTGTGTGTCAGATGCCTTCCCATGCTCCTGTATCCCTGTGTGTCAGATGCCCTCCCATGCTCCTGTATCCCTGTGTGTCAGATGCCCCAAGATGATTGTTTTTTGTACCTCCTATGATTGTATTGTGCCCTGAATAATCACAGTAATTGATTGAGCTGATAACCTTGACCCCCCAGGACGGCCCTCTGCCCCCCTGCCCTCTGCCTCTCCCCCCACTGCCCCTCTGCCCCTCTGCCCCTCGCCCCTCTGCCCCCTGCCCTCTGCCTCTCCCCCCACTGCTCCTCTGCCCCCCTGCCCCTCTGCCCCTCGCCCCTCTGCCCTTCTGCCCCCTGCCATGGCATCCAGCGCGGTGCCCAGTGAGGACTTGCCCACGTACAAGCTGGTGGTGGTGGGTGACGGGGGCGTGGGGAAGAGTGCTCTCACCATCCAGTTTTTCCAGAAGATCTTTGTCCCAGACTATGACCCAACTATCGAAGACTCCTACCTCAAGCACACCGAGATCGACGGGCAGTGGGCCATTTTAGATGGTAAGTGTGCTCCTATCTGCTCCTCTGGTTCTCTGCCTCTGGTTCTCCTCTGGCTCTGCTCCTCTGGCTCTGCTCCTCTGGCTCTGCTCCTCTGGCTCTGCTCCTCTGGCTCTGCTCCTCTGATTCTTCTCCTCTGGCTCTGCTCCTCTGGCTCTGCTCCTCTGATTCTTCTCCTCTGGTTCTACTCCTCTGATTCTTCTCCTCTGGTTCTACTCCTCTGGTTCTACTCCTCTGGTTCTACTCCTCTGGCTCTGCTCCTCTGGTTCTGCTCCTCTGGCTCTACTCTGCTCCTCTGGCTCTGCTCCTCTGCTCCTCTGCTCCCCTGGCTCTGCTCCTCTGCTCCCCTGGCTCTGCTCCTCTGGCTCTGCTGTGGTTCTGCTCCTCTGGCTCTGCTGTGGTTCTGCTCCTCTGGCTCTGCTGTGGTTCTGCTCCTCTGCTCCTCTGGCTCTGCTCCTCTGCTCTTCTGCTCCTCTGCTCCTCTGGCTCTGCTCCTCTGGCTCTGCTCCTCTGGCTCTGCTCCCCTGGCTCTGCTCCCCTGGTTCTGCTCCTCTGCTCCTCTGCTCCCCTGGCTCTGCTCCTCTGGCTCTGCTGTGGTTCTGCTCCTCTGGCTCTGCTGTGGTTCTGCTCCTCTGGCTCTGCTCCTCTGGCTCTGCTGTGGTTCTGCTCCTCTGGCTCTGCTGTGGTTCTGCTCCTCTGGCTCTGCTCCTCTGGCTCTGCTGTGGTTCTGCTCCCCTGGCTCTGCTCCCCTGGTTCTGCTCCTCTGCTCCTCTGCTCCTCTGGCTCTGCTCCTCTGATTCTTCTCCTCTGATTCTTCTCCTCTGGCTCTGCTCCCCTGGCTCTGCTCCTCTGCTCCTCTGGCTCTGCTCCTCTGGCTCTGCTCCCCTGGCTCTGCTCCCCTGGTTCTGCTCCTCTGGCTCTGCTGTGGTTCTGCTCCTCTGCTCCTCTGCTCCTCTGTTCCCCTGGCTCTGCTCCTCTGGCTCTGCTGTGGTTCTGCTCCCCTGGCTCTGCTCCCCTGGTTCTGCTCCTCTGCTCCTCTGCTCCTCTGCTCCCCTGGCTCTGCTCCTCTGGTTCTGCTGTGGTTCTGCTCCTCTGGCTCTGCTCCTCTGGCTCTGCTGTGGTTCTGCTCCTCTGGCTCTGCTGTGGTTCTGCTCCTCTGGCTCTGCTCCTCTGGCTCTGCTCCCCTGGCTCTGCTCCCCTGGTTCTGCTCCTCTGCTCCTCTGCTCCTCTGCTCCCCTGGCTCTGCTCCTCTGGCTCTGCTGTGGTTCTGCTCCTCTGGCTCTGCTGTGGTTCTGCTCCCCTGGCTCTGCTCCCCTGGTTCTGCTCCTCTGCTCCTCTGGCTCTGCTCCTCTGATTCTTCTCCTCTGATTCTTCTCCTCTGGCTCTGCTCCCCTGGCTCTGCTCCTCTGCTCCTCTGGCTCTGCTCCTCTGGCTCTGCTCCCCTGGCTCTGCTCCCCTGGTTCTGCTCCTCTGCTCCTCTGCTCCTCTGTTCCCCTGGCTCTGCTCCTCTGGCTCTGCTGTGGTTCTGCTCCCCTGGCTCTGCTCCCCTGGTTCTGCTCCTCTGCTCCTCTGCTCCTCTGCTCCCCTGGCTCTGCTCCTCTGGCTCTGCTGTGGTTCTGCTCCTCTGGCTCTGCTGTGGTTCTGCTCCCCTGGCTCTGCTCCCCTGGTTCTGCTCCTCTGCTCCTCTGCTCCTCTGCTCCCCTGGTTCTGCTCCTCTGCTCCCCTGGCTCTGCTCCTCTGGCTCTGCTGTGGTTCTGCTCCTCTGGCTCTGCTGTGGTTCTGCTCCCCTGGCTCTGCTCCCCTGGTTCTGCTCCTCTGCTCCTCTGCTCCTCTGCTCCCCTGGCTCTGCTCCTCTGGCTCTGCTGTGGCTCTGCTCCTCTGGCTCTGCTGTGGTTCTGCTCCTCTGGCTCTTCACACATCTGTTGGTTGCAGTCCTGGACACGGCTGGTCAGGAGGAGTTCAGTGCGATGAGGGAGCAGTACATGAGGACGGGGGATGGGTTCCTCATCGTGTTCTCCGTCACAGACAAAGCCAGTTTCGAGCACGTGGACAGATTTCACCAGCTTATCCTGCGAGTCAAGGACAGGTGAGGCAGATGTTTGACCTGACTTATGGTTCAAGTGCATATGACATTTGACGTCTGTTTGAAGTTTCTCTCATTTTTACTTCATTTGTTGGGATAAAACCTGTTGTAAATATAAATGATTTTTACAACAACACAAAGCAAATTGGGATGAAAATGGAAAAATCTGTTGAAAATGGCAGGAAGTGCAGAGTTCTAAAGCACAATATACCCAAAAGACACATATTTTTTAACTTTAAACATGATTTCAGCCAAATGCAAGACGCAGCACGTAACTTTTTTGTTGGAGGCAATGCACCTTTAAACCTAAAATAAATGGACCATTAATATCACTGTAATTCCTCGGTCTCTCCACATGAAACACACGTCTGACATTATTTTATTCACTAAAGCTGTGGAAAGAATATTTGTTTTGTGTACAAGTTTTAGTTACATAAGCAAGTCAATGCATGAAATAGAAAATCAGGTCAAGATCTCTCCCCTGTACTTTCTCCTCATTTCATCATTTTCCCCCCGCTCTCTCTTTCTTTCTCTGCCCCCTCTCTGTACTCCCTCTCTACCTCCTTTCCTTTCTCTCCACCCTTTCCTCTACCTTTCCCATCCTCCACCTCTCTCTGTTTCTCAGGGAGGCGTTCCCCATGGTGTTGGTGGCAAACAAAGTGGACCTGGTTCATCTGAGGAAAGTGTCTTCTGAGCAGGGCCAGGAGATGGCAGCAAAGCACAGCGTCAGTCTCACTTTACACTTTTATTCACCACCAGAAACTGCAGGCTAAACTCTTGGTCTCTTAACATACAAGCTTTCACGTGAAAGATGTTTTAATATTTCATTTAATCAACTCACATCCATAGAGTTGTATTGTAACTTCAGGGGTTGTTTTCTCAAAATGCATTTTTCTTATAGGGACATAAGGCTCAGCCCTTAAAGCAGCACATATGCAAACCAAACTTTTCTACTTGAACAGGATTTTGGCGAAATGTACAGAAGCATGTTTTATATCTAATTTCAAGTCTGATTTATTCAAGTTTTAACCAAAAAAATTAGGTGAATTTTGAATTTTTAAGCAAATTTTAAGTAATATCTGGTTTACTCAAATAGTAAATAACATATCCAAAATCCCCTCTATATATTTTAGTATCTAGTATGTCACCAAAAATAAGCAAGGAATTTAAACTTGGCTCTTAACATGTTTCTGGTTTAAATGTCCAAAATGCTCAATTGTGTTGAAAAATGTGTAATACATTTTTTTCTTACATTTATGTGAGTAAACTACAGTTTTAGTTTCAAAATGATATTTCTACATTTGTGTCTTGCCTAATAAAAGATCTATTTGTCTCAAATGTGTGAATGAACACGATAAACTCCTATTTCTGCTGCGTTTTGTTGTTCTTTCATTTGACTTATGTCTGAAAAACAAATACTTCAAGCCACAGTATGGAACATTTTAGCCAAAAAAGACAAACTTAAAAACCTGTGTCATGTTGTGACTGAGTTTGCATTTCCACAAACTTGACTCTTATTTTGCCTGTCAGAGGGCCTCTTCCTGCTTGTTTCATTGACATGTTGCTTTGGATATAATATTCCACAATATGACATAAACCTGATCTGTCTCCATGGAGAATGCTCTGAAGTGTGGCTTTAATTTTATAAATCTGGATGATTACTGAAACAGGTGTAAATGAAACCAAACACAACTCCAGGGATGTTTGTGAGGAGACTACAATAGAACAGGGTTAAAGCTCCACTATGGAACATTTGATCACATTAGGGATGACAGAAGGCAAGACGCAAAGGGAGGTTTTTATTTTCACACTTTTATGTATTGTTCTTTTTGTATGTTTGTTCCTGTTGCAGATCACTTACATAGAGACCAGTGCCAAAGACCCGCCCATGAATGTGGACAAGGCGTTTCACGAGCTCGTCAGGGTCATCAGGTACATCACATTAGAACCACATCCAACATGTTCTCATTCCCTCATCCCAAACACGCCTGAAGAGATCTTACATGGCATCCATGCATGTATTCAAAGCCTCCTTAAGTACAAGCCTGGACAAGGCTCTGACCACAAGTCTACATCACCTAAACTCGCACTCAACAATTCTCCCGAAATACACAAAAACATGATACAAAACTGTACACAGCAACTTAACAAATCTGATGCGTTGTGCAGTAGTTTCATTAGTGGGATGCACAGTGATTGTGCTATGATAGTGCTCTGAAGGGGGAGTGACATAGTGGTGAGAGCAAATGGAGGGGAGACTCAGACCGTCACAAACAAAAGTGAAACTTAAAAAAAAAAAAGTAAATATAATATTTTCAGCGAATATAGAATTTTCAAACCAATAAAAATGAAGTGCTACATACCCTATAGTGAAATCCCCACTCTTTAACACAGTTATAATGCAGTTCTGATGAGAGAGAAGTCACACTGCAGCGGACAAAGAGCTCCTCTTCTGTGGTTAGACTGTAGAATGCACCAGTAATCTAGAGAACTGCAGGAAGCACAAGACATGAGAACAGATGAATGATATTTACATACAATTACAACAAATGGGACTAAACCGGGACTGAACCAGGACTAATCTTGGACTAAAACAGGACTAAACCAGGTCTAAAGCAAGTCTATAAACCAGGACTAAAGCAGTTTTAATTTGAATATTTGTAATACAATATTCATCTAAAACAACATAATAAAAGAAACACGTCCACTGACTTGTGTTAGAAAACTTTTCATTTGTACCAAAATGATGAACCGACATTTCTATGTGGATCACAGATTATGAAAATAAAACGGGAGAAGGACATGCTTGCATCACAGTGAGGGTGAAATGGGGTAGACTGGAGCAATGCTATCTGGAACAGAGGAGAATAAAGAAGACTCCAACATGAGGGTCACTGAGAAGAAACAACTATAACATGGTCCAGTCTGAATAATAGATCTGATTTACAGTACAATGAGATTGTTAGTTGAAGCTGCAAGCAGCGTCAAATGGCCCTTGCCTGCCATACCCAGCACACCGCGCCCAACATATCACCCTGCAAATGCCACTCCCAGCAAACGCTGTGCCCCACACTAACCAGTCTAAAGTCTAATCCCTAACCCCAACCCTAACCATAACTCCTATCCTAACCCTATATTTTTCTACATTTTTACACATGTTGATAAAAAAAAATAAAATTAAAAAAAAGATAGCGGACTTCCAGTTTGGCTACCCAGGGCAACACATCCTCCACCAGAAAAATTACATAGTGCACCTTTAAATGATTTTTGAGGAGTCTTCGTGCCCCCTCCTGGCCAACAGTGAAAAATTACCCATGTCCGTAATATATATTTTTTGCTTGTAGTCATGCATAGAATCTAATCCCCAAATTTGGTACAAATCTGACAATGTTGACGTTTCATTACACTAGGGGGCGCTATCGTGTAATTTTTCCTATGCTTTATAGTGTATTATATTCAGGCCGAGATCAGCATTAATGATTCAAATTTCAGCACGATCGGACTAAGTCTGTGCCAACGGGAGCAAATCTTCATATTGAAGCTTGTCTAAACTGTTGAGTGAACTTTGTTCAGGGGATGTTCAGCCCTGTGGGTGAAGCACCTTCAGAGCAGTTCGTTCAAACACAACATGAGCCAAAATGCAGACTCTGCATTTTGAAGATTCCATTCCAAGATGGCCGCCTTCTGCTTTGTCAGGGAGAGTGGCCATAAACATATTTTTTGTTTGTCTTGTCTTGAATTTCGTGGCTCTATGACAAAGTTTATGTTGGGACGTCTCCCATAGGCGCAATGTATTTAGACTTTTCCTGGTGGCACCGTGTTGCCATTTTATCCCTATGCGTGCAACCTATATTTTATCGAATTTTTCGCCACTTCTGAATTTTGGGCAAAGTTTGGTGAGTTTTTGAACATGTTTAGGGGGTCAAATTAGAGCTCAAAGAGCAGAATAATAAGTCAAATAAAAAACCCCACATCACCGTGAGATCATTAAAGCTGCACGTTGTCCTCCCGCATCATGTGCTCATCGTTGCCCATTCGTAATAGGCCCTATGCCCAGTCAGGGCTCAGGCCTAATAATAATGTGTTAGTGAAATGAGTCTAACCTGTCACATGAGCTTTAAATCATATTTCATGTTTTGTTTTGTGTTTTTTTAACAGGCAGCAGGTCCCGGAGCGATACCTGAAGAAGAAGAAGATGAAGTGGCGAGCAGAGAGGAGTGCAGCACACCGCCACAGAAGACTCTCCTGCGCCCTCCTGTGACCACAGACAGAACTGCACCGACACACTCGTACTCACACAGTCTCCCACGCCCCCTCATGTCTCCAGCACACGACAGGAGCACAGACACAGCGCTCTCATTGGTCCAAGTGGTCTGATTGGTCTGCGTTCTGATTGGACGCTTCTCCTTTGACGGGCGCCTCAGTTAGACCACAGTGTGCTGCACTCTCCTCCTCTCTTGGATACATGTCTGTGATGTTCTGTGATTGGTTGATGGGACCTTCTTTGCTCTGACTGGGTGAAATGGGCTCAGTCTGACATTACTCTGATTAGACAAAGTATCAGAGGAGATAGTGACTGGAGGACAGCCCTCTGTCTCCTGAACGTATGCCATGCTTCTCTCGGTGTTTCTGATTCTTCATCAAGGAACAGATCTTGTCTCTGACCGACTGAGATGTCTGTCAGAGCCTCTGATTGGCTGAGACATTTGTTATAGCCTGTGACTGGTTGATCCACTTCTTTCGGTGTCTGATTGGCTAACACACCTCTTTCGGAGTCTCTGATTGGCTAACACACCTCTTTCGGAGTCTCTGATTGGCTAACAGGTTTAAAAGCACAAAAGGATGTTCACGTGGAGGAGTTCAATGCAGTGGTGCTACAGTCTCTTTTGTCAATCACAGTTTTTGGGAAAATTACATTTTCTTTTATTTAAAGACAATTTTACAGAGGGACATGAAAGTGTGAAAGAAAGATGCAGTAAGCAGAGGGGAGGAGCAGGTTTAAGTTTATGCAGACGGTTCAAACTCTGAGGCTTTATTCTCAGAGATCAGGGCTCTGTGAGTTTGGTGTCATAAAGCCACCCAGGAGCATTCCCAGGAAAGACTGAAATCTGAACTCATCCAAGAATCTCATGTATTTCAGAACATGTTTGTAGAGGTCTAAACTTGTTTTTAAATGAACCATGCCATAAACAAAGAGCACAACAGTAAACCATAGAAAGAGTCATAGATGTTCACTGTTCAACCCTAAAGCTCAAATATTAAAGCTGTACTGTGTACTTTTTTCTGGTGAAGGGTCTGCTACTTTTTGCTCTTCATGGAGATGTTATTTTTTGCCAGGGTTAGGGTTAGGGTTCCACAGTATGGCATTTAACTTCTAACCCTCCTGGAGAAAAGCAGGCATTGTCACCAGGCAAAGGTCCGACCTGTGTGAGGAGGTGACCCCGCTCAGTGTAGTATTCTACTAAATAAAACATGGGAATTAAATAAATGTAAGATAGTGGGGCCGATTAATTAGTGGTTTAAAATATAAATTTTTTTAGTTTCTTAGTTTCTCACTCAAGTAAACTATTCACTCATTTCAATTGAAATGAGTACAATTAGATTACATGTCTATACACGTAACTGAAGGAGGTAACAGTTTCTATCTAAGGGGTATCATGCAAAAATTATTTTTTTTAGCTTTCAACCATGTTCTAACTTTGTTGCCTCATCAAAAACATGCCTCAAGAGGTTTTACATATCATCCGTGCATGTTTGAGTGATTTAGCCCTATTCAAACCCTCCTTCTGGTTAGAAGTACAAGGCTCTGCCCACAAGCCTACGTCACAATTCTCCATAAATATTCAAAAACATGATACAAAACTCTACAGAACAACTTTACAAACCTGATGCGGTGTGCAGTAGTTTCATTAACAAGATGCACGCTGATTGTGTTGTGATAGTGCTCTGACTTGGCGTGGGTAACGCCTTATTGTATTTTCAGAACTATAAAAGGTGCCATGGTGATCTAAATATGTTATGTGTTACAGTTATGAACCCCTCTTTAAACAAGTTTCACAAAATTATATGTGAAATTATATGTGCAGTGGTTGAAGAGCTGACCCAGGTCCTGTTCTCTCCTCTGTTAGAGACTTTGAATGATGTTTCAGGTGTATAGACAGGTCAGACAACCCAAACCTCTGAAACACAGTTAACATGAAGAGATTTAAGATTTTACAAAAGAAAAGCTTTTTGTCATTTCGGTGTCAGTTTATACTTACTTACTTATAATTACTGACTTCCTGGTTGGACACGAGCAGCAGATATGACATATGAAGTGGTATATTACATAGCAACCATAATATAAACAAGGGCCAACACCTGTCTAAATTCCACAATAGGTCTGATTAGACTAGTAAAAATACATGTCAACCAACTTTATTTAGTAAAATGAAGGTTTTAACTGTCAGAAAAAGTTTTGGATGGAGGGATTCTGTTTCACATCTTCAACTACTATCTGTATTTTCAACTTGTTTTCCTTCACACTATATCACATAACTGATGTAAAACTATGATCAATATTGATCACAGGTACTCTCCCACTAAACTAAAGTCAGAATTAGAAAAATATATGAATCTGTAAAATGCATTTTAAATTCTATGGAAGCAGCAATCACCATTTTGAGTGACAGTTCAATGTGTGTCCCTCTCAGATGGAGAGAGACATTTTCTCTTAGATTTTCATCAGACACCATCTGCAGATAGACACATCTGATCTGTCCCCATTTCAACCTAACACTACAGGGATACAGGAGGATGGGAGGGCATCTGACACACAGGGATACAGGAGCATGGGAGGGCATCTGACACACAGGGATACAGGAGCATGGGAGGGCATCTGACACACAGGGATACACGGCTCAGACTGTTACTGTGCACAGCGCCCCCACAGTCCCACTCCTGCATCACGCTGGCGGTGGTGTGCACTTTTTTTGGCTTGTGATGGCAAATGTGGTGAACCGTGATGTGGCTTTAACCTCAAAATGCTCCAAAACCAAAGGAGTCATTTTAGTCCATTTGTGAGAATGAAAAAGTCCAGTGTTTGCCACCACCATAGACTCTATGTGTGTGTGTGTGTGTGTGTGAGTGTGCGTGTGTGTGTGTGTGTGTGTGTGTGTGTGTGTGTGTTAGGCCTATAATCAACTAAAATATCTCTGTGTAATCTGACCCACTGCTCAAGACTTCACCTACAGGTGCAGAAAAAAGTACGATGAAATGTATTTATATAAAGACAGATTCAACTTGATAACAAGAGTTTTTACAAGGAAATGCCAAAAATACTAAATCTGCAGCTCACTCACTCTCTTCTCCTTTCTGCTATTGTCCCAATGAAATCCTAAATGTAAAGATTCCTGAATCCTGATCTAAAGAACAGATCTAGTGGATTAATACACATTTTGGATTAATACACAGGCTCTGTCAACCGATTAATCAACTGAATGACTAAAAGTCTACAGCCCTAACCTGTGTGTGTGTGTGTGTGTGTGTGTGTGTGTGTGTGTGTACTTGTGTGTGTATGTGTGTAAGTGCATGTGTGTGGGTGTGTGGGTGTGTGTGGGTGTGTGTGTGTACTTGTGTGTGGGTGTGTGTGTGTGTGTACTTGTGTGTGTATGTGTGTAAGTGCATGTGTGTGGGTGTGTGGGTGTGTGTGGGTGTGTGTGTGTACTTGTGTGTGGGTGTGTGTGTGTGTGTACTTGTGTGTGTATGTGTGTAAGTGCATGTGTGTGGGTGTGTGGGTGTGTGTGGGTGTGTGTGTGTACTTGTGTGTGGGTGTGTGTGTGTGTGTACTTGTGTGTGTATGTGTGTAAGTGCATGTGTGTGGGTGTGTGGGTGTGTGTGGGTGTGTGTGTGTACTTGTGTGTGGGTGTGTGTGTGTGTGTACTTGTGTGTGTATGTGTGTAAGTGCATGTGTGTGAGTAAATAGACTTGTAGAAT
Organism: Odontamblyopus lacepedii; assembly: GCA_034769755.1. Lineage (NCBI taxonomy): Eukaryota > Metazoa > Chordata > Actinopteri > Gobiiformes > Gobiidae > Odontamblyopus > Odontamblyopus lacepedii. Next base: position 75,813 of record CM068356.1, on the reverse strand, counting down.
CTATGGTGAACATGGAGCCGCGGCACAAGTGCTCTTACCCTGAATGTCACGTCTCTTTATACTTTTCTATGAAATTATTCTCAGTCTTTAAGTGTAAATGTAATTTATTATTGTATGTTTTACCCTTCTGGTCAGTCCTGGTCCAGACCTGGTTTAGTTCTGGTTCAGATCTATTCTTTGTCTGTCTTTGTCTGTCTTTGGTTAAAAATAAACCTCACTGAAATCCTCTTTTGAATTTGTCATTTATTTTTTAATGGTATTCGTTAAATCAGCCCTATAGTGCTTGTATCTGCATCAAGCTTCAATGAACAGAAGATCTGGAAAAAAAACAAAAAAAAAAACACTACAGTTAAGGCTCAAAATGCAATGCAGGTGTTGACTTGGCCAGGTCCAGGAGACTTGTTTTGATGAACTTTCTCCAGCAACTTCATCAGGACAATGACACAAAGACACTGGGCTGGGTTCCTCCTGGGAAAGGTCTGGGAGGTCAAGAGACGAGAGCAATGGGAGGGTTATGGATTAGCCCTTTATAGGGCACTAATTGAAATCTTTGGAAATTCCAAATTTTAACTTCAGAAAGCTAATGGGGGTTGTTACAGGACACTTAAAAAAAAAATCTATATGTTTTATCATTGCAAATCAAGGTCAATGAAGTGACCATATATGTGTCTTTGCTGGTCTAGGGTAAAATAAGATAAAGATAGTGAGTTTTTAAAAATATGACAAAAACAGACACAAACTGCAAAGAACATGTATTTATTTATTTTAAAGAACAGATTGCCAAATAAGAAGTAAAAAAAAAGACTAACTATAATTGATCAAGGAATATTTGCTGAATACAAAATATATTTTTCTGTATCTCAATATATGATATATGTCTTGATATCTGTACAGGAAAAATACCCCCAAAAACTAATGCTAAAACAAATATGTTAAATTTCACACAGTCTTTTTTTTTTTTTATTGAAGTGCACAGAGACAGTTCATGTAAGCACAATTTCATAATGTCAATTTTTTTTCATTCAAAAATAAGACAGCTCAAGCTCATCTTTGCATTAACTTAGCCAAGGAACCTTGGGAGGTTCCTTATTTTAACAGACCCATGTTCCTACCCAGCGGTCAGGAGTTATAAGGTGAACTGAACATTTCCACACATGATTGTACAAGTTCAACACTACAGCAGATTATTCATTCAAATCTTCTGCATAAAGAAACATATAAACCAGAACTGCGACACATCAGCCCATTTGAAATAGTGATCTGTTTAATGCAGCTTTGGTACATTTGTTTATGCTTTACAGAAACTAAAACAACATGGCTCATTTGCATAACCTATAAAGGCTGAAAAAAACTGCTCACTCGCCCTGATGTGTTCAGCTTCTGTCGGACGTTTAAATGTCATAACAAGATGGCGGCGCCAGGTACGGCTGGAGTAGTTGCAGCTCTGTTTATCTATGCACTACTCACAAGTAATGTTAGTATTTCTGATACTGGCCAACTCCTTAAAGACTCTAAAGAATACATCAAGCCATCATCTCTGCACAAGCTGTCGACGACTCAAGCAAGGAAACACTTTGGATTTGGATTTGGGAAACACCCCCTGGCTGCAGCATTCATTCATCCACATCTCTTCAGTCATTTATCAACACACTCTAAAACCGTCTTAAAACCACAACAAAGTTTGGTCTTCATTATCACCATCTGCCTTTTGCTATCTGGGGATATCCACCAGTGTCCCGGCCCACTCAATAGTCCAGCAAAGGAGAGACCCCTCATCACAACCGCTAACAGCAGGAGCACCGCCGATAACTTACAGGTCGCTCACTATGCACTTTCTACACAACAAAGCAACACACTTACCTGGATTGTTCTATCCCTTCGGCGAGCGCCGTGGCGGTACCAGTGACCACAACCGATGATGGGGAAAACGGAGCAGAGGCATCGGGAGTCGGCAGGAGGGTGTTTACCTGGGACGAGCCGCTAACTCTCCAACAACGGCACCCAAAGCCCCAACAGATTCCAGTACACCTCTCTTCGGCTGACGTGGCTGGTGCGAGGACGCGAGGACTCCTTCGCCTGTCAGATTACGCCAATAGACCAGATTTATCTCACAAAAAGTGGAGCTTCACCACTCCTGCGTCCACACCTAAATTTCACCGGCTTTACGGCGCTAATCCAGCACGTAAGTGGTTGCTACGTCATCAGAACACGACTACCACAACGTCCTATAATGGATTACGTCAGGATCGGGGCCATGTGAGACGTGGAAAACGTGGAGTGGATTTTAGTTTACTACGTCCTCTCCTACGACTTAAGCCCCTCTCCAACATAAAAATAGAACTCTTTAATGCTCAGTCATTAACAAATAAAGCCAGTCTTATACAGGACCATATCCTTGATAGTAAAATAGATCTTATGTGCCTCACAGAAACTTGGCATAAACATGAGTCATTTCTAGCTCTAAATGAAGCATGTCCCCCAGGATACACATACCTTGAAAAAGCTAGGACTATAGGCCGTGGCGGAGGCCTGGCAGTCTTATACCGCAAAGACCTGCACCTGTCACCACTCCCACTCCCAGGTTTGTCTACATTTGAATGTCTCCTATTCAAATATAGATCAAAATCAACAACTACAACAATAATCCTCATTTATCGCCCACCAAAATCAAACCCTGACTTTATCACTGAACTACAAGACCTGTTGACATCGCTCTGTGCCACATCCTCCAGTACACTAATACTTGGAGACTTCAACTTGCATGTGGACTCCTCCACTAATCACTCTGCTGCTGAGTTCCTGGAACTCCTTGACTGTTTACACCTGACGCAACACATTGAAGTACCTACACACACTAAAGGGCATACTCTTGATCTGGTCATTACTGACACTGCTCCCATTAATAACATAAAAGTGTATGACTTAGGTGTGTCTGACCATAACGCCATTTCTTTTGATTTGTCATTAGCATGCCCACATCACAAACCAAAACGCCAAATGCAGTTTAGAAACTTAAAAAAGATAGATCCTGTCTCCTTGAACCACGACATACAGTCACTCTCAGATTCATTACTGCTGTCTACACAATCCGCATCGGTTAGTGAATCAGTTGATTATTATAATTTTGGTTTACACAAGATCCTCGAGGTTCATGCACCTTTAAAAACAAGAACAGTCTCCTTTTCTAAATCAGCTCCCTGGTACACAGATGAGCTGAGGAGGATGAAAACGGCAGGTCGCACACTGGAGCGGAAATACGTTCTTAGTGGCTTGGTAGTGCACAAACAGGCGTACCGCGACCATCAAAAATCCTACTCTAAAGCTCTTTCACTAGCCAGATCTATATTCTATTCGCATAAAATCACCAATACTACTGGTAATTCCAAACAATTATTTTCTACAATAAACTTCCTACTCAAACCCCCCACCTACATTCACAGTGACACCACCAGTGATGCTCAGTGCAACAAACACATGGACTTTTTCACAAACAAGGTAGCTTCCATACGGTCATCGCTTCCTGCTGCAGTACGTCCTCTGTCTGTAAACATGTCCTTGAAGCCAGAGAATATCTTCTCTGAGTTTACAATGACCACACACAATGAGGTTGCGAACATTTTAAAAGGCATGAGAAGCTCTTCATGCCCGCTGGACCCTCTCCCAACACCACTGATAAAATCTAGCACTGCAGTTATCAAACCACTTATTACCGCAGTCATAAACAAATCATTGCAAACTGGTGAAGTGCCCCCTGCCCTCAAGACTGCTGTCATCCACCCCCGTCTGAAAAAGCCCTCATTAGATCCTGAAAACCTGGCAAACTATCGGCCCATCTCCAACTTACCTTTTTTATCCAAGGTCCTAGAAAAAGTTGTGGCAGCACAACTTAATAACCACCTTCTCACTCATAGCCTGTGTGAAAAATTTCAGTCTGGCTTCAGATCAGCCCACAGTACAGAGACAGCCCTGGTCCGGGTCATAAATGACTTACTCGTGACCGTGGATCAGGGCTCACCATCTCTCCTCATCCTTCTGGACTTGTCAGCTGCTTTTGACACGGTTGATCATAACACTCTGCTCCACCGACTCCAGACTGTGGTTGGTCTCTCTGACACCACACTCCGCTGGTTCCAATCCTATCTTGCGGGTAGAACAGAGTATGTGGCTTTGGGGCAGGCCAAGTCACTCCCCCACACTGTCACCTGCGGAGTGCCACAAGGGTCGGTCCTAGGTCCGCCCCTTTTTACAATTTACATGCTCCCGCTGGGTCAGATCATCCGCAAACATGGACTTTCATTCCACTGTTATCCTGATGACACTCAGCTTTATATGAAAATGGACCCCACCTCCTCATCAGCCCTACCATCTGTCCTCCACACTTGCCTCGAGGAGATAAAGGCATGGATGGCAGATAACCACCTCCAACTAAACAGCAATAAAACTGAAGCTATGGTATTTGGAACTCCACATCAAACCCAGTCATTCTCTAATTCAAGTATTCTTCTCTCTGGTCACAACATCCCCTTTTCTTCATCTGTCACAAACCTTGGAGTCAAACTCGACCCACATCTTTCATTTAACAGTCACATACACCACCTTTCCAAAGTGTCTTTCTTCCATCTTAAAAACATTTCTAAACTCCGTCCCTTCCTTTCCCAATCTGATTCTGAAAAACTGATCCATGCCTTTGTCTCCTCGCGACTTGACTATTGCAACGCCCTCCTCGTTGGGATCTCTGGCAGGAGCCTACAGAAGCTACAGCACATCCAGAACTGTGCTGCCAGGATCCTGACGAGGAGGCGTAAATACGACCACATCACCCCTGTTCTCCGCTCACTTCACTGGCTGCCCATTCAACATCAGATTCATTACAAACTCTGCCTCCTCACCTATCAGTGCATACACGGAACTGCCCCAGCCTACCTCTCAGAGCTTCTCACGCCATACACCACCTCACGACACCTTCGCTCATCCTCCACCTACTGTCTCCATCAGCCAAGGACCAAACTCTCCACTATGGGAGATAGAGCTTTTCAGGCTGCAGCCCCACGCCTGTGGAAAGCCCTCCCAGAGTCCCTGAGGATGCCTCAGAGTCTGGAGGCTTTTAAGAAAGGACTTAAGACATTTCTGTTTAAAAAGGCCTACTAGGTTTTTGCCTTGTTTACCTTGTGCTAGGATGTTTTAAATGTACTTTGTAAGTGTTTTTTTTATCATCTTTTTATGCTTTCACTGTAGCACTTTGAGATTTCATTGAAATGTAAAGTGCATTACAAATAAAATGTATTATTATTATTATTATTATTATTATTAAAGTACACGACTCATATAATATACGCGTTCTTTCTGTGACAGAGGATGTGCTGCTCATGGTGAGGAGGAACATGGTTAGGGTTTGGGTTAACTTTGATTGGCACTTTGGGCATTCACAGGCTGTTGTGGTGCCACCGTGTTGAATGAGACACGCGAGGAGAGGGCAAGGAAGCGAGGGCGAGCACAGAGAAGCCAAACAAGTGAAGCGGCGAAATCAGACATAAATATAAGCATTATATTGATGTTTAAAAGATGTCAAAATCCATGTCGATTAAAAAAAAAATATCTCAACATATTTTAAATATCGAGCTATTGCCCACCCCTACTTGGAATCTTGGTTCTATCATGTTCTATGCCAAAGTTATAAAGGTTTTCATTTTTTATTATGACAAACATGTTTTCAGCGGCTGCTGAGCACATTTAGACTAAGTATGCAATCCTGCCTTAGAAGTGAAAGAATGTTAAAACTACACTGTGTGTCTCATGTCAAAATGACATGATTTCAGGCGTGAGCACACTGGAAAAGACAGTGCTGTAGCCAGGGCAGCCCTATGGATTTTATGCTTTTCAGGTATACTCAAAAAGTGAAATTGTAAGAAAACTAGAAGAGATATCAATGTCATATGGAAGCTTGATTCTATCAGGTTCTATGCTAGAAGCGTTTTCTTTTTTTAATGCAGCAAATGCATTTCCAGTGCCTGTGGAGCACCATTAGACCAACTATGCAATCCTGCCTTAGAAGTGAAAAAAATGTTAAACTATACTGTGTAGGGCTTCTTGTGTTAAAATGGCATGATTTCAGGCCTGAAAATATTAAAAAAGGTAAAGTACTTTCATTTCACTGGTACATGATTATGAGTTGTATTGCATTATATTGTATTTGGTTGAATGAAGCACATCCGGTCCGGTGGACAGTAGGGGGAGCTCTGGTTCGGTCTCGCGTCATTAAAACCACTGACTTGAGACCTGAACAACCGCTGTTTTATTTATTCAAGTTTTCTCCCCCTTTTTCAGGTGCCGTGGTTGTAACAAATTCACATTGATCAAGACATCAACACTAATCATGTCTGAAATTAGAGAACAAGTTGGTGACAAAACCACCGCAAAGAGGAGCACTTATGAGCATGAAGAAGCATAAGTGGTTCCATTTGAAGTCATATTGGAGGAGTTCTAATCATAATTTACATTAGCAATGGCTGCTTTTGTCAAATACATTTTTCCCAAAAGGAAAGGCTTTGCTCAGGTCAGGGCAATATGAATGACGCTCTGAGACTGGAAGGTTAAAATATTTCTTCACTTAGACAATGCATCTGGATCAAGACATCAACACTACCCCAACAAGTAGCACTTACTGCATTTACAAGTCAAGTCAGTGCTTGTGTCAGGGTAACGTGAATGACCATGGAAATCTTCATAGTGACTTTTCTGTAGTTGTTGAGGCTAATCTCACAAGGAAGACTACCCGAAAGAGAAGCACTTATGAATGTAAAAACCATGAGTGCCTCAATTGAAGGGAATCTGAAGGTGTTTAATAGAAAGCAATCTTCAGTTTGATGTAGAATGTCTTGCACAGCCGTCCCAACAAGTAGCACTTACTCAAATGAAGATACAAGTTAATGCTCCAGTTGGGTCAGTGACACAGACTTCCAGTGAACAAAGATCTTCCCATTCAAGAGTTTGCTTTTTTCAGGATCCTCTATGAGAGACGCAACTGACAGTGAACACATGTTCTCTGATCAGTGCATAAACATGTTGTTGATTAATAATTCAAAAACATACAATTTGTGTATTTTGATGCTAATGCCATCAACACTACCCCAACAAGTAGCACTTACTGCATTTACAAGTCAAGTCAGTGCTTGTGTCAGGGTAACGTGAATGACCATGTACAATTAACTCTACACTGTAGCCTTCATGTCGCTGTGGAGATGAATCTCACACCCAAGACTACCCCAAAGAGAAGCACTTATGAATGTAAAAACCATGAGTGCCTCAATTTAAGGGAATCTGAAGGTGTTTAATAGAAAGCAATCTTCAGTTTGATGTAGAATGTCTTGCACAGCCGTCCCAACAAGTAGCACTTACTCAAATGAAGATACAAGTTAATGCTCCAGTTGGGTCAGTGACACAGACTTCCAGTGAACCAAGATCTTCCCATTCGAGAGTTTGCTTTCCTCAGGATCCTCTTCAGGTTGCCTCTGGTGAGCCAGCTTAGGAGGAATGTCCAATATAAGCACTGTATGCCATTTGAAATGGCCAAAGCCCCACCTTCTATTCAGTGTCTCAACGACTGTGGTAATGGCCAGTCTGGCAGTGTGTTCTCAATGTGTAGTCAATTTACATATAAGACATCAACAAGCTGCAGACAAAATAACCACCAATAAATACATGTATGTGTAAGAACTGGTAAATAATAAATTTACAAATGTAGAATGTATTTTGATGGTAACTACACCAATACTAGCCCAACCAAAAGCACTTACTGGGATGAAACCAAAGTCAGTGTCTTGAGTCAGGAGTGATGATACAAGCTGAGGTATTCTATTGTACAAAGCAGAGTAGTGTAGCCACTACCACAGCACAGCTATGAAGCACTTTCTAGTCCTTGCAGACAGACTGTTGTTCTGGTTGAATAGAAACTGTATAGCAAAAATCATGTCTGAAATTAGAGAACAAGTTGGTGACAAAACAACCGCAAAGAGGAGCACTTATGAGCATGAAGAAGCATAAGTGGTTCCATTTGAAGTCATATTGGAGGAGTTCTAATCATAATTTACATTAGCAATGGCTGCTTTTGTCAAATACATTTTTCCCAAAAGGAAAGGCTTTGCTCAGGTCAGGGCAATATGAATGACGCTCTGAGACTGGAAGGTTAAAATATTTCTTCACTTAGACAATGCATCTGGATCAAGACATCAACACTACCCCAACAAGTAGCACTTACTGCATTTACAAGTCAAGTCAGTGCTTGTGTCAGGGTAACGTGAATGACCATGGAAATCTTCATAGTGACTTTTCTGTAGTTGTTGAGGCTAATCTCACAACCAAGACTACCCGAAAGAGAAGCACTTATGAATGTAAAAAGCATGAGTGCCTCAATTTAAGGGAATCTGAAGGTGTTTAATAGAAAGCAATCTTCAGTTTGATGTAGAATGTCTTGCACAGCCGTCCCAACAAGTAGCACTTACTGCATTTACAAGTCAAGTCAGTGCTTGTGTCAGGGTAACGTGAATGACCATGGAAATCTTCATAGTGACTTTTCTGTAGTTGTTCAGGCTAATCTCACAACCAAGACTACCCGAAAGAGAAGCACTTATGAATGTAAGCATGAGTGCCTCAATTTAAGGGAATCTGAAGGTGTTTAATAGAAAGCAATCTTCAATTTGATGTAGAATGTCTTGCACAACCGTCCCAACAAGTAGCACTTACTCAAATGAAGATACAAGTTAATGCTCCAGTTGGGTCAGTGACACAGACTTCCAGTGAACAAAGATCTTCCCATTCAAGAGTTTGCTTTTTTCAGGATCCTCTATGAGAGACGCAACTGACAGTGAACACATGTTCTCTGATCAGTGCAGAAACATGTTGTTGATTAATAATTAAAAACATACAATTTGTGTATTTTGATGCTAATGCCATCAACACTACCCCAACAAGTAGCACTTACTGCATTTACAAGTCAAGTCAGTGCTTGTGTCAGGGTAACGTGAATGACCATGTACAATTAACTCTACACTGTAGCCTTCATGTCGCTGTGGAGATGAATCTCACCCCCAAGACTACCCCAAAGAGAAGCACTTATGAATGTAAAAACCATGAGTGCCTCAATTTAAGGGAATCTGAAGGTGTTTAATAGAAAGCAATCTTCAGTTTGATGTAGAATGTCTTGCACAGCCGTCCCAACAAGTAGCACTTACTCAAATGAAGATACAAGTTAATGCTCCAGTTGGGTCAGTGACACAGACTTCCAGTGAACAAAGATCTTCCCATTCAAGAGTTTGCTTTTTTCAGGATCCTCTATGAGAGACGCAACTGACAGTGAACACATGTTCTCTGATCAGTGCAGAAACATGTTGTTGATTAATAATTCAAAAACATACAATTTGTGTATTTTGATGCTAATGCCATCAACACTACCCCAACAAGTAGCACTTACTGCATTTACAAGTCAAGTCAGTGCTTGTGTCAGGGTAACGTGAATGACCATGTACAATTAACTCTACACTGTAGCCTTCATGTCGCTGTGGAGATGAATCTCACACCCAAGACTACCCCAAAGAGAAGCACTTATGAATGTAAAAACCATGAGTGCCTCAATTTAAGGGAATCTGAAGGTGTTTAATAGAAAGCAATCTTCAGTTTGATGTAGAATGTCTTGCACAGCCGTCCCAATAAGTAGCACTTACTCAAATGAAGATACAAGTTAATGCTCCCAACTTCCCATCTTCCCATTCAAGAGTTTGCTTTCCTCAGGATCCTCTTCAGGTTGCCTCTGGTGAGCCAGCTAAGGGAGGAATGTCCAATATAAGCACTGTATGCCATTTGAAATGGCCAAAGCCCCACCTTCTATTCAGTGTCTCAACGACTGTGGTAATGGCCAGTCTGGCAGTGTGTTCTCAATGTGTAGTCAATTTACATATAAGACATCAACAAGCTGCAGACAAAATAACCACCAATAAATACATGTCTGTGTAAGAACTGGTAAATAATAAATTTACAAATGTAGAATGTATTTTGATGGTAACTACACCAATACTAGCCCAACCAAAAGCACTTACTGGGATGAAACCAAAGTCAGTGTCTTGAGTCAGGGTGATGATACAAGCTGAGGTATTCTATTGTACAAAGCAGAGTAGTGTAGCCACTACCACAGCACAGCTATGAAGCACTTTCTAGTCCTTGCAGACAGACTGTTGTTCTGGTTGAATAGAAACTGTATAGCAAAAATCATGTCTGAAATTAGAGAACAAGTTGGTGACAAAACAACCGCAAAGAGGAGCACTTATGAGCATGAAGAAGCATAAGTGGTTCCATTTGAAGTCATATTGGAGGAGTTCTAATCATAATTTACATTAGCAATGGCTGCTTTTGTCAAATACATTTTTCCCAAAAGGAAAGGCTTTGCTCAGGTCAGGGCAATATGAATGACGCTCTGAGACTGGAAGGTTAAAATATTTCTTCACTTAGACAATGCATCTGGATCAAGACATCAACACTACCCCAACAAGTAGCACTTACTGCATTTACAAGTCAAGTCAGTGCTTGTGTCAGAGTAACGTGAATGACCATGGAAATCTTCATAGTGACTTTTCTGTAGTTGTTGAGGCTAATCTCACAACCAAGACTACCCGAAAGAGAAGCACTTATGAATGTAAAAAGCATGAGTGCCTCAATTTAAGGGAATCTGAAGGTGTTTAATAGAAAGCAATCTTCAGTTTGATGTAGAATGTCTTGCACAGCCGTCCCAACAAGTAGCACTTACTGCATTTACAAGTCAAGTCAGTGCTTGTGTCAGGGTAACGTGAATGACCATGGAAATCTTCATAGTGACTTTTCTGTAGTTGTTCAGGCTAATCTCACAACCAAGACTACCCGAAAGAGAAGCACTTATGAATGTAAAAAGCATGAGTGCCTCAATTTAAGGGAATCTGAAGGTGTTTAATAGAAAGCAATCTTCAATTTGATGTAGAATGTCTTGCACAACCGTCCCAACAAGTAGCACTTACTCAAATGAAGATACAAGTTAATGCTCCAGTTGGGTCAGTGACACAGACTTCCAGTGAACAAAGATCTTCCCATTCAAGAGTTTGCTTTTTTCAGGATCCTCTATGAGAGACGCAACTGACAGTGAACACATGTTCTCTGATCAGTGCATAAACATGTTGTTGATTAATAATTCAAAAACATACAATTTGTGTATTTTGATGCTAATGCCATCAACACTACCCCAACAAGTAGCACTTACTGCATTTACAAGTCAAGTCAGTGCTTGTGTCAGGGTAACGTGAATGACCATGGAAATCTTCATAGTGACTTTTCTGTAGTTGTTCAGGCTAATCTCACAAGGAAGACTACCCCAAAGAGAAGCACTTATGAATGTAAAAACCATGAGTGCCTCAATTTAAGGGAATCTGAAGGTGTTTAATAGAAAGCAATCTTCAGTTTGATGTAGAATGTCTTGCACAGCCGTCCCAACAAGTAGCACTTACTGCATTTACAAGTCAAGTCAGTGCTTGTGTCAGGGTAACGTGAATGACCATGGAAATCTTCATAGTGACTTTTCTGTAGTTGTTCAGGCTAATCTCACAACCAAGACTACCCGAAAGAGAAGCACTTATGAATGTAAAAAGCATGAGTGCCTCAATTTAAGGGAATCTGAAGGTGTTTAATAGAAAGCAATCTTCAATTTGATGTAGAATGTCTTGCACAACCGTCCCAACAAGTAGCACTTACTCAAATGAAGATACAAGTTAATGCTCCAGTTGGGTCAGTGACACAGACTTCCAGTGAACAAAGATCTTCCCATTCAAGAGTTTGCTTTTTTCAGGATCCTCTATGAGAGACGCAACTGACAGTGAACACATGTTCTCTGATCAGTGCATAAACATGTTGTTGATTAATAATTAAAAAACATACAATTTGTGTATTTTGATGCTAATGCCATCAACACTACCCCAACAAGTAGCACTTACTGCATTTACAAGTCAAGTCAGTGCTTGTGTCAGGGTAACGTGAATGACCATGTACAATTAACTCTACACTGTAGCCTTCATGTCGCTGTGGAGATGAATCTCACCCCCAAGACTACCCCAAAGAGAAGCACTTATGAATGTAAAAACCATGAGTGCCTCAATTTAAGGGAATCTGAAGGTGTTTAATAGAAAGCAATCTTCAGTTTGATGTAGAATGTCTTGCACAGCCGTCCCAACAAGTAGCACTTACTCAAATGAAGATACAAGTTAATGCTCCAGTTGGGTCAGTGACACAGACTTCCAGTGAACAAAGATCTTCCCATTCAAGAGTTTGCTTTTTTCAGGATCCTCTATGAGAGACGCAACTGACAGTGAACACATGTTCTCTGATCAGTGCATAAACATGTTATTGATTAATAATTCAAAAACATACAATTTGTGTATTTTGATGCTAATGCCATCAACACTACCCCAACAAGTAGCACTTACTGCATTTACAATTCAAGTCAGTGCTTGTGTCAGGGTAACGTGAATGACCATGTACAATTAACTCTACACTGTAGCCTTCATGTCGCTGTGGAGATGAATCTCACCCCCAAGACTACCCCAAAGAGAAGCACTTATGAATGTAAAAACCATGAGTGCATCAATTTAAGGGAATCTGAAGGTGTTTAATAGAAAGCAATCTTCAGTTTGATGTAGAATGTCTTGCACAGCCGTCCCAACAAGTAGCACTTACTCAAATGAAGATACAAGTTAATGCTCCAGTTGGGTCAGTGACACAGACTTCCAGTGAACCAAGATCTTCCCATTCCAGAGTTTGCTTTCCTCAGGATCCTCTTCAGGTTGCCTCTGGTGAGCCAGCTTAGGTAGGAATGTCCAATATAAGCACTGTATGCCATTTGAAATGGCCAAAGCCCCACCTTCTATTCAGTGTCTCAACGACTGTGGTAATGGCCAGTCTGGCAGTGTGTTCTCAATGTGTAGTCAATTTACATATAAGACATCAACAATCTGCAGACAAAATAACCACCAATAAATACATGTATGTGTAAGAACTGGTAAATAATAAATTTACAAATGTAGAATGTATTTTGATGGTAACTACACCAATACTAGCCCAACCAAAAGCACTTACTGGGATGAAACCAAAGTCAGTGTCTTGAGTCAGGAGTGATGATACAAGCTGAGGTATTCTATTGTACAAAGCAGAGTAGTGTAGCCACTACCACAGCACAGCTATGAAGCACTTTCTAGTCCTTGCAGACAGACTGTTGTTCTGGTTGAATAGAAACTGTATAGCAAAAATCATGTCTGAAATTAGAGAACAAGTTGCTGACAAAACAACCGCAAAGAGGAGCACTTATGAGCATGAAGAAGCATAAGTGGTTCCATTTGAAGTCATATTGGAGGAGTTCTAATCATAATTTACATTAGCAATGGCTGCTTTTGTCAAATACATTTTTCCCAAATGGAAAGACTTTGCTCAGGTCAGGGCAATATGAATGACTCTCTGAGACTGGAAGGTTAAAATATTTCTTCACTTAGACAATGCATCTGGATCAAGACATCAACACTACCCCAACAAGTAGCACTTACTGCATTTACAAGTCAAGTCAGTGCTTGTGTCAGGGTAACGTGAATGACCATGGAAATCTTCATAGTGACTTTTCTGTAGTTGTTCAGGCTAATCTCACAAGGAAGACTACCTGAAAGAGAAGCACTTATGAATGTAAAAACCATGAGTGCCTCAATTTAAGGGAATCTGAAGGTGTTTAATAGAAAGCAATCTTCAGTTTGATGTAGAATGTCTTGCACAGCCGTCCCAACAAGTAGCACTTACTCAAATGAAGATACAAGTTAATGCTCCAGTTGGGTCAGTGACACAGACTTCCAGTGAACAAAGATCTTCCCATTCAAGAGTTTGCTTTTTTCAGGATCCTCTATGAGAGACGCAACTGACAGTGAACACATGTTCTCTGATCAGTGCATAAACATGTTGTTGATTAATAATTCAAAAACATACAATTTGTGTATTTTGATGCTAATGCCATCAACACTACCCCAACAAGTAGCACTTACTGCATTTACAAGTCAAGTCAGTGCTTGTGTCAGGGTAACGTGAATGACCATGTACAATTAACTCTACACTGTAGCCTTCATGTCGCTGTGGAGATGAATCTCACACCCAAGACTACCCCAAAGAGAAGCACTTATGAATGTAAAAACCATGAGTGCCTCAATTTAAGGGAATCTGAAGGTGTTTAATAGAAAGCAATCTTCAGTTTGATGTAGAATGTCTTGCACAGCCGTCCCAACAAGTAGCACTTACTCAAATGAAGATACAAGTTAATGCTCCAGTTGGGTCAGTGACACAGACTTCCAGTGAACCAAGATCTTCCCATTCAAGAGTTTGCTTTCCTCAGGATCCTCTTCAGGTTGCCTCTGGTGAGCCAGCTTAGGGAGGAATGTCCAATATAAGCACTGTATGCCATTTGAAATGGCCAAAGCCCCACCTTCTATTCAGTGTCTCAACGACTGTGGTAATGGCCAGTCTGGCAGTGTGTTCTCAATGTGTAGTCAATTTACATATAAGACATCAACAAGCTGCAGACAAAATAACCACCAATAAATACATGTATGTGTAAGAACTGGTAAATAATAAATTTACAAATGTAGAATGTATTTTGATGGTAACTACACCAATACTAGCCCAACCAAAAGCACTTACTGGGATGAAACCAAAGTCAGTGTCTTGAGTCAGGAGTGATGATACAAGCTGAGGTATTCTATTGTACAAAGCAGAGTAGTGTAGCCACTACCACAGCACAGCTATGAAGCACTTTCTAGTCCTTGCAGACAGACTGTTGTTCTGGTTGAATAGAAACTGTATAGCAAAAATCATGTCTGAAATTAGAGAACAAGTTGGTGACAAAACAACCGCAAAGAGGAGCACTTATGAGCATGAAGAAGCATAAGTGGTTCCATTTGAAGTCATATTGGAGGAGTTCTAATCATAATTTACATTAGCAATGGCTGCTTTTGTCAAATACATTTTTCCCAAAAGGAAAGACTTTGCTCAGGTCAGGGCAATATGAATGACTCTCTGAGACTGGAAGGTTAAAATATTTCTTCACTTAGACAATGCATCTGGATCAAGACATCAACACTACCCCAACAAGTAGCACTTACTGCATTTACAAGTCAAGTCAGTGCTTGTGTCAGGGTAACGTGAATGACCATGGAAATCTTCATAGTGACTTTTCTGTAGTTGTTCAGGCTAATCTCACAACCAAGACTACCCGAAAGAGAAGCACTTATGAATGTAAAACCATGAGTGCCTCAATTTAAGGGAATCTGAAGGTGTTTAATAGAAAGCAATCTTCAGTTTGATGTAGAATGTCTTGCACAGCCGTCCCAACAAGTAGCACTTACTCAAATGAAGATACAAGTTAATGCTCCAGTTGGGTCAGTGACACAGACTTCCAGTGAACAAAGATCTTCCCATTCAAGAGTTTGCTTTTTCAGGATCCTCTATGAGAGACGCAACTGACAGTGAACACATGTTCTCTGATCAGTGCAGAAACATGTTGTTGATTAATAATTAAAAACATACAATTTGTGTATTTTGATGCTAATGCCATCAACACTACCCCAACAAGTAGCACTTACTGCATTTACAAGTCAAGTCAGTGCTTGTGTCAGGTAACGTGAATGACCATGTACAATTAACTCTACACTGTAGCCTTCATGTCGCTGTGGAGATGAATCTCACCCCCAAGACTACCCCAAAGAGAAGCACTTATGAATGTAAAAACCATGAGTGCATCAATTTAAGGGAATCTGAAGGTGTTTAATAGAAAGCAATCTTCAGTTTGATGTAGAATGTCTTGCACAGCCGTCCCAACAAGTAGCACTTACTCAAATGAAGATACAAGTTAATGCTCCAGTTGGGTCAGTGACACAGACTTCCAGTGAACCAAGATCTTCCCATTCCAGAGTTTGCTTTCCTCAGGATCCTCTTCAGGTTGCCTCTGGTGAGCCAGCTTAGGTAGGAATGTCCAATATAAGCACTGTATGCCATTTGAAATGGCCAAAGCCCCACCTTCTATTCAGTGTCTCAACGACTGTGGTAATGGCCAGTCTGGCAGTGTGTTCTCAATGTGTAGTCAATTTACATATAAGACATCAACAATCTGCAGACAAAATAACCACCAATAAATACATGTATGTGTAAGAACTGGTAAATAATAAATTTACAAATGTAGAATGTATTTTGATGGTAACTACACCAATACTAGCCCAACCAAAAGCACTTACTGGGATGAAACCAAAGTCAGTGTCTTGAGTCAGGGTGATGATACAAGCTGAGGTATTCTATTGTACAAAGCAGAGTAGTGTAGCCACTACCACAGCACAGCTATGAAGCACTTTCTAGTCCTTGCAGACAGACTGTTGTTCTGGTTGAATAGAAACTGTATAGCAAAAATCATGTCTGAAATTAGAGATCAAGTTGCTGACAAAACAACCGCAAAGAGGAGCACTTATGAGCATGAAGAAGCATAAGTGGTTCCATTTGAAGTCATATTGGAGGAGTTCTAATCATAATTTACATTAGCAATGGCTGCTTTTGTCAAATACATTTTTCCCAAAAGGAAAGACTTTGCTCAGGTCAGGGCAATATGAATGACTCTCTGAGACTGGAAGGTTAAAATATTTCTTCACTTAGACAATGCATCTGGATCAAGACATCAACACTACCCCAACAAGTAGCACTTACTGCATTTACAAGTCAAGTCAGTGCTTGTGTCAGGGTAACGTGAATGACCATGGAAATCTTCATAGTGACTTTTCTGTAGTTGTTCAGGCTAATCTCACAACCAAGACTACCCGAAAGAGAAGCACTTATGAATGTAAAAAGCATGAGTGCCTCAATTTAAGGGAATCTGAAGGTGTTTAATAGAAAGCAATCTTCAGTTTGATGTAGAATGTCTTGCACAGCCGTCCCAACAAGTAGCACTTACTCAAATGAAGATACAAGTTAATGCTCCAGTTGGGTCAGTGACACAGACTTCCCATCTTCCCATTCAAGAGTTTGCTTTCCTCAGGATCCTCTTCAGGTTGCCTCTGGTGAGCCAGCTTAGGGAGGAATGTCCAATATAAGCACTGTATGCCATTTGAAATGGCCAAAGCCCCACCTTCTATTCAGTGTCTCAACGACTGTGGTAATGGCCAGTCTGGCAGTGTGTTCTCAATGTGTAGTCAATTTACATATAAGACATCAACAAGCTGCAGACAAAATAACCACCAATAAATACATGTATGTGTAAGAACTGGTAAATAATAAATTTACAAATGTAGAATGTATTTTGATGGTAACTACACCAATACTAGCCCAACCAAAAGCACTTACTGGGATGAAACCAAAGTGAGTGTCTTGAGTCAGGGTGATGATACAAGCTGAGGTATTCTATTGTACAAAGCAGAGTAGTGTAGCCACTACCACAGCACAGCTATGAAGCACTTTCTAGTCCTTGCAGACAGACTGTTGTTCTGGTTGAATAGAAACTGTATAGCAAAAATCATGTCTGAAATTAGAGAACAAGTTGGTGACAAAACAACCGCAAAGAGGAGCACTTATGAGCATGAAGAAGCATAAGTGGTTCCATTTGAAGTCATATTGGAGGAGTTCTAATCATAATTTACATTAGCAATGGCTGCTTTTGTCAAATACATTTTTCCCAAAAGGAAAGGCTTTGCTCAGGTCAGGGCAATATGAATGACGCTCTGAGACTGGAAGGTTAAAATATTTCTTCACTTAGACAATGCATCTGGATCAAGACATCAACACTACCCCAACAAGTAGCACTTACTGCATTTACAAGTCAAGTCAGTGCTTGTGTCAGGGTAACGTGAATGACCATGGAAATCTTCATAGTGACTTTTCTGTAGTTGTTGAGGCTAATCTCACAACCAAGACTACCTGAAAGAGAAGCACTTATGAATGTAAAAAGCATGAGTGCCTCAATTTAAGGGAATCTGAAGGTGTTTAATAGAAAGCAATCTTCAGTTTGATGTAGAATGTCTTGCACAGCCGTCCCAAAAGTAGCACTTACTCAAATGAAGATACAAGTTAATGCTCCAGTTGGGTCAGTGACACAGACTTCCAGTGAACAAAGATCTTCCCATTCAAGAGTTTGCTTTTTTCAGGATCCTCTATGAGAGACGCAACTGACAGTGAACACATGTTCTCTGATCAGTGCATAAACATGTTGTTGATTAATAATTCAAAAACATACAATTTGTGTATTTTGATGCTAATGCCATCAACACTACCCCAACAAGTAGCACTTACTGCATTTACAAGTCAAGTCAGTGCTTGTGTCAGGGTAACGTGAATGACCATGTACAATTAACTCTACACTGTAGCCTTCATGTCGCTGTGGAGATGAATCTCACCCCCAAGACTACCCCAAAGAGAAGCACTTATGAATGTAAAAACCATGAGTGCCTCAATTTAAGAAAATCTGAAGGTGTTTAATAGAAAGCAATCTTCAGTTTGATGTAGAATGTCTTGCACAGCCGTCCCAACAAGTAGCACTTACTCAAATGAAGATACAAGTTAATGCTCCAGTTGGGTCAGTGACACAGACTTCCAGTGAACCAAGATCTTCCCATTCAAGAGTTTGCTTTCCTCAGGATCCTCTTCAGGTTGCCTCTGGTGAGCCAGCTTAGGGAGGAATGTCCAATATAAGCACTGTATGCCATTTGAAATGGCCAAAGCCCCACCTTCTATTCAGTGTCTCAACGACTGTGGTAATGGCCAGTCTGGCAGTGTGTTCTCAATGTGTAGTCAATTTACATATAAGACATCAACAAGCTGCAGACAAAATAACCACCAATAAATACATGTATGTGTAAGAACTGGTAAATAATAAATTTACAAATGTAGAATGTATTTTGATGGTAACTACACCAATACTAGCCCAACCAAAAGCACTTACTGGGATGAAACCAAAGTCAGTGTCTTGAGTCAGGGTGATGATACAAGCTGAGGTATTCTATTGTACAAAGCAGAGTAGTGTAGCCACTACCACAGCACAGCTATGAAGCACTTTCTAGTCCTTGCAGACAGACTGTTGTTCTGGTTGAATAGAAACTGTATAGCAAAAATCATGTCTGAAATTAGAGAACAAGTTGGTGACAAAACAACCGCAAAGAGGAGCACTTATGAGCATGAAGAAGCATAAGTGGTTCCATTTGAAGTCATATTGGAGGAGTTCTAATCATAATTTACATTAGCAATGGCTGCTTTTGTCAAATACATTTTTCCCAAAAGGAAAGGCTTTGCTCAGGTCAGGGCAATATGAATGACGCTCTGAGACTGGAAGGTTAAAATATTTCTTCACTTAGACAATGCATCTGGATCAAGACATCAACACTACCCCAACAAGTAGCACTTACTGCATTTACAAGTCAAGTCAGTGCTTGTGTCAGGGTAACGTGAATGACCATGGAAATCTTCATAGTGACTTTTCTGTAGTTGTTCAGGCTAATCTCACAACCAAGACTACCCGAAAGAGAAGCACTTATGAATGTAAAAACCATGAGTGCCTCAATTTAAGGGAATCTGAAGGTGTTTAATAGAAAGCAATCTTCAATTTGATGTAGAATGTCTTGCACAACCGTCCCAACAAGTAGCACTTACTCAAATGAAGATACAAGTTAATGCTCCAGTTGGGTCAGTGACACAGACTTCCAGTGAACAAAGATCTTCCCATTCAAGAGTTTGCTTTTTTCAGGATCCTCTATGAGAGACGCAACTGACAGTGAACACATGTTCTCTGATCAGTGCAGAAACATGTTGTTGATTAATAATTAAAAACATACAATTTGTGTATTTTGATGCTAATGCCATCAACACTACCCCAACAAGTAGCACTTACTGCATTTACAAGTCAAGTCAGTGCTTGTGTCAGGGTAACGTGAATGACCATGTACAATTAACTCTACACTGTAGCCTTCATGTCGCTGTGGAGATGAATCTCACCCCCAAGACTACCCCAAAGAGAAGCACTTATGAATGTAAAAACCATGAGTGCCTCAATTGAAGGGAATCTGAAGGTGTTTAATAGAAAGCAATCTTCAGTTTGATGTAGAATGTCTTGCACAGCCGTCCCAACAAGTAGCACTTACTCAAATGAAGATACAAGTTAATGCTCCAGTTGGGTCAGTGACACAGACTTCCAGTGAACAAAGATCTTCCCATTCAAGAGTTTGCTTTTTTCAGGATCCTCTATGAGAGACGCAACTGACAGTGAACACATGTTCTCTGATCAGTGCATAAACATGTTATTGATTAATAATTCAAAAACATACAATTTGTGTATTTTGATGCTAATGCCATCAACACTACCCCAACAAGTAGCACTTACTGCATTTACAATTCAAGTCAGTGCTTGTGTCAGGTAACGTGAATGACCATGTACAATTAACTCTACACTGTAGCCTTCATGTCGCTGTGGAGATGAATCTCACCCCCAAGACTACCCCAAAGAGAAGCACTTATGAATGTAAAAACCATGAGTGCATCAATTTAAGGGAATCTGAAGGTGTTTAATAGAAAGCAATCTTCAGTTTGATGTAGAATGTCTTGCACAGCCGTCCCAACAAGTAGCACTTACTCAAATGAAGATACAAGTTAATGCTCCAGTTGGGTCAGTGACACAGACTTCCAGTGAACCAAGATCTTCCCATTCCAGAGTTTGCTTTCCTCAGGATCCTCTTCAGGTTGCCTCTGGTGAGCCAGCTTAGGTAGGAATGTCCAATATAAGCACTGTATGCCATTTGAAATGGCCAAAGCCCCACCTTCTATTCAGTGTCTCAACGACTGTGGTAATGGCCAGTCTGGCAGTGTGTTCTCAATGTGTAGTCAATTTACATATAAGACATCAACAATCTGCAGACAAAATAACCACCAATAAATACATGTATGTGTAAGAACTGGTAAATAATAAATTTACAAATGTAGAATGTATTTTGATGGTAACTACACCAATACTAGCCCAACCAAAAGCACTTACTGGGATGAAACCAAAGTCAGTGTCTTGAGTCAGGAGTGATGATACAAGCTGAGGTATTCTATTGTACAAAGCAGAGTAGTGTAGCCACTACCACAGCACAGCTATGAAGCACTTTCTAGTCCTTGCAGACAGACTGTTGTTCTGGTTGAATAGAAACTGTATAGCAAAAATCATGTCTGAAATTAGAGATCAAGTTGCTGACAAAACAACCGCAAAGAGGAGCACTTATGAGCATGAAGAAGCATAAGTGGTTCCATTTGAAGTCATATTGGAGGAGTTCTAATCATAATTTACATTAGCAATGGCTGCTTTTGTCAAATACATTTTTCCCAAAAGGAAAGACTTTGCTCAGGTCAGGGCAATATGAATGACGCTCTGAGACTGGAAGGTTAAAATATTTCTTCACTTAGACAATGCATCTGGATCAAGACATCAACACTACCCCAACAAGTAGCACTTACTGCATTTACAAGTCAGTGCTTGTGTCAGGGTAACGTGAATGACCATGGAAATCTTCATAGTAGCCTTCATGTAGTTGTTGAGGCTAATCTCACAACCAAGACTACCCCAAAGAGAAGCACTTATGAATGTAAAAACCATGAGTGCCTCAATTTAAGGGAATCTGAAGGTGTTTAATAGAAAGCAATCTTCAGTTTGATGTAGAATGTCTTGCACAGCCGTCCCAACAAGTAGCACTTACTCAAATGAAGATACAAGTTAATGCTCCAGTTGGGTCAGTGACACAGACTTCCAGTGAACCAAGATCTTCCCATTCGAGAGTTTGCTTTCCTCAGGATCCTCTTCAGGTTGCCTCTGGTGAGCCAGCTTAGGAGGAATGTCCAATATAAGCACTGTATGCCATTTGAAATGGCCAAAGCCCCACCTTCTATTCAGTGTCTCAACGACTGTGGTAATGGCCAGTCTGGCAGTGTGTTCTCAATGTGTAGTCAATTTACATATAAGACATCAACAAGCTGCAGACAAAATAACCACCAATAAATACATGTATGTGTAAGAACTGGTAAATAATAAATTTACAAATGTAGAATGTATTTTGATGGTAACTACACCAATACTAGCCCAACCAAAAGCACTTACTGGGATGAAACCAAAGTCAGTGTCTTGAGTCAGGTGATGATACAAGCTGAGGTATTCTATTGTACAAAGCAGAGTAGTGTAGCCACTACCACAGCACAGCTATGAAGCACTTTCTAGTCCTTGCAGACAGACTGTTGTTCTGGTTGAATAGAAACTGTATAGCAAAAATCATGTCTGAAATTAGAGAACAAGTTGGTGACAAAACAACCGCAAAGAGGAGCACTTATGAGCATGAAGAAGCATAAGTGGTTCCATTTGAAGTCATATTGGAGGAGTTCTAATCATAATTTACATTAGCAATGGCTGCTTTTGTCAAATACATTTTTCCCAAAAGGAAAGACTTTGCTCAGGTCAGGGCAATATGAATGACGCTCTGAGACTGGAAGGTTAAAATATTTCTTCACTTAGACAATGCATCTGGATCAAGACATCAACACTACCCCAACAAGTAGCACTTACTGCATTTACAAGTCAAGTCAGTGCTTGTGTCAGGGTAACGTGAATGACCATGGAAATCTTCATAGTGACTTTTCTGTAGTTGTTGAGGCTAATCTCACAACCAAGACTACCCGAAAGAGAAGCACTTATGAATGTAAAAAGCATGAGTGCCTCAATTTAAGGGAATCTGAAGGTGTTTAATAGAAAGCAATCTTCAGTTTGATGTAGAATGTCTTGCACAGCCGTCCCAACAAGTAGCACTTACTCAAATGAAGATACAAGTTAATGCTCCAGTTGGGTCAGTGACACAGACTTCCAGTGAACAAAGATCTTCCCATTCAAGAGTTTGCTTTTTTCAGGATCCTCTATGAGAGACGCAACTGACAGTGAACACATGTTCTCTGATCAGTGCAGAAACATGTTGTTGATTAATAATTAAAAACATACAATTTGTGTATTTTGATGCTAATGCCATCAACACTACCCCAACAAGTAGCACTTACTGCATTTACAAGTCAAGTCAGTGCTTGTGTCAGGGTAACGTGAATGACCATGTACAATTAACTCTACACTGTAGCCTTCATGTCGCTGTGGAGATGAATCTCACCCCCAAGACTACCCCAAAGAGAAGCACTTATGAATGTAAAAACCATGAGTGCATCAATTTAAGGGAATCTGAAGGTGTTTAATAGAAAGCAATCTTCAGTTTGATGTAGAATGTCTTGCACAGCCGTCCCAACAAGTAGCACTTACTCAAATGAAGATACAAGTTAATGCTCCAGTTGGGTCAGTGACACAGACTTCCAGTGAACCAAGATCTTCCCATTCCAGAGTTTGCTTTCCTCAGGATCCTCTTCAGGTTGCCTCTGGTGAGCCAGCTTAGGTAGGAATGTCCAATATAAGCACTGTATGCCATTTGAAATGGCCAAAGCCCCACCTTCTATTCAGTGTCTCAACGACTGTGGTAATGGCCAGTCTGGCAGTGTGTTCTCAATGTGTAGTCAATTTACATATAAGACATCAACAATCTGCAGACAAAATAACCACCAATAAATACATGTATGTGTAAGAACTGGTAAATAATAAATTTACAAATGTAGAATGTATTTTGATGGTAACTACACCAATACTAGCCCAACCAAAAGCACTTACTGGGATGAAACCAAAGTCAGTGTCTTGAGTCAGGAGTGATGATACAAGCTGAGGTATTCTATTGTACAAAGCAGAGTAGTGTAGCCACTACCACAGCACAGCTATGAAGCACTTTCTAGTCCTTGCAGACAGACTGTTGTTCTGGTTGAATAGAAACTGTATAGCAAAAATCATGTCTGAAATTAGAGATCAAGTTGCTGACAAAACAACCGCAAAGAGGAGCACTTATGAGCATGAAGAAGCATAAGTGGTTCCATTTGAAGTCATATTGGAGGAGTTCTAATCATAATTTACATTAGCAATGGCTGCTTTTGTCAAATACATTTTTCCCAAAAGGAAAGACTTTGCTCAGGTCAGGGCAATATGAATGACGCTCTGAGACTGGAAGGTTAAAATATTTCTTCACTTAGACAATGCATCTGGATCAAGACATCAACACTACCCCAACAAGTAGCACTTACTGCATTTACAAGTCAGTGCTTGTGTCAGGGTAACGTGAATGACCATGGAAATCTTCATAGTGACTTTTCTGTAGTTGTTGAGGCTAATCTCACAACCAAGACTACCCGAAAGAGAAGCACTTATGAATGTAAAAAGCATGAGTGCCTCAATTTAAGGGAATCTGAAGGTGTTTAATAGAAAGCAATCTTCAGTTTGATGTAGAATGTCTTGCACAGCCGTCCCAACAAGTAGCACTTACTCAAATGAAGATACAAGTTAATGCTCCAGTTGGGTCAGTGACACAGACTTCCAGTGAACCAAGATCTTCCCATTCGAGAGTTTGCTTTCCTCAGGATCCTCTTCAGGTTGCCTCTGGTGAGCCAGCTTAGGGAGGAATGTCCAATATAAGCACTGTATGCCATTTGAAATGGCCAAAGCCCCACCTTCTATTCAGTGTCTCAACGACTGTGGTAATGGCCAGTCTGGCAGTGTGTTCTCAATGTGTAGTCAATTTACATATAAGACATCAACAAGCTGCAGACAAAATAACCACCAATAAATACATGTATGTGTAAGAACTGGTAAATAATAAATTTACAAATGTAGAATGTATTTTGATGGTAACTACACCAATACTAGCCCAACCAAAAGCACTTACTGGGATGAAACCAAAGTCAGTGTCTTGAGTCAGGGTGATGATACAAGCTGAGGTATTCTATTGTACAAAGCAGAGTAGTGTAGCCACTACCACAGCACAGCTATGAAGCACTTTCTAGTCCTTGCAGACAGACTGTTGTTCTGGTTGAATAGAAACTGTATAGCAAAAATCATGTCTGAAATTAGAGATCAAGTTGCTGACAAAACAACCGCAAAGAGGAGCACTTATGAGCATGAAGAAGCATAAGTGGTTCCATTTGAAGTCATATTGGAGGAGTTCTAATCATAATTTACATTAGCAATGGCTGCTTTTGTCAAATACATTTTTCCCAAAAGGAAAGACTTTGCTCAGGTCAGGGCAATATGAATGACTCTCTGAGACTGGAAGGTTAAAATATTTCTTCACTTAGACAATGCATCTGGATCAAGACATCAACACTACCCCAACAAGTAGCACTTACTGCATTTACAAGTCAAGTCAGTGCTTGTGTCAGGGTAACGTGAATGACCATGTACAATTAACTCTACACTGTAGCCTTCATGTCGCTGTGGAGATGAATCTCACAACCAAGACTACCCGAAAGAGAAGCACTTATGAATGTAAAAACCATGAGTGCCTCAATTTAAGGGAATCTGAAGGTGTTTAATAGAAAGCAATCTTCAGTTTGATGTAGAATGTCTTGCACAGCCGTCCCAACAAGTAGCACTTACTCAAATGAAGATACAAGTTAATGCTCCAGTTGGGTCAGTGACACAGACTTCCCATCTTCCCATTCAAGAGTTTGCTTTCCTCAGGATCCTCTTCAGGTTGCCTCTGGTGAGCCAGCTTAGGGAGGAATGTCCAATATAAGCACTGTATGCCATTTGAAATGGCGAAAGCCCCACCTTCTATTCAGTGTCTCAACGACTGTGGTAATGGCCAGTCTGGCAGTGTGTTCTCAATGTGTAGTCAATTTACATATAAGACATCAACAAGCTGCAGACAAAATAACCACCAATAAATACATGTCTGTGTAAGAACTGGTAAATAATAAATTTACAAATGTAGAATGTATTTTGATGGTAACTACACCAATACTAGCCCAACCAAAAGCACTTACTGGGATGAAACCAAAGTGAGTGTCTTGAGTCAGGGTGATGATACAAGCTGAGGTATTCTATTGTACAAAGCAGAGTAGTGTAGCCACTACCACAGCACAGCTATGAAGCACTTTCTAGTCCTTGCAGACAGACTGTTGTTCTGGTTGAATAGAAACTGTATAGCAAAAATCATGTCTGAAATTAGAGAACAAGTTGGTGACAAAACCACCGCAAAGAGGAGCACTTATGAGCATGAAGAAGCATAAGTGGTTCCATTTGAAGTCATATTGGAGGAGTTCTAATCATAATTTACATTAGCAATGGCTGCTTTTGTCAAATACATTTTTCCCAAAAGGAAAGGCTTTGCTCAGGTCAGGGCAATATGAATGACGCTCTGAGACTGGAAGGTTAAAATATTTCTTCACTTAGACAATGCATCTGGATCAAGACATCAACACTACCCCAACAAGTAGCACTTACTGCATTTACAAGTCAAGTCAGTGCTTGTGTCAGGGTAACGTGAATGACCATGGAAATCTTCATAGTGACTTTTCTGTAGTTGTTGAGGCTAATCTCACAACCAAGACTACCCGAAAGAGAAGCACTTATGAATGTAAAAAGCATGAGTGCCTCAATTTAAGGGAATCTGAAGGTGTTTAATAGAAAGCAATCTTCAGTTTGATGTAGAATGTCTTGCACAGCCGTCCCAACAAGTAGCACTTACTCAAATGAAGATACAAGTTAATGCTCCAGTTGGGTCAGTGACACAGACTTCCAGTGAACAAAGATCTTCCCATTCAAGAGTTTGCTTTTTTCAGGATCCTCTATGAGAGACGCAACTGACAGTGAACACATGTTCTCTGATCAGTGCATAAACATGTTGTTGATTAATAATTCAAAAACATACAATTTGTGTATTTTGATGCTAATGCCATCAACACTACCCCAACAAGTAGCACTTACTGCATTTACAAGTCAAGTCAGTGCTTGTGTCAGGGTAACGTGAATGACCATGTACAATTAACTTCATAGTGACTGTTCTGTAGTTGTTCAGGCTAATCTCACAACCAAGACTACCCGAAAGAGAAGCACTTATGAATGTAAAAAGCATGAGTGCCTCAATTTAAGGGAATCTGAAGGTGTTTAATAGAAAGCAATCTTCAATTTGATGTAGAATGTCTTGCACAACCGTCCCAACAAGTAGCACTTACTCAAATGAAGATACAAGTTAATGCTCCAGTTGGGTCAGTGACACAGACTTCCAGTGAACAAAGATCTTCCCATTCAAGAGTTTGCTTTTTCAGGATCCTCTATGAGAGACGCAACTGACAGTGAACACATGTTCTCTGATCAGTGCAGAAACATGTTGTTGATTAATAATTAAAAACATACAATTTGTGTATTTTGATGCTAATGCCATCAACACTACCCCAACAAGTAGCACTTACTGCATTTACAAGTCAAGTCAGTGCTTGTGTCAGGGTAACGTGAATGACCATGTACAATTAACTCTACACTGTAGCCTTCATGTCGCTGTGGAGATGAATCTCACCCCCAAGACTACCCCAAAGAGAAGCACTTATGAATGTAAAAACCATGAGTGCATCAATTTAAGGGAATCTGAAGGTGTTTAATAGAAAGCAATCTTCAGTTTGATGTAGAATGTCTTGCACAGCCGTCCCAACAAGTAGCACTTACTCAAATGAAGATACAAGTTAATGCTCCAGTTGGGTCAGTGACACAGACTTCCAGTGAACCAAGATCTTCCCATTCCAGAGTTTGCTTTCCTCAGGATCCTCTTCAGGTTGCCTCTGGTGAGCCAGCTTAGGTAGGAATGTCCAATATAAGCACTGTATGCCATTTGAAATGGCCAAAGCCCCACCTTCTATTCAGTGTCTCAACGACTGTGGTAATGGCCAGTCTGGCAGTGTGTTCTCAATGTGTAGTCAATTTACATATAAGACATCAACAATCTGCAGACAAAATAACCACCAATAAATACATGTATGTGTAAGAACTGGTAAATAATAAATTTACAAATGTAGAATGTATTTTGATGGTAACTACACCAATACTAGCCCAACCAAAAGCACTTACTGGGATGAAACCAAAGTCAGTGTCTTGAGTCAGGGTGATGATACAAGCTGAGGTATTCTATTGTACAAAGCAGAGTAGTGTAGCCACTACCACAGCACAGCTATGAAGCACTTTCTAGTCCTTGCAGACAGACTGTTGTTCTGGTTGAATAGAAACTGTATAGCAAAAATCATGTCTGAAATTAGAGATCAAGTTGCTGACAAAACAACCGCAAAGAGGAGCACTTATGAGCATGAAGAAGCATAAGTGGTTCCATTTGAAGTCATATTGGAGGAGTTCTAATCATAATTTACATTAGCAATGGCTGCTTTTGTCAAATACATTTTTCCCAAAAGGAAAGACTTTGCTCAGGTCAGGGCAATATGAATGACGCTCTGAGACTGGAAGGTTAAAATATTTCTTCACTTAGACAATGCATCTGGATCAAGACATCAACACTACCCCAACAAGTAGCACTTACTGCATTTACAAGTCAGTGCTTGTGTCAGGGTAACGTGAATGACCATGGAAATCTTCATAGTGACTTTTCTGTAGTTGTTGAGGCTAATCTCACAACCAAGACTACCCGAAAGAGAAGCACTTATGAATGTAAAAAGCATGAGTGCCTCAATTTAAGGGAATCTGAAGGTGTTTAATAGAAAGCAATCTTCAGTTTGATGTAGAATGTCTTGCACAGCCGTCCCAAAAGTAGCACTTACTCAAATGAAGATACAAGTTAATGCTCCAGTTGGGTCAGTGACACAGACTTCCCATCTTCCCATTCAAGAGTTTGCTTTCCTCAGGATCCTCTTCAGGTTGCCTCTGGTGAGCCAGCTTAGGGAGGAATGTCCAATATAAGCACTGTATGCCATTTGAAATGGCCAAAGCCCCACCTTCTATTCAGTGTCTCAACGACTGTGGTAATGGCCAGTCTGGCAGTGTGTTCTCAATGTGTAGTCAATTTACATATAAGACATCAACAAGCTGCAGACAAAATAACCACCAATAAATACATGTATGTGTAAGAACTGGTAAATAATAAATTTACAAATGTAGAATGTATTTTGATGGTAACTACACCAATACTAGCCCAACCAAAAGCACTTACTGGGATGAAACCAAAGTGAGTGTCTTGAGTCAGGGTGATGATACAAGCTGAGGTATTCTATTGTACAAAGCAGAGTAGTGTAGCCACTACCACAGCACAGCTATGAAGCACTTTCTAGTCCTTGCAGACAGACTGTTGTTCTGGTTGAATAGAAACTGTATAGCAAAAATCATGTCTGAAATTAGAGATCAAGTTGGTGACAAAACAACCGCAAAGAGGAGCACTTATGAGCATGAAGAAGCATAAGTGGTTCCATTTGAAGTCATATTGGAGGAGTTCTAATCATAATTTACATTAGCAATGGCTGCTTTTGTCAAATACATTTTTCCCAAAAGGAAAGGCTTTGCTCAGGTCAGGGCAATATGAATGACGCTCTGAGACTGGAAGGTTAAAATATTTCTTCACTTAGACAATGCATCTGGATCAAGACATCAACACTACCCCAACAAGTAGCACTTACTGCATTTACAAGTCAAGTCAGTGCTTGTGTCAGGGTAACGTGAATGACCATGGAAATCTTCATAGTGACTTTTCTGTAGTTGTTGAGGCTAATCTCACAACCAAGACTACCCGAAAGAGAAGCACTTATGAATGTAAAAGCATGAGTGCCTCAATTTAAGGGAATCTGAAGGTGTTTAATAGAAAGCAATCTTCAGTTTGATGTAGAATGTCTTGCACAGCCGTCCCAAAAGTAGCACTTACTCAAATGAAGATACAAGTTAATGCTCCAGTTGGGTCAGTGACACAGACTTCCAGTGAACAAAGATCTTCCCATTCAAGAGTTTGCTTTTTTCAGGATCCTCTATGAGAGACGCAACTGACAGTGAACACATGTTCTCTGATCAGTGCATAAACATGTTGTTCATTAATAATTCAAAAACATACAATTTGTGTATTTTGATGCTAATGCCATCAACACTACCCCAACAAGTAGCACTTACTGCATTTACAAGTCAAGTCAGTGCTTGTGTCAGGGTAACGTGAATGACCATGTACAATTAACTCTACACTGTAGCCTTCATGTCGCTGTGGAGATGAATCTCACCCCCAAGACTACCCCAAAGAGAAGCACTTATGAATGTAAAAACCATGAGTGCATCAATTTAAGGGAATCTGAAGGTGTTTAATAGAAAGCAATCTTCAGTTTGATGTAGAATGTCTTGCACAGCCGTCCCAACAAGTAGCACTTACTCAAATGAAGATACAAGTTAATGCTCCAGTTGGGTCAGTGACACAGACTTCCAGTGAACCAAGATCTTCCCATTCGAGAGTTTGCTTTCCTCAGGATCCTCTTCAGGTTGCCTCTGGTGAGCCAGCTAAGGGAGGAATGTCCAATATAAGCACTGTATGCCATTTGAAATGGCCAAAGCCCCACCTTCTATTCAGTGTCTCAACGACTGTGGTAATGGCCAGTCTGGCAGTGTGTTCTCAATGTGTAGTCAATTTACATATAAGACATCAACAAGCTGCAGACAAAATAACCACCAATAAATACATGTCTGTGTAAGAACTGGTAAATAATAAATTTACAAATGTAGAATGTATTTTGATGGTAACTACACCAATACTAGCCCAACCAAAAGCACTTACTGGGATGAAACCAAAGTCAGTGTCTTGAGTCAGGGTGATGATACAAGCTGAGGTATTCTATTGTACAAAGCAGAGTAGTGTAGCCACTACCACAGCACAGCTATGAAGCACTTTCTAGTCCTTGCAGACAGACTGTTGTTCTGGTTGAATAGAAACTGTATAGCAAAAATCATGTCTGAAATTAGAGAACAAGTTGGTGACAAAACAACCGCAAAGAGGAGCACTTATGAGCATGAAGAAGCATAAGTGGTTCCATTTGAAGTCATATTGGAGGAGTTCTAATCATAATTTACATTAGCAATGGCTGCTTTTGTCAAATACATTTTTCCCAAAAGGAAAGGCTTTGCTCAGGTCAGGGCAATATGAATGACGCTCTGAGACTGGAAGGTTAAAATATTTCTTCACTTAGACAATGCATCTGGATCAAGACATCAACACTACCCCAACAAGTAGCACTTACTGCATTTACAAGTCAAGTCAGTGCTTGTGTCAGGGTAACGTGAATGACCATGGAAATCTTCATAGTGACTTTTCTGTAGTTGTTCAGGCTAATCTCACAACCAAGACTACCCGAAAGAGAAGCACTTATGAATGTAAAAAGCATGAGTGCATCAATTTAAGGGAATCTGAAGGTGTTTAATAGAAAGCAATCTTCAGTTTGATGTAGAATGTCTTGCACAGCCGTCCCAACAAGTAGCACTTACTGCATTTACAAGTCAAGTCAGTGCTTGTGTCAGGGTAACGTGAATGACCATGGAAATCTTCATAGTGACTTTTCTGTAGTTGTTCAGGCTAATCTCACAACCAAGACTACCCGAAAGAGAAGCACTTATGAATGTAAAAAGCATGAGTGCCTCAATTTAAGGGAATCTGAAGGTGTTTAATAGAAAGCAATCTTCAATTTGATGTAGAATGTCTTGCACAACCGTCCCAACAAGTAGCACTTACTCAAATGAAGATACAAGTTAATGCTCCAGTTGGGTCAGTGACACAGACTTCCAGTGAACAAAGATCTTCCCATTCAAGAGTTTGCTTTTTTCAGGATCCTCTATGAGAGACGCAACTGACAGTGAACACATGTTCTCTGATCAGTGCATAAACATGTTGTTGATTAATAATTAAAAAACATACAATTTGTGTATTTTGATGCTAATGCCATCAACACTACCCCAACAAGTAGCACTTACTGCATTTACAAGTCAAGTCAGTGCTTGTGTCAGGGTAACGTGAATGACCATGTACAATTAACTCTACACTGTAGCCTTCATGTCGCTGTGGAGATGAATCTCACCCCCAAGACTACCCCAAAGAGAAGCACTTATGAATGTAAAAACCATGAGTGCATCAATTTAAGGGAATCTGAAGGTGTTTAATAGAAAGCAATCTTCAGTTTGATGTAGAATGTCTTGCACAGCCGTCCCAACAAGTAGCACTTACTCAAATGAAGATACAAGTTAATGCTCCAGTTGGGTCAGTGACACAGACTTCCAGTGAACAAAGATCTTCCCATTCAAGAGTTTGCTTTTTTCAGGATCCTCTATGAGAGACGCAACTGACAGTGAACACATGTTCTCTGATCAGTGCATAAACATGTTATTGATTAATAATTCAAAAACATACAATTTGTGTATTTTGATGCTAATGCCATCAACACTACCCCAACAAGTAGCACTTACTGCATTTACAATTCAAGTCAGTGCTTGTGTCAGGTAACGTGAATGACCATGTACAATTAACTCTACACTGTAGCCTTCATGTCGCTGTGGAGATGAATCTCACCCCCAAGACTACCCCAAAGAGAAGCACTTATGAATGTAAAAACCATGAGTGCATCAATTTAAGGGAATCTGAAGGTGTTTAATAGAAAGCAATCTTCAGTTTGATGTAGAATGTCTTGCACAGCCGTCCCAACAAGTAGCACTTACTCAAATGAAGATACAAGTTAATGCTCCAGTTGGGTCAGTGACACAGACTTCCAGTGAACCAAGATCTTCCCATTCCAGAGTTTGCTTTCCTCAGGATCCTCTTCAGGTTGCCTCTGGTGAGCCAGCTTAGGGAGGAATGTCCAATATAAGCACTGTATGCCATTTGAAATGGCCAAAGCCCCACCTTCTATTCAGTGTCTCAACGACTGTGGTAATGGCCAGTCTGGCAGTGTGTTCTCAATGTGTAGTCAATTTACATATAAGACATCAACAATCTGCAGACAAAATAACCACCAATAAATACATGTATGTGTAAGAACTGGTAAATAATAAATTTACAAATGTAGAATGTATTTTGATGGTAACTACACCAATACTAGCCCAACCAAAAGCACTTACTGGGATGAAACCAAAGTCAGTGTCTTGAGTCAGGAGTGATGATACAAGCTGAGGTATTCTATTGTACAAAGCAGAGTAGTGTAGCCACTACCACAGCACAGCTATGAAGCACTTTCTAGTCCTTGCAGACAGACTGTTGTTCTGGTTGAATAGAAACTGTATAGCAAAAATCATGTCTGAAATTAGAGATCAAGTTGCTGACAAAACAACCGCAAAGAGGAGCACTTATGAGCATGAAGAAGCATAAGTGGTTCCATTTGAAGTCATATTGGAGGAGTTCTAATCATAATTTACATTAGCAATGGCTGCTTTTGTCAAATACATTTTTCCCAAAAGGAAAGACTTTGCTCAGGTCAGGGCAATATGAATGACTCTCTGAGACTGGAAGGTTAAAATATTTCTTCACTTAGACAATGCATCTGGATCAAGACATCAACACTACCCCAACAAGTAGCACTTACTGCATTTACAAGTCAAGTCAGTGCTTGTGTCAGGGTAACGTGAATGACCATGGAAATCTTCATAGTGACTTTTCTGTAGTTGTTCAGGCTAATCTCACAACCAAGACTACCCGAAAGAGAAGCACTTATGAATGTAAAAACCATGAGTGCCTCAATTTAAGGGAATCTGAAGGTGTTTAATAGAAAGCAATCTTCAGTTTGATGTAGAATGTCTTGCACAGCCGTCCCAACAAGTAGCACTTACTCAAATGAAGATACAAGTTAATGCTCCAGTTGGGTCAGTGACACAGACTTCCAGTGAACAAAGATCTTCCCATTCAAGAGTTTGCTTTTTTCAGGATCCTCTATGAGAGACGCAACTGACAGTGAACACATGTTCTCTGATCAGTGCAGAAACATGTTGTTGATTAATAATTAAAAACATACAATTTGTGTATTTTGATGCTAATGCCATCAACACTACCCCAACAAGTAGCACTTACTGCATTTACAAGTCAAGTCAGTGCTTGTGTCAGGGTAACGTGAATGACCATGTACAATTAACTCTACACTGTAGCCTTCATGTCGCTGTGGAGATGAATCTCACCCCCAAGACTACCCCAAAGAGAAGCACTTATGAATGTAAAAACCATGAGTGCATCAATTTAAGGGAATCTGAAGGTGTTTAATAGAAAGCAATCTTCAGTTTGATGTAGAATGTCTTGCACAGCCGTCCCAACAAGTAGCACTTACTCAAATGAAGATACAAGTTAATGCTCCAGTTGGGTCAGTGACACAGACTTCCAGTGAACCAAGATCTTCCCATTCGAGAGTTTGCTTTCCTCAGGATCCTCTTCAGGTTGCCTCTGGTGAGCCAGCTTAGGGAGGAATGTCCAATATAAGCACTGTATGCCATTTGAAATGGCGAAAGCCCCACCTTCTATTCAGTGTCTCAACGACTGTGGTAATGGCCAGTCTGGCAGTGTGTTCTCAATGTGTAGTCAATTTACATATAAGACATCAACAAGCTGCAGACAAAATAACCACCAATAAATACATGTATGTGTAAGAACTGGTAAATAATAAATTTACAAATGTAGAATGTATTTTGATGGTAACTACACCAATACTAGCCCAACCAAAAGCACTTACTGGGATGAAACCAAAGTCAGTGTCTTGAGTCAGGGTGATGATACAAGCTGAGGTATTCTATTGTACAAAGCAGAGTAGTGTAGCCACTACCACAGCACAGCTATGAAGCACTTTCTAGTCCTTGCAGACAGACTGTTGTTCTGGTTGAATAGAAACTGTATAGCAAAAATCATGTCTGAAATTAGAGAACAAGTTGGTGACAAAACAACCGCAAAGAGGAGCACTTATGAGCATGAAGAAGCATAAGTGGTTCCATTTGAAGTCATATTGGAGGAGTTCTAATCATAATTTACATTAGCAATGGCTGCTTTTGTCAAATACATTTTTCCCAAAAGGAAAGGCTTTGCTCAGGTCAGGGCAATATGAATGACGCTCTGAGACTGGAAGGTTAAAATATTTCTTCAGTTAGACAATGCATCTGGATCAAGACATCAACACTACCCCAACAAGTAGCACTTACTGCATTTACAAGTCAAGTCAGTGCTTGTGTCAGGGTAACGTGAATGACCATGGAAATCTTCATAGTGACTTTTCTGTAGTTGTTGAGGCTAATCTCACAACCAAGACTACCCGAAAGAGAAGCACTTATGAATGTAAAAAGCATGAGTGCCTCAATTTAAGGGAATCTGAAGGTGTTTAATAGAAAGCAATCTTCAGTTTGATGTAGAATGTCTTGCACAGCCGTCCCAAAAGTAGCACTTACTCAAATGAAGATACAAGTTAATGCTCCAGTTGGGTCAGTGACACAGACTTCCAGTGAACAAAGATCTTCCCATTCAAGAGTTTGCTTTTTTCAGGATCCTCTATGAGAGACGCAACTGACAGTGAACACATGTTCTCTGATCAGTGCATAAACATGTTGTTCATTAATAATTCAAAAACATACAATTTGTGTATTTTGATGCTAATGCCATCAACACTACCCCAACAAGTAGCACTTACTGCATTTACAAGTCAAGTCAGTGCTTGTGTCAGGGTAACGTGAATGACCATGTACAATTAACTCTACACTGTAGCCTTCATGTCGCTGTGGAGATGAATCTCACCCCCAAGACTACCCCAAAGAGAAGCACTTATGAATGTAAAAACCATGAGTGCCTCAATTTAAGGGAATCTGAAGGTGTTTAATAGAAAGCAATCTTCAGTTTGATGTAGAATGTCTTGCACAGCCGTCCCAACAAGTAGCACTTACTCAAATGAA
Source organism: Odontamblyopus lacepedii (assembly GCA_034769755.1). NCBI lineage: Eukaryota > Metazoa > Chordata > Actinopteri > Gobiiformes > Gobiidae > Odontamblyopus > Odontamblyopus lacepedii. Next base: position 39,971 of record CM068356.1, on the reverse strand, counting down.
GATACAAGTTAATGCTCCAGTTGGGTCAGTGACACAGACTTCCAGTGAACCAAGATCTTCCCATTCGAGAGTTTGCTTTCCTCAGGATCCTCTTCAGGTTGCCTCTGGTGAGCCAGCTTAGGGAGGAATGTCCAATATAAGCACTGTATGCCATTTGAAATGGCCAAAGCCCCACCTTCTATTCAGTGTCTCAACGACTGTGGTAATGGCCAGTCTGGCAGTGTGTTCTCAATGTGTAGTCAATTTACATATAAGACATCAACAAGCTGCAGACAAAATAACCACCAATAAATACATGTATGTGTAAGAACTGGTAAATAATAAATTTACAAATGTAGAATGTATTTTGATGGTAACTACACCAATACTAGCCCAACCAAAAGCACTTACTGGGTTAGGGTTAGGGTTAGGGTTAGGGTTAGGGTTAGGGTTAGGAGCAGTGTTGGGGGCCCGCCTCCCGGAGGAGACGGGCCAGGCACGGGCCCTCGCTAGGCCGGTGGAACGCTGCGCTCCGCTGCTTGGGAGCCGAGTAGGCCGGGCAACTCGTAGCAGTGTTCGGCTTCGGGCTCGCTGGGCTGGGCGCTGGTAGCTAACCAGAGCCCAGTCTGACATGTTGTTCGATTTTAAAGTGTATTTTTATATATTTTTTTGTCTTTTTTGTTTTTTTATGAAAATAAAACTAAAAAATGAAAAACTTAAAAATAAACTAAAACAAAATCTTTTAAAGAGCTCAAAATTGTGCCTTTTCACGACGTTTCGACTAGTTTTCTAGTCTTCTTCAGGTGAAGGCACAATGTAAAATGGTAGAAAGTTGTTATAAGTTCTGAGGAGAGTTGTGTCTCGTTGTAGGGTCAAAGCGAATATGAGGAAAGGAGAGAGTTGCCTGGGCAAGTCCCACTGCTGCAGGGGGGAGGAGTCAAGGGGCTGGGCTAAAGTGTATATGAGCTGAAGGCTCACACAGCTTTTCCTTTTTTATTTCTGAAATGTATTTATGAACTTAATCCAAACTAGATGAACTTTTATTCTTTTTTTCTTTTTTGGATTTTAAATTTTACCCTTTTTGGATTTTAAATTAAATTATTAACATTTCTTAGCTTTTGAGTCCCAAATGTATTTTAACGTATGCCAATGCCCCTTGTTGTTAGGGGTTTAGGGTTAAGATGCCCCTTGTTGTTAGGGTTAGGGGATTGGGGTTAAGGTTAGGATTGGGGTAGAGGGTTAGGGTTAGGGTTTAGGGTTGGGATAGGGTTAGAATTAGGGTTAAGGTTAGGGGTTAGGGTTAGGTTAGGGTTAGGGTTAGGGTTAGGGCTAGGGGTTAGGGTTAGGGTTAGGGTTAGGGTTTAGGGTTAGGGTTTAGGGTTAGGGTTAGGGTTAGGGTTAGGGTTAGGGTTAGGGTTAGGGGTTAGGGTTAGGGTTAGGGTTAGGGTTAGGGTTAGGGTTAGGGTTAGGGTTAGGGTTAGGGTAGGGTTAGGGTTAGGGTTAGGGTTAGGGTTAGGGTTAGGGTTAGGGGTTAGGGTTAGGGTTAGGGTTAGGGTTAGGGTTAGGGTTAGGGTTAGGGTTTAGGGTTAGGGTTAGGGTTAGGGTTAGGGTTAGGGTTAGGGTTAGGGTTGGGTTAGGGTTAGGGTTAGGGTTAGGGTTAGGGTTAGGGTTAGGGTTAGGTTAGGTTAGGGTTAGGGTTAGGGTTAGGGTTAGGGTTAGGGTTAGGGTTAGGGTCAGGAGACATCCATTCAAAGTCAATGGGCGAGCGATAACTCCATATTTTCATCCACATTCTCATCTATATAAATGGAAACACGGATGAAATTCTGGTACAGGGATAAAATTCTGGGGAACATTCTTGGATATATTTTTGGCCACTAGATGGCAGTATAATCTTAAAAATGGCAGATTCCAAAATGGGTTTTTGACGATATGGAGTTGGAAAAGGCCACAAGATGGCAGTATAAACTTCCAAAATGGGTTTTTGACGATATGGAGTTGGAAAAGGCCACAAGATGGCAGTATAAACTTCCAAAATGGGTTTTTGACGATATGGAGTTGGAAAAGGCCACAAGATGGCAGTATAAACTTCCAAAATGGTAGATTCGATGTTTAATTTCCAAAATTAAAAACACATTCTTATTTCATATTTAAGTGAAATAAGTATTTATTTCACTTAAATATGATTTTTATTTTTTATATTATAAAAACATTTTTTTACGGTTTTTGGTTTGAAGCCCCGTCGCCAAGGAAGCGGCGCGGTTTCGAGGCGCCTGATTTCCCATTGAGGAGGCAGGATGCACGATGGTTTGAAGCCCCGTCGCCAAGGAAACGGCGCGGTTTCGGGGGCACCTGATTTCCCATTGAGGAGGCAGGATGCGAGGGTTTGAAGCCCCGTCGCCAAGGAAGCGGCGCGGTTTCGGGCGCCTGATTTCCATTGAGGAGGCAGGATGCGATGGTTTGAAGCCCCGTCGCCAAGGAAACGGCGCGGTTTCGGGGGCACCTGATTTCCATTGAGGAGGCAGGATGCGATGGTTTGAAGCCCCGTCGCCAAGGAAGCGGCGCGGTTTCGGGGGCACCTGATTTCCCATTGAGGAGGCAGGATGCGATGGTTTGAAGCCCCGTCGCCAAGAAACGGCGCGGTTCGGGGCGCCTGATTTCCCATTGAGGAGGCAGGATGCGATGGTTTGAAGCCCCGTCGCCAAGGAAGCGGCGCGGTTTCGGGCGCCTGATTTCCCATTGAGGAGGCAGGATGCGATGGTTTGAAGCCCCGTCGCCAAGGAAGCGGCGCGGTTTCGGGGCGCCTGATTTCCCATTGAGGAGGCAGGATGCGATGGTTTGAAGCCCCGTCGCCAAGGAAGCGGGCGCGGTTTGGGGCGCCTGCTTTCCCATTGAGGAGGCAGGATGCGATGGTTTGAAGCCCCGTCGCCAAGGAAACGGCGCGCGGTTTCGGGGCGCCTGCTTTCCCATTGAGGAGGCAGGATGCGATGGTTTGAAGCCCCGTCGCCAAGGAAACGGCGCGGTTTCGGGCGCCTGATTTCACATTGAGGAGGCAGGATGCGATGGTTTGAAGCCCCGTCGCCAAGAAACGGCGCGGTTTCGGGGGGCGCCTGATTTCCCATTGAGGAGGCAGGATGCGATGGTTTCAAGCCCCCCTCGCCAAGGAAATGGCGCGGTTTGAAGTGCCTGCTTTCCCATTGAGGAGGCAGGATGCGATTGTTTGAAGCCCCGTCGCCAAGGAAGCGGCGCAGTTTCGGGGCGCCTGATTTCACATTGAGGAGGCAGGATGCGATGGTTTCAAGCCCCTCGCCAAGGAAATGGCGCGGTTTCGGGGTGCCTGCTTTCCCATTGAGGAGGCAGGATGCGATTGTTTGAAGCCCCGTCGCCAAGGAAACGGCGCAGTTTCGGGGCGCCTGATTTCACATTGAGGAGGCAGGATGCGATGGTTTCAAGCCCCCCTCGCCAAGGAAATGGCGCGGTTTCGGGGTGCCTGCTTTCCCATTGAGGAGGCAGGATGCGATTGTTTGAAGCCCCCGTCGCCAAGGAAACGGCGCAGTTTCGGGGGGCGCCTGATTTCACATTGAGGAGGCAGGATGCGATGGTTTGAAGCCCCCGTCGCCAAGGAAACGGCGCGGTTTCCGCCAAAATTCTTTTCCAAAATTATATCTATATTGCATGGCAACAATGATTCATTCTCTTTTCTGCTCCCATTTTTTACCCAAAGGAATTAAGACATGGCAATCACATATGTGCATCACTGTAGAGTCTTTATTACGTGACTCAAATTTGATGCCGATAGGACCTTGTTCTCCCCATGAAAACTCAAAAGACTGACAAATTGATTTTCCCGCCAAAAAATTCTTCCAAATTTACATTTATATTGCATGGCAGCATTGATTCATTCTCTTTTCTGCTCGCATTTTTGACTCAAAGGAATTAAGATGCACCTGTCACTATATGCACCTGTCACTACACGCACCTGTCACTACACACACCTGCCACTACAGCACCTGCCACTTCTTACTTACTTGCACCTGTCACTACAAGCACCTGTCACTACAAGCACCTGTCACTACATGCACCTGCCACTACAGCACTTGTCACTACATTTACCTGCCACTACACACACCTGCCACTACACACACCTGCCACTACAGGCAGCTGCCAAATTGATTTTCCCACCAAAAAGTCTTCCATATTTATCTAGCGCCTGCTTTCCCATTGAGGAGGCAAGATGCGATGGTTTGAATCCCCCGTCGCCAAAAAAACGGCATGGTTTTTTTTATTCCAAAATTATATCTATATTGCATGGCAGCAGTGATTCATTCTCTTTTCTGCTCCCATTTTTTACCCAAAGGAATTAAGACATGGCAATCACATATGTGCATCACTGTAGAGTCTTTATTAACTGACCCAAATTTGATGCCGATAGGACCTTGTTCTCCCCATGAAAATTCAAAAGACTGACAAATTGATTTTCCGCCAAAAAATTCTTCCAAATTTACATTTATATTGCATGGCAGCATTGATTCATTCTCTTTTCTGCTCGCATTTTTGACTCAAAGGAATTAAGATGCACCTGTCACTACACGCACCTGTCACTACACACACCTGCCACTACAGCACCTGCCACTTCTTACTTACTTGCACCTGTCACTACAAGCACCTGTCAGTACAAGCACCTGTCACTACAAGCACCTGTCACTACAAGCACCTGTCACTACATGCACCTGCCACTACAGCACTTGTCACTACATTTACCTGCCACTACACACACCTGCCACTACACACACCTGCCACTACAGGCACCTGCCAAATTGATTTTCCCACCAAAAAGTCTTCCATATTTATCTAGCGCCTGCTTTCCCATTGAGGAGGCAAGATGCGATGGTTTGAATCCCCCGTCGCCAAAAAAACGGCATTTTTTTTTTTATTCCAAAATTATATCTATATTGCATGGCAGTAGTGATTTATTCTCTTTTCTGCTCCCATTTTTTTACCCAAAGGAATTAAGACATGGCAATCACATATGCGCATCACTGTAGAGTCTTTATTACGTGACCCAAATTTGATGACGATTGGACCTTGTTCTCCCCATGAAAATTCAAAAAAGACTGACAAATTTAGCCAGGCTCCACTTTGGGCCTTCAGTGATCTTCCACATTCTCATTTGTACCATGTAAAATGCTTTTTGGCTGCCAATCAGTGATCTTTGAACCCAGGCCCACCAAATTTGACTCAGTAGATGTCCTGACACCCCTCTACAATAATATTGACATGAAAAGTACCTCAGACCATCGGTAGAGTTAATTGCTTTTCTCAAAATAACCTCCGCAGTATGGCCTTAGATCCATTAGACCCAAAGGTTGCAAGCATGACTTTTAGACCATGCACTTTTTCACAATGTCGCACAGAGCACATTTTAAAATATGTCTTCAGGATTGTTGAGCCGAGTAGAACGATGTCATTTTGGTGTCTGTCGGCCTCGCGCTTTTCTATAGGCGGAGCCTCGAGCAGCGCCGTTTTCATAAACAAAGCCCCGTCAAATTGTCAAACATGAACCAAATGACTTGAAATTCACAACTCTACCACAAAAACAGAATTAGAAACGTTTTCTAAAATATCATGCTTGTAGCACTTGAGGAACTCTACTTATCTTCCCGAAGGTCATTTTGAAAAATGGTCAATAACATGGTTATCAGCATGGGTCACTTGCTTACCCTTTCAAATTTGGTACATATCAGACCTCTATCTACCTTAGTCTGCGGAAGCCACTCACTTGGAAGTTGGAAGTTGGAAGTTAGAATGTGATAATTGTAGGGTCAAAAAGTGTATTTTAACAGATAAAATGGCATAGAAATCATTAAATCCCATCTTAAACCTAATACACCTTTATATACCTTAATCTTCGTAATTTTAAAATATGGAGAAAAATATGGAGAAAAATATGGAGAAAAATATGGAGAAAAATATGGAGAAAAATTTGACAGGAAAAATGGCATAGAAAACCTTAAATCCCATCTTAAACCTAATACACCTTTATATACCTTAATCTGCGTAATTTTAAAATATGGAAGAAAATATGGAGAAAAATATGGAGAAAAATATGGAGAAAAATATGGAGAAAAATATGGCAGAAAAATATGGGTTGTTTTCAATGTGATAATTATATGGTCAAAAAGTGTAATTTGACAGGAAAAATGGCATAGAAAACCTTAAATCCCATCTTAAACCTAATACACCTTTATATACCTTAATCTGCGTAATTTTAAAATATGGATGAAAATATGGAGAAAAATATGGAGAAAAATATGGAGAAAATATGGCAGAAAAATATGGGTTGTTTTCAATGTGATAATTATATGGTCAAAAAGTGTAATTTGACAGGAAAAATGGCATAGAAAACCTTAAATCCCATCTTAAACCTAATACACCTTTATATACCTTAATCTGCGTAATTTTAAAATATGGAAGAAAATATGGAGAAAAATATGGAGAAAAATATGGAGAAAAATATGGAGAAAAATATGGCAGAAAAATATGGGTTGTTTTCAATGTGATAATTATATGGTCAAAAGTGTAATTTGACAGGAAAAATGGCATAGAAATCATGTCAACTTGGGATGGTTTGAAGCCCCGTCGCCAAGGAAGCGGCGCGGTTTCGGGGGCGCCTGCTTTCCCATTGAGGAGGCAGGATGCGATGGTTTGAAACCCCGTCGCCAAGGAAACGGCGTGGTTTCCGCCAAATTTATTTTCCAAAATTATATCTATATTGCATGGCAACAATGATTCATTCTCTTTTCTGCTCCCATTTTTTACCCAAAGGAATTAAGACATGGCAATCACATATGCGCATCACTGTAGAGTCTTTATTACGTGACCCAAATTTGATGCCGATAGGACCTTGTTCTCCCCATGAAAATTCAAAAGACTGACAAATTGATTTTCCCGCCAAAAAAATTACAAATTTACATCTATATTGCATGGCAGCATTGATTCATTCTCTTTTCTGCTCCCATTTTTTACCCAAAGGAATCAAGACATGGCAATCACATATGTCCATCACTGTACAGTCTTTATTACGTGACTCAAATTTGATGCCGATAGGACCTTGTTCTCCCCATGAAAATTCAAAAAAGACTGACAAATTGATTTTCCCGCCAAAAAATTCTTCCAAATTTACATCTATATTGCATGGCAGCATTGATTCATTCTCTTTTCTGCTTGCATTTTTACCCAAAGGAATTAAGATGCACCTGTCACTATATGCACCTGTCACTACACGCACCTGTCACTACACACACCTGCCACTACAGCACCTGCCACTTCTTACTTACTTGCACCTGTCACTACACGCACCTGTCACTACAACCACCTGTCACTACATTCACCTGTCACTACACGCACCTGCCACGACACGCACCTGTCACTACAACCACCTGTCACTACATTCACCTGCCACTACACGCACCTGTCACTATACGCACCTGTTACTATACGCACCTGCCACTACACGCACCTGTCACTATACGCACCTGTTACTACATGCACCTGCCACTACAGGCACCTACCACTACACACACCTGTCACTACATGTACTTTCCACTACATGCACCTGCCAGTACACGCACCTGTCACTACACGCACCTGCCATTACACGCACCTGCAACTACAGCACCTGCCACTACAGGCACCTACCACTACACACACCTACCACTACACACACCTACCACTACATGCACCTGCCACTACAGCACCTGTCACTACATGCACCTGCCACTAGTAACCCATTTGCAGAAATTGCTGGCCCAGTCCAATTATGTATTTACCTGATGCCATGTTTCAATCTAGAGGATAACTCTTGTATGTAGATAGAAACTTGAACTTCCTGTGTTAACAGGAAGTAGGAAGTTGACGGTAGACCGCATGGTGAGTTGAAAATCGTTCTCTAGCTGATTTACATTTTTACATATAAATACATTGTCATGAAAGGTTGCTTTTGCCTTACTGTAGCTTCTTACCTTCAACTGTTGCAGTTATTTGTCATTTTTTGTGATTTTGAGCTTTGAACAAAACATTACTTTTATTTGCGTTAGCGTGTGAAGTAAAACATTATGTATTAGATGTAAATGTGAACCTAAACTTCCAAAACTGAATTTCTTTCATGTGCAATCGTAAAAAAGTTAAAATATAGAAAATAATTATAAATCATTAGAAAATCCTTAAAAATAACGATCTAACTGTGTTTTTGTGAAATGTGCATTTGGTGTGAACACAGCATTAGTGCTGTCACTCTGTGTTTGTGCTGTAGAAGACCATTAATTGTGGTTGACTTTTCATTACAGCTTGTATGCTATTTGTTTATAAAGTTACAGTTTTAATAACATTTTCTTTTTTCCCTCCACAGGTGTTGATTCATTTACGCTTTATAAAAATGGTAAGTTGATAAAGACTTTTTTTTTTTTTTCAAAATGCAGAACCCTAATTTGGTGTCATTTTTCTTTGTTCACAGACAGACAAATTGTGTGGACTGTGTTTTGGAAATTATTATTATTCCTAAAGCCACTAAATAGTTTTAATTTTGTAATATGTGGACTTTGGGCCAGATAGGTCCAGACTTGTCCAAGTACTCATCCTGCAGCTCCTCCGGAAGGACCCCAAGTGGTCCCCAGGGCTGCTGAGCGTAGTTCCTAGGATCATCTGTGCAATCAAACCCCTCCACCTCTTTAAGGTGGCGATTCAAGGAGGGGAAAATTAATTATATAAATGAATTAACCCTGCTGTTATTTGTGTTTTTTAGGCCAACGAACACCTCTCCGAAAAACAGGTGACCAAAGCAATGTGCCACGATCTGGTAACAGCAGAACCTTTCGATGTGGCTCTAGCTGACAAAGCCTGTCAAACTGAAAACTCAACATCAGATGATGACCAAACAGTTTCTGATGATGGTCCAGATACAACCACAGAGTCATTATCAGGAGAAGAGCTCTCACCTGTAAATCTGAGTCAAAAGAGAAGATCTGAAGAGAAGCTGGTGAAAAGAGATGGAGAGCAGCCAGAGAAAAGAGGTAGAGATGAACCAGAGAAAAGAGGTGGAGAGGAGCCAGAGAAGAGGATTGGAGAGGAGCCAGAGAAAAGAGGCAGAGAGGAGGCCAGAGAAAAGAGGCGGAGAGGAGCCAAAGAAGAGAGTTAGGCATTTGGCAGGGGGCAAAATCCTCAACCCCAGTGGGAGCCACACCTTCTGAAAGGAATTCAGGGTACTTGTTTATTTTAGCTAATTGTTTTATTTTATGCCCATTATGTTTCTCAGTGGCAACAGGTATTCAAAATGTTGGAACAAGAGTTAATTATTATGCAATAAGGTTTGAGCCTGGAAAAAGTGTATTTCAAGTTAAAAAAAAAAAAAAAAATTATGAAACAGTTATTTTACTTTATTTATTTGGAATGTTATTTATTTTCAATGGGGGAGCAAAAAATGATGTTTTCTGAGAGAAATGTATATTTCTTATGCCCCTGGTTCAATAAAAATGTCATGTGACGTGTTCTATGAAAGGATTTGTGATAAAATAAAAAAATGTAACATGGAAGTTGTAATTGGAATTTCATAAGATACTCAATAGATGTATTTTTGGAATATTGAAGTTAGAATGTGATAATTATAGGGTCAAAAGTGTAATTTAACAGGTAAAGTGGCATAGAAATCATTAAATTCCATCGTAAACCTAATACACCTTTATCTCCCTTAATCTGCCTAATTTTAAAATATGGAAGAAAATATGGCAGAAAATATGGGTTGTTTTCAATGTGATAATTATAGGGTCAAAAAGTGTAATTTAACAGGTAAAATGGCATAGAAATAATTAAATCCCTTCATAAACCTAATAATCTTCCTTTATCTACCTTAGTCTGCGGAATTTTAAAATATCAAAGTAAATATGGAATTTGTACCATTACCAATGGCACTCATACATGTGATTCACTAGTGTCTTTATTACGTGACCCAAATTTGATGCTGATAGGAGCTTGTTCTCCCCATGAAAATTCAAAAGACTGAAAACTTAATTTTCCCGTTAAAAATTCGTCAAAATTTATATCTATATTGCATGGAAATTTGTAGTAAGCCACTCACTTGGAAGTTGGAACTTGTAAGGTGGAATGTGATAATTGTAGGGTCAAAAGTGTATTTTAACAGATAAAATGGCATAGAAATCATGAAATCCCATCCTAAACCTAAACCTTGCACCTGCCACTAAACGCACCTACCACTACATGCACCTGCCACTACAGCACCTGTCACTACATGCACCTGCCACTAGTAACCCATTTGCAGAAATTGCTGGCCCAGTCCAATTATGTATTTACCTGATGCCATGTTTCAATCTAGAGGATAACTCTTGTATGTAGATATAAACTTGAACTTCCTGTGTTAACAGGAAGTAGGAAGTTGACGGTAGACCGCATGGTGAGTTGAAAATCGTTCTCTAGCTGATTTACATTTTAACATATAAATACATTGTCATGAAAGGTTGCTTTTGCCTTACTGTAGCTTCTTACCTTCAACTGTTGCAGTTATTTGTCATTTTTGTGATTTTGAGCTTTGAACAAAACATTCGTTTTATTTGCGTTAGCGTGTGAAGTAAAACATTATGTATTAGATGTAAATGTGAACCTAAACTTCCAAAACTGAATTTCTTTCATTTTATGTGCAATCGTAAAAAAGTTAAAATATAGAAAATAATTATAAATTATTAGAAAATCCTTAAAAATAACGATCTAACTGTGTTTTTGTGAAATGTGCATTTGGTGTGAACAAAGCATTAGTGCTGTCACTCTGTGTTTGTGCTGTAGAAGACCATTAATTGTGGTTGACTTTTCATTACAGCTTGTATGCTATTTGCTTATAAAGTTACAGTTTTAATAACATTTTCTTTTTTCCCTCCACAGGTGTTGATTTATTTAAGCTTGATAAAAATGGTAAGTCGATAAAGACTTTTTTTTTCTCAAAAAAATTATTAGAAAATCCTTAAAAATAACGATCTAACTGTGTTTTTGTGAAATGTGCATTTGGTGTGAACAAAGCATTAGTGCTGTCACTCTGTGTTTGTGCTGTAGAAGACCATTAATTGTGGTTGACTTTTCATTACAGCTTGTATGCTATTTGCTTATAAAGTTACAGTTTTAATAACATTTTCTTTTTTCCCTCCACAGGTGTTGATTTATTTACGCTTGATAAAAATGGTAAGTAGATAAAAACTTTTTTTTTTTTCAAAATGCAGAACCCTAATTTGGTGTCATTTTTCTTTGTTCACAGACAGACAAATTGTGTGGACTGTGTTTTGAAAATTATTCCAACTTGAAGCAACACCTCACGGTGTCCCACAAAATTCCCAATCATGAAGAGTTTAAGCTCCTCTTAAATTATGGGTATGCACGGTGAGTATATAATTGTGTGTATGTAAATATGGTTGTAATGGATTGCAATATTCCGTTGTGTGTTCATGTTACCTACAACAGAACCACAGAACGTTTGGACTGTAAATTATGTGCGAAAAAAGCACTTGTGCACCTTGATAAGCACCTCCAAGTGTACCATTCCATCTCTTCAGTGAAGGTACTCATGTTTAACTGTTCAATAGTTTCTTTTTTACTTTACTGTAATTTGTCTGGTTTACCACCATTCGATACAATATACTTATGTGAACAGGAACGAGAATCAATCCTCAGGGAAGCCAAGAGGACAGCAATAGCAAACAAAATAGCCAAATTGCGAGCATCCAATCCTGATAAGCCGCTTGTTTCATCAATGGATTTAGGCATTATGGATCCAGGCCTAGAACGTGAAAACTCTGGTGACTGTTCATACCTCTGTTATTGCATAGACTGAAATGTGGAATCATTAAATACTTTGAAACATTATTTTATGACAGACATCAATGAGGAACAGTTAGAGGAGAGTTTTGTGAGTCCTGACCAGTCCCAGGACTTGGAGCACGAAAACTCTGGTGAGTGTTAATACCTCTGTTATTGCATAGACTGAAATGTGGAATCATGAAATACTTTGAAACATTCTTTTTTTTACAGACGACAATGAGGAACAGTCAGAGTATTTTGTGACTCCTGACCAGTTCCAGGGCCTGGAAGATGAAAACTCTGGTGAGTGTTAATACCTCTGTTATTGCATAGACTGAAATGTGGAATCATTAAATACTTTGAAACATTATTTTATGACAGACATCAATGAGGAACAGTTAGAGGAGAGTTTTGTGAGTCCTGTCCAGTCCCAGGGCCTGGAAGATGAAAACTCTGGTGAGTGTTCATACATCTGTTATTGCACAGACCAGAATGCAGAATCACTGAGTAATTTAAATTATTATTTTTTCTTACAGACAAGAATTTCTCTGAGGATCAGGATCAGTCAGAGGCATTAGCAGTGAAATGGACAGTTGGCAGTGACTTGGACAATGAAAACACACTCAGTCAACCACTGACTTCAACCCCTGTTTCGGCCTCATTCATCTCTTCCTCCACTAGTGCGCGTTCTTCCTTCAGAAGTCAGGGATGCAATAATGAAAGTGATCCACGCTCATGCAGCTCCCGCTTTGCGAAGCTTGAATCCCGCTTTAAAAATATGGAATCCACATTAAATTTAATGAGACGGAAAGTGGATTGCATCTTGACAACCAATAAAGCTCCTCTATCCGCTCACAAAGGGGAACATGTGGGAAAGGGTGTCAAGAAGAAATGTTTATTTGGTAAGTTTTTATTTGTACTCAACTAAAAGGTGGGGAGAGGTGTGAAAGAGTTTAAATTTATTTGTCCATCCATCCGTTTTGGCCGCTTTACACCATCTCACCGCTTCTCCCCATGGGCAACTCCAGAGACATGGAGAGTCCCTCCCCTCTTGAGGATATCTAAGCCATGCCTCTTAATGTAATCCATGCCTTTTTGTGTAAACCACGCCTCTTTTATGTGAAATGTGGATTATGACACTGAGTAGAGTTCATTTTGGAATATGGATGTTGGAGTAAGGCATTTGGGATGTGATAATTATAAGGTCAAAAAGTTTAATTTGAGATGTTAAATGGGATGTAACAGAAATGTTTTCTTTTCTTTTTCGTTTCAGAAAAAATTGTTGAAGATTATCAGAATTTTCGACTTGGCTCACGGGATGGATACAAAGACATTGATAATGCACAGCAGAGTGCAAGTCATGCTCATCGCTTTTGCCTCTACATGTCAGCGGACCTACCGTATAGTTCCATCTGCAATGACCTAAGGTTTCTCAACAGAATGGACAGACTGCGCACGTGAGCAATTTTCTATTATATTATTCTGTTATTAAGTTCTAGGTGTTGAAATTTGAAAACTGAATGTATGTATGCCTTTTTTCACAGTTGGCCAATCTACCTTGCTAAGAAGGGCTATGCTGCTACCACAATGAAAAACATGATGACCAATGTGGTGATGTTCTTAAAACATGTACAATCATCATTCATGCCTGTTTGCAAACTCAAGCAGAAAGAACTGACTACCATTCAATATGAAATGAAGAGGATACAGTCTGATGTCCAAAGACAAGTGGTTGTTCACCGGCAGAAAGTGCTCCGCAAAAAGACCGGTAGATGACAGTGTACTTTCAAAAACAGATTATGTATATGTAATTCAATGGAAATGTAATTCAGAGCCTGATTAAGTTATTGGATGCTATTTTCACAGATAACCACCTTGATGTAAACCAGTCAAGTAAATTCATGACCAGTGCCAGGATGAAAATTGCTGAACTCATTCGTAAGTAGACCTTATTTTTGTGTTTCTTTGTTTATCATTCTAACACTGTGTTTTTCCCCTAATCATTGTTTTGTAGAGGGTTTATCTGAAGCTGAAACTCCAAAAAATCAGCACGCTCTGCTCTCGGGATACATCTTGTGCTATTTGGCCATTTTAACTGGGCACAGTTCTGTTGTCTTTACAAACATGACCAAGGACAGCGTGACCAACTGTGAAAGTTGGCATGATAGGAAAGATGGAAAGATTTTTCAAATTCTGGTCAGTCTTTTAACAGATTATACTGTTGTTATGCTCTATTTTTAACATTTGTGGATTCAATATCAATTCAATTCAATTCAATGTATTTTGTAGCGCCCAAAATCGCAACAACAGTTGCCTCTAAGGGCGTTCCAAGATATGGATGAGCCAAACATACACACAGACATATCAAAACAGGAAAAAAACAACATTCATGTAAAGCAGCAAATGAAACATTGTCCAGTCATCCCCTGTCCTTAGACCCTCCTTCTCAGCAAGGAAAAACTCCAAAAAACCCAGGGTCCTGGGAAAAAGAAGAAACCTCGGGGAGAACTACAGTGAAGGAGAGATCCACTCCCATGGACGGACAGGCTAAGCATCAGCATTTGTGCGAGCCGCAGCTTTTCTAGAGCTAGGTTATGGATGGTCAAACTGTTGGGGAAGCTCATATTTACGTACTACACACACACTAACCACAACACGAGGGAAACAGTCGAATGCCTAACTTCATAATAAGTATTTTTGTGCCAAATTTAGTCCACTGACCCACACCAACACATTTTATCCTTTTTATTTTCCAAGGTGGATGACCACAAGACTACAAAATCATTTGGCCAAGTGTCAGTGTGCGTCAATAAGGAGGAGTATGGGTGGCTTAAACATCTGAGCGATGGAAGGTGCTGTGTTGGAGGTCAAGGCAGCAGTTATGTTTTCCATACAACGCGTGGCAACCAGATACAGAAGCCCTACATCTACATTCACTTGGCATGGAAGGATTCGGGTGGAAAAGACACCATCACCTTCAATAAGATCCGAAGCAGTGTGTCTACTCAGGTAGTAAACCACTCAACAGATGTCATTTTGGAATATGTGGCTTAGGCCATTCAATAGATTTAATTGTGGAATATGGAACTTGCATTTGGAATTTGGAGTAAGCCAATCAATAGTTAGGCCTAGATTGGGCCAGAGTTGTCCACGTACACATCCTCCAGCTCCTCCAGAAGGACCCCAAGTGGTCCCCAGGGCTGCTGAGCATAGCTCCTAGGATCATCTGTGCACTCAAACCCCTCCACCTCTTTAAGATGGCAGGGTTAGGGTTACGTTAATTATATAAATGAATTAATCCTGCTTTTAATTGTGTTTTTAGGCCAACGAACACCTCTCCGAAAAACAGAGAAAACAGGTGGCAAACGCAATGTGCCACGATTCGGTAACAGCAGAACGTTTCTATGTGGCTCTACCTGACAAAAAGAAAGCCTTTCAAACTAGGAAACTCAGAATGAAGGCTCTGAAAATGAGTGTCCAATGCCAAAAGGATGTTGTTGAAGAGGCCACCCTCAGTGGCTCTGAAAACTCAACATCAGATGATGAGCAACCAGTTTATGATGACAGTCCAGATATAACCAAAGAGTCATCTTCAGAAGAGACCAATTCATCAAGAAAAAGACAATCAAGTGTCAAGAACAACAAAGTGGAAGCAAAAAGAAAAAAAGGCAAGGCTGAGGTTTCCTCGTCAGAAGAAGAGCTCTCCTTGTCAGAAGAAGATCTGTCTTTCTCAGAAGAAGACCTCTCAATGCAAAATCTGAGTACAAAGAGGAAGTTACAGTTCTCTCCAAAATCTTCTGAAATGTTTACACTATCCGAGTGCTCGGTGATATTGGATAAATTGAGTAAGCCAATTGCAAATTTTAATTTAAATCAAATGAATGAGTCAGAGAAAAGAGGTGGAGAGGAGCCAGAGAAAAGAGGTGGAGAGGTGATAGATGAAGACCAAAGTTATTGTGCAGCATACACCTGATGGGGGATTTGGCAGGGGGCAAAATCCTCAACCCCAGTGGGAGCCACACCTTCTGAAAGGAATTCAGGGTACTTGTTTATTTTAGCTGATCGTTTTATTTTATGCCCATTATGTTTCTCAGTGGCAACTGGTATTCAAAATGTTGGAACAAGAGTTAATTATTATGCAATAAGGTTTGAGCCTGGAAAAAAGTGTATTTCAAGTTTAAAAAAAAGAAAAAAAATTATGAAAGTTATTTTACTTTATTTATTTGGAATGTTATTTATTTTCAATGGGGGAGCAAAAAATGATGTTTTCTGAGAGAAATGTATATTTCTTATGCCCCTGGTTCAATAAAAATGTCATGTGACGTGTTCTATGAAAGGATTTGTGATAAAATAAAAAAATGTAACATGGAAGTTGTAATTGGAATTTCATAAGATACTCAATAGATGTATTTTTGGAATATTGAAGTTAGAATGTGATAATTATAGGGTCAAAAAGTGTAATTTAACAGGTAAAGTGGCATAGAAATCATTAAATTCCATCGTAAACCTAATACACCTTTATCTACCTTAATCTGCCTAATTTTAAAATATGGAAGAAAATATGGCAGAAAATATGGGTTGTTTTCAATGTGATAATTATAGGGTCAAAAAGTGTAATTTAACAGGTAAAATGGCATAGAAATAATTAAATCCCTTCATAAACCTAATAATCTTCCTTTATCTACCTTAGTCTGCGGAATTTTAAAATATCAAAGTAAATATGGAATTTGTACCATTACCAATGGCACTCATACATGTGATTCACTATAGTGTCTTTATTACGTGACCCAAATTTGATGCTGATAGGAGCTTGTTCTCCCCATGAAAATTCAAAAAAGACTGAAAACTTTATTTTCCCTTAAAAATTCTTCAAAATTTATATCTATATTGCATGGAAATTTGTAGTAAGCCACTCACTTGGAAGTTGGAACTTGTAAGGTGGAATGTGATAATTGTAGGGTCAAAAAGTGTATTTTAACAGATAAAATGGCATAGAAATCATGAAATCCCATCCTAAACCTAAACCTTGCACCTGCCACTAAACGCACCTACCACTACATGCACCTGCCACTACAGCACCTGTCACTACATGCACCTGCCACTAGTAACCCATTTGCAGAAATTGCTGGCCCAGTCCAATTATGTATTTACCTGATGCCATGTTTCAATCTAGAGGATAACTTGTATGTAGATATAAACTTGAACTTCCTGTGTTAACAGGAAGTAGGAAGTTGACGGTGGACCGCATGGTGAGTTGAAAATCGTTCTCTAGCTGATTTACATTTTTACATATAAATACATTGTCATGAAAGGTTGCTTTTGCCTTACTGTAGCTTCTTACCTTCAACTGTTGCAGTTATTTGTCATTTTTTGTGATTTTGAGCTTTGAACAAAACATTCGTTTTATTTGCGTTAGCGTGTGAAGTAAAACATTATGTATTAGATGTAAATGTGAACCTAAACTTCCAAAACTGAATTTCTTTCATTTTATGTGCAATCGTAAAAAAGTTAAAATATAGAAAATAATTATAAATTATTAGAAAATCCTTAAAAATAACGATCTAACTGTGTTTTTGTGAAATGTGCATTTGGTGTGAACACAGCATTAGTGCTGTCACTCTGTGTTTGTGCTGTAGAAGACCATTAATTGTGGTTGACTTTTCATTACAGCTTGTATGCTATTTGTTTATAAAGTTACAGTTTTAATAACATTTTCTTTTTTCCCTCCACAGGTGTTGATTTATTTACGCTTGATAAAAATGGTAAGTAGATAAAGACTTTTTTTTTCAAAATGCAGAACCCTAATTTGGTGTCATTTTTCTTTGTTCACAGACAGACAAATTGTGTGGACTGTGTTTTGGAAATTATTCCAACTTGAAGCAACACCTCACGGTGTCCCACAAAATTCCCAATCAAAAAGAGTTTAAGCTCCTCTTAAATTATGGGTGTGCACGGTGAGTATATAATTGTGTGTATGTAAATATGGTTGTAATGGATTGCAATATTCCGTTGTGTGTTCATGTTACCTACAACAGAACCACAGAACGTTTGGACTGTAAATTATGTGCGAAAAAAGCACTTGTGCGCCTTGATAAGCACCTCCAAGAGTCCCATTACATGTCTTCAGTGAAGGTACTCATGTTTAACTGTTCAATAGTTTCTTTTTTATTTTACTGTAATTTGTCTGGTTTACCACCATTCGATACAATATACTTATGTTAACAGGAACGAGAATCAATCCTCAGGGAAGCCAAGAGGACAGCAATAGCAAACAAAATAGCCAAATTGCGAGCATCCAATCCTGATAAGCCGCTTGTTTCATCAATGGATTTAGGCATTATGGATCCAGGCCTAGAACGTGAAAACTCTGGTGAGTGTTCATACATCTGTTATTGCATAGACCAGAATGCGGAATCACTGAGTAATTTAAATTATTTTTTTTTCTTACAGACAATAATTTCTCTGAGGGTCAGGATCAGTCAGAGGCATTAGCAGTGAAATGGACAGTTGGCAGTGACTTGGACAATGAAAACACACTCAGTCACCCACTGCCTTCAACCCCTGTTTCGGCCTCATTCAACTCTTCCTCCACTAGTGCACGTCCTTCCTTCAGAAGTCAGGGATGCAATAATGAAAGTGATCCACGCTCATGCAGCTCCCGCATTGCGAAGCTTGAATCCCGCTTTAAAAATATGGAATCCACATTAAATGTAATGAGACGGAAGGTGGATTTCATCTTGACAACCAATAAAGCTCCTCTATCCGCTCAAAAAGGGGAACATGTGGGAAAGGGTGTCAAGAAGAAATGTTTATTTGGTAAGTTTTTATTTGTACTCAACTAAAAGGTGGGGAGAGGCGTGAAAGAGGTTAAATTTATTTGTCCATCCATGCGTTTTGGCCACTTTACACCATCTCACCGCTTCTCCCCATGGGCAACTCCAGAGACATGGAGAGTCCCTCCCCTCTTGAGGATATCTAAGCCATGCCTCTTAATGTAATCCATGCCTTTTTGTGTAAACCAGGCCTCTTTTATGTGAAATGTGGATTATGACACTGAGTAGAGTTCATTTTGTAATATGGCTGTTGTAATTGGAATTTGTAATGTGATAATTATAAGGTCAAAAAGTTTAATTTGAGATGTTAAATGGGATCTAACAGAAATGTTTTCTTTTCTTTTTGGTTTCAGAAAAAATTGTTGAAGATTATCAGACTTTTCAACTTGGCTCACGGGATGGATACAAAGACATTGAAAATGCACAGCAGAGTGCAAGTCATGCTCATCGCTTTTGCCTCTACATGTCAGCGGACCTACCGTATAGTTCCATCTGCAATGACCTAAGGTTTCTCAACAGAATGGACAGACTGCGCATGTGAGCAATTTTCTATTATATTATTCTATTATTAAGTTCTAGGTGTTGAAATTTGAAAACTGAATGTATGTATGCCTTTTTTCACAGTTGGCCAACCTACCTTGCTAAGAAGGGCTATGCAGCTACCACAATAAAAAACATGATGACCAATGTGGTGATGTTCTTAAAACATGTACAATCATCATTCATGCCTGTTTGCAAACTCAAGCAGAAAGAACTGACTACCATTCAATATGAAATGAAGAGGATACAGTCTGATGTCCAAAGACAAGTGGTTGTTCACCGGCAGAAAGTGCTCCGCAAAAAGACCGGTAGATGACAGTGTACTTTCAAAAACAGATTATGTATATGTAATTCAATAGAAATGTAATTCAGAGCCTGATTAAGTTATTGGATGCTATTTTCACAGATAACCAGCTTGATGTAAACCAGGCGAGTAAATTTATGACCAGTGCCAGGATGAAAATTGCTGAACTCATTCGTAAGTAGACCTTATTTTTGTGTTTCTTTGTTTATCATTCTAACACTGTGTTTTTCCCCTAATCATTGTTTTGTAGAGGGTTTATCTGAAGCTGAAACTCCAAAAAATCAGCACGCTCTGCTCTCGGGATACATCTTGTGCTATTTGGCCATTTTAACTGGGCACAGGTCTGTTGTCTTTACAAACATGACCAAGGACAGCGTGACCAACTGTGAAAGTTGGGATGAGGGGAAAGATGGAAAAATGTTTCAAATTCTGGTCAGTCTTTTAAAAGATTATACTGTTGTTATGCTCTATTTTTAACATTTGTGGATTCAATATCAGCATTTGTGCGAGCCACAGCTTTTCTAGAGCTAGGTTATGGATGGTCAAACTGTTGGGGAAGCTCATATTTACGTACTACACACACTAACCACAACACGAGGGAAACAGTCGAATGCCTAACTTCATAATAAGTATTTTTGTGCCAAATCTAGTCCACTGACCCACACCAACACATTTTATGCTTTTTATTTTCCAAGGTGGATGACCACAAGACTACAAAATCATTTGGCCAAGCGTCAGTGTGTGTCAATAAGGAGGAGTATGGGTGGTTTAAACATCTGAGCGATGGAAGGTGCTGTGTTGGAGGTCAAGGCAGCAGTTATATTTTTCACACTACGCTTGGCAACCAGATACAGAAGCCCTCCATCTACATTGACTTGGCATGGAAGGATTCGGATGGAAAAGACACCATCACCTTCAATAAGATCCGGAGCAGTGTTTCTACTCAGGTAGTAAACCACTCAACAGATGTCATTATGGAATATGTATCTTAGGCCATTCAATAGATTTAATTGTGGAATATGGAACTTGCATTTGGAATTTGGAGTAAGCCAATCAGTAGTTATGCCTAGATTGGGCCAGAGTTGTCCACGTACACATCCTCCAGCTCTTCCAGAAGGACTCCAAGTGGTCCCCAGGGCTGCTGAGCATAGCTCCTAGGATCATCTGTGCACTCAAACCCCTCCACCTCTTTAAGATGGCGGGGTTAGGGTTACGTTAATTATATAAATGAATTAATCCTGCTTTTAATTGTGTTTTTAGGCCAACGAACACCTCTCCGAAAAAAAGAGAACACAGGTGGCAAAAGCAATGTGCCACGATCCGGTAACAGCAGAATGTTTCTATGTGGCTCTACCTGACAAAAAGAAAGCCTTTCAAACTAGGAAACTCAGAATGAAGGCTCTGAAAATGACTGTCCAATGCCAAAAGGATGTTGTTGAAGAGGCCTCCCTCAGTGGCTCTGAAAACTCAACATCAGATGATGAGCAACCAGTTTATGATGATAGTCCAGATACAACCACAGAGTCATCTTCAGAAGAGACCAATTCATCAAGAAAAAGACAATCAAATGTCAAGAACAACAAAGTGGAAGCAAAAAGAAAAAAAGGCAATGCTGAGGTTTCCTCGTCAGAAGAAGAGCTCTCCTTGTCAGAAGAAGATCTGTCTTTGTCAGAAGAAGACCTCTCAATGCAAAATCAGAGGAAAAAGAGGAAGTTACAGTTCTCTCCAAAATCTTCTAAAATGTTTACACTATCCGAGTGCTCGGTGATATTGGATAAATTGAGTAAGCCAATTGCAAATTTTTATTTAAATCAAATCAATGAAGTACATCCCATGCTCAAAAAGGCAAAAAGTTGTACAAATCAAAAGAGAAGAGCTGAAGAGAAGCTGGCGAAAAGAGATGGAGAGGAGCCAGAGAAAAGAGGTAGAGATGAGCCAGAGAAAAGAGGTGGAGAGGAACCAGAGAAAAGAGGTGGAGATGAGCCAGAGAAGAGGGTTGGAGATGAGCCAGAGAAAAGAGGTGGAGATGAGCCAGAGAAAAGAGGTGGAGATGAGCCAGACAAAAGAGGTGGAGAGGAACCAGAGAAAAGAGGTGGAGAGGAGCCAGAAAAAAGAGGTGGAGATGAGCCAGAGAAGAGGGTTGGAGATGAGCCAGAGAAAAGAGGTGGAGATGAGCCAGACAAAAGAGGTGGAGAGGAACCAGAGAAAAGAGGTGGAGATGAGCCAGAGAAGAGGGTTGGAGATGAGCCAGAGAAAAGAGGTGGAGAGGAGCCAGACAAAAGAGGTGGAGAGGAACCAGACAAAAGAGGTGGAGATGAGCCAGAGAAGAGGGTTGGAGATGAGCCAGAGAAAAGAGGTGGAGATGAGCCAGAGAAAAGAGGTGGAGATGAGCCAGAGAAGAGGGTTGGAGATGAGCCAGAGAAAAGAGGTGGAGATGAGCCAGAGAAAAGAGGTGGAGATGAGCCAGACAAAAGAGGTGGAGAGGAACTAGAGAAAAGAGGTGGAGATGAGCCAGAGAAGAGGTTTGGAGATGAGCCAGAGAAAAGAGGTGGAGATGAGCCAGACAAAAGAGGTGGAGAGGAACCAGACAAAAGAGATGGAGAGGAGCCAGAGAAAAGAGGTAGAGATGAGCCAGAGAAGAGGGTTGGAGATGAGCCAGAGAAAAGAGGTGGAGATGAGCCAGAGAAAAGGGGTGGAGAGGAGCCAGAGAAAAGAGGTGGAGATGAGCCAGACAAAAGAGGTGGTGAGGAACCAGAGAAAAAAGGTGGAGAGGAGCCAGAGAAAAGGGGTGGAGATGAGCCAGAGAAGAGGGTTGGAGATGAGCCAGAGAAAAGAGGTGGAGATGAGCCAGACAAAAGAGGTGGAGAGGAACCAGAGAAAAGAGGTGGAGAGGAGCCAGAGAAAAGAGGTGGAGAGGAGCCAGAGAAAAGAGGTGGAGAGGAGCCAGAGAAAAGAGTTAGGCATTTGGCAGGCAGCAAAATCCTGAACCCCAGTGGGAGCCACACCTTCTGAAAGGAATTCAGGGTACTTGTTTATTTTAGCGAATCGTTTTATTTTATGCCCATTATGTTTCTCAGTGGCAACAGGTGTTCAAAATGTTGGAACAAGAGTTAATTATTATGCAATAAGGTTTGAGCCTGGAAAAAAGTCTATTTCAAGTTAAAAAAAAAAAAAAATTCATGTTTTTATGAAACAGTTATTTTACTTTATTTCTTTGGAATGTTATTTATTTTCAATGGGGTAACAAAAAATGATGTTCTCTGAGAGAAATGTATATTTCTTATGCCCCTAGTTCAATTAAAATGTCATGTGACGTGTTCTATAAAAGGATTTGTGATAAAATAAAAAAATGTAACATGGAAGTTGTAATTGGAATTTCATAAGCCACTCAATAGATGTATTTTTGGAATATGGAAGTTAGAATGTGATAATTATAGGGTCAAAAAGTGTAATTTAACAAGTAAAATGGCATAGAAATCATTAAATACCATCCTAAACCTGATACACCTTTATCTACCTTAATCTGCGTAATTTTAAAATATGGAAGAAAATACGGTAGAAAAATATGGGTTGTTTTCAATGTGATAATTATAGGGTCAAAAAGTGTAATTTAACAGGTAAAATGGCATAGAACTCATTAAATCCCATCCTAAACCTGATACACCTTCATCTACTTTAATCTGCGTAATTTTAAAATATGGAAGAAAATTGGACTTTGTACCATGTAAAATGCTTTTTGAGACATGGCAATCACATATGTGCATCACTGTAGAGTCTTTATTAACTGACCCAAATTTGATGCCGATAGGACCTTGTTCTCCCCATGAAAATTCAAAAAAGACTGACAAATTGATTTTCCCGCCAAAAAAATTCTTCCAAATTTACATCTATATTGCATGGCAGCATTGATTCATTCTCTTTTCTGCTCCCATTTTTTTACCCAAAGGAATTAAGACATGGCAATCACATATGTCCATCACTGTACAGTCTTTATTACGTGACCCAAATTTGATGCCGATAGGACTTTGTTCTCCCCATGAAAATTCAAAAAAGATTGACAAATTGATTTTCCCGCCAAAAAAATTCTTCCAAATTTACATCTATATTGCATGGCAGCATTGATTCATTCTCTTTTCTGCTCCCATTTTTTTACCCAAAGGAATTAAGACATGGCAATCACATATGTCCATCACTGTACAGTCTTTATTACGTGACCCAAATTTGATGCCGATAGGACCTTGTTCTCCCCATGAAAATTCAAAAAAGACTGACAAATTTAGCCAGGCTCCACTTTGGGCCTTCAGTGATCTTCCACATTCTCATTTGTACCATGTAAAATGCTTTTTGGCTGCCAATCAGTGATCTTTGAACCCAGGCCCACCAAATTTGACTCAGTAGATGTCCTGACACCCCTCTACAATAATATTGACATGAAAAGTACCTCAGACCATCGGTAGAGTTAATTGCTTTTCTCAAAATAACCTCCGCAGTATGGCCTTAGATCCATTAGACCCAAGGGTTACAAGCTTGACTTTTGGACCATGCACTTTTTCACAATGTCACACAGAGCTCATTTTCAAATATGTCGTCGGGATTGTTGAGCCGAGTAGAACGATGTCAGTTTGGTGTCAGTCGGCCTCGCGCTTTTCTATAGGCGGAGCCTCGAGCAGCGCCGTTTTCATAAACAAAGCCCCGTGAAATCGTCAAACATGAACCAAATGACTTGAAATTCACAACTCTACCACAAAAACAGAATTAGAAACGTTTTCTAAAATATCATGCTTGTAGCACTTGAGGAACTCTACTTATCTTCCCGAAGGTCATTTTGAAAAATGGTCAATAACATGGTTATCAGCATGGGTCACTTGCTTACCCTTTCAAATTTGGTACATATCAGACCTCTATCTACCTTAGTCTGCGGAAGCCACTCACTTGGAAGTTGGAAGTTGGAAGTTAGAATGTGATAATTGTAGGGTCAAAAAGTGTATTTTAACAGATAAAATGGCATAGAAATCATTAAATCCCATCTTAAACCTAATACACCTTTATATACCTTAATCTTCGTAATTTTAAAATATGGAGAAAAATATGGAGAAAAATATGGAGAAAAATATGGAGAAAAATATGGAGAAAAATATGGCAGAAAAAATGTGATAATTATATGGTCAAAAAGTGTAATTTGACAGGAAAAATGGCATAGAAAACCTTAAATCCCATCTTAAACCTAATACACCTTTATATACCTTAATCTGCGTAATTTTAAAATATGGAAGAAAATATGGAGAAAAATATGGAGAAAAATATGGAGAAAAATATGGAGAAAAATATGGCAGAAAAATATGGGTTGTTTTCAATGTGATAATTATATGGTCAAAAGTGTAATTTGACAGGAAAAATGGCATAGAAAACCTTAAATCCCATCTTAAACCTAATACACCTTTATATACCTTAATCTGCGTAATTTTAAAATATGGAAGAAAATATGGAGAAAAATATGGAGAAAAATATGGAGAAAAATATGGAGAAAAATATGGCAGAAAAATATGGGTTGTTTTCAATGTGATAATTATATGGTCAAAAAGTGTAATTTGACAGGAAAAATGGCATAGAAATCATGTCAACTTGGGATGGTTTGAAGCCCCGTCGCCAAGGAAGCAGCGCGGTTTGGGGCGCCTGCTTTCCCATTGAGGAGGCAGGATGCGATGGTTTGAAACCCCGTCGCCAAGGAAACGGCGTGGTTTCCGCCAAATTTATTTTCCAAAATTATATCTATATTGCATGGCAACAATGATTCATTCTCTTTTCTGCTCCCATTTTTACCCAAAGGAATTAAGACATGGCAATCACATATGCATCACTGTAGAGTCTTTATTACGTGACCCAAATTTGATGCCGATAGGACCTTGTTCTCCCATGAAAATTCAAAAGACTGACAAATTGATTTTCCCGCCAAAAAAAAATTACAAATTTACATCTATATTGCATGGCAGCATTGATTCATTCTCTTTTCTGCTCCCATTTTTACCCAAAGGAATCAAGACATGGCAATCACATATGTCCATCACTGTACAGTCTTTATTACGTGACTCAAATTTGATGCCGATAGGACCTTGTTCTCCCCATGAAAATTCAAAAGACTGACAAATTGATTTTCCGCCAAAAAAATTCTTCCAAATTTACATCTATATTGCATGGCAGCATTGATTCATTCTCTTTTCTGCTTGCATTTTTACCCAAAGGAATTAAGATGCACCTGTCACTATATGCACCTGTCACTACACGCACCTGTCACTACACACACCTGCCACTACAGCACCTGCCACTTCTTACTTACTTGCACCTGTCACTACAAGCACCTGTCACTACAAGCACCTGTCAATACATGCACCTGTCACTACATGCACCTGCCACTACAGCACTTGTCACTACATTTACCTGCCACTACACACACCTGCCACTACACACACCTGCCACTACAGGCACCTGCCAAATTGATTTTCCCACCAAAAAGTCTTCCATATTTATCTAGCGCCTGCTTTCCCATTGAGGAGGCAAGATCGATGGTTTGAATCCCCGTCGCCAAAAAAGCGGCATTTTTAATTCCAAAATTATATCTATATTGCATGGCAGTAGTGATTTATTCTCTTTTCTGCTCCCATTTTTTACCCAAAGGAATTAAGACATGGCAATCACATATGTGCATCACTGTAGAGTCTTTATTAACTGACCCAAATTTGATGCCGATAGGACCTTGTTCTCCCCATGAAAATTACATAATGACTGACAAATTGAGTTACCCGCCAAAAAAATTCTTCCAAAGGTACATCTGGATTGCATGGCGGCATTGAGTCGTTCTCTTTTCTGCTCCCGTTTTTTACCCAAAGGAATTAAGACATGGCAATCACATATGTCCATCACTGTACAGTCTTTATTACGTGACCCAAATTTGATGCCGATAGGACGTTGTTCTCCCCATGAAAATTCAAAAAGATTGACAAATTGATTTTCCGCCAAAAAAATCTTCCAAATTTACATCTATATTGCATGGCAGCATTGATTCATTCTCTTTTCTGCTCCCATTTTTTACCCAAAGGAATTAAGACATGGCAATCACATATGTCCATCACTGTACAGTCTTTATTACGTGACCCAAATTTGATGCCGATAGGACCTTGTTCTCCCCATGAAAATTCAAAAAGACTGACAAATTTAGCCAGGCTCCACTTTGGGCCTTCAGTGATCTTCCACATTCTCATTTGTACCATGTAAAATGCTTTTGGCTGCCAATCAGTGATCTTTGAACCCAGGCCCACCAAATTTGACTCAGTAGATGTCCTGACACCCCTCTACAATAATATTGACATGAAAAGTACCTCAGACCATCGGTAGAGTTAATTGCTTTTCTCAAAATAACCTCCGCAGTATGGCCTTAGATCCATTAGACCCAAGGGTTACAAGCTTGACTTTGGACCATGCACTTTTTCACAATGTCACACAGAGCTCATTTTCAAATATGTCGTCGGGATTGTTGAGCCGAGTAGAACGATGTCAGTTTGGTGTCAGTCGGCCTCGCGCTTTTCTATAGGCGGAGCCTCGAGCAGCGCCGTTTTCATAAACAAAGCCCCGTGAAATCGTCAAACATGAACCAAATGACTTGAAATTCACAACTCTACCACAAAAACAGAATTAGAAACGTTTTCTAAAATATCATGCTTGTAGCA
The DNA here is from genome assembly GCA_034769755.1 of Odontamblyopus lacepedii. Lineage (NCBI taxonomy): Eukaryota > Metazoa > Chordata > Actinopteri > Gobiiformes > Gobiidae > Odontamblyopus > Odontamblyopus lacepedii. Next base: position 12,744 of record CM068356.1, on the reverse strand, counting down.
CTTGAGGAACTCTACTTAGCTTTCGAAGGTCATTTTGAAAAATTGACAATAAAATGGTTATCAGAATGGGTCACTTGCTTATCCTTTCAAATTTGGTACATATCAGACCTTTTTCTGTTCATTAAGTTAATGAAAAGACTGACAAATTGATTTTCCCGCCATGAAAATTATTACAAATTTACATCTATATTGCATGGCAGCATTGATTCATTCTCTTTTCTGCTCCCATTTTTTTACCCAAAGG